>JADMLD010000040.1:1200000-1800000 GCA_017589585.1 Phylloscopus whistleri | reverse complement strand
AATGCTCTGTCATTGTGGTTTGGGCTGAGAGCATATGGATACAAGTCCTGCCAGACACAGAGCAGAGCTCATTATTGAACTATAAAATATTCCATGGGAGAAATAATAATACAAAAAAAAAAAAATCCATCACAGCTATATCTATGGTGGTATTTAACACTTTTTGTATACTCCTAAAGGAACCTAATAAACCTGAAGACGAAGAAAGAAAAGTTCCATTTTGGGTAATAATTGGAAATATTTTTCAGGTTTAGGGCCAGAAAAAATGGGAAAAGTAAAAAGTACAGGCCTGCCTGAAGTTTTGTATAAGATCATTTTTGTTTTCATTATGTAACCAAATAAACACATCACAACATCATCACTTGGGGCCTGAAATGCAGTGAATGTCCCTGGAGCTCCTTTGATGCCACCTGCCACAGAGGAAACATCTCCCTCGTGGCTCCAGGCTCCAGGCCAGGTGAGGTAAACTAGCACTAAAAAATTCCCTTCTGGTGTGATGGTGTGAATATATAAATACATAAACCAGCCTGATTTGCAGTGAATGCTCTTGGACACAGTGGCTGAGGACACTTGTATGGCAAACACCAGCTCTGCTGGGCACGGAGTGACCTTCACTGGGACCTCACCTCATCACTTCAGTGATCCAGAGCTTGTTAATTAGGTGCTTTTCCCCCTTCAGTTCTTATACAGAGCCCAGGCAGTAAAGATGCAGCTTCTTTGTGTGTGCTGTTCAAATAAATTACTCCTGAGGATGAAAACAGGACTGTTGCAGGGAATTTCTGAGTTTTTGGGAGGATAGTTAAATTCTGGTCAAGACTGGGTTCTTAAATATGTATCCTCCTTTTTTTACAGCATGTTTTGATTATTGTCTTTATCCTTTCCCATACAGACTTTTGGTTTTCTTTTTTGGTTTGGTTTTGTTTTGTTGGTTTGTTGTTGTTTGGTTTTTTTTGTTTGTTGGTTTGGGGGTTTTTTTCCCATTTCTTTAGGCATAAATAGCCACTCAAGGTATTAGATACCTCAGCATTCATTGAGTTGTGATTCTGGCCTTATATGCAGTATTGGTATAACCATTATAAATAAAACTATAGTTTCAGCTATCATTTTATAAATAAAGAGTGTTAAGCAGGAAAGAATCAGACAGGAACCATTTCTACTTAAAATTGCCTTTATTCTGGGCTCCAGGTCAGAAGTGTAGGGGTGCAGAGTGTAGGGGTGACGCCACCTGCTCTGTCCCAGAACATCTCACCTGCCAGGGCTGAGCAGTCTGGGCACTGCCTCGTGGCAAATTACAGCAGAATTTAGCTCTGGATAGACTCCACAAAGCAAATTTATTCAAACCATTTCATATTGAAAAGCCTGATTACCATTTACCATATGATGCCTTTCTATCACTTCAGCAGTATCAAAAGGCTTTATTGTAGATGAGATCAAATAAATATAGCAAAACCATGAAAAAAAAGAAGAACAGAATCATATCCTGACTGATAGCATGCTCCTACAGACTACTGCCACCAGCTGAGAGTATGTGCCAATATTTTTATGAGCCATCATTACCAAACATAACTGAAGCAGGCTGGAAGAAAACAGCAACCCAGAAGTGGTGTTTAAGAAAGCCCTGGGAAAGGAAAAGAACAGAAGAGGAGAGCTGCTGAGCTGAATCAGCATGTGGGCTGTAGCTGGAACAAAAGGATTCTTCAGTTCATGCCAAAAATACTCATCAGCGCTGCTGCTTTTTTAGGCTGAACATTCCTAGGTGACTTTTCTTGCTTCTGAGCAGTCCTGTGGGAAGCTGCACTGGCTCAGGTAGGGGTGGCTGTCAGAGCCCTCCCTTGTAGCCACAGTTTGTGCCTGCCATGTTTTGATTTCAGAAAATTCTTTTCCCAGGGACACTTGTGGTAAACAAGGACATGTTATTGTAAACTATCCTATTTTTCTACATTCTTTCCCAGAGGAGAGAATTTGCTTGATGGCCCCTTGGTGTGACCAATGGGTCCAAGGATGCCTCCTCTTAGGTGGGCTCATTGTAAAAAGGTATAAAAGACAGGTGCTTTGATAATAAAGGGAGATTATGAATCTTCATCCTTCTGAGAGTCTGTGTCCTGATTTCGTGCTCTACAGCAACGCTCCCTCTCTGCTCTCTGCAAGAGTTTCCTTGGGAGAGGAGCAGGGCAGGGGGTGCCCTCTGAGCCTCTGTGGTGCCTCAGAACCACACCCAGGCTCTTCTCAAGGGACTCCTTGCTTCTGAAGATGGTCCAGCCCTTTCTCTTCCTTTCTTTTCTCAGGGCTGGCTCAAAGACAGCTCAGCAAAGATCAGCATCTGCTGAAGATCCCAGCTGCAGAGGAGTCTCCCAGCCCAGTGGGGTATGAACACAGTCTTTAGGGGACTCATTACAAAGCATTAAATATGATTAAAATGAACAAAAAACCCACAAATGACCAAAAGATTATTTTCCTTGGTGCACAATTACTCTGAAGGACTCATTATTTTAGGGAGCCACAGAGTCCAGATTAAAACCTTCAGAAAAGACCAGTTATATGTATCACCAAAAAAAAAAGGGGAAAACAAATCATCATACTGAAGAAATGCAAAGAATCTTCTCAAGTTTCAGGTTTAATCGAACATTTAAGGATCAGGGACTACAAAGAGTTTTGCCAGGGGAGACAAAGGTGACCCTGACCTCAGCAGGATGGGTGATGGCAGAGCTCCCACCCAAACTGTGCTGCTGCCTCTGCAGGCTCGTTGGGGCACCTTGGAGGGAATTCCTGCTCCTGCTAAACCAAGGACCAAACAAAATGCAGAAATTCTGCATGCAAAGCTGGCTGGTTTAAGGTGTGGATAGGAAAATGTGGATGCCTGGGTCCTCTGGGGATGGCTTTCCTGGGAATGCAGCTGGGGAGGAACAACCCTGCTCCTGCACAATCTGTGTAAGCCACGTGTGTTTGTGTTTAGCTCAGCTGTGGGGAGCAGGCCTTGCTTGTAAAGCTGGGGCTAAGCTTGCGTTTTTCATCACTTCAAAGAGCATCACCAACACAATCTTTTAGAACCTGAACATGTTTGTTATCTTGCTAATCCTAAAGCAAAGAGATCTAAGGAGGCAGTGAGCTGAACAATGCAAAAAAAAAAAAATTACAGTGTATACAACTGCAAGAATCAAGGTGTCCTTTTATTCTTCACCCAGAAATCCAGTTTTTGCATCTGAGCAATGTAATAATAGTAAAACAACAATTTCAGCCTCAAAATGTGTTTGTTTTCAGGAAATGAAACTAGTCTTTTAGTTAAATAGCATTGTTCCCTGGGAACAAGTTCAATCTTTGGTGTTGAAATCACATTTACATGAAGCATTTCCTTATTTAGGGGCATTTAATTACTTCAGGAGTACGAAATACAAACATTAATACATCCACACAGAAAAGTTGAGAGAAAATAATGCTCTTTACTTCGTGGCTTTGCTGATTATGGGTCAATAACGAATTAGATTGGGCTTTAATTCTTCCCCAGCGTGGAAGGGATTCAATCAGTCACACCAGGAGCTGATATTATTAATGCAATCATGGCCTGAAAGAAAGCAGCCCTAAAGGGAGATGCCAAAGTGAATTCCTCGTGTAGTAACAAAGGAAGGCAGAAGACTCCTTCACAGGGAGTCACTGAGTACAAGCCTGACGTTTCAGAAGCCTCCAAATAAGTCTGCTGTGAATTTCCCTTTTCTATTTCCACACCCAGCTCTTGCTAAGGGCTCCACAGGCACTCAGAGCATCACCAAAGGAAGATATTAGATTCAGTATGACACTGAGTTACAAACTTCAATGGGGAAAGTATCAAATAGTGCATTATTTTGTAATATAGCCGCCACTTGGGCATTTGGGTGCTTTTCCATCTTAATTAAAAGGCAAAAAAAATTGCAAAAGGCTTCAAGGAAACGTTCAAGTTTTCGTAATCAAAGCATAAAATTAATCTATGGAACAAATTACTGCATAGAAAACTAATGATCTTTTTCTGAAGGAAACACTAAAAGGCTCTGAAAAAATAATATGTTTTCTGTCTCCCTCTCCCTACAAAAATATTGGGTTTTTTGAGCCCAGTCCTGCTAGAGATGCCCAAGAGAGCAGCACATCCCCAGGCACAGCAGCTCTCAGGCTGGCACACATCCTGCCAGCCTCCCCTTCTCCCACTGCAGCACTTCCCAAATCTAATCACTCCACAGAGGCTGTAGGGAGGTGATTACAGCAAGGACAGGCAGCTGTGGGAAAGAGGATGAGTGTCCATCCTCCTGCCCCTGGGCACTTCCTGAGGCCCAGGAAGCCCTGGGAATGGCAGGGACTCATCAGCCCACTTGTGCCACCCCAGGGTTTGAAACTGCAGCATCCTGATCTGTGGGTAGGGTGGTTTGGGTCAGAACAGGGATTTTAAAGTGTGCTCGTTGTCAATTATTCCCTCCTCCTGCCCAGTTCTGCTGAGCTGGACTCAAAGCCTGAGTCCATGGAGCAGGACTTTCATCACCAAAAGATGGGAAAATTCACCTCAACAGAACTGTCTGACCAGCATTTGCTCTTCAAATATGAGTAAGAGTGCTTAATTGCATGATCATAAAGCAATAGCAATGGCCAAGGTGTACAAACATCTCCCAGGCATCCCTCTAGGATGCCATGCACAAACTGTCAGCAGCTGCTCCAGAATGATCTCATGAGCCTGGGAGTGCAGGGCCTCCTGCTCCAAGGCAGCATTTCACAATGAGGAAGGCATTTGCTGTTTATCTGTATTAATATTTTGAAATGGCTCATGACTAGACTACAAAATGAATGAATTGGTTGTCATCTGGGTGCCAGAGCCTTTGGGAGCAATGGTCAGGCTTCTGCTGACCTTCCCTGAAAAAAAAAATCCAGGTTTTGAGACGGTGATCTGCAGAGAGCAGGCTAAAAATGTGTGAGAAGGGATTACAAAGTATTTGTGTTTGATTTTAAAATGTGTGGAAAATCACATTAATGCAGAGTCAGCTAAATGCACATGTGCCATCTGACTGTTTGAAAAACAAGGTTCACTTACCTCCAGGAGATTTTTTTATAAGCTCCATACAGGCACACGTTTCTCCACTGTGCAAAGGTTATGGTTCCTTTGCTGGTTCCTTTTCTTGTTGATTCAGGATTTGAAGCACATCCAAGAGTATTTTTTCCCTTTCGTGACTTAAGTCTTGTTCACACACAAAACTTAAAGATGCAATTTTAAAAATTTCTTTATTAGCTGCATTTATTAGCTATATTTATATATCAGCTAATCTTCATGTTTTGAACAGAGTCTAACTTGTTTCCTGTCAAAGCCATGGGAAGCTTTCCCCTTGGGCTTCCAGCAATCCCAGACACTTATCACTCTCTTTGCAGTACTAATTTTTCTATGATAAGATAGATCCCCACTTGGGATAGCTAAATGTGATGGATATTTGTTAAGTACTTCTTTGAGATAAAATATGATTTATTTTCCCTCTTTAATTTATAAAATGTAAAATGGCAAATCTCCTAACTTGCCTTACCTGCTGAGCCACTGAAAGAGATGAGAGCATAAATATCTATGACATCCACATTATCACCAAATGCATTCATTAGCAGCAGTGCTATCACAGTGAATGCCAAGTGAATTGACAGTGACAGGGCAATAAATTAAAGTGTTTATACCTTTTCCTTAACTTACAAATAGTAGAGTTATTCCTGACCTTTGATGTAGACCCTGATGATCACTGGTAAATCAAATATGATACTGTTAGAATTCAGTGCCACAGCAGAGACCTTTTCACCCTGGAGATGCAATATCTTCTAAAAATACCTTTGTGGATTAAGGGAATTATCACCCATACCTTGTGAAGGTTTAACATCCATAGCAAATTAGCTGATTTCTGTTGAGAACTTCCCAGTTTACTCTTGTGGACTCTGATGATGAGTTACATGATGCAAGTTGTCTAGAAACTCACCACTGTCTGCAGGTTCCTGGGGCTGCCACCAAATATCTCTGGGCTCTTGGGTTCTCAGGTGGGTTCCAACAGGGCTGAAGATCCCTAAAGGAGAGGTTTTGAGGCAAAAGAGGGACCACTTTCTAGTTTTCATGCATTTTGTGCATTTAACCTTGTAGAAGAAGAGAAATTGTGTATACCAGCCAGGTTGCAGGCTTCATCCTTTTCATTTTGTTATTTGAACTTACTGTCTTGCTCTGGGTCAGTGAGGAATTATTTTTCCAAAGGAGCAGATTCCAGTCTTTCTCTGATAGAAAATCCTGAAACAGAGGTGCTAACCCCTATTTAAAAACCTGATATCCTGAAGATAGGCTTTCTTCCCTTCATTAGCTGCCTTTGAAAGAAGCCCCCAGGCAGAGCAAAAAAAGCAGAGTTTGGGCTGATTAAAGTTGCCAGGTTTTGGACAGAAACAACAAGCAACAAATCCTGGCTAACAATAACCATGAGACCAGCAGTGAAATGTGTCAGTGTGGGAGGCATTTCAGGTCAATGGGAGGGGAGGAATTGAATTTTATTTCATGATGGGCCAAAGCAACAATTCTATACCAAATATATGGGTGTGAAAGCCTCCCAACACTCTGATGTGTATAAATCCTGTATAGGAACAGAAAGAACCTCTGTCTTCAGAGGAGAGACTTTTTACAGCTCCACAGGACACTTTGGGTTCAGTTCATGCTTTATGCACCGTTTTTGTTCAGTTTTAGCTCTTTCCCTAGGCGGCTGGCTTGGCCCATGAAATGATATGTGAGTGATCACCCAACCTGTGCTTTAATTCCTGCCCTGGGACATTGTAGATCCAAGCAGCTGGTGATCTGCAGAATTCTCCTGCAAACATTTACCAGTGTTTGCCGAGGCCAGCTCCAACTTCCCTGGGTGACTTTTTCCTGATGCTTTCCTTTATCTCTCTCGCTTCCAGATAAAATGTCAGCTCATGAACTGCAGTAATAGCCTTTCCCTTCGGATTTATTTTTTCCTTCCCCAGTTTGGATTAAAAAAACAAACAAACAAACCAAACTAAAACAAAAAAACCAACGCCCCCCAAAAAACCCCCAAAATAAACCAAAAAAAACCAAAAAAAACACCCCAACCCCCCCCTAAAACAAAGCAAACAAACGAACAAAAAACCAAACAAAAAACCACCAAATCAAACCAAAAAAACCAAAAAAACCCACAAAAAAGCAACAAAAAACCAAACAAACAAAACTAAAATAATAAAAACAATAAAAAATAATAATAAAACCACAAACAAACAAAAATAAAATAATAAAAAATTTAAAAAATAATAAAAACCCAAACAAACAAACAAACCAAACCAAACAAAAATAAAATAATAATAAAAATAAAAATAATAATAAAAACCCAAACAAACAAACCAACCAAACCAAACAAAAACAAAAACAAAAAAAACCCCAAAACAAAACAACAACAACAAAAAAAAAACAAACCAAACAAACAAAAAACACCCCCCCAAACAAACAAAACCAAACCAAAAACAAAACAAAACAAAACAAAAAAAAACCAAACAAACAAAAAAAAAAAAACCCACGAAAAAACCCCCACCAAAACAAACAAAAACCAGAATCCGGCAGTGGATGGGAAGTTTCTCGGAGGGAAGCTGGCTGTGGCAGCTCCAGAGGCTGGCAGTCTCTCCGGGCTGCAGCTGCGCCCCGGAGCGCCCCGGCCCCGCAGAGCCCTGCCCGGCTCGGCGCTGCGCATCCCCGCCGGAGGATGGCACGGTTGCTCAGCTCCAGGCTGCCGGCCCGGAGGCATCGCTCACACACCGACTGCCAGCGCTGAGAACATCTCGGCCCCTCTCTCCTTTGGAGCAGGGACGCTGATCCACAGCGGTCCGAAAAAAAAAACCCCAAAAACAAACCAAATTGGGGCGGGGGGTGAGTGGGCAGGGAGGGGGGAAAGGAATAAAGAAAAGGGGAAGAGGGGAAAGGAATAAATAAAAGGGGAAAGGGGAGGAAAGGAATAAAGAAAAGGGGAGGGGGGGAAAGAATAAAGAAAAGGGGAAGAGGGGAAGGAATAAAGAAAAGGGGAGGGGGAGGAAAGGAATAAATAAAATGGGAGGGGGGAAAAGGAATAAAGAAAAGGGGGAGGGGGAAAAGGAATAAAGAAAAGGGGGAAAAGGAATAAAGAAAAGGGGAGGGGGGAATGGAGAGAGAAAATTAAAAAGTCCTTCATGCAATGTCGTTTCAGTAGCGCAAGGTCACGGTGGGGCCAGCCGCTGGTTAGAGCTCAAGGGAGCAGAGGTCTCGGGCTGATTGCAGCAGCCAGGCTGCTCTAATCTCCGGGGGATGCTCACAAAAGGCAAAGCCAGGCTGGGGACAGGGCCAGCGCCGGGGCAGTCCCAGCACCTTCCCCCGCCGCAGCCTTTTTTATCCAGCCTCTATCCAGCTTTTATCCAGCCTCTATCCAGCCTTTATCCAGCCTTTATCTCCTCGGCACAGCCAGCTCCTCCCGCACCGGGACTGCCCCGGGCCCTGGGGAGGATGCTTTAAAAACACGACGGTGTTGAAATGATAGAAAATGCACTTAGTAAATAGAAATACGGGCACAAAAGATGCCACGTTCTTGCAAGGGATGCAATGGTCAGGAAGTGCAGAGCATCCTCCCTGTGGTGATAAGGGCTGCTGGGGATGGGTCCTGAAACAGGGGCTGTCAACATCATTTGTGCACGTTCTGCTCACCAGCACTGAACATCTGCCTCTTGCTAGACTTTACTGCAACTTTGCCATTTTCTCCAGTAGCTGATGGCTTGCATTGTTTTGAGTTTTGTTTAATTTCCCTAACTCAATGCAGAGCCTAAATGAAGAGGATCACAGAACTTCTGGTAGTAATTTCCCTAACTTGCCTCTGCTTGAACAGAAGAGGCAGGTGCAGACACTGAAATAAATTCTGAAATAAATTCCATTGAATTACCAGTACAGTCCTCAGTCTGCACCAGAATCCTTTAAGCGCAAGGAGTATCCAAAAAGGTTTTTTTCTGGGAATCTCCCAGAAGTATTTTTTCCAGATAACAATCCTGCTTAGTTCTACTGAAAAAAAACCACAAGGTTTGCTGATAACACTTCTCTCTTATCGTGTTCATTTCCAAAATACTGCAAGTAAATGATTTGGCAGAAGCAGTGCCATAATATCAAGTGATAAATAGAAGCTGTAGAAGATTAAGGAAAGTTCTACAGGGCTCTTGTTATGCACACAGACCCAAACCATGTTCAGAGAAAAAAACCCAAAAAAACATGGAAAAGAACTGAAATGGGGAGCACACCTGCTACCACGATGCCTGACCCCCAGAGGTACCACTGACACAACCCTTTTCTCTTAAGAGAGAGCAGATGTGTTGGGAGTTATTCCACCGTGGCAGCAAGAAAGCTCCTGCAAATTTTTAATGTCTCTGCACTCCAGAAAGGGTAAAGGGTCTGGCAGGCAAGTTAAAAACACTCCTGTGAGCTCCTGGTGCTGCAGGAGCACCCGTGTTCCATGAGCAGCTCAGCCTGGGGCTGGGTTTGTGCCAGTGTCCCCTGTGTGGGCACAGCAGGTCCCCTGGGCTGGGTTTGTTGTGCCAGTGTCCCCTATGTGGGCACAGCCTGGCACAGGAGGTCCCCTGGGGATGGGTTTGTTGTTCCAATGCCCTCTGCACAGGCACAGCCTGGCACAGCAGGTCCCTGGGGCTGGGTTTGTTGTGCCAGTGCCCTCTGTGTGTGCACAGCCTGGCACAGGAGGTCCCCTGGGCTGAGTTTGTTGTGCCAGTGCCCTCTGCACAGACACAGCCTGGCACAGCAGGTCCCCTGGGCTGGGTTTGTTGTGCCAGTGCCCTCTGCACAGACACAGCCTGGCACAGCAGGTCCCTGGGGATGGGTTTGCTGTGCCAGTGCCCTCTGTGTGGACACAGCCTGGCACAGGAGGTCCCCTGGGCTGGGTTTGTTGTGCCAGTGTCCCCTGTGTGGGCACAGCCTGGCACAGCAGGTCCCCTGGGCTGGGTTTGTTGTGCCAGTGCCCTCTGCACAGGCACAGCCTGGCACAGCAGGTCCCCTGGGCTGGGTTTGTTGTGCCAGTGCCCTCTGCACAGACACAGCCTGGCACAGCAGGTCCCCTGGGCTGGGTTTGTTGTGCCAGTGCCCTCTGTGTGGGCACAGCCTGGCACAGCAGGTCCCCTCTGGCTCAGCTGGGAGCCAGGGAAGGAGAAGCAGAGGCTCTTCCAGCCCCTGGCTGTGGTTGCTCTCCTCTGGCAGCTCTGCTGCTGACTCCTGCTCCAGTCAGGCAGCTCCCTGTTTAATCCTGTGGCTCCAGGCACTTTCTAGGTGAGCCTGTGTGATGAGTAACTGGACACAAGGCAGACATTAAAGCAGGTTTAGGAGCAGTGTACTAAGTCTATCCATATTTTAACTCCAGCCTAATGTGCCCGTGAGCTGTTCCCTGTAGCTGTGCTCCACACAGAACCCCTGGCTCTCCCTGGAGGGAGAACTGCATCAAAGATTTGTGGAAGCCAGTGCTGGTTTCAGGTGCCCTCAAGCATTGCCTGGTGTCCAAAAAGAGGATGAGGAAAGTGGAAGGACACCACCACCAGAGCTGAGCTGCAGCATCATCCCTTTGCTGGCAATGGATCTTGCTCTCCTCCCAAGGTCTGGGCTATCACTGACCAGTTTGTGTGCTACAACTTGCAGTCTGGTCCCTTCTGAGAGATGAGCTGATTTTTCTTGAGCAGGAAGCATCTTCTGCCACATTTGAAAGGTCTCAGACAGGAGCTCGATGCCAACAGAAAGATGATGCTGGAGCAAACCATGGTTCCTGCAGCTAGAACAGACTGGGGTTTGCGGCAGCTGGCATTTCTGGGTCTGCACTGTAAAGCATCCCCTAAAGTCTGGGATCTATGTCCATAGAAAAGAAAGCAAAGATCTATCTGTGACCCTGGTTTGGTTCTGAGGGAAGTCACTGTCATGGGAATGCACTGCTTGCTTGAAGAGTTATTGAATCTGTACCTGTGCTCCCTGCACCTGTGTGCTTGGCTTCCCAACTTCCACAGATGCTGAAGAGAGACAGTGATCAGATCCTCTTAAATCTCAATTTCGACTGACACAACCTCCCAGCCCCACCTCAACCCTGCCCAGCTTCCCAGTGCTCCTGATTATTTATTGTTCACTTCCAGATTGGGAACTCCCTCAGTATTCCCAGCTCTGGGTTGCCAACGTTGAAAATTAAATAAACCTTTTATTTTTTATCTTAAAAACCATTTAACTCCAACAATATTCAGTTGCAGCCCTGAATGACTGAACTCATTTTACAGAATATGTTTCCCAGTCAGAAATGAAATTGGCAGTGCAACCCCTCCACCCCCCAGAATTACTTGGCTAAAGTGGTAGCCAGATGAACAAGCAAAAAAATCACAAGAGGATTAAACCAAACATGCAGCTCAAACAGAGGAGCAGCTGAACCCTCCAGCATTTCAATACACAGCTGATTCAGCAAAACAGATAGACATTCAAATGAGGGATGTCACTGAAAGGGAAAAGCAGGCAGCTCAGTCAATAAAGTGTGCAGCCTGTCCTGGCAGAGGGAAAGCAGCAGCCTGTCGAGCCACACAGAAAAATGAATTGGGGAGAAATTTTGCTGCTGCCAGGACCTTGAGGCTCCAGTGGAAGGAATGTCCAGGAAAGGTAACTCATGGAGATAGGCCACTGCTATCTTATGCCTCCATTATCCCTTCTTGGGACTAACCCCTGCAATGTGGGGTCAGAGGAGGCCAGAAAAAAGAGCATTTTTGCCCTCAATCACACAGTTTACAGGAAGTGAGATATTGTTTAATTCAAGATTATCATTTTCACGTAGCTACAGGTTCTTTTACTGTGCTACACAGATGTTTTACTCTCGGGGAACTGTGCAGAAGTAGATCTGATTTACAGAAATATTTTCACTTCACCAAACACCTTGAGAAATGATATGCCAACAAATGCAGCAGAGAAATGGTTGAAGAGATTCACACTGTCCTGCTCACATCCTCCTCACAAGAGGCTGCTGAGTGCTACTCAGTCACTACAAAGCTTGGGCTGTGTCAGTCACAGTGTCTTGTCCCCTGTACTTGCCTGGGTCTGGACACTGTAATGAGAGGAGGGTTTGCCTGGGAGGTGCAGTGTTTGTCTGTACCTGTGTCCTTGAGCTCTGAGCACAGACAGACACTGCTGTTCCACCCCCTTCCTGCCAGCAGAGAGATCTGCTCAGGGAAACCTCACAAGAACAAACCTTCTTCTCAGAAAAGTAAACAGGAAAAGGCTGGGAGAGCAGCTGATTAGAGGACATGCCAGTGCACATTAAAATATTTGCTAATTGCAAATTTATTGTCCCACTGTGCTGCCAGCTCCTGCTCTGACTCGAGTGAAATGTCAGATGGCTCCAGATTGAATTAATAACCTCATCCCTCTGCTGCCCAGGAGAGAGGAGACAGCAGCACCACCACCACCAGCTCTGCTTCCTTGCTCTTCTTCCCTTCTCCATCCCCACGTTCTCTCGGGGTAGTTTGCTCAGCATAAAGCAAGTTACACTGCTGAGTCTGGCCTGGAAACCTAAAGAGAGGACTAATATTTAGAATTCATTGCAATCTTAGGGAAGAGCCATGGTGAGGATGATGAGACAAAGGCCACATGGAAGATTTCTCCCTTTATTGCAGCTTTTCTAATCAACACAAAGTTACCATGAAGGAAGAGGCTGGGCATCCCCCAGCAGCCTGTGAGAACAGGCAGATAAATCATCCCAAGCACAGGTAAAAGCAAAGTTATTAACTTAAAAATGTCAACTACATGTGAGCTACTTCCATAAGAAAAATGTTGACTCACATGAGTTAAGTGTTTAGGTCTGCTTAAAAATCACAGTGTGGAGATAAACAGAAAGAGTTCTGGCTGCTCATGTTTAGCTTACAATGTTCAAAAGGATAAAAAACACAAGTTTCCACCAACTGATTGAAGCTCTTTCCCTTACTGTTTCTGGGTTGATCCTGGTTCAAGCACTGGAAAGATGTTAAAGGAGAAATGCTTATAAAAACAGAGAGAGGAAAAAAAGTTGGAAGCAAAACAGCAGAAAAACAAGGCTGCCATTCAATAATAAGGAACTCACAATTATTGTTCAGATCAAGTCCTTATTTGGAATTGTATTTCTAATCCAATAAAGTATGCCATTTCAGGCACATAAATAATCCCCCTTTTTAAAGGGATTTAAATTTCCCTGCTTTGATGGGCTGGTGATACTCTACCAGGGACATGGTAGCACTAAATGACTGCTATCATTCAGCAGTAGGCATTTATTTGACTCTAGAGCTTAAAAGTCTGTGGTTTGCATAGTACTTACCTAACTACCCACTTATTTTCTCTGTACTTCTGAACCTAAGAAGAGTGTTTACTTTCAGCAGGACAAGAATGTGGTTTCAAAAGAATTGATCAATATCAACCTTGCACAGTGCTACACGTTGTATCTATTTTGCATAAACCATATTAGAGAGCCAGCTCGTACAGAATTAGTGCACAACAATAGATCTGCATCCCTTCTGAGCATGAGTTTACAAATCTTCTGCCATTTTTAATCCTCAAGCTCTTAAAACTGTTCATTAAATATATTGTCTATGCATTTTTTGCAACTGAGTTTTGTCAGTGTGTGTGAATTATGCACAAAGCCCACAGTGAGGCAGATGCATAAAACTGCAGTTTATCTAGGTAGGCATAACCATTCAGCAAACTTTGTCTAATTAGTCACTAAATCAGTCTCTTTATGACTTTGTTGACTGACTGATGTTTTTAAAACCATTAATCAAATTAAAACTGACTCTTCTTAAAATGCCTGCCCTTGTTATTTGTTCTATTAACAAATATTGGATGCTGTAATCTGGTGCTTAAATACCCACTGTTGTAATTCAGTGCTAATGACAATGCTGACATGACAGAACTATTAAAGTGGATACAGAGCTGTCACATTTTCAGACAGTAAAATACTCATCTGTGACACGTAGCATATGGCTCAAACCTGGGAAAATCATCAGCAGAGTAAAAGAATAAATAGAAGCTGTGTTCCCTAAAAAATATAAGCTGACATCCAAACACGGATAATCTTGAGATGTACTTGACAGTCCACGAGTTCAGTCAACAGATTATAAAATCAGAGGCTGCAGCTCCACATTTCCAGAGAACAAATCACAGCAGAGCTCCTGATGCTGAGCTCATGTAAACACACTGCTTTTCCCATATACTCTGTAAAGAGATCATTAAAATACTACAGCTAATTATGCTGCCAGCCTCTGCAGAGTCACGTGCTAATGTGCTTATCCAATTTTCATTTTTTGCTGCCCATCTCACACTTCAGCAGTTTTGATGCACGGCACTCAAAAGTGCCAGTGTTTATCAGAGGCAATCCTGAGGCAGCACTGAGGGAACTGTGCAGGTAAATCTGCTGGAGCTGCAGCACAGCCCCCAGCCCTCCACCTGCTCACCTGAATTATCATTTTTTTTATAACAAAGCCCCAGCTATTTCTCTAAAATCAGGGCTCCAAATAAATATTAATTTTCTCAATTACTCAGTTGGAGGTTGAATGCAGAACATTGCATTTTGGTTTTCATCACTTTCATTCTACATCTACATCCACTTTTCCCATTTTAATTATAACCAGAACCAGAATCAAATATAATGAAAATTAATTACTAAACCCCATGTTTGATTGCAAACATAACCCCCCCCGTAGCTATTTTATAGATTTCTTAATAATTCAGAGCAAATCTATATTTTAAAAGAATGTAAATTGAAATTTGAAGAAATTGAAATTTAAAGAAAATTTTACTATCTGTGTTCTCTTTCTCTCTCAGACTCAAAATCTTTATAGATCTATGGATGGTAGAAAGTATGTATTTATTTCAGGAAGATTAGAAAAACACATTTGTGTTTCGTGAGCCTCAAATATCTTGGAATTGCATAGGCTGGTTTGCCTCTTCTTTCCTGCAAATACCTTCTTCTTTAATTTTTGAGAACAGTAACAAAAATAGAATTATTCTTTTAAAAAACATCTAGCTATTTTTAATGTTTTATTAATGTTTATCATCTCTGGTCCTGTCGTTCTGCCATCTGATGTGTCAAGATCACTCTGATGGCAGATATTCTTTGCCAAAACACTCTTGGGTTGGGTTACCAGCAAAGACAAGGCTTTATGATACCTGTGAAAGACTCAGAATGGCAAATTTCATCAGTCTTTGGAACCAAATATATGCAAAGTGCTGCAATAGGCAGGGGAACAAAGACTCATTTCGTGCTCAGATAAAAGATTTCAATTTTTGCTTTTAGAAAACATTGCATGAAGTAACTAGGTCAGAGCTGTGCTAAACCCACACTTCATTTATCTGATATGCACGCTGCATAACAGTTCTGTTTAGTAGTTTAGATTTGACCTGAATTAAATATGAAGCTCCAAATATATGATAAAACAATAACAAGAGACCTGGCTTACCACAAAACTTCCATGCTAAATATGTGAGCACCTTCTCTCTGTTCAATTCAGCACCACCCCTGGTGCCCCTGGCCACAGCCCTGGATTTTCCCCCTGCTGCAGACACCTGGCAGGGGCAGGCTGGGACAAACACCACAAGGAGAAATGCCTTCAGCCCTGCAGAGCTGCTGTGCCACACAGCTGAAATCCCAAAGCCTGCTGAAAAGAAAGCAGCAAGCCTCAGGATCAGCTTTATTTCTGTAGGACTCAGGCCTGTTATTGTGCCTGAGCAACACTTGTGCAAGGATCCCAAGGATCCTCAGGAGAATAACAGCAGGCACAGCCCAGCTCAGGGGTGCTGGTGATTGCCAGCAGTGCTTGAGTGGAGGCACAGAAGAAAAATGAACCACATGGAGAGGTGCCATCCCATGGGAGAGCAGGAATACCCCTCATTCAGCAGGTGCAGGATGGCCATGGAAGGGGTGCTCAGCCCCCAGGAGGTCCCTGACCCCTCCACTGGGAAGGGATTCCTGAACTCCATCACCCCAGTTGGCAGTGCAGTGACCCAGAGCCTGCTCTCCTGATGGAGGAACAGCACTGAGAACCAAAGGACCTTTGGTGAAGGGTCGTGTTTCTTTGGGTCAGGATGCAAATAAGGCCTCACAAGAGGTACACAGCTCTTAGAAAAAAATTCATCTGGTAGATTCACACCACAGGTCAAAAGTAAATTGCAGTTGAAACTCTACTAGTGATGATCATTTCTGAATATGTACTTGTACTTACAACACCCACAAAAGCTGCAAATTCTTTTCTGCAGTACCGTGAGAGGCAGGCAACCCTGAGATATCAGAAAAAATAAAAAAAAATGGGAAAAAATTTATTGGGAGAGTGATTTGGAAAACGTTTTGCAATAAATGGAAGTGGCCTGAAAACAATGTGTATAAATAGTCAATCCCATTAAATAGGATACCTTGTATACAAGGATATTCCCTAGGTTTAGCAGCTGCAATTTAACTCTCCTGCACTTTGTATAGGGTTCATCTCCATGACCATCTCCTCACAAGGCAGTTCTTGTGAACTTAGAGCACCTCTCCTTAGCTGCTGCTCCAGGTGCTGCTCCAGGCTGCAAGAGACTTTGCAAATCAACCTCCACAGACCTTTTGGGAATAATCTTTGTGCAAGAGGAGGAGTTGGCTTTCAGCTGCCAAAGTGAACCTTCCATGACACCACATTTTTTACTTCCCTTGCCTTCTAAGGATATTTCAGAGACATGTAACTCAAGAGTAGGGTGGATGTGTGCACTGCCTGCCTGCATTTACAAATCTCTGCAAAAGCTTTGCCTGCCTGCCACAGGACTCCACTTTGTTCCACCCTGGGCACCTGAAAAAAGCTGTGACCAGAGTCCACCAAGCTCCCTTTGTGCCACCTTTACCTGCTGGGCCACACTGCCCAAGAACCTTTGGCAATGGCCTTCAGAGAAAAGCAAAGAAATCCACTCCTAGGCAAGCAGGATTTGCTGCTCCAGTGCACCAGACCTGAGCACAGGCACTGTGGACACAAATCTGCTTTATGTAAGAAGAAAACTGCAGAAGTGGCATTTTCCCTTTTAGTGCTTGATGTCCAAAAATGAGGAAATAAGTCAGGTTGCTAATGTCCTTTTAAATGATATATGCTTATGTGTTATATAATGTATAAGCATTAAATATACTTTCTTTCCTCTTTTTGGGGGCAGGATACAGTTTTGTTTGTGATTCAAACAAGTTTATGGTTTCTTCCCTAACACTTCAAGTAGGAAACTGCAGCTGAGAGGAAGGGGAAATGTGTTCTTCATATTCTGTGATGAGACATTTCTGAATTAATCCATCTCCACTGTGGTTTGCAGGGATTGCACTCTTGCTTACAGTCAGCTGAAGGTCTGCCAATTAATTCTCTGATTCCTAATGTAGCAGTCTCCCCAAAGAAGATTAATCAAATACCTGGGAACTGAAACTCAGCACTCCCCCAGGCAGGAAAACCCTTGGAGGCAGGAGAGGCAGAGGTTTGGTGGTGCAGCTTTCCCACCTGCCCTTCACCAACAGCCCTCTTCAGGCTTCTCCTTCCCTCTCCTGAGCCTTCAGGGGCTTATTAGCTAATGACCTACTTTGGCATCCCCAGATGCTTCTTTATGGCTAAGGAGTTAATATTTTCCCCACCTAATTATCCAGCTGATTATTAGAAGTTAAACGAATTACTGGAGTAATTTGTTCACAGGTTGGTCCAGCCTCGAAGTTTACTGTTTGCCAGCCCTGCACAAGGACTTCCAGCTCTGGAAGTGTATCCATTTTTTTCAAGCTCTGTTAGCTGGTTGCATAAAAGTTATTTACTCCCTCTTCAAATCTGGCCTTACTGGGTTTTTTACTCTGACAATTTAGGCTACATCCAGTGGTCTGAGTGGCAGATTTTGCCCACTGGTTCCTCCCTCCTGCTCACTGCCTGCTATTCTGAGACCATCAGATGTTTCTCTGTTGCTTAATAAAACCTGAACTGAAGGTGGACCTTCTGAACACAGCCCTGGAGGCCCACACATGGATTAAAGATTAATTTTGATGTATGACTGTAAGCAGATTATGACAGTAGCATTCAAACTTGCTCTGTTGACACTCCATGATTTCTCCTTTCCAGTTCATAGTGACTATTCAAAAGTCAAGCTGGATAAGTCTTTGGCATGGTACCTGGTATTAAAGTGTTTTTTCTTTACTGAATGAGCACCATCTTCATTAGATTAAATCCCTAAAGACCTACCTCAACAACGTTCTTAATTAAGTAATTATGGGCATCTCCTTTCAGCAACAGGAACCAAGGAGGTTGTTAACTTTTGGCTCAACCATCCACCTGACCCCCAACACACACCGTGAAAAAAAAAAGAAAAAAAGAAAAAAGAAAACCTCCTCAGTAATTTAACTATTTTTTCCTGCAAAAAAGAAAGAAAGTCCAGGAAATGAGATTTTTTACATAAGTAAACAGGTGATTAATCATTGGTACAAAGGACCAACAGAAGAGGAAGATGTAACATCTCTCTGGAAACCCTTCCATAAACATACATAAATTCCTTCAATAAATTCAAGAGGGCTGGATTTAAACAGGTAAAATCATATGATCCATAGTTCTTTCTAGATATAAATGCAATTCATTTTCTTATATAAGATCTATCTGAGGCATTATCCTAGAAAAATATGTCATTGTCAAATTAGCCCAGTTCTGTGCTGGGATCTAATATTCTCGTCCTTAAGATAGGTGTGATTCTCAACATGTGGGAGTACTCCAAAAATTCCTAAATCGGCGCCTGAGTGACAAAAATGATTAACACTTATAACATTTATAGGATTTTTCAACAGAAAATACTAAATGGTTTTCATGAAGGAAATGTGCATAGTTAACTCCATCTCATGGATGGAAAAGAAAAAAAAGAGATCCAGGCAAGTGCAGTGACATTTTAAAGGCTATCCCCATCCTACCAGTGCCACCAATGGATCCATTTCCTGTCCACTGCTCATTTTAGTCTCAGAGGATCACTCTTTGACTTCACAAAAAAAAGTAAGAACAGTCATTGCCCAGTGGTGCCAAAGATGCCAGCGAATCACAGGGAGGTGAAGACTTGTGAAGATGAACAGCAAGTGAGTGCTAAGGAAAGGTCAGTACAGACTTTCTCATAATATTTTTGCCAGGAAAGAACATCAGCTGTCTACTCCCCCAGTCCTTAAATCTGATACTACTTGTTCCCAGTTCAAACTCCTCCCAGGATATTTGATTAAAGCACAGTTGGGACACTGCTGCATTGCCTGAAGCTCATCCTGTCCAACTGCCCAGCTCCCGTTCCTCACATTCCCTCCTGGCAAATGAAATTATTAACAATGGGCATTGCACTTTATCCTTTCTTTCTGCACAATGGTTTTACCCCAGGCCTGGCCCCTGCACACTCCCCAAGGTGAGAAGGTCTCTGTTGTAGGAGTTCCCAGCTCTGCTCCTGTGCACATCCATGGGGCAATGTCCATGAATCCCAGAGGACCCCAATTAATTATAAACTTTCTCTTCTGAGATGTGACACCACAGGGGCCATCTGTGTATCTCTGTGACCTGGCAGTTGTGAGGATGTCTACACAAGGATACCCTGCCCTGCCCTGTTACTCTGATTTCCATCTCTGGAGGAAGATGAGCTTCCAAGGGTTTCTCTGGCTTGTGCTCTAAGAAAACAGAATTCTGTTTCCTACACCCAGTACATCACAAAACCTGAAGCTGAATAGCCAGTTGAAGTTAAAACTAGAACTTCTGGAGAAGCCAGCAGCTCCCTGCCTCTGCTCACATCCTGCTTTGTGCTGCAGTGACTGAGATTATTTTACAAGCACAAGCGAGAGAATTTTCCAAAGCAGGGAAGAACAGACTAAAATAAAACAGAACAGGGCCTCCAGCTGGGAACTTGTGCATATGAGGGAAAGAGATATGTGCAATAAAGTACCTATTTATCCATAATAAATATACTTTAAAAACATCAATTAGAGCTTGTCATTACATGACTTCTGCATCAGATCCCTTTCAGGCAAATAATAATTATTAAAAATATGATTACTAAGTTACTTTCCATTAAAATGTTCTCACCTATTGAGCACTTAATTAGCATACAATAACCTTTAAAATAGAAAATTTCTTTAGTCAAATGCAATAGAAGCAGTTATTTATAGACTTGATTATACTGGATCCCAGAAACTCACAAAATTACAGTGTGTCCATGGGTGTGTCTATTGTTCTTCCTAAAGTAATTGCAATTACAGGAGGCCAGTCAGCACAACGCAGAAGCTGGGCTGAGGTTCTCTGAAAGACCAGCAGCTACAAGATCTTTCTTGACAGCACATGGCTGGCCTGGTTTGCTGGAGGGATGAGAATTGAGGGGCCAGCCACTGGGGTGCTGCTGAGGGATGAGTCCAATATTCTGGATCACATAAAGGCAATGGTTTGGGGGAGCTGACTGGAAAAACACAGAGAGAGCTGTAGCAGGAACTCTCACAGTGCAGTGCCTGTGAGGACTTCTTTTATGGCATTCCTAGAGTGTCGTGTCAAGCACAAAATCTTAGCAGCCCATGCAAGGAGCTGTTAAATCTACAGCAGAGGTGACAGCAAAAATCCCCTCAGCTCAGAGCGGCTTCTTTCATCCCTTGTCCATGTTCCCAAAGATGGTGATGATGCTCAGAAGACAAAGCCAGATTATTTAAACCAGTGTAACATCCTTTTACCTGCACATGGGAAGATCCTGTGATGTCACCTGTCTGCCCATGTTCAGTGGATGGAGATGTAAAATCTGATCTAAAACACCCCTTGGAACTATGCAAGCTACAAAAGAGGCCAAGTGCCCAGCACCCTATAAACAATCAGCAAACAGATCTGCATGTAAGCATTTTAGTAAAGAGGAGGATTTGGAGATCTGTAAAAATAATCAGGCCCATAACAAGCCACAGAGATAATTAAATCAGTGAAATGAAATATCAAATGCTGGCAGCCCACAAAGAATTTGATGATGATAATAATAATAAGGACTCAGTGGATGAAAAGGAAGAGAGAAAATTGGTCCATTAAAAATAATGGTGAACAAAATGAGGACCATGTGATGGAGAAAAGGGCATGTTACACAATAATTTTAAATTGTTGTCTCTGTGAAGAGAGGCCTTCTAAGGCAGTTATTTTTTTCTACATCACTGAAAGATACTGTGCAAGCTTTGGAATATTCAACATCTCTAGAAAAAAGCCATACTCTCAGCCAGGCTCTGAATTTGGCACCTCTCCCTCACTTACTTTCAAAGAGGTAATTTGAAGGATCTGGCGAGCTGGATCAGTATGTAACAATGAAGAATATGGACCATGTACTAAAATACCTCCTGAATTAGAAGTTCATGGGCATTTTCCCATCTGGGAGTAAGTATGGACTGAAGTATAAACTTTATTCCCATTATGAATACACTGGAAGTGGGTATAAATATGTATAACATTAATTAGGAATAAGAACAACGTGTACATCCTAGCAGGGCCAATTAAAAAATCTGCAAGTCCAAAAATCTCCACACTGTATGAAATTTATCCTAGCAAAGCACACAACTAAATGGAAATATTTGTCTGAGGAAGGACAGACCTTTGGGAATCATTGTTTGATTGAAGACTGAGGATGAGATCCGGTTCTCTTGCTTGACAAACACACACAGATATCCTTGGGACATCCTGGTTATCACTTCCCAATATTTATAATATTCCTCTTGTCATCACAGGATTTTAGCAGCTGCCTGACACACTGCCCTGGGGAGCAGCTCAGCATCATCCACGAGACACCAGGAGCAGGGCAGGGCAGGAGGGCTTTACCTGCAGGGGTGCACCTGCTCCTTGCAGCTCTGCTCATACACGTCTTTTGTAAATCAAGTGATAACAAAGGGCAGAAAACTGATGCAGGAATATCTTTCCAGCTTGATGAAGAACATACACACTTGACCTGATGCACTGTTTTATTCAGCTCATCTAGCACTTGGGATTTGCTTGGTGCTTCTGATAGAAGGTAAATACAGGAGAGATTCTCGTTCCCCTGCTGACACACACACCCAGTGCCTGAGCTCTCACCCCAGTGTGCTGAGTGGATGCTGTTGAGGGCTCAGGATGGAGATGAGCAGCTCAGGTGGTCACTGCCAGCTGCAGGAGGGAGGCAAAAGGCGACTCCCCCTTGTGCATCCCTCTTGCTCCTGCTCCTCCTGTCTGCTGTGCTATTGGAATGCAAATGAGGGCATCGCGTCTGACATCTGTACCTTGGTGTCAGCCGGGGGGAGCTGCTCTGCCTGCCCTGGCCTGGCAGGGATGGGCTGGTTGGTACTCACTGGGATGGGCTGGTTGGCACTCACTGGGATGGGCTGGTTGGTACTCACTGGGATGGGCTGGTTGGTCACTGGGATGGGTTGGTACTCACTGGGATGGGCTGGTTGGTCACTGGGATGGGTTGGTTGGTCACTGGGATGGGCTGGTTGGTCACTGGGATGGGTTGGTACTCACTGGGATGGGCTGGTTGGTCACTGGGATGGGCTGGTTGGTACTCACTGGGATGGGCTGGTTGGTCACTGGGATGGGTTGGTACTCACTGGGATGGGCTGGTTGGTCACTGGGATGGGTTGGTTGGTCACTGGGATGGGCTGGTTGGTCACTGGGATGGGCTGGTTGGTCACTGGGATGGGTTGGTACTCACTGGGATGGGCTGGTTGGCCACACAGCTCAGGTCTGGTGCCTGGGAATGTGCCTTGGCACCAATTAATTTATTCACAGGAAAGCAGCCTGTGAGCCCAAGAATGGTATCACACTCTGGTTTCCCAGGCAATTCACAAACACTTGGAGGCTGCCATTCGTCCTGTGCTTGACCCAAGGCAGGTAAAAATTGGTCTGGGTGATAAATCATGCAGTAATTTGAAACACAGCTGCTTTTGGTTTCTAAGGAGTCGTAGGAGCTCACTGAAATAAAATCTTTACCAGGAGGCTGCAAAGCAGTGACCCATAGGAAAACCTAAGGGTTTCAGCCTCTCCTTGCAGCCTTCCCACACCAAGACACAAAAGTTTTACAAAAGCACTGCAGGACATAGAGCCAAGTCTCTCAGTGTCATGTTTACCATATTGCCCTAAAAACACCTATCTGGCTTTGTCTGGTGGTGCAGGATTTTGGAATTTCTATAAATTTATGGACTTTTTTCCCCTTCAGGATGCTGCTTTCTTTGTTGCCCAAATGTATTCCCCCCTCTAGACCTTACAGTCTTCTCATTTCAACCTCTCTGTGCTCTTTTTCCTGTCACATCCTCCTCTGCAATTTCTCTTATTCCCCTGACTGTTATTTGTATCCCTCTTATCTAAATCCATGTGAAAATAGCGTGGAACCAATATGTTTGCCTAAAACTACTTGCTACAAATATACCAAAAGGATCATATTCCCTCTTCTCTCTCTTCCCTTGGGGAAATGTAGTCATTAATTTGATTTCCAGCTTTTTTTTTTTTTAAAGGGAACAAATGACAATTATTGTTTACTTTGAAGTGTGATCTTTAGCATGAATAATTCCCCAAAAGAAACATCTGCTTTACAGATGAGCTGTGACAGCAGACAATATGCTCCCAATATTTTGTATATTCACACTTGAGTGGCAAGAGTTGGGACTGAGGCTGACTGTCCAGCTTCACACAGCAGTCCCAGGGGGCCAAGATCACTTCTCAGGAGTGTTTCCTGGCCTTTTGGGGTAGCTTTTTAAGTGTGGCTGCCCTTTGTGCCTCAAGGGCTGCTTCTGCCCGTGTCAGCCACCAAATGTTCCTTGGCCTTCTGTGTTGTCCAGCCCCAGAATGACCTGTCTGTGTGTGCAGGGCCCCTGGACACCAATGTTCTGTCATTCTTGCACTTCCCATTCTGCACGTGGCACAGGTTTCTGCCTGTGCCCAGCAAGGCTTGGCAGGCAGCCCATCTCCCCAGCTTGTTAAAGCCACTGTCTGCACACCAGAATGGTTTTTAGCAACAGCTGGGCCCGGGCCAAATCTTGTCATCTGAATTCAAATCCAAACTTCTCCAAACTTTCAGGCCTTATAGCATCCTTGGCTGACACTTCCTGAGCTGGTTGGTGGATTCAGATTGTTTTCATATCCTCAGTGGCACACAGTGCACTGCAGAATAAACATCAAACAGGAGAAGATGGGGTGTGCTTAACTGTGAGCTCTTTGTGCAAGCAAGGAAAGAACAATCTTTTTCCTTTGTATGTCAAACAGGGTGAGTAGCAGCAAACAGAAGATTCAAGACACGTATCAAGAAAGTTATTTCATGGAAAGGGATATGAAAGAAATAGTTTACCTGGAGGAGGAGTGGTCTCCATCCATGGGGATGTCTGAAGAGAGATTAGACAGACAGCTGTCAGGACAGGTGCAGTTATCCCATTTGGAGGAGGAGGATTGGGTGGTCTCTCAAGCCTGGAATTCTCTCATTTTATCTTTCCTACCAGCTGCTCACCCTGTGCTGGCTCTGGAGAGAGAAACTTGTACTGGAAGCATCCTCCTGCAAAGAAGCTCCACACCTTTCCTTCCTTTTGCTTCACCATGAATCCACTGCTGACCCTTGGAATCACAGAATCGTGGAATATCTCAAACTGGAAGGGCTCCACAAGGATGCTCAAAGTCCAGCTCCTGGCCCTGAACAGGACAGCTGTTGTCCTCTCATGGCTGAACAGATAACATTAGTCTTTATCTAGTGCAGAAGTGAGATTTGATCTGTGGCACCTTCAGCAGCCTCCAGACCCCAAACCATTGCAGCCTGTCCCCTGAGAGGGGCCTGGCAGGGAAATGCAGATTGCAGTTGGAGATGGAGAGAGGATAGATGGCATCTATCACATGCTTTTCCCTTTTCATTCATACCCTTCTTCCAAATGACAGCCCTGGCTGTTTCACTTGAATACTGAGCTGAGCTTTGAGCTCGTGGATGCTCAGACCACCTTGATGCAAAGTGTTGCTGTTGGGAGTTTACATTCCTTGTAAATCTCTTTTCCCTGAGATTTCCCAGCACTCACATGTAACTGTCAGCAGCCACAGCACATCTCCAGGATGGTGCAGTGCAGGAGCCACTGAGCCCCACAGGCTTTGCTGAGAACAAGAGAAAGCTGGAAAGCCTTCAGCTTCTGTGGAATGGGAATGGGAGCTGGCAACACAAAATACTTCACCAGAAAATACTCAGTATTTTAATACCTCTTATTTTTCTCCTCTCTGTTACTGAGAAGTGGGTTTTACATTATATTATTTATGAAAAATAGCAACATTTAAACGTAGAAAGGAAATAAAATGAGAGTCATACGATACACACACGGACACTCTTACCTGGTATCAACAGAACAGGAATTGCTGTAGGAAATATTCCTTATTGCCCATAACAGAGTGCAAATCTTCCAAATTTGTTTGGCTGCATTTAATCTCATATGAGACTAGGAAGAAAATTTAAATCTTAGTGATTAGTAAAATGCTCTACCAACACAGGCAATTGCAATACTACTTGAAAGAAACAAGAGAAATTAGAAAGCTGTTGAACATACAGACAAGAAAACATCTTCTTTTTAATGCTCCCCATGATCCACAAAAGCCCATTTCCAATCCAAAGCTGCCACTGATGAGGTATTTCAGTATATTGAAATAGCATTGCTGGAAGGTGTGCCATGGACATGAATGTTCTTTATTAAACTAGTAAATGATCCTCTCAGAAAACACAAGCAGCACAAGGAAAGCACAAGCCATATTTATAACCTGACAGCAGGGCACTTGATGAGATTTATGTTTATGGGATTTTGAAATTCAAACAGCTAAACTGTTGGGCTGTCTGAATATTTGATGTTACAGGCAAGATGCCTCAGGATCAGGTCTTCATCTTTTGTAGCTGGTGTAGCTCTACACACTCTACACACTTATTTACTGGCTGAGCTGTTTACCTAGACATTAGCTGAGGGTCTCAGAAGCTGGTAGAGAAGGTGACTAGCACTGTTCACAAGTAAACAGAGTTACCTCCTACTGATTTCCCTGGGAGCTGAATCAGAAACAACAGGCAAACCTCTCTGTCCATATCATCATCTCCTTATGAATCCATTGTGCAGGTGGTTCCTTTCTTTGGTTAGGCTTATTTTTCATGTTTATTTTTTAAATTTATTTAGTCATTTAGTGCACACTCAAAATGGAAATGAAATTACACTGAGAATATTTTGTACCTTTAACTGCCCACAAGGGGTTTACACGTGGTTAAAGTCAGCCCAGACTGCTCACTGGTGTTCACCCAGCAACAAAGACCTGACCCAAGGCTTAGGGAAATCACTGGAAATCTTCCTAATGCCTTTTGCAAGGTTCATATCTGGCTGTGTAGGAGCTACACTCTCCTCTGTGTCTTATCTCATTTTGATCACAGGAGAAAGTAAAGGATAATCTCAGCTGATCAGGACATGTTTGTATAAATATGCACATTTCGTATCCATATGTCCTTTTCAACCATATGTCCTTCATTTTTATCTGTAAAAGGAAGTTAACTTTGCCTTTGCTATACATCTTGATAAAATCTAAGATGGAAAATTGCAGAGAATTACATGTTCTTCAAGGACATTTGCAGTTCACAAGAAATAGAGAAACTGTTCTTGGAATGTAACTGAACCCAAGCTTTTGAGAGTGCTACAGACACAGTGAGCCAGAATGGCCTCCCAGAACCTAACAGCAGCAAAAACATCCATGACAAATTCCACTGGGTCCTAGGGGGGGGAAATAGCATTTATAGCTGATAGAAAGTTCTGGGACACTTCATGCCTTTAAGCAAAATAATCACTTAAAAACCAGAAGGAACCTTCAGTGAGATCAGCAATCCCATCTTCACCAGTGATAAATCTGGTAAGCATTAGACCATTGTTCAGGGTGTTCTGGACTCAAGGCACGACTGCCAAGTAATTGTGATAAGGAGCTGCACTTGATTCCTCACACACTCACTTTTTTTGTTCTATCTACCTACTGTGCAAGACCTACAAGGCTCTGTCACAGAGTATATTGCCTGTGATTAAAGATGTGCTGCACAAAACAGGACAGAAAAGCTTCAGAGCCAACTGGATGAAGAATTAGCGTGGACCAGCTCCAGTTTTATAAATGACAGTACCATGGGAAGAACAGACCTGGGGTAATTCATTTTACCTTTTGTCCTGGGTTATGGAATCAAAAATGTGTATTCTATTTTCATCTGCTGAAAGCAGTTGGGGAATTGTTCTTTATTTCTTGTAACTTTGGAAGGAGGGGGACGGGGGGGAGGGGCGGGTGCCTTTTGGGTAATGGGCCATCAACAGACTATACCCCCGGACTATACCCGCTCCCCCCAGAGCCCCAGAAGCCCCATTTGCATGCATGGTCCTATTGTGGGATGCCCCACCCAGTGGGGGGAGTCTACAATTGCTGCCGGGAAAACTGAGCGGGCCGGGGACAGATTTCACTTGCTTCACCCCGATTCTTGGGAGGAAGACGGCACCCCATCTCATCTTCGCCAGACCCCATCTCATCATCGCCGGACCCCATCTCACCATCACCTCACCCCTGGACCCCTTCCTCATCACTCCTAGACCCTTCCTCATCACTCCTAGACCCTTCTTGGCTACAGGATCGTCCCTGCTCCAACAGAGCCACGTCTGTCATCCCAGGACTCACTTCTGGACTGCTTCCAACACCCTGACTAACAGGGTGCCAGGTGGCAGCTCTGATTCTGTCAGGGCTTTCCCAAATTGTTGTTGTTTGTTTGCTGGTTTGGTGGGGTAGTTTTGTTTCCTACCACATTTGTATTATTGATATTCCCAGTAAAGAACTGTTATTCCTATTCCCAAATCTTTGCCTGAGAGCCCTTAATTGAAAATTTATAATTTGGCAGGGGTGGGGGGTTTGCATTCTCTATTCTAAGGGAAACCCCAGTTTCCCTGGCAGACACCTGTCTTGTCAAACCAAGACAGATTTTGGCGCCCAAGTGTGGGGCACAAGGGCATTGAGACAGAGGAATAACAGTTCTTGTGTACTAGATAGAAGTCTACTGCTCAAAATCATGTGGTCCAGCTTTCCCTGGTTTGGCTGGCACGTGGTTGTGGCTGTATTTCTGCCATTTGCTGGCCCTTATCTAAACATGGGCCCTATAACCAAGGCTACTGTGGCTGGCATCCAGTTTATTTTGTGGGTTAATAAGGTGAGGAATTCGTGGATTTTTAACTTCCTTTGGAAAGCAGGCACATGGATTCAGGGCTATCATAGACTAACTCTGTGTTTCTGGGGTTACTTTAATAATGGTACATATTGTGAGGAAATGGCACCTGGGGAAATTTTCTCCCAACCCTTCACTCAGTTTTTTGGGTCTACTCCACCAGCTTTTCAAGGGTTAAATTTCCCTCTGAATGCTAATGACATCATACAGTGGTTGGTGCTGCTTATAGGCCTATTCTATTTGGTATTCAGAGATAAAGGGAGACTGGCCTGGGTAAGCACTCTGATAACTACCCCAGAGAATAAAGATGCTGCCCAAGAGCCCACCCCTGTCCCACAGCCAGCCTCAGGCATAAACCACCCGGTTTGGGTGGGGGTTCTGATAAAGGAAATGCATGAGATGAACCAGATGCTGAAAGAGTACATTTCCCCAGCTGGTGAGAAACCTTCGCCCTGCCCTGACAAAAGAGAATCTGATACAGAACCTGCAGACATTACAACTGTCCAGGTTCCAGCTGACACACAGGGGCAGTCACAGCCAGCAGCAGTTGCCCCTGTGGAAACAAGGAAATCTAAAGTGAAAACAGCAAACCCAGAGAGTAAAGATAAGAAGGGAGGGCCCTCACGAGACACAGGAGAATCACATGTTCAGATCATCACTGAGACCCTGTCGTATGAAAGTCTCCGTAATCTGCAAAAAGATATTGTACGGCGGGGACGTGAGGCTTACACTGCCTGGCTACTTCGGGTTTGGGATCTTATGGGCACAGGTGTCCAACTAGATGGTGGGGAGGCCAGGAATTTGGGACCCTTGACCCAGGACTCAGGTATAAATCAGGTATTTGTAAGGGAGCCTGGACCTCTTTCCCTCTGGCAGCGGCTTTTAACGAGTGTGAGAGAAAGATTTGTCCACAGAGAAAGAATGCAGGAGCACCACCATAGAATGCGTTGGAAAACTCTGGAGGAGGGAATCCAACAGCTGAGGGAAGTGGCAGTACTAGAGGTACTTTTTGGGAGGAGTGGACAGCATGATAATGATCCTGACAAGGTTAGATGCACAGCGCAGATGTTATGGAACCTGGCAAATCTGGGGCCATCTCAGTATACTACATTTATTGCAACCATTAATGCTGAGGACAACCGAGTGACAGTGGGGGCTGTTGCCAATAAGCTTAGGAATTATGAGAGCATGATCAATGGCCCGCTGCAGGCTCATATCTCTGCCGTGGTGAAAGAGCTCAAAGAGGAAATGAGGGAGGTGAGGGAGGAGATGAGGAAGAGCAGTTCCAATGTGGCACCGGTGCGAGTCACAGGCCCCAGAGTCAGAGCCCAACGACCCCCAGCCAGAGAGAGAGGGTACACCCCGAGAGCTGACCTGTGGTTTTACCTGCGTGACCATGGGGAAGACATGGGAGTGTGGGATGGGAAACCCACCTATGTCCTGGCAGCCCGGGTGCGTGAGCTCAAGGAGAGGAACACTCACCAAAGGGGTGCCACTAAAATGAAAGTATCCTCAACCTCCTATGCCCAGGCTGTCAGTAGTCAGGATGCTGGAACCTCTAGTATGTATGCTCAGGGAGGGAATAACCAGTGCTAGAGGGGCCCTGCCTCTAGCCAGGTAGAGGAGAGGGACAATCGGATCTATTGGACTGTGTGGATCCGATGGCCTGGCACATCTGACCCACAGAAATACACGGCTTTGGTTGACACTGGCTCCCAATGTACCCTGATGCCGTCGGGGTATGTGGGAGCAGAACCCATTTCTATTTCTGGAGTGACAGGGGGGTCCCAGCAGCTGACTGTATTGGAGGCCGAAGTGAGTTTGACTGGGAATGGGTGGCAGAAACACCCCATTGTGACTGGTCCAGAGGCCCCGTGCATCCTTGGCATAGACTATCTCAAAAATGGACATTTCAAAGACCCAAAAGGATATCGTTGGGCTTTTGGAGTAGCTGCTGTAGAGACGGAAGACATCAGACAACTAAATACCCTGCCTGGTCTCTCCGACGACCCCTCTGCTGTGGGACTGCTGAGAGTTGAAGAACAACAGGTGCCAATTGCCACAGCAACAGTACACCGTCGGCAATACCGTACTGACAGAGACTCTGTGACTCCGATCCATGAGATGATTCGGAAACTGGAGAGCCAAGGGGTGGTCAGCAAAACCCACTCACCCTTCAACAGTCCCATTTGGCCTGTGCGTAAGTCTGAAGGGGAATGGAGATTGACTGTGGACTATCGTGCATTGAATGAAGTGACTCCACCACTGAGCGCTGCCGTGCCGGACATGCTGGAGCTCCAGTATGAGCTGGAGTCCAAGGCAGCAAAGTGGTATGCGACTATTGACATTGCCAATGCCTTCTTCTCCATTCCTTTGGCAGCAGAGTGCAGGCCCCAGTTTGCTTTCACCTGGAGGGGCGTTCAGTACACCTGGAACCGACTGCCCCAGGGGTGGAAGCACAGTCCCACCATCTGCCATGGACTGATCCAGGCTGCACTGGAGAAGGGTGAGGCTCCGGAACATCTACAGTACATCGATGACATCATTGTGTGGGGAAACACGGCAGTGGAAGTTTTCAAGAAAGGAGAAAAGATCATCCAGATTCTCCTGGAAGCTGGCTTTGCCATTAAGAAGAGTAAAGTCAAGGGACCTGCCCGAGAGATCCAGTTCCTGGGAGTGAAGTGGCAAGATGGACGGCGTCAGATCCCCACAGAGGTCATTAATAAGATCACCGCTATGTCTCCACCGACCAGCAAGAAGGAAACACAAGCTTTCCTAGGTGCCATAGGTTTCTGGAGGATGCACATCCCTGAGTACAGTCAGATTGTGAGCCCTCTGTACCTGGTTACCCGCAAAAAGAACGATTTCCACTGGGGCCCAGAGCAGCAACACGCCTTTGCCCAGATCAAGCAGGAAATCGCTCATGCGGTGGCCCTTGGCCCAGTCAGGACGGGACCAGAGGTAAAGAATGTGCTTTACTCCGCAGCTGGGAGCCATGGTCTGTCCTGGAGCCTTTGGCAGAAGGTGCCTGGTGAGACTCGAGGCCGGCCACTGGGATTCTGGAGCCGAAGCTACAGAGGGTCTGAAGCCAATTACACTCCCACGGAGAAGGAGATCTTGGCTGCCTATGAAGGAGTTCAAGCCGCCTCAGAGGTGATTGGCACTGAAGCACAACTCCTCCTGGCACCCCGACTACCAGTGCTGGGGTGGATGTTTAAAGGAAAGGTTCCCTCCACCCATCACGCCACCGATGCCACCTGGAGCAAGTGGATTGCCCTCATCACTCAGCGCGCCCGTATTGGAAACCCGAATCGCCCTGGGATTCTGGAAGTGATCACCAACTGGCTGGAAGCTGAGAACTTCAGTCTCACCGAGGAAGAAGAACAAGAGCAGGTAACCCGGGCTGAAGAAGCTCCACCATATAACCAACTGCCAGCAGAAGAAGCACGCTACGCTCTTTTCACTGACGGTTCCTGTCGCATCGTAGGGATGAACCGAAAGTGGAAAGCAGCTGTGTGGAGCCCCACAAGACAGGTTGCACAAGCCACTGAAGGAGAAGGTGGGTCAAGCCAGCTTGCCGAACTCAAAGCTGTTCAATTGGCCCTGGACATCGCTGAAAGAGAGAAGTGGCCAAAGCTCTACCTCTACACCGATTCGTGGATGGTAGCTAATGCTCTGTGGGGCTGGCTGGAAAGGTGGAAAAAGGTCAGCTGGCAGCGTAGGGGAAAACCAATCTGGGCTGCTGATGAGTGGAAGGACATCGCCACCAGAGTAGGGAAACTACCTGTGAAAGTCCGTCATGTGGATGCCCATGTTCCCAAGAGTCGGGCTAATGAGGAGCACCGGAACAACGAACAGGTAGATCAGGCCGCAAAGATAGAAGTGTCTAAGATAGACTTGGATTGGCAACATAAGGGAGAGTTGTTCCTAGCTCGGTGGGCCCATGATGCCTCAGGTCATCAGGGCAGAGATGCCACTTATAAGTGGGCACGAGACCGAGGGGTGGATCTAACCATGGACAGTATCTCTCAGGTTATCCATGACTGTGAGACGTGTGCTGCCATCAAGCAGGCCAAGCGGGTGAAGCCCCTCTGGTACGGTGGACGGTGGTCCAAATATAAGTATGGGGAGGCCTGGCAGATTGATTACATCACCCTGCCCCAAACCCGCCAAGGCAAGCGCTATGTGCTGACCATGGTGGAAGCCACCACTGGGTGGCTGGAGACCTATCCTGTGCCTCATGCCACCGCCCGGAACACCATCCTGGGCCTTGAAAGACAAGTCCTGTGGAGACACGGCACCCCTGAGAGAATCGAGTCAGACAACGGGACCCATTTCAAGAACAGCCTTATAAACACCTGGGCTAAAGAACACGGCATTGAATGGATCTATCACATCCCTTATCATGCACCAGCTGCCGGGAAAGTGGAACGGTGCAATGGACTACTTAAGACCACTCTGAAGGCACTTGGCAGAGGGACCTTTAAGAACTGGGAAGTGAACTTAGCAAAAGCCACCTGGATGGTCAACACCCGAGGCTCCATCAATCGAGCTGGTCCTGCCCAGTCTACCCCTTTGCACACAGTAGATGGAGATAAAGTCCCTGTGGTACACATGAGAGGTATTTTAGGAAAGACTGTCTGGATTAACCCCACCTCAGGCAAAGGCGAACCCATCCGTGGGATTGTTTTTGCTCAAGGACCTGGTTACACTTGGTGGGTAATGCAGAAAGATGGAAAAACCAGTTGTGTACCCCAGGAAAACCTAATCCTAAGTAAGAACTGAGTGCAGGGGTTCATTCTGCTAGTAGTTCATTGCTTTAGGTATGATGCAGATGATAATAGAATAAGGGGTGGATAATGTCCTGGGTTATGGAATCAAAAATGTGTATTCTATTTTCATCTGCTGAAAGCAGTTGGGGAATTGTTCTTTATTTCTTGTAACTTTGGAAGGAGGGGGACGGGGGGGAGGGGCGGGTGCCTTTTGGGTAATGGGCCATCAACAGACTATACCCCCGGACTATACCCGCTCCCCCCAGAGCCCCAGAAGCCCCATTTGCATGCATGGTCCTATTGTGGGATGCCCCACCCAGTGGGGGGAGTCTACAATTGCTGCCGGGAAAACTGAGCGGGCCGGGGACAGATTTCACTTGCTTCACCCCGATTCTTGGGAGGAAGACGGCACCCCATCTCATCTTCGCCAGACCCCATCTCATCATCGCCGGACCCCATCTCACCATCACCTCACCCCTGGACCCCTTCCTCATCACTCCTAGACCCTTCCTCATCACTCCTAGACCCTTCTTGGCTACAGGATCGTCCCTGCTCCAACAGAGCCACGTCTGTCATCCCAGGACTCACTTCTGGACTGCTTCCAACACCCTGACTAACAGGGTGCCAGGTGGCAGCTCTGATTCTGTCAGGGCTTTCCCAAATTGTTGTTGTTTGTTTGCTGGTTTGGTGGGGTAGTTTTGTTTCCTACCACATTTGTATTATTGATATTCCCAGTAAAGAACTGTTATTCCTATTCCCAAATCTTTGCCTGAGAGCCCTTAATTGAAAATTTATAATTTGGCAGGGGTGGGGGGTTTGCATTCTCTATTCTAAGGGAAACCCCAGTTTCCCTGGCAGACACCTGTCTTGTCAAACCAAGACACCTTTTTTGTGTTTCAGTTTTCTGATCTGTAAAATTGAAGGCAGTGATACTCCTCTCTGCATTGCAGATCCCTGGCTCCTGGATGAGAGCTGCCTTGGGACTGGTCAGCTTAGTCCAAATGTGAAGGTGTGCATCTGCCTCCTCTCCCTGCCAGGAAAACAAGGCATTTTTTCCTTTTGCTACAAAACAATTAAGCTACTTCTTCAATTATAGTATGGAGCTTTGCAGCTCTCTTGGGATTTATTTGTTCACTCTTTTTCTGGAGTGAAGGATGTGACCAGCAGCTTTCAGGTCTCACCTGCAGACTGCAATGCCACCACAATGGCCTGTGAACAGCTGTCAGCCAATTTTTAAACAGCCAGCTCTAGCACCTAAAGCAGTCTGAAGAGGCACAGGGACCTCAGCAGCTTCACATCACCTACATCTTATTTTGCCTTTTGAGCAGCTCCTGCCACTCACATTGAACTGCGTGCAACTGTGGCTTCAATTACCCAACCTAGCTAATTAATAGCCCATTGCTGCAGTGCTGAGCTACCCCGTGGGAGCTGCAGACTAAAGATCATTAAAAACCTCTTGCTCGTGCTTTAAACAGGAACAGCGACTCCTCTCCCCTCCTGCTCCTTCTGATTCCCTAAGGCAGTGTTTGAAAAATGTTTAGGTAAAACTGGTCACTTGGTAAATGGGGCATTTTCAGATTTCTGAGCAGAAGCTCAAGGTAGAACTGTCCTGGTGGTTTGTTACCAGCTCTGAGTTAATTCTCACAAACAAAGTAACTTGCTCGTGGCAGCGACACATTTGGAAACGCCATCAGAGCTGACTTATAAAAAAGGTTATAAAAGTCTTTGCTAATGATTATATGCCACAACTGCTTTTGGCTCTTGTTCCCATAGCACATTTCCAGCTAAACCAAGTGCAGACTCCTAGGAGCATAAATTGGAAATCATCCTGCCTCAGTGAGCCTGAACCTCTCAAGTAGGACAGGACTCTGCTGAGACCTCGTGCCTGGAAATGGCTGTGGGCAACACTTTCAAAGAACCTTCAGAGATTAACTTGTATAGTTAGAGTCTCTTAAGAGAGATGAAGTTAATTGCTGCAATCGCTTTATTTATGAATTTTAGAATTAATCCAGGCTTTTAGCAAGGGTTCAAGGCATTTTATTTTATGGTTCCAGGTCTTGAGCCCTAGAGAAAAGGATCTATTTTTAATTCCTGTCATTTCAGTCATGTTACAATCTGAATAATACAATTTAAACAGGCAATTGGTGGAAGTAATAGTTAGCAAGTCACAGTGAATTGCAGCAGCATTTACTGAAAAACAAGTGATGCAACAAGCAAAGCCAAGGTTTGTCAGGTAAATAAACATGACTTGAAATTAGCTTTGTTGGAGAGAAGGTGTTTCAGTAGAGTGAAATTGCAGTGCTTTGTAAGAATTGAAGTGCAGTTTATCATAAAAGAGTGAATTGATTTACTATATTACTGGTAGTGAATAGTGGTACAACTTCATGAGGGACTAAATTCTGTCCTCTAGCACCAAAGCTGTAATAAAAGTTTAAATGGCCATTCACCAGAGGTTTTACTACTTTTACTATGTTAAAAATGGAAGAACTGAAAAGGAGAAGACCAAAAAATCTGAAAGGGTGAAATATTTTGCAATTTTGAAGCTTTAATAGCTTTTATTATTGTTGTCCTCTGCAAATACCTTCCTTCAGTAACAGACTGATGTAATCAGCCTTTCCAGTCAGCTCTAAATCAAAGCATCCACAGACACCAACATGCAAGTGAAATGCAAACGAGAGTCACTGTGTGCATTGGCATCTCTCCTCAAACATCACACACTTGTCTTTCCATGCAATGGGCAGGAATGAGCCACCCTGAGTCAGCTGGAGTTCAGATCCACACCTGACCTTTGCACCTGAAATTGCACACAGCTCTTACAAAGAATATTGACCCTGTCATTTAAAAATTTAATTCTTTGTGAAACCCGTTGTTCTGGAGTTTTAAAGCCCTACCATACATTCAAATTAAATTGTGCTAAAGAACAATGGGATGAGTGAGAGGAAAAAGGGCTGAGAATTATTTGGGAAAGTGCTGGCAAACGTGGCAAGGGAGCACCAGCAAAGTCCTTGGTGGGGTGGGGGACAGGGACAAGGGAAGAAGAGCAGCAGCCCTCTGCTCAGATAAAGAAATGTGCTGCAGGTCAAGGGAATTTGGCAGTGTCAAGTGGGATTAAGAGACTGCCTCTGTGTGAGGCAAATCCCTGCAGACAGGAAGAGCTGGGTGGCATTTTTAAGGTGAGATTAAGGTACGTGAAGGAGGTGACAAGATAGGGAGCCATGGAGGGCTGAGAATATGTAAGTGGAAGATATGATCAGAGCAGCAAGGAAGATAATTCCAGCTGGGGAGATGAAAAGCACAGAGCTGACAACTGGCTCTCACTTCATTCTGTGCTTAAAATTAAATCCATGCTTAAGTGCCTCAGTGAACTGAGGCTGCTGGAAGGGGAATCTTCTAAGTAACCAGTAAGGAACATTGAACTCCCTTTTATTGTATATACACACAATCCCACAAGGATAAAGAAACCAGCATTTCTTTGCAAGACTGATTTTATTCTGCTCTTGGACATTTCAATGAAGTTGTTACAGCTGTCCTGCCCAAGCCACAGAAAAAGAGAAGCCAACAAAGTGCCAGGGCATTAATGTGCAAAGGGCTTTGGCAGACACAGAAATAAGTCCTGACTTTTAAAGAAAGGGCAACTTTTGATGATTCCTATGCTCACCTCAAGGTCAGAGGCCAAGAATCACGTAGGAAGATGAGATAATCTTTCACTGACACTAAATCTTTGTAACATTTTCTCCTTCTCTTTTATATTTTTCAGACATTATTCACTGTGTTTTGGTAGCCTCAGCTGTTGTTTTGAGCACATCACATCCTGTTCATGTCAGAACAAGAATGAAAAGAAAGTCACACATGGAAGTGATGCTGTATAAAAAGTCAAAATTGACTAGTCAATTAAATGGTATCCAGATGAGAAAGAATTTGGGTGCCAACTCTTGCTCTGCCACAACCTTTCAGAGACATAATATCACTTAAGTAGAAGGAGGAATTTAGCCAAGACCAACAGGTACCTCTGAAGCACGGGATGAGGATATATCCCAGGTGGCACAGGACCAGAACCACACAGGGAGCCTGCACACACCCACATGGACTGCAGTGGCTGTGCCACTCCCAGACCACAGGGCTGCTCCTCCCGGGCTCATGAGCCTGGTCTTGGGGACATGTAGCCCTGGTTGGTGCCTGAGATGTTTTGGTTTTTCTGAAACTCTTTTCCCAGACACTGTTCTGTCAACAAGAGACACGTTTTCCTGACTGTAACCTGTGTTTGCATTCCTTTCCCTAGGAGGAACTTCTTCTTGATGTCCCTCTGACTTGACCAATGTGATTGAAGGAGTTTGTCTTTCTTCCACCCATTGGGTTGTTCTCTGTAGAACAGCATAAAAAAGAAGAAATTCCCAGAAACAGACAGAGTCATTGTCAGCCTTCTGAAGACAAAGTCTGTGGCGTTGTAATCTTGAACAGCATCAGGGACAGCCTAGAGAAATATTCCATTTAGACACTGCTCCTTGCAGCACAGCCTCCCAGAGCATCTCAGGACAGGCTCTTTAGCAGCTGTCAGTAACAGGCAAGAACAATAATTCCCTTTCCTCGCAGCCACCACGTGCCCAAGCTGAGCACATCCTTTGCACTGAGCCTGCAGGGCAGCTGTCACCATCCTTGCCAGCACAGGGCACCCAGTGCCAAACCTGGCACAGGCTGAGTGTCCTCCCTATGCTTCCTGAGCAGTGACTCTGCTGAGGGCTCACCTGTCCCACACTCTGGCTGGGGTATTCCTGTGTTATTTGGAAAGAGCTCTCTTAGCTCTTACCCTGGAGATACCACTCCAATAACCTCCTTTCTGCCTCTTTCTGCCTGACCTCCAGTCTTAAGCAATTCAATGATTTATTCAAATCTTTTTGCATCCCCCACTGAGGGCACTTATAAATTAGCCTGCTATCGTGTTTAGAGTACTTGGGTTGGTTTATAAAGATGCCTACAAAATGAATGACCTTGCAGATGGACAAGTCTTTAAACACATTTTTTATGTATGGAAGAAATGAATTGTGGTACTTCAGAGAACACAGCAGTAAAACTCCAATCAAAAGAAATAATGGAGGATAAAATAAGAGACCCACTTACCAGAAGTCTAAGATGTGCAGAAGATTTACTTTTGTAGATTAAAAATGCAGATGAAGCTTTGAGTTCTAGGCTTTTCTAAACTGTAAAGCCTTGTGATGTTAGCAGAAAAAGGACTTTTACAAACCTTTCAAGATCTGAGACAAATCAGAAGAGAGAGCTTATTTGTTCACTTAATGGAAGGTCTCACTCAAATTAGACAGGTTGATTCTCGGAGCCACCATTTTCAGCAAAGATGAAAAAAACAGAGAAATGCCAGAAAGGAGTGTGATTTTAGGGAACTGACTACCATAACATCACTGAGTTCTTATGAATGACAGCACTGTAGAACTGACATTTCATGTGCTTCAGCAAAGTATGAGACATTTCTATTTAGGGCCCCTATAGAAGTTAGTGATGGAGGAAAAGATCCAGAAACTATTCCCAGTCCAGCCTGACTCCCTTCAGAATGAATACATCAGAGCACAGAATCAGGTTTTAGAAATGAGCTGAAGTGAATAGGACTGCATGGGCAGAATGTCAGAACGTTTCTGATGATTCACTGACTAATGTTGCACAGAGAGGAGGGTTCAAACCACACCACTCAGATCCCCACTCAAACTTCCCCAAAGTCTGAAAATTAGTTTCTCTCAGCTCCAATGTACAATGTGCACTCTCTTCCCTTTCATAATCTGCAATACATTAACAGGTAAATAGCATAATCACCAGAATCCCCTTCCCTCTTGCTGGAAATTGCCAGCCCCCACTTTCCTAATCCACATGTGTCCATTGACTATTTCTTTATACATTGAGGGTAGGATCAGTCCCAGATGCAGCCTTTGGCTGATCTGAATGCATTACCCACTCTTAGGGCCCTTAATCAGTCTGAAACCTGGTGAGACACCAGGAAAGGAAGAGCATAAGCAGGACTCAGACCTCTCCTGATACTCTCTATGGTATCAGAAATGAAGTGCAAGGAATTCAGAGCCAGGGCAGCCTCCTCTGGGCTACCCATGGGCCAACCCTATTCTGGACTTAAAAAACCTGCAGCACTAACAGCGTGGTGAGTACCCAGCACACTGAAATGCATCTGTTCTTGTGTGGTGAAGCCATAGTAACCATTCCCTCCTCTCAGCAGGAGACGGGAGGCTTGAGCATTTTTGGAAGTCAAGCAGCTGCTTTAGGGAATCTGATCTACATTGGGAGTGAGGCGTGAGAGAAGGAAAGGAATCAGCAGAGATGAAAGGAGCCATTGCTGGGTTTGCCTTCCCAGTAACTCCTGCAAACCCCCATGACCCACCTTGAGGCTGCCCTTTGTGGGAGCAGCGTTCTCTGGCAGTGCCTGCTCACAACATCCCTGCATAAAGAGAGATGAATGCTTGCCCCATATGAAAGAAACTCTCCCACTCTGCACTGGGGAACAGTGGGGTTTAACTGGGGCTCCCTCCTTAGTCAGGTGTTTTACAGGAGACACCAAGGCCATTCAAGCTGTAGGTCTCTGAACTGTTGTTGTCTGGGGCTGCCCCAGCCTGGCTCATTTTCCAGATTTTGTCTTCCAAGAGCGCTCTGCAGAAAACTTGAGATTGAAGATTTCTATTAAAAGCAGCTCTCTCCAGTTCAGTTTATAGCTCTGTTGCCATTTATTTTGCTAAGAACTCGTGTTCAGAACAATCAGGAAGTCTGCTGTGGCTTGATATAAGAAGATACTTTTCAAAACAAAGTCCCTACAACAGATAGGACTGAAATACCAAAATATTCAAATATTTATGGGTGTAAGTAATGAGCAATATAACATGTCTTACATTCTTCTCCTACAGCAGCTGAACCACTGGAAGAGATTAAACTGAAGCCAGAGAATTTAAACCAGCAATGAAATCTTTAATCAAAAATAGATTTCAAACACACACTCAGTAGGTTTTTTATACTGGTGGACCACAAACTAATTATTGACCCAAACCAATGCTTGGTGGATAAAAACTCTCCTTTCTTCTTCATCAGAACACTTACATAACCATTAACTTTCCAGTTAAAAACTACTGTCTGAATAAGTGTGGTTACTACTATAAAAATTCAGGCATGGTGATGAAAGCTATCCACAAACAGGTTGAGTTTGAGGAAACACAGGAGGAAGCATCCAGAAACTCACAAAATTATACTCAGTTTCCTGGGAAATACTTTCTAACCTGGGCTCAGGGGTTCTCCTGTCTCTGCACAGTCTCTTCACAAATTCTCTGTTCAGATTTCCCAAATTACATGTTTTACCTCATCCTGAGGGAGCAAACAGAGACCTTTGAGTACACTGAGACACCACTACATGGGCTGTTATATTCCAAAATAGAATTTGTGGTATAGAATTAGTAGGCATTTTTTTTAAAATCATACAGCTCTGTCAGAGCCCCAAAACTCCCTCATTAGGTACTCACAACTCCAAGATAGTGCACGTTAGACCCAGCAGTGGGTTTAAATGTGTGCAGTGCATCTCAGTCCATGCTTTTGACTTGTAAAGGAACACATTGAAGAAAATGTCTCTGTCACATTCCTTGGTGAGAACATACTTGAAGAAGTCCCAATTTGAGAGTGACAGAAAGTCTCCAATACCAAAAGTGTAACCACCCCCTGGTACTTACTCAATAACCTAGAATATCAATCCTTTATCTAAATCTGCAGGCTGAAGGGGAGTTTTGGTAATGACCAACACCTGGCAGTTTCATTTAATTGCAAGTTGGGTACCTTGGAAGAAGAAAAAAAAACCCCTGGCTGACTTGCAAGCCTGCAAAATTTATGTTCCAAATAGCTCTAAAAGCTTGTAAGCTCAGGGCAGATATAATTAATGCAGCAAGTTTAGCTGGAGCATCAGTGTGGCTGCACAGATAAATTGATGGTTTGGGACAAGTGAGCAGGACCAAAGGCTGGGGCTGTGCCTGGCTGTGAGGGGAGGAGCAGCTCCCTCAGCACGCACAGGCTGGGACACCACCACACCCAGCCCCTGCAGAACCCACAGACAGGGCTCCTGCTGCTGGCAGATCATAACATATTTGTCTCTTTAGCACCAGACAAATGTTGTGGGCTATCCATCCTTCTCTGGCCCCAGGAATATTTAGAAGGAGCTCTGTGGAGAGCCAAAGTATCAATCATGCTAGGAGTGATTAAACAGATATCTTTTAGGTCTATAACTGCTTAAAGGCTGGGAAAATCTGTAGTCCAAAAGCTGTACTTGGGTGTGATTTCACACACATCACACCCACATTAAGGACTCACTACAATAGAAGGGGAGCCTTTCAAACAGGCAAGAGTGATGTGATAGATTAACCCCAGCAAAGTCACACTTTGATAATGGCTCTGAGGCTTTTTATCACAGAAGGAGCTTCGTCTTCATGGCATTAAAAAAAAACAACCAACCGTGGGAATGTAAGAAAATGAAACACGAAAGGATGACAAGAGGAATGTGTGAGAAAGCCCCTGCTCATCAGGCAGCAAGCTGAACCACAAATAAACACAGCTCAGGCACTCCCAGGTATTTATGGGGCAATAGCTTCACACAGCTCAACGTATCACATTCAGTTAGAAATGATAACATTAAACCACAAGGATTTGCCACCTAAAAATATTGCTCCTGAGAAGTTTTGTCTAATATTGTGCATTGAAGCTGACATACAGCACGGATAAAAACAGCAGACAAAGCAGGATGAGGATCACACCCACAGTACAATGTGTGTGTGTGAAGGATGTGCAGCAAAAGTGTGAATTTCTGGCAAAGCTGGCTTGTCAGTAAAATGATGCAACAGAGATATGAGAGGGCCTGATGCAAAATGACCTAAGAGCTAGGAAAGACTCAGACTGGAGGCTTTGACAGCTTTAAGTCCTTACCTGTCTGACACTCCCCAAAGCTTAAAACAACAGGATAACACAGTGTCCACTCCAAGAGCCAAAGAAAAAAATTAGAACATCATTTTCTCTGAAGTGTTTCTGCCCTCTGTGTGACTGTGAATACCCAGGCACAGCCCTTCCCTGGTGGGGACAGTGCCTGCTGAGACTCCCCAGGGCTCTGCCCTGGCTCAGCTCCTCTGGGCAGCCCCTCAGGTTCTCACTGCTCGTGGTGCCCTGTCCTTCCTCCACCCTGCTCTCATTTCACTGCCCAGCACTGGCATCCAGGCTCTGCAGTACCACAGACAGACCCAGTCCTGCCAGCTCAGCCCTCAGAGGGTTAAATCTGGGCTCCAGCAGTTTTTTCATCACCTTTTCCTGCTCCCACCTTCCCCACTGCTCAGCAGCCAGCCCTCCAGGCTGCATTTCTTGGCACTGCAGAGAAGAGAGTGCTCCTGTGGGGACACCAGGTGCAAGGTCCCAGAGGAGCTGGTGCCAGTAGAGCTGTGCACCCTCCAGTAACCTCAGTGTCCTGTTGTCTGTGATGGGGTTTGAGCTACACAAGGCACCTGAGAGTGCACAGAGAACGAGAAAAAAAATTTTTTTCTCAGTTGCAAGTGAAGTCACTTTAGTAACAACACACTGCAGGAAAAACACTTCTGAGGCATTCAGATTTTCTTATTGAATGCCAGCCTCTACAGGAGCAGCATATTTTTATCACCTATTCTAATACCTGTTAGGGGTGGAGCTGTGGAGTTACTGACATATGGAGCAGCACAGAATGTTTAACCATATGTAATAACTGGAAATACAAAGTGCTGGCTTTCCCAAGTATTTGATAGTATTAGATATATAACACATCTAATGCTGACACTGGAATGAGTGAGATAAGCTTAGAAAACTACTGAAGAGAGCAATTGTTTATGGTCAATGGGACTGAAATAAAAATGAATGGAAAGGTAAGTTGGTCCTGCAGTCCAAGAGGACTTTGCCTACACACTTAGATGGAAGGGGGTTACTCCCAGCACACTTTCTGCCTCTCTTAGGGGAAATACCTATGGCCAGGCTCAAGCACTGCAGTGTTTAACACACCCCTGTGGAGGTTCTCTTTGATTGTGGAGACCAAGGGATCTGCTGCAATTGTTTGAAGACTTGAATGGCAGCATACTAGCTGGTTGTTCCATCAGCAATGCCTTACAGAAAATAAACACGTTTGGTTTTTTAAAAACAAGCTTTCCAAACGTGTTTCCAGGGCTCTTTATATAGGAAGAAGATGATTTATTCCATATTCTGCCACATAAGCATGATGTCTGACAGCAGAAATAGATCCTTTCAGCAATGATAAATTTATAATGGCATGCAAGAGTTTTGACTGCTTGTGAAGTTCCCTAATTAATTCTTATACAGAGTTCCACTGGCAACAAAATTTATGTTTTGAGGTAATATAAAGCTCAGAGGAGTTAGTGAGCGTGCTGTTCCTTTTTGCACATCTTGTGTTTAATGTCATGTATTGTTAATCTCTTTGCTCACCGAGGGGGGTATTGTTTATCACTCTGAAAACACAAACACACTTTCATTATTGGAAGGAACAACCCTCAATAAGGCTTAAGCTGCTATGTGGCTGCACACACTTTAGGTGTGTCCAGAGGCAGTAACCTAAATGTCATTTACCCCAACCTGAATCTTAGTTTAGGAAAATCCCATTTTGTAGATTTTCTTTAATCTCCTTTAAAAGCAGCCTTGAAAATATGTTGGCCTTGATTTTGCAGCAGATAGGCCTCTAGTGCAGACTGAACTGTGTGTGGTTACACTGAGCTGAGTGTAATTCCTGATAATTCTTTATAAATCAAGACAGCAAACATTTGGTCTGTAATATTTACAGGAGGGTGCCAACTGCACTCTGTCAATAAAAGGTCTAATTGTTGTAATGCCTGTACTACACTAAAATTGAAAATCAACAGTTAAGATATTTTAAAAGGTTCTTAAAGAGGTATTTTAAGCACTTCATCTGATCTATAGAAATTTTGCCTTTCCTAACTTCCCCACATTGGTGTCACAGTTACTTTGCTCAAGGAAATCCTAGCTAAGATTGATATATTAAAAAAACCAACCCAGATATTAATATCAGCACATTTAGTAGGAACTGTATCCTGCAACGATCAAAGCTATTTTTGATGCAAAGAGATTAAGAGCTTGACAAGTTTTTGGTCTTCATTTACAAGACAGAAAAAAAAACAAGCACCCATGGCCACTGATTCATGAGAGGACAGCAAATGCAAGGACTTAACTCTGCAGTGGCAAACACATCAAAGGAGGAAATGGTCAGACTAGAACGTCCCTCCTGAAGGGTTACAATTCTCCCAGAAGGTTTTAGCAATGTGAGCAGTTCCAAACCCAGCTCCATCAAATCAACATCTGGAAAACAAATCTGGAGCTGACAGCTGTGCCATGCCTCAGTAAGGATTTTCCAGTGGACTACCCCATCTTATTTTTCAAAGCTCCATCTCCTTTCAGCAAAGTGAGCATTTGGTTTAAAAGATGTAAGTAAAAAACTTTGCAAATTTAAATTGGCTGGGAACTACAGACTGATCCAAACTACACTGAAATCCCACTGGTTTAGTGGAGACACAATCACACCAGACAGTTCCTCTCCCCTGGCTTCCAGAAACAGCTCCTGAATTTGGGATGTGGCCTGAAGAACAGGTGGTTCCTCCAAACACAGAGAGGCAGAAAGGTTTGGGGGAGGAGAAGAAAGGTTTGGGGAAGAAGACCAACAATTTCTTGGTCAGCTCTGGGGGGTTTGCCTTTAATTTTTGATGAGTGTATTTAACCACGATCTGGAAGTGTTTAATCAGAAACTGGTACAGGCAAAACCAGTGCCAGTGCAGGAAAGCAACACTGATGGAGAGAAAACACATCATAATTCCCTTCAACACCCATCCACAGTCCAGCAGCCTGCAGGTAAGTCTTCTGGGACCAGAAATGACATGTTCATAGGAAGAAAAAGCAGCAGGGAGCCATTTGTTTTGAAAGCCATGTAAAATTTGGCATATCCCTACAAAGGATAGGGCAACAAGTGTTCTTAGAGGTGTTAAACTGAAAGTTTAAGAGCAGAAAAGTAAATAGCTGAAGTCATCAGAAATGTTGTTATGTGACCTTTAATGCTCAATTTAAATTTCCACATTCTTCCTAAATTTCCTTTTCTAAAGTAGAAATTTGATGACTGAATCAATGAAAACAAAGATGAAATCCAGCACAATGCCAAGATCCACATAAGGTGGTGATGTAAATATCAAAATAACCTTCCTTTTATACCGTTTTATCCTCATTGTCTATGATATTCACCCTGCTTAACCCAGCCTACAAATTCTGCCCAAAATATCTATATACATTTACATATAAAAGTTAAGGAAGAACTAATACAAGAAGAGGTGGTGCAGATAATTCTCAGACTGCAGCCTGAGCTTTTTTGAGTTGGGTTTTGTTGGGGTTTTTTTGGTTTGGTTTTTTCTTTTTCATAGCGTTTTACATTTCTTCTACCCAAAAAAATTTAGGTCAGTTCTAAACTTTTTCTGCTGCTGTATGAGAGAATAGCAGAGCTAATGAATTTACATTACCTATAGGGTTTGACCTCTATCAAATGATTTTTTTTCAGTTTTGTACCACAGTTTGCCCCATCCCTTCTGATTACAATGTCCTCTGGTGTTTGTACCTGCCTTGTGTTCTTGCCCTGGCAGCAATGCTGCCATCTGCTCCTCACACCCCAAACTTCCAGCCAGGAAATGCTGCATTCCCTACAGACCATGCCAAGCTCCAGACATGCACTGACCAGCTGGATGTACTTGTTGGCCTGTTAACCAGCTGGAGAGTAATCCAAGCTATCAGAATATTCCGAGATATTTAAGAAAAACCAAACAAGCCTTTTCCACCCAGAAGCTGTAATTTTCAGACAGAAAATAGAGAGGAGGGAAAGAAAGATGCCTTGAAATGAAATCTCTCTCTCCCCCAGGCCAGGCAGTGTCCCTAAGCATGTCCCATTTTCAGGCTGAGAAAGAAGTCCAGTGCCACGTGCTGCTGGAGAATCAGCTCTCCACGGGGCTTTCCTGAAACCTACACTGAGCTGAAGCCTCTCCTTGTACCCAGGAACAACTCCTTACTGAAAAGGAGACACAACATTCACAAAACCTGCTCAAGACTGATTGGCCATCAGTGGATGAGATGGAAGGTACCCAACACAATCACAAAACTCTCCTTGGGACGTTGCTCCAGGCTTGTCCTTCATTTTCCTTGTGCCTCAGAAGTAGAAATACACTCACATTTCCTTGCAAGGTACATTAACACCTCTACAGGGGAAACATTTCACAGGTTATAACTGTATTATGCAGACACACACACACCTTTACCTGCCATTTATCAGCTGAAATGCATTTGCTCTTAACCAGCTTTCTGTAAATGGAGATTGTCCCATCAGCTTTCCTGCCTACTAAAGGCTCGCTGGCAGTGTTTATATTATAAGTGCAATTTGAGGGATTTTTCTCATCTTGTTAAGTTGCTCGGAAAATGGGAGAAGAGATGAGGCTAATTGAATGGTTATAAGGGGGAAAATGAGGTTTGCTTTTCAATGTAGGAGATGTTACAGGCATTTGCTGCAACAAAAACCCAACAGACAAAAATAGTATAACTTCTTCCAATTCTGCCATCTCTAACAAAGCAGTTACCACACCAAATTGTAAAATATAAGCTCACATTAGTCCTTCTTACAACTCCTAATACTTTCCTACAACAAGTATGTCAAAAAATACAGCCCATGAGCCAGACTGATCCTTCCAAGTACTTTAATCTGGCCTGCAAAATCCACAGAGCATTGTAATCCGGATCTGCTCTGCCAGTCAGCTCTGAGGTCTCCCTGTGTGTGCAACTTCCCCGAGAGCCACACAAGCAAGTGGGAGTGGGGGGAGGATCAGGGTGTGTTTGGGAGGAGGGAGAACCTGTGGGAGCAGCACACAGTGCACCACGACACCATCTCTGAGCAAGTTCAGCACCCTCGGGCCACAGAGGCTTCCCCCAAAGGGCTTTCCAAGGAGCCCTGCTGCCCAGCACCCCTGATTCCACAGGGAGGAGTGGGGGTGTAGAAATCGAGGCAGTTTGAGTCCAATGAGAGATGTCCTGAGACCGAGGTGCTCCCAAGACACGTGGTTTATTATTCGTGGGAAGGCAGCCTAACCAGGGGAAGGGAACAGCAGCAGAAAAAGTCTAAAGGGACAGGGATCCAGGGGAGCCAGCGAGGGAGTTTACCTGTTACATTCCATTTTAACCCTTTCTATCATGAATATTCTAATTAGCACTAACCAATCACCTCAGGATACAAAACCTACAGAATTTACATACAGCCTATGGGGACTATTATATTACCATACTAATTTACAGATTAAGAACCTGAAAAACCACCTTTTCCAAGATACCTGAGAAAGCTCAACCCCCTTTTGTTTGGGGGGTGGGGTTGCTTAATCATTGGAGCTTTGGCTATTGACTCAGCTTGATTAAATCATTGTCTTCCTGTTTGACATTCTGTAGTTCAAATCTTGCTTTTAATTCTATATCTCTCACAGGTTTTGTACTCTTAAAATATTTTACTAATAAATCATTTCTGCAGGGGCTTTCTGCTTCATCCTTTCCAACAGGGGGAAAACAGCTTTCAAGTGGTGTGTGGCAGCCCAGCCTCCTTCAACATACAGTTTTATTGTGGAACACGGGACAAGCAAACCACGAAAAATGAAAGGAACTGCAGTGCTTTAACGAAACTCCTCACTTGATACAGATTTCACAGCTCCCAATTAAGTCCAGCATTCCATGAACACACCAATATGAGCAGAAGCTGCCCTGTGCAATAACATCATCACTGCAGGAATCAGCATTTCCACCCTCGAATGGGTGTCACTTCACAACGTTAATTGCCACTGGTACTTCTTTAAATTAGTGGACTATTAATAGATTGCTGCTGAAGACAGCTACACTGGAAAAGCTTTGAAAGGAATCCTTGTGCCTACTGGCTAGTTAGAGTCAGCACTCCTGCTTCAGACACCTAAATTTGGAATTTGTCATGCAGTCCCAGCTGATACAAGACCCTGGTGAACAGGCAGGTCCTTCCCTCTTCCACCACACAGGAGGAACCTGCAGAGCATCACCTTTTCCACAGCATGGGGGTGAGCAAACACTGAAAACAAACCCAGAGCCCAGGTTTAGTTTCAGCCAGATCACTGAGCTGCCCTGCCTCAGGTCAGAATAATCTGGCCATTAAAGCAAGGACAGGACAGGAGTGCAGACCAGCACAGAGCAGCAGCAGACCATCCCCTCCAACAGCACAGTGTGTTGAGGTTGCAATCTAAATCCTGGCAAAGCCTGCTCCAAGTTAGAAGTTGACATGGGAGCACACACCCATTCCTCCCAAGAGAGCACAGTGCTGATGGAAACAACCTGCTCAACCCTCTCACTCTCCTCGGAGGCTGAGGTTCCACATGCAAATCTGAAATGCAGCAGGGAGTTTCTGGATCTAGCACTGCCATCTTTCTACTTCCCCAAGTACTTAAGCAGCAGTATTCCACCTTCTCCTCCCCTCCGTTGTTTAGAGAATGCAAAGCTAGGATTGAAAAGTAAGGCAGAAGTAAGTGAAGTCATCTCTCAGCCTTTGATTCCGTAAAATATCTCAGTGAGAGAGCAGGTTATAACTAACAATAGGTCTCTTTTTTTTCCCCCTTAAAGAAGTCTCAGGAGATGTCATTTGAAGGTGGTTAAGAGAAATAAAATAGGTTGTCTCTCCATGGGCAAAGTAGGAAAAGTAGGTTTTCATGTGGGGGTGCTGCAAAAAGAACAAAGGCAGAATATCTGCTGAATCACCACAGTCTATCCACCACCCTCAAACAGCTCTAATTCTCCAGAATTTTGCAGCACCCAGCAATCAAGCAATAGTGCTGCTGAGAGGAATTTTAACCAGCACTACAACAATCAAACAAAAGCAACACCACTGCAAACCACTTTTGGATGACTTCTGCTGCTATATGCAGCCCCACATAAATTTGTTGGTATGCAATAATAATAATAATGATAACAAGATCCTGCTGCAAGTCAGCTCAGGGATCTTCCTCCTGGGGGAGTAGAACTATTAATTCCACAATAATCACTGTGGAGAGTCACGTGAGAGCTATGTGAGTCAAGGGAGAGCTCCCTGGTCAGCATTTTCAGGATAAAAAATTATTACCAATAATGAGTGTGGTCAGGAAAGCAACTGTGGTGGGGGAAAGAGAAAACAGATGGAGTAAAGGGAGAGACTTGCCATTACTTACAGGTAATGCTTTAGATATCAGCCATGCCATCCATGATCTCTGCAAAGCAGCAAGGCATCTCTCCTTCCCATCCAGCCTGACAAACTGATAAAGTTTAGAACTAGTACAAAACCAAGACTTGAAAAAAAGTTCCAACATATTTGATTAACCTTCAGGATTAGGAGTGTTTGCACTGCAGTATTTAAATACATATTTTACTTCCCTCTAATTAGAGAATGGCATACATCAAGGATTTTTGTGATTTTTTTTTTTTTGTTAAGGATGATATTGGTAATTACCAACATCCTCATTTTTAATAAGAGGAGAAAGTCTTGCATGAACCATGAGCAAGCACCCACAAATTTTTTTTTTTTTAAATAATCACTGCTAATTCCATAAGACAAAGTATTTGTCTTGCAAAGCACCAGGTGACTGTAACTTCCACTGCCTTGGTGAGCACAGGGTTATGCCCAGCACCACACAAGTAGAAAATTTAATCACAAACCAGAAATAACTTGTAGGTAACAGACAGCAGTCTGGTTAAAAGTAATCATGTGAGAGAATTTCTTGGGAATTACCAGGTTTACCTATGCCAGGATGTCAGATTTTCACTTCCCTGCCCCAGCTGCAACAGCAGACACACCTGTTCTCAACCTTGCTGCTTTCCAGAGCTGTCACTGTTGTATTCCTCTGGAGAGAATGTTTTCTCCCCCAGAAACCCCCTGATGTCTGTACCTATTAGTTTGACCCTGTTCCCCCCTTATCTCTGACCTGTTGTCTCAGTGCCAGCTATCTGTCCTGGGACAGAGACCAGATAAAAACCCCTGTTCTTCCTTGTTTGCCCTCTTGGACCTCTGGTATCCCTTCAGAATAAAGCCTTGGAATATTTCCAGAGGTAAGGGCCTCTTTTGGATTTCTTTTCCCTATCCTGAAGTCTAGCCCCGCCCAAAGCTCCCCAAGTCTGAGCTAGCATGGCAATCAGGGGGGCAGAGGGGGGTTAAACTTCATGTCACCACTGCCTGTGTCCAGGCACAGCCAGGTGGGGATGCAGCTGTCCCTGCCTGCATCTTCCCTGCTGCCATCACACCGGCTTCACCCAAGCTGGGTAATGACTGCAACAAGTTCAGCCTTTGTAAGGGTGTTCAAGACTCAGATACAGTTTCATTCTTCCACCTTGAAACATCTGAGCAGAACACCTAATTTAGCAGGCTAGTCACTTTGTACTCCCTCAATAGTAAATGCAGATAGGCAGACACCTCCGGAAAATTAGCAGATCGGAGTCTGAGTCACACTCCGGGGGTGTTTGTCTCTCCAGCGACACAAAGGAACCCGAGGGCTTCACTCCTGACTGGCAGGGCAGTGACTCCCTGATCCCTCCAGCGAGGCAGGACAGGCGTGGGCTGCCCCTCTGAGCCTGGGGGTGAGGGGCTGAACTCCGCTCCTGGCGTTTCGCTGCTGGTGGTGTCTGAGACACCAGCACCAGCTCGCCCTGGGTGTCTCTGTTCCGACCAGGGGATGCTTTCTCACAGAGACAAACAGCATCAAAAGTGACATTTTCATTACATCCCTGCGCAGGAGTTTCAGAGACGATTAAGCAGACTGCAAATGAGGGAAATGGCTTTGTGAGAAAAATCTTAATTGATTTTAGTTCCTACCTTCAGCAACGCTTACAGTTTTTTTTCTCTTAGACTTTTACTTGCCTGCTGTATAGGATTTTACAAAACTTATTGTACATGAGAAAAGAGGTAGCTGCGGGCAGTGATAAGGAAATACAGCTTTATCTTAAGGTACCAATCCCAACAAACTGGAACAACTGTTGTGATGTGTTTGTGAGGAAGTTGAATTCTACTTTTCAGTTCTCCACGGGGAGGTTTCCACCAGAGCTGGCCAAAACCTCAAACCCATCTCCTCACATTTGCAGTCAGACACGCTGCTGAGGGATCCTTGTGTCATGGTTTCTGTGGGTTTTGATAACAGCAGAGTGGCAGGATTCACTTGTCCTGTTTTTTTCCCTTTTCTCCTGTTGCTGTTGTATCCCGTATCCTGCTGGATACAGAAAACATCTTTTTATGTTACAGCAGCAGGGCCATTCCCAGCACACAGAGGCACCTCACACAAAGGGGAATTTTAGAGACTACAAGTAGTGTTGGTGGTATGACATGGATTTTAATGGAGTCAAAAGGTCCCCTCTGAATGCTGCACCTTCCAAAACAGCACTGAGAAAAATGAGGCTGCCAAAGAAAGAACACACTGCCTACTGTACCCCCATCTCAGCTCTACCTGGGCCAATTCTCGGACTTCCACAGACCATAGCTCAAAAGAACAACAATCCCTGTAGGAAAATAAAATCAGTTATTTTCTTAATGATCTTTTTTCAGTACCAAAGACTGTATTTTCTTTTCTAGAAAAGAAAAGAAAACATAAAACTGAGGTTGAAGTCTCTCTTTTACATTTGTAACCTTCTTCCCAGTCATTGTCCAGAGCAGTGTGAGCCTGTCCTATAGCCTGCTGCTGCCAGGCATGGACATGCACACAACAGAGTTTTTATAACAGCTGGGATAAAAATCTTTTTATGCCACCCAGCTGGCAACTTGCCACAGGGAAAACAAAACAAAACAAAAAAAGAAAATACCATTTTTTACATAATCTCCTTCCTGTTTAAATGAGCTACCACTACAGCCATGGAAGTGGTGCAAGTATAGATCACATATAATTAATAATACATCACAAATAATTGGTGATGCACTAAAACAGCAGCAGAAGTCCATGGGGATCTGAAGTACTGCTAACAAAGCAATACATTTTGTGATTCAGCAAGCAGGAATTTTAATGCCTCCAAGCCTGAAATAGAAATGTGGTCAGCTGGCACTAAGAAAAGTTTGATCCTTCTTTTTGTATAATGGCAAATTCTCTATAAAAGCACATAAACTTCAAAAGTGTAGAACTTTGCTATGTGATTCAGTAGAAAAAGTGAAGTTTAAAACTTTTGTCACTTTTATTGAAAATGATACACTTGAGATTACAAAGAGGTTCCAAGTTAGTGCCAGGCCTCCATACACAGAAGCAGTCTTGAGATATTTGTGAAAGCATTAAAGTCAATGGAACCAGAGAGAATAATTTGCCCTGTATATTGGAATAGTCTCTTTAGGATTTTATATACTGTAAGAATACAAATAGTAAATAATAATAACATTAATAAACTCAGTTTGATTTAGGTGGATTCCATTTCCCTTGATTTCATACTTTAAAAACTGAAGTTGCAATGACAACTTTAAACGTTGCATTTCGAGTCTTTGAAAATTCATAACTCAATTACTGCATTAAACACTATTTTCCACTTGGTATTTCCAGAAGATGTATAATAGATTTGCGGCATCATTTAGGAAATAAATTCATTATGCTTTTCATTAAACTGCACTAAGGGGAAGAGGCAACCTTTCTCTATTATTGATTCTTGTGGGCAGCCTAGGGTGAAATTTTTGATGTAGTTTTTCTGAGGATTAAAAAGGTGAGCATAAAAAATGTATTATTGATTGCACACTGAAAAGTACAGTATACTGCTCATCCAACTCATATATTATTGATTAAAACACTCAACAGTCCTAACCTTTCACTTGCTTGCTCCAAGGTAATTTTTTTTTTGTGAGGATGTCAGGATCCTGTGCTTACAGATTATACTTCCCAGGGAGTTTGGAAAACTCATGGAGCAGTTCCTGAAGCTCTTTAAAAAGGCTTAGTTGATATAAATTGACAGTCCCTACACACTCAAAGTAGGGGTTGGTTGGGACAGAAGGACACCTTCCCTCTTGTGTGGGAGGTGCAGCTGATGGAGCACCCAACCCATATAAGCCAAGGGAGGCTTCATAGCTGGTCAGGCACACAGACATGGGGCTCCAAATAGCAGCCTGCATGCTGAACACAAAAGCAAAAGGTGCCTGAATTTCTGAATTTGACACCTCTGTGCGTGGAAGAAGACTAGAATGAAAAGGGGATTTATATTTTAGGAAGTACCTCCTGGGCCAGCACCCCTTTTCCAAAAGTCTGGAACAAGTTATGTGCCACCAATTGATCAGAACTGAAACATGAATTATGATCAGAACAAGTGAGGTCAGATCCTGTGCTTCTCTCCACATTGCTGGATTCTTACACCTCACAGGCCTCTCTTCTGAGCCACAGTTAGATTTTGCACACTGCATTTATCTCCTTTCCAGAAGTATCTAAAATAAGGTGTATATTTATTACATTTGGCACAAGGAGACAAAATACTGGATGATGAAATAGAAACATAGAGTTACTACAGAGGATCCCTTCCTGAACTGGGCTGAGGTTTAGAATAGGAAGTGGGCAGGAACATGATCTTTCTGTAAGCAGAAAAAGCATCTTCCACTTATAGAAAATGAATGGAGATACAGAATCACAGCATGGTTTGGGCTGGAAAGGACCTTAAGGACCATCCACTTCTACCCCCTGCCACAGGCAGGGACATCTTTCAATATGCCAGGCTGCTCCAAGCCCTATCCAACCTGGCCTTGGACACTTCCAGGGATGGGACAACCACAACTGCTCCGAGCAGCCCATGCCAGGGCCTCCCCACCATCACAGGGAAGGTGACCCATCTAACCCTTCCCCCTGGGAGGCCATTCCTCCTTGTCCTGTCCCTCCAAGCCCTTGACCTCTCTCCAGCTCTCCTTGAGCCCCTTCAGGCACTGGAGGAGGTCTAAGAATCTTCTCTCCTTCAGACTGAACACCCCCAGCTCTCCCAGCCTGTCTCCAGAGCAGAGGTGCTCCAGCCCTCTGAGCTGTGGAATTGCTTCCACAGCTCCACATCCTTCTTGTGTTGGGGGCCCAGAGCTGGAGGCAGCTCTGCAGGTGGCTCTCAGGAGAAAGGAGCAGAGGGGGAGAATCACCTCTCTCAACCTGCTGGCCACACTTCTTTATATGCAACCCAGGACATATTTAGCAAAAACGCCTTTCCACAGTGACTAACACCTCACAGAAACCCTACTGGAGTATTACAGTCTGCTATCACAATAAACATCTAGCTCCACATAAGGGTAGAAGTGACAAAAATAGCATCATCAGGGTATGGCTACTTGACAGATTTCACAGAATGATTAATCCAATGAAAAAACCTGAATCTTGTGGGGCTGTTGAAGAATTGATTGAGCATATCAATTCAAAAATGTCTCTAAATAACACAGGCTACCAGCCCACTCATGAAAAGACTATAGAATATTTGTCATCATGTATTTCATGAATGATGTGAACATTTTAAAATAAATTGGAAACAATTGTTTTCAATTCACTGGCCTTCATAAGAATTCAAATCACAAAAACCAAGTTAGAAATCCTTAAAACACAACTTTGGAAATGTCATTTGTCTACATTTGGCATCATGATTTCTCTTTTGGTTGAACAAAGCCAAGACGAAAAATCAGAACAAGAAAAACACCCAAGAACCAGGCCAGCACCACAAATCACTTCATCACAGACTCAGCAGTGGGGCTGGAGTTGATTGGATTGCTTTGCCATCCAGAAGAGATTACTCAGGGCCAAACAGCAAACTACTCTGCTGATACACCATAAGGTAAAATTAGAAAATTCATTGAAGTTAATCTGCTCCATGGCCTGGCCACAGCCAATTGCACATCTGGCAATGATTTTGAGTGAGAGCTCTGGCATTCAGTCATCCTTGTTCTCTCTCAGCACTGATGAGGCACATCTGGACTGCTGGGCCCATTTGTGGGCTTCTCCACACAAGAGAGACTCAAGTGAGTCCAGCCAAGGGCCACCAAGGCAGTGAAGGGAGTGCAGCGTTGCTCATGTGAGGAAAGCCTGAGAGCTGGGACCCCCCAGCCTGGGGAGAGAAGGGTTCATGACTGTCTCATTAATGAGTGCAGGAGCTGATGTCAGAGAGCAAAGATGACTGAACCCAACCTTGCTTGGTGGTGTCCAGTGAGGGGGCAAGAAGGAATGGGCACAAACTGAAACACAGGAGGTTCTGGTCAAACACAAGAAAAAGACCTTTTCACTCTGAAGTTACCAAGCACTGGAACAGGTTGCCCAGAGATGTTGTGGAATTTCCATCCTTGGAGACACTCAACACCTGACTGGCCCTTGCCCTGAGCAGCCTCAAGGTTTTTGTTATCCTGTGACCTCATGTTTTAAGCAAGCTGCTCTGAAGATGCCATGAAGGGCAGAATGGGAGGAGAGGGCAAAAGGAACATCAGGCAGGGAAAACTGAGTATGCAAGAGTCCATTTCTTCCTTCACACTGCTGTAAAACAGGGCAACCCCAGCGAGCACAGGGTGGCTGTGCAGCTCCAGCAAGCAGAGGAGATGCAAGCTCTGAAGGATTAACCAGCTCCCAGAGCAGCACTTTAATATCTCTGTGACTGATCTGCAATTTCTGCTTGTTTCAGGCACCCAAAACCCCACATTTCCTTAGACTCTGTGTTCCTAGACATGCCTGGAGAGGCGGTGCAGTCACCTGAACAGAGAACACAGCGATCCAAGGCGTGGGCAACCTCCTGCCTACCACATGAGTAGTTCAGCTCTGAGAGGCTGCATTAAGTGCTGAGTGCAGAGGCACCCAAGGAGGTTACTGTCTCATCCAGCCAATTATACTTGTCTTTTTCCACCTCTCAGTTTGTCATTCCTTTTTTTGCCCAAAATTATGCTTAAAGAACCACTCCGTGTCCCACTCGGAGGAACACCCTGGTAATCCAACAAGGGATCTACGTCAGTGCTGCTGCTGGGCTTTGACCAAGAACCTGTTTTAAAGAGGGGAGGGAATTCTGACAGCTGAGGATCAGGACAGGCTCCTCACCCCTCTGCTCCTCAGGTGTCAGAGATGCACTGACAGTAGCAGGAAAGCACATGTTGCCATAGGACAGGTAAGACACTGCTCCCAGCTGGAGCCTGATGTAGAGGAAACCTGAAGAACACATCTCTCAGAGACAGGCAATAGTGGGGCTGCTCTGGCAGCTGTAGGAAGCAGGAGACCCCAGACATTTCCATAAGGTGATTTTTCTACTCTGGTTACTCCTGCCTTCCAAGCCCTCACACGCAGCGAAGCAGCAGGGGAAGGGCAAGCTTCTACTCTCACTGGAGCTGATTCACTGGGCTCAGCACATGCATCTATCTGTGCACAAATAAAGATGATGTGGCTGGACTGGCAGGGCGTGTGTACACCCCATTTGGCAGGGAGCTGTTCCCCCTGCTCAGGTCTAGCCAAGCTAGAGGGAAACAGGAGCTGCATGCAGCTGGATAACCTGGGACTGAGTGCTTGTGGCACTGTGAGGGCATCCCCAAACCAGCCAGGAAGGCCTCTGTGAAACGTGTGTTGAGACAACAAGCAAAGCTCCCTACAGTATGATTTCCTGTAGGGAGCTCAGACCATCCTCCCACTCCCTTTCCTCTCAGCCTCAATAAAGACATGTCAGATTTACAGGATCATCTCTCCTGCCTCTGCGTCAGGGAAACTGCACTAGATTTTGCAAGTGAATCTCCCAGATAAGAAATGCAAATCAATTTGTCTCTCTTTTTTTTTTTTTTTTCTTTATTGTGCCAGTACCAAAAATATGTTCTCTGGGATTAAGCAGAGGATTGTCAGGCTGCACGAAGGCTGCGGGGGAGAAGGGAGGGGGCAGAAAGGGTGAAGTAAGGGGTAAAGACAGAGAAATCTATAAACCCAAAGCAGGGTTGGTACATCACATTTGTGGGAATGAACTGTGCTTCATTTCTTCTCAAAATTTGGGAATAGAGATGAAAAAGCAATGACTAGATGAGCACTGACAGCAGCATAAAGCAGCAGGCAACACCTGAAAAACCCAGGTGGCATTTGCACTGCTCTTAGTTTATTTTCCAATTGTGAAATCTCCTCTTTTTGATACATTACTGTTCTTTGATGTTTGAAAGGTATTTTCACTCCAACAGTCACCAAGGAAATCTTCCACAAAAAGAAGGAGAAAAGGATCCGAAGGAGAAGCAGAGCAAGGAGATTCACATATACTTCCAGATTATTTTCTTTTCTAAATAAGTATGTTAAAAACAAAACCAAACCCAAAACACTTATCTCCTCTGAAGCAGTTCCTGCTTCTTGCCCATTTGTCTTGCAAGACAGCAGGAAGCCTTCATCTTACTGAAGGGGTTTATTAGCTTCACACACCTCCAAACTCAAATGTGATGTACCAACCCAGAGCACTGCTTTGCCTCTTGTGCAATCTGGAAATGACATCACCTCACACAAACTAAAATCCAGCTGAACGAGGTCAGAGTGATGCTTCAGTTGAACTGCAAAAGGCACCTGTGCTCTCCTCCTCACCAGCCCTCTCTTCTGGAACAAACCAGAGCCCACTGGAATCCTAAAAGCCTTATTTATCCATCAGAAACTCACTGCTATTGTACTGCGGCAGTGAGAAGGAACAGTCCGGGGGATTATTCCATGACAACCTCACGAAAGTGCATAACAAGAGAAACAACAGAGCTGGAATCCAATAACAAAACAATACTGGAATAGTTTTGCTCATCATGAAAAGTAATAAACAAAGGTTTTGTCTGAGAAGAGGCTGGTAGAAGAGAAGGAAGGCACTGGGGTAGTTTCCAGTTTGCAGTGTATAACATTCCCATGCAGACCTTTTCTTTTCCCTTTTTTTTACTCTCTGTGAGAATCCTGTAACTTCTCCCTCTTTTAAAAACCTGTGCTCTGAGGACATGACAAAAACTCCAAGTAAGTGTGAAGCACACACAAACAGCTTAGAAGTTATTGCTAGAAAAATACAGGTATAAAATAGTTTTTAGCATCCTTTGCTTCTTTCAGCAAAAGGAAATCCATGGAGCTCTCACTGACATCAGCCTGCAGAGTATGGATCAGGAATGGTGATTTTTACCCACTCATGAAACCAGATTTCCATCTACAATCACAACAGAATTTTGTCATATTAAAGATGTTAATCCACCTCTCTACCCCTCTGAAATACCTGCTTCAGTGAGCAGTTCAAACTCCTGGGTTAGCTTGGCTGCCTTAATTTGCATTCCTGACTGCTTTCCCATCATATCTACATGCTTGGGGAGGGGGAAGAAAAAGACAAAACAAAGCACAGAACTGCTCAGGTCAGCATTGGCTCCCAATGATGATGCAATACAGGACTCTGAGGGTGTGAGAAGGCATCCACATCCTCCAGAGACACAGCTGCAGTGATGGGGGCTTGCTTCCATCCCATGCTGGAAGTGTGGGGAAAACCAACACCAGGATAACTGGAAACTCTTCTGTTTTCCCAGCACTGGGTACTGATGTCTGCTGGCTGGGTTTGGCAGGTGGTGGCACTGCAGAGGTGGCAGCCTGGGCAGGGTGAAGAGAGCAAAGGTAACAGAGTGATCTGCCTGAAAGACCCTCAGCACTAAATGTGATCTGCCCTTGCACTTACTGGCAAACTCATTGTGTGACTCCTCCAGCCCAGCAGCTGCTGATTTGCATGCACCACCACTCAGGCCATGATTACTGCTGACATGACATGAGCTGTATAAAGGGCTCTTTCAAAAGGGATTGTGTAAGCTGAATAAAGACAGTTAGCTTTTACCCTAAAGAAAAAAAGCTATGCATCAAGTCTATTAGATTTGCATTGCACAAGAATTACTCCAAATAATGGATGAATCTTTAATGCTGCTACTGAAAAAAAAAAAAATAATTCTACCAAACAGGAAGGTAAGGCCAAGTGAGAGGGTAATGGAGATTTATTTTTATTAATAAGGATTCAGAGGGCAAACCAAAGGTTTTACTAAAACGCTATTTATTAAAATGATTTTCCACTTGAATGGTTCATTGTATTTACCCAGCATTGCAAAGGTGCCTGCTAAATCAGCCCAGCCTGGGAAAGAGGTGCTTATAAACTGCTAACTAGTCCAGGCTGTCAAAAAAAGCTTTGCACTTAATCTAACATGTTTTGAAGTAAAAGGGGACAATCCTGAGCCCAATGGAGGGGGATAGCAAACCTGTTTACCATTTTGGGTCAGGATTTTTGTCTCTTTTTAAATATTCTGTAAGAAAATAATCCTGTTGGATGCAGAGTGCTCCAGAGAAGCAGCAAGGATGAGCAGGGCTCACTCTGTGGTGCAACAGCGTCTCTGCAGTGGAGACAGCCCAAGCTCTAAGCAAGGAAAAAGCGAAGAAAGATACCAAAGGTTGGCTCTTAAGCAGTCAAAATAAATAATGCAGATTTAGGGCTAATTTGGCAATAACCCTAGACTGTAAAAACCCATATGGCAGCTTTGAATTTGGAAGGGTTCTTGATACAGTTTGTAGGCAAGAGAGACATAAAAATCTTCATGACCTTTTTGGATGGGCAACTTAACTACTAAGCAAGGCAAAGCTCTCTCTGTTATATTACAGGCTACTGTGCACTTCACTGAGAGTTTTTTCTGCAGGTACCTGAGATAAAAGTCTGTGTACCCCAAAAGGGTGGACAGGGATGTTTGTGCTGGCTGAGATTTTCTCTTTTGCAAAGGAGGTGAGACTGTGGATGAAGGAATAGGAGTGATGCCACTGCAGTCAATTAATTTCTGACAAAATCTGGGTAGGAGGCACAGAACAGACACACCCTGATCAGAAGTGGCTGAATGAGCCTTCTACAAAGGAGACAACTTGTAAAATATTGAGCTCACTTTTGGCTGCTAGCTTTGCTGTTGTGTCCATTCAGAAACCCTTAAGAATATGGGCATTCAGGGTGGAACAGAGGAAAGAAAGAGTCAATATTGCAACATGGTGTTTAAATTTCAAGCCAGTGCTCTACACAGGCACAAATTTCAACCATCTCCAAATGCTTAAACATCAGCATAAAATTTTGCATTTAACCTAAACAAATAAGACAAATGAGTCACTCCCAGGGATTAATTGGGAAGAATTCCCTTCAGAAAATGCTTGTCTGACTCCACTTACACCCTATATCACTATACTCAATAATAATACAGATACTGCAAATAATAACAATAACAATAATAATAATAATAATCTCTAAAGCAATAAAATAGCTTAAACAAATTGCCCTCCAAGTCATCCACAATTTGTTGGGAAAGGAAACCAGCAGCCACCATCAGCACTGCCACCAGGAAAAGCATCAGCAGAAATCTGTGGCCTCAGATCAGCCAGAACCAAAAGCATCAGGAGGAAACAGTTTCTGATATTACAGCTCCCCAAGGCCTTTGCTGGCAAGGTTTGGTACAGAACTATCAGCCAGTTTTATCAGCAGGGGAAATAAGGGAAGGCTGATATGGTGCTGGTAGAGAAATGAGCCTCCTGACCACCAATGCACTGTCCTAGTTGTCCTTTTTATAGGATAGCTTAAGGAACAAGAAATAAACCAAACCAAACCCAGAGATATGCAAATCATAAAATTATCATCAATGCAGTGGTGGCATTTAAAATAAAAACCACAGAATTTCCTGTGTTCTTTTCTCCCCGGAGTTTTAATTATTCATGCCCAACATCAGAGAATGGGGGAGAGCTAAAGATTCAGAAGCTGAAAAGGTCAACAGGGACAGTAGCCTGCAGGAAAATTAAAGGTATTTCTTGCTCTCCTTCAGCTGGAAGTACAGACATTGGGACCCCATCCAACAGGAAGGGCACCTGGGCTGAAGAGAACAGGCATATGGATTGATCTGTGCCAGAGAGGGCACTGCCAGCAGTGGGAAACAGCTAAAGAGGAGGCAGGAGAGCATCAATGGGTTTGTCACAGTCCACAGAGATCTACACCAGGAAACTCCTGGGCTTCAGCAGTTTTCTCTCCCAACACAGAAATGTGGAAACACAGGTACTTCTCTGCAGACTGGCACACGTGGGAGGCTTATGGTTCAGGGGGTCTTCATTCCTTCAGTGCAGTGAGCTCAGCCAGCCTGACAGAGCAACCTGGGGACATCCACTACAGAGGCCTCGAGCTTGGCTGCTCTGCCAGAACTCACCCAAATTAAACAGAAGTAGAATTAAGATGGTATTCCTAGCAGTTCAGTCTTTTCAACTCTCCCCCTTCTGCCTGTTTTTTCTATTCTAAAAGGAAAAATTCTTAACTCAGGAAAAAAAAGAAGCCCTTGTTCAATGCTGCTTCCCACTCTGCTAATGCATGCCACCTCCTGCACCCTCCAGAGAGTCTGTTCCACAACTCAGACAAGTGTCTGCTGGCAATCCCAGCACTTGCAAAAACCATGAGTCAGGCATTAAAATCTATCAGAGTTTTAATACCTTATATTAATAGATTTCTATTTGCCCTTGGGATATGAATTAGTTTTATTTCAGCTGTTAAACTGCTTCAAAAGCATACCTTCAATTCATTGCTTTATATAGGAGATGAAAAACTGACCCACCATTTGATATCAAGGTTGATCAGACCAGGAAAAGACCCATGAGGCTCAAGGAAAGTCCTGGGAGTTGCTCTGGGAAAGGGGTGCTTAATCACTCCCAGCAGCTGGGCAGCTCCAGGCCTAACCTGCAGCAGATTTTTGGTTGTAATGTGCCTGTGCCTTTTGTCAAACCACTTTCCTGCCTATCTCAGCATAAAGATAATGAAAAATTATATGTAGCCCATCAATTACTTATGCATTCTCTATTAATATTTCAATGTTTGTGTGCATAAATAAACAAAATTAATCAGAAATTTGCAATCTTTTTCTTCCCCTCAATATTTTCCTTTGACACCAGTCCTACTTAGAGAGCCTCACACATACATCTTTATTTGTCTGCCATAAATCATTCAATGTGATGTTTCAGCAAATAGAAGAGTTTTCTCCTTAGAGCCAGTGGTATCAAACACACACACTGGGAAATCAGCCACAGACATTGAACTTGGCAGAGCTGCCAGTGCAGTACCTGAGCTTTGGCAGGGAATGTTCAACACTTGGTCACCAACACCCCAGACTAAGCCCAGTGGTGTTTCTAGTTATCCTAAATACCACAATGGGAAGCAGATGCCAAGGGGTGGCTGTAGGACACTGGCACCTCTTTAGTAATTACCTACAGCTATGTACTTCAAATATTCACAGTTCACCACTATTTGATTCACAGAGACATAATTAAAGCACAATCTGCCAGCAAAGAAAGAGCAAATGAGTCACACAAGTGAAGGTATTTATGTTGCTACCTTCTCTCTGCACTAACTATATGTCTGCCTGTTTCTTTTTTTATTCTCAGATAAAATCGGTTTTATTCTCTTACTGCATTCCTCTGCTCCCCCATGCTCGATTTTTCTCCTGATCTCCTTTTTCTCTTCTTACATCTTATATATGAAAGTGTCAGTACAGATCAGTGTCCAGCCATGCAGAGCACTCACCATCAAATTGATAGGATTGGTTTGGACTCAGCACCTACTCCATCACTCTCCTTCCCCTCAGGACAAGCATTTTGTCCCCCATAAGCTTCCTGAGAATTACTTGAGTAGTTCCACATATCATGCTCTGGTCAGTTCCCACACAGCCTTTTGCTGTGCAGAAATACACAGTTCCTGTTGTTTCAGCATCAATTTCCAGTCCTCTTCCTGTCTGCATTTCCACAAACCTTCAGCAGTGAGGGCCCTGTCTTGGTCCTTGGAGAGATCCTCCCCTGGGTCATCAGCTGCTGCTTCCAATTTTCTTTTTCCCCAGCAGCTGAGCATTTTATTTTTTTTTGTATTTCCTTTCAGCACCTATGGCTATCCTACCTATTCAGGTGGGAACAAGACTCTTTCCCTTCTCATTTCCATTTCTTTACACCCTATAAACCATCCTAGCTGACCCCTTTTCTGGCAGGGCACCTTTTTTGCTGGGGAGTAGCATGAGTAGGGCTACCCCAAGGATGTCCTCAGCAGACACAGGAAGAGAAAGGGCCAATCTTGGATCAGTCCAGGAATCCCTAAGAGCCTCTCAGGAGATGAGGCTGGAGACAGAAATCCCAGGGAAGCACCCTGACCAAACCTGAGCCCAGCTGGAGCACACCTAGGCCTGGAGCAGGGAGTGGGGGATCCAGGTGAGGCTGCTCAGGGCAGAGAAAACACATCAGCACCCTCAGGGCCCTGACAGTCTCCTCCCCATTTACAAAGCAATCAAAGCTTACATGAAATGGGTTTTGACAACATTATACCAAGTACCAGATCTACTGCAATGACAGCATGGATGGCAGGGACATCTCTGAGCTATGCAGCCTGGGAAGAATTAATTTCTAAATTACAACCATTGATCACCAGCTGTAATGTTTTCTATTGAAAATTTAATCAATAAAAGGGGAAGTACAAAGTTTGATTAAATTGGGTCAATAAAGACTTTCATTAAACTCTCCACAAGGAGTGAAAATTTTGAGAGTATTATCTTTTCAGAAGGTTTGCCAAACAATTATTCTTTTTGACAACACCTTTCAAAAGGTGCATCACAAAAATGTACAGAAAGTTCTTTATCATAGCACTCTTTGAAGAGAATATAAGTAGTCTCCTCTGGTGAGCCCTGTGACTGAAGGGATGTATATTTTAAAATGTATAGAGCATCTTCATGAGCACTCATGACAAGGGACAGAGGAAGAGAATCATCCAGAGCAAAACAAGCAAAACCTTAAACTTCATTTAGACAGTAGCAATATAATGAAACAGAGAAAAAGGGCGTTTACAGCCTCATTAATTGAACTGTGTAATTTGAGTACTTTGAAGTGAACTAATAATAATGGGGCTGCTTTATTCCCTTCCCTTTTTTTTTTTTTTTGTTCTTGCATGAATTAAACTTTTCAGTATTACAAAGAATTTTAGAACTGAATATTTTTGTCCTTATAAATTTAGGGGGTTTAATAAATTAGTAAGTACACTAGAACCACCAGAGTCAAAAATTCAAATCCATAAAGTTTAGGCAACATGTTAATTGTTTTACAATTCTGTGAATCAATAACATCAGAGACAACCAGAGTGAAGCCCATCAGCTCTTTGAGCATATGGTACCTGTTTATAGCCAAAAATGAGGAGATGTCATTTGCACAGGGGAAACAGAAATAATCAACAATAACCTTTAGCAGATTTAGAAGGAAAGCCTGTTCAGCAGTCCACAAATAGCTGGTATTCTACACCTGTACACTCCTATATCTTGGAATACATTTAAGACAGAAACTTTGAGCCTTTAGTTGTTTTTATGATGTCATTAATTAAACACGAATTGAGTGTGAATGCCTGCAAGCATTCAGTTACATTGTTCCACATTAAGTGGTATCTATTTACAGTTATCAGCAAGCCAAGGGGTTTTGGGGTTTTTTTGACTGGCTCAGCTAGATTTTATTTTTGTAACAAAATGCCAGCTCAAGCTGGAAACATTACAAATAAAAACTAAAGGGCCTGGCTCACTACTGTACTATTTCCAAAATACAGCAAGATATCAGTGTGAGCTAGATCCCTGCCTGAGCTGCACCTTCATAACATGTGTATTTATTCTGGCATTTCTGCAAGCTCAAATGGCTCTTGGTGAGACTCAAAACACACAATTCTCCAGATAGAAGGGTCCTATGGTGATGATTCCACAGCAAAGATCAAACATTTTAATAAAACTGTCCCACCTCATTCCCTCGTGTTCTCACCTCTTCTGAGGTCCATCATAGATCATTAAATGTGAGTGGAAGGCAGCTCCTGGGGAAAAGCTGCTTTTGCCTTGTGTTTCGCTGGGGGAGGCTCCCAGGACAGAAATCACCCTCAGGTGCCCATGGCAGGTGGCTTTAAGGGCTCTGAGCCCAGCCCAGAGCATGATACAACTCCACTTCTCTGATTTTAGACCAAGCAGACAGCTTCAGCAGATAACCCTTCCAGTGGGCAAGGACCAGAGGTGTCTGATGAACACAGGGGATTCATAACTGTGGAAAATCTTCCATCCCCCAGAAGAAAGAGTCAATGGGATTGAAGCCCTACACAGCACTTGGCACCTCAGGAAACTGTTCCTAAGCCCACTCTGACAAGTGTTACACAGACTAAGCCAGCATGCAGCTTGAGGACAGCACTGTGACTGTCCCACTGCTCTTCACAAGAAATGAAACAAGTAGTGAAAATAAGAAAAATCACAAGTGTTTTGATGGCATGACATCAGGGAGTGTATGGCTATTCATTATTTAAGAGTCTCTGTTTTTACATAAGTTTGGCCTGTTTACGTTCTTCATCTCAAGATTCAGGTATAAAATATCACTGACAGCAGTTTTTCCAGAAAGGAAATGCAGCTGTTGTATCAGTGGAAAATTACATTGAGTGGATTTCACATTTCCATGTGTACTATTTTCCCCTAAAAGTGCTGTTATACTCAATAAAGAAATGAAAACATCTAAACAATTTTTACACAGTAACAGCCATTCCATTTGAAATTTGGTCTTCAGGAAAAGTCTTTTTCCAGTCAATGACAACTATTTTAAAATCAGATAACAGTTTGAATGTTTACTATTTCCACACAAAGAATTATGCAGAAACAATGTCACCTGAATATATTTGATTTAAAAACCTAATTTTCTCAAAACTGTGACATGTTTATGTCTATTCAGCCAGGAAAAAAAAAAAAGGGATCAAAATCCACCAGATAAAGAATGCAACACGTCATGGTTTAACCCCAACTGGCATCCAAGTACCACGCAGTCACTCACTCAAACCTAAAGGTTTACAAGGGTTTTTTTTTAGAACTCCTATGAATAGAAGTTGTTAAATGCAAACAACTTCCCATGGAGTTCCCAGACAGATTCATCAGTTAAACACACAGCTCCTTTTCTAAATTTTCCTTTTGCTAGCAAAATATGCTCAAGCCTTACAAAATCTACATGGAGAAGTGATGTACATTTGTATGTCTTTGAACCTTTGACACTTCCCAAATGAGAAAAGGTGTATTTCATTTATGTTCTTGATTTTGTAAGGTAATTTTTAAGGCCTAAAATAGCAATGGCCCTGATTGACTTCTGCCTGCCAAATCTGTGAATCACTCTCATTGCCAATGATAAAAATAGAAAAAAGAAGAGATTAAAAAAAAAAAATCTCAGAAAATTCCAACTTGTCTCCCACATGCTACCTCAAGTAGGGGTGTGGGAAAAGAGCCCTCTTCAGAGGTGGTGGTTTAAGTTCACTGTGACAATCCGTTTCTTTGCTCTAAACCCTAACTGAAAAAATGAAATTATGTAACATGCCATGAAAATGAATACAGCATAACCAGCTCTGGCCCTAAATCCAGTTTTTAGAAAGGTGTTACCCATACATACTGGCATCTTGTGTGTGTTTCTGCCATGAGCTCTCTCCTGCTCCAACTCACTGCTCCTGGAAGCAGAGCCAAGTGCATCCCATGCAGCCACACTGGTGGCTGGGAGGATTTGGATGTCCCAGGGCCCACCCCCACTGGGAGATGGGGTTCACTCCTCTTCCACCTGCAGTGTGGGACACCCTGCCTGCTCACTGCAGCTCTTGCAGAAAAATCTCTGCTCTGGGGAGTAATTCTGCATTCATTCCAGGCATGCACCTTTGGATGGGATGCGTGATCGTGTAGAAGAGGAGCAAATTTCCTTCTGTCAGCTGGAAAATTTGTTGTTTCTAAACTGATTGTCTTGTGGAGACATTATCCATCCACCGTGGGACATTGCTGCAAGGATGAGTGGCATGTCCCTGCCCATTCACACGCAGTGCTTGGTGCAATGCTGGGGTTTCCAATCCATCACACTGAATTTTCTGAACACTGGCACGTTTTCCTGGGGTTTTAGTGCCTTTCTGCTTCCTCTTGCTGTTCCCACAGGTACCAACATTTTGAAAGACTACAGCTGGTTTTTCCAGCTTCTTGTTTTTGAAATCTCTTTTACCTTTACACTTCTTAAAGCAACATCAGCATGGAAATATTTTTCTTTGGGAGTCCTTTTCTGCATTTGTTACTTGTAGGCACGAGATAATATATTCAAAACCTTTCTAGATTTCCTCCCTCAGGCACTCGAGATTATAAAATCAGTGGTCCAGAGTTCTGATCGCAGTGGAGTACAGCTCAGAGCAGAACCCACCTGGCAATTCTCAAATGCTTTAGAAACATCCTTCTGTGCCTCCTCTCTTCACCAGATATTGAGTCTGAATTCAAAACCAGTGCCTCTTCTCTTTAAAGCTTATACATGATCCAAGAAAGGGATTTGACATCTGGCCAGAAAAGCAGATATTTCTATTTCCCTTATGAATCCACAGCTGGCATTTGCCAGCATTCATCTCCTAATGCACGCAACAAACAATTTACAGTTTCTGCTGGGCATTAGAGTGACAAAATCTGCTTGTTCACATCAAGATGTTCCAATCAGTTTCTGTCTAGCCATTTCTTTAATGAAATCCAAATACACAGAGAGGAGACCTGAATTACAGCCTCAGCCTCCAGTGTCGTCAGCAGCTGAGCACAGATCCCCAGTGAGCCCCAGGCTGAGCTCCCCAGGGCTCAAACAGAAGGCTCCAGGCTGAATGATGCCCTTGGGGGCCCCTGGGGTTCTCCTTGTAGTTTAAATTTCAGGAGGCTGAAAGAAGCACAAGGCGAGGGAATATCTGCTGATCAAAGCCAGAATCTTGATCATCTAATTACTTGTAAATCTTTTAAATAAGAATATTCTTAAACTGTTTTTGCCCTGAATTCAAAAGGCAGAAGGATTGTTTTCCTTTCTAGTGACTCTTGCAGATTCACCTCTGGCTGCAGGTGTGTGTTGGCCCAGGGCAAAAGGTGCTTTGCAGACTAGCCAAAAAGAGAAATTGTTCAAAGTGTCAGCCAGCAGGGCTTGATCTGGAGTTAAACAGCACTAGTGGACAGCAGCTGCCTCAGGAGCACAGGTGAGCTGCTTCAATAAAACACTCCACAGTGCATTCCTAACAGCCACAAACCTTGCAGCAATAATCATCAAGGAAAACAACAATAAAACGTTGAACTATTAAGCAGGAAAATTCTTGCAGTAGTGTTGAAGACTTTGTTTCTACTTCTAACTGGGTTTTGGCTTTTTTAAATCTGTAATCATTTCCTTCCTCTGTCCTTTCCCAAGCTCTTTCAGAGCTTCTTGACAACAAAACCTCATTGGGAAACAACAGTAGCTTTTACTCACAGCAGCACTATGCTTTTTCCTGCCACAGTTCCACTATTTTGAAAGAAATGTCAGGCTCTGAAGCCACCAGACCATGAAAGAAGAGATAAGCAGGTCCCATTTAAATTGATACAGCCCTAATTTAGAGTGTTTTATTGAAACATTCACCAATATTTAAAAGTCTACATGTTTTTTAACTGTCATTGCATTGTTCCATAAGCTCCAAATGGAACAATATATTTTACCTGGTTAATTTCTGAGAAACAGAAATGTTTCCTTCTCTCTTTATTTCTCAGTTTAACGACTGCTGCTTCTTTACTGACTTACATTTCAGTTTGCCATCAAGTGTAGGGTAGTGCATGATTCTCACATGTGCTAATTCAGTGCAAAATTCAAATGCAGGTTTCAAACGTCCATGTGATAGAAGGACAGAGAGGCAGCCCCTGCTTCCAGGATCCTGCTCATTTAAAAAGCCAAGGGAAGGGAACAGTGAAGACAGAGAGAAAATCCCATTTACCCAGAGCTGCACAGCAAGACAGTAGCAGAGATATAAAAAGGAGCATCTTTTCTATGACCTTATTCCTTATGCTACAGAGCATTCTCAGATTTCTTTTTAATTCTGTCATAGAAACAAAAAAAAAAAAAAAAAAAAAAAAAAAAAAAAAAAAAAAAGTCAGTAGGCAGGGTCTGCAGTTGGTGCATGATGTGCAAAAAGAGACAGATTAAACTCTGCAATCCATAATCTTCCTACCATGGCCTCCAGCAGGGCCCTCAGCTCCCTCCTGCAAAGAACTCAGCTTCTGCAAATATTGGAGGAGCACTTAAACGACTTTGTCGCCTTCCAAAATCGTCAATGGCAGGTAACAAATATCACACAGACTGTGAATAAAATCACAGCATTAAATTAGTTCCAAGTCCCACGCTCACAGAAGTTCCTTGGGAACCTTATTTTGTCTTATAACCTAATTACCTATACAAGGCAAAAAATGAGAAATTACAGTAATCAGCGTTACTGTCCCTAGCCTATTAATGCAGTTCTAGCCCTAAGGGCTCATTACAAATACCACTTCAAATACAAATGAATGCATGTTTGACAAATGCTTTGTTGTTAAGCACTGGCCACAGTTCCTCCTGTGCCCCTCAGCCCTCACACCCCCAGGGCCAGCGTGGTGTGATGAACCAGGTCATCTCCTGTGCTCCTCTCCCTACAGCTGGAAATGTTTGACTGACTGTTTACCTCTGTCTGAAACCCTCAGAAATTATCATTATTATTAGTCAGCACACAGGGATCACCAAGCAGGCTCTGCTTTTGAGATGCAGGTTACAGGTGCTTAATTAAATGAGCTTAATTATATTTAGAGTAGATGCTTTTATAAATGCTGGCTGACCCTCTAAAAGCTTCTGGATTCACCCTGGTGCAGCTGCTGCAGGTGCTCCTCTGTGAGACAGACCATTCATCCCAGAGGGATGCAGGGAGTTTCACAGAATTTTTCTGGGTTGGAAGAGACCTCCAAGATCATCAAGTCCAACCCATGCTCCAACACCTCAACTAGACCATGACACCTGCTCTCCTGCAGACTCATTGCACAAGAGTGCCTGCCAAATGGCACCCCAGGCTCTCCCAAATCAGGGTCTGACTGCCTGCACCCCTTTAGCTCCTGGAGAAATTTAGTGTGTTATTCCACATAAAGGTGCCTCAAGGAATCACAGAATCACAGAATTTCTAGGTTGGAAGAGACCTTCAAGATCATCAAGCCCAACCCAGCTCCAACACCTCAACCAGACCATGGCACCCAGTGCCACATCCAGGCTTTTGTTAAACACATCCAGGGATGGTGACTGCACCACCTCCCCGGGCAGCCATTCCAGCACTTTATCACTCTTTCTGTGAAAAACTTTTTCCTGATATCCAACCTACACTTCCCTTGGTGCAGCTTGAGGCTGTGTCCTCTCCTTCTGTCAGTTGTTGCCTGGAGAAGGAAACCAACCCCCAGATGACCACAGCCACCTTTCAGGAATTTGTAGAGAGTGATAAGATCACCTCTGAGTCTCCTTTTCTCCAGGCTAAACAACCCCAGCTTGCAGCACTGAGGAGCAGAGCAAGCCCTGCAAGTCTCTGTGACCCAGGATAACTCTGCTCTGGCTCTATCCTTGAGGAACACACTCGTGCCCACTCTTTGGCAAAGCATGGCAAAGACTTAGGTACAAGTTTGAAAACAACCATATGTCTCGAGCATACTTTTGATTCCCTCGTCATCAGTGAACCTAAACAGCTTGTCTTGGAAAACAAGATAATTCTCTGCAAGAAAATCTGTTAAAATAATGATTTAAGCCCTAGGTAAAGACTTTTGTAATTGATACTACAAAGCAACTGAGCAATAAAATCCACATGTGGATGTTGCAATATGACATGAATGAACAACACATGCTGAGATGTCCAAGGCCAAAAAGAGCAAGTTTATTTACAGACCTTGACATTTATAGAATTCCAGACCATGGATTGAAGGATGAAAATTGTCCTCTCCAACCACACTGGTGAAACCAACAGTCCATCAATTCTCTCCTCCTCCTCCAGAAAGGAATGCAAAACATTATTTACATGAAAAGTGTGTGAAAAACTCCATTACAAAAACTAAAGATCAGAAGGCTTAGAAGAACTTTAGAAAAACAGGGCAACGTGGGGGAAATATACAGGTGATAAGAAGTAATAAGGTAAGAATAATGCTAGCTCATTGGTTTCAAATAAGCAAGGTTCAGAATTTTCAGCAGTGACTTTAAGGTAGAGATCATGGATGATTTTCACCTGAATGTGATTCTCCCAAGCAATGTTTAATATTTAATGTTTGTCTGGTATAGACAACACAGAAATCTCAAATCTTTGGGATAGGCAAAACAGAAATCTCAAGTCTTTTTTGATGTAGAAAATCCAGTCATACATGTTTAGGGTGTGACAATCCATACATCTTTGTGAAACCTTTCCCTCAGATTTATTATCTGAAATGCTTGATGCAGCTTGGCTTAAAATTCTTGGGTTCTCTTTCTTGAAGAGAAAAAACATTTTACGAAACAGTTGACTAACAGGGAATAATATAGATACAGGCATGCAGATACTCCTTCAGCAATGCCCCCTTTTTCATGACTAGGTGAGGGACAGGCAGATGAGGTCCCTTACTAGGATAATTACACAGATGTAATTTGCTACTTGAGATTCCCACTGAGCTTTACTAAGACTCCTGTGATCCCCTGTGATTCACTCAGGGCTCTTCACATCCTCAGAGTACCTGTCCACCCTGCTTTTTGCCAGACTGGTGCACTGATAATCACCAAGTCTAGCTCTTTTTATTTACCCTTAGCAGAATCAAAACTAGTTCTTCCACTCTTCAAGCTTTTCCTAAATGTTAAATCTTCTTCCTACAGCCTCTCACATTAATATCACCTGCAGATTTAATGAACAGACTCTGCCTTTGCTGCAGGCTGCTAAAGAAAACACTGAGTAGTACCTGGGCAGCCCATGGGGTCACTTGCATGTTAATGCCTTTCCATCCTTGCAATCATTTATAATTGTTCTCTGAGGCTCATTTCACAATAAGTCTTGACCTCATTTCACTATATTGTTATCAAACTGTAGCTCTCTATCTTGCATACAAGAACTCACAGGAGAGACTATCAAGAAACTTTAGATAATGTGACATCTCCTGTCTTGTTAGTATAGAAAAAGAAACAGGTTTGAAGACCCATTGTTCTGGGAATATCTAATGCTGACTTTTACTCAAGTTCTTAGTGACTTTCCTGTGCTTTTCAAGTAGTTAATGTTCCCCTGTTCAAATAAAATATTTTGTAAGCATCTTGGGGTCACTACAGAGCTATGTACAGAACCACTTCCATTTTTATGCTGTGTATTAGAAAATGCAGCTGACATGCCCTCCAAAGTCATGAAATACCTGTCCTCAAAAAGAAAAGCTTTGCAGGTGCAGTCTGACAGCTATCTCCTCCAGTCAGAGATGAATTCTCTGAACTTCCAATACAACATTATCAATAATGAATCCACTTGTCATTACTGTTAATTCTCCCCATTCATACCTCTCATATTTTCACACAATAGTCCTCTTGGTCTCCCCTAGAATATTAACAATTTTGTAGTAGTGAAGAACAGAAAAATAACAAAAGACTTTGTTTCATTTTAATCAAATAAATGTCAGCCTCTAAACCAGGTTGTAGCTAGCTCTGTCAATATAATTCTTGCAATAGTAAAACATTATGGGTTTGCTATCAAAAAGAAAAAAGGAAGTGTTATGATTGCCTGTGCTATTATGTCTTTCACTGGGCTGATGTTGTTCACAAGGCAGGATGATGATTTTCACAGGAATGTCTGGTGTTAACAAATCCAATCCCTCAAAGAGCTGAGTAACGATACAAACCACAATATTCAAGCTGAGCAGATAATACAGCATCATTGATACAAATCACAATATTCAAGCTGAGCAGATAATACAACATCAAACCAATATCAATGATTTTGGCATTGGGAAAGAGGACTTCCAGTTGTTACAGAGGAGAGCACCAGTAGCAGCCAGAAGAAAGGAGATTCTCACTTCCACGAAGAGCAAATGTGACAAAGTGAAGCTAAGAAGGTGATAGCAGCCAGAGGAAAATACTGTCAGAGGAGCAAAGGACTGCAGTAATTTAGATTGGACACTGAAATGGGTTTCCAGCCAGCAGGATGGCACAGCTTTAGAAAGAGTGACAGTGGGAAAAAAATAGCTTAGGATGGAGCTTGAGAGATTTGTTACCAGTTAGATGTGTCAAGAATGTCTGTAAAAGCTGGTAATAGAAACCCTCCATGTCCACACTCCTCACACCCAACTCTCTCTCCTTAGGATATATATTTGCTTTCTGTGGATTTACACTAATTCATACAAGCCCACGATCCAGAATAGAAAGAACTGTTATGAAGAACAGGTAGTATTTTTAATTTATATTGACAACTTAGGCCAAATTTGCACAACCAGAATTTCAGCTCTGTTAACCTCATGGAGTTTATAACAAATGCAAATGGTGCTCTTTATCCTGAAATAGTTACTTGGCATCAGTTGGACACACCAGTTACAACCAAGCAGCTAAGTGCCTGAACACCTATTTGCATACAGCTATGCCTAATTTATAGCACCCTGAATTTAATTAATTTGACAGTTATATCATTTGATAATATTTTTACACTACAGCTACTACTGTATTCTGCCTTTGCTCGTTACATTTAACAACTTTTATAAATCATTCAGTACACAAACCCAGCAACATTACCTCTTCATTACCCAGCACACATAGGGTTTTACCTTATGGCAGAACCAAAAAAACTGCTTCAGATCAGAGGGATGAAGAGGAAGCCAGGGCAATGCAAACTTCAAGAACAAAATAATTATTCATGTTAACTGTTTCAGGGGCATTTGTTTTCTAAACATGTAAAAGCAGTTAATGGAGATCAGATAAACTGGTTACGGGTTTAGATGATAAATCATGTGACAAAGTTCTTGTATTTAAATTGTGTGCACACATGGCCTGTACCTCCCCTTTGCCAACACTCTGCTCTTCCACTTGCTCATTACAACAGCAAAAGTGCAAATATTAATCCTACCACCCTTTTAAATAACACTTTCAACTCCAGTAAAACATAACATCACTGTAGGAATGGGAGGCAGAATATGTAATGCTCTCAAATATATTTTTCTTTGTGGTACTAATCATAACAGGCATAAAGGTCCAGCCTTCAGATGCTATAAGAACTTGCATAAACAGAATTTCTTCCTGAAGGTACTAAACAAATCACACAACATGTTTCTTTGGGACACATCCGATAACAAACAGGAAGTATAGATCTGAGAGACAATCAACCTCAGCAGATGCATTTCACTGAAATCACAATTATGCCTCCTTTTTCTGAGAAATGAGAAAAATTTTAAGGCAATAATAAAACTGGAGAAAATAACATTTCTTTTAGCAGTATTCTCCATGCAAAGAGCTAACATTGCACTTCTCAGGCTGACATTCAAAATCAGCTGCAATGCAAGCCTGAAACTTTATTTCCTTGCCATTTGCAATTACTCTTTCTCAGCAGTAATCAGTGAAGTATAGTCAAAGACTACCAAACACTGCTTGAGATGTTGGTATGATTTAAGTAAAAGTAAAGTGCTGATCAGCTTTTGTTTCAGTGCAACTTGGAGGCTGGAAGGATTTGAGCAAGGCTATATTGCTGCCTACAAAGTGTATGAGCTCATTTCTGAAATCCCCAGGTACCTGGGAGGTGGAAGAGCAGCATCACTTTCAATACCTGAATAAATGCAAGCAGACTATTCAAGTGTGTCCCTGCTCTCTCTGATGTTCAGGTAGCAGCCAGTGCCATGAAACACAGCAGATGCAGCCAGAGGTGAGAACCTTGTTTAGAGGAAGAACTGGAGTTACAAACACTTCAGCTACAACTCCTGGCAAAACACAAATTCAAAGCATCATCATCATCATTTTATGACTAATTTCAGGGGGGTAAAAAGAAGCTCTTTGTATACAAGTATATGTTCACATATACATATTTTTCTATATACAAATACACACTTTTGAGGAAAAGAGGATCCTGGGGTTTTGCTCAGACCACATTTTAAGTTCTGCTGAAGGGAAGATAGGCAGTATCTTTCCCAGGGAAAGAAGTTTTTGCTGATAGAATACCGAAAGGCAGACAGTGTGAACTGCCCACCCTCTCCTCACTTTGGAGGAATATGGGTGACTCTCAGGGTCAGTGCTGTTATTTTTAGAGAAATATTTTCATATTTATCCTGCCTATTTACCCGGGAAGCTTTAAATGGGCACACGACATCTCTCTCTCTACATCCACTTCTACCTAACTGCTGGAAGGGTACATGGGTTATATATATTGGTTATTATATGTTATATAATATATTATATATATTGGGGCTGCAGCTGCACCCAGCCCTGCAGGGAGGGCAGCTCCCTGCACTGCTGGGAAGGAGGCAGAAAAAAACCTCTGGTGACTTTGGAGAGGAGCCAGGTGCCCTCCCTGCAACCCCAGCATGCAGCTGACCCCAGCTCCTCTCCAAGGAATATTCCACACTGCCAGGGCAGCTGTTTTTTACAGATCTGCTGTTTCTGTAATTTGCCCAGAGTATATGTGGTAGGTTTTCAATGGGATTTGAGCTGCTAATGCGCTTAGACTCCCTGGAAAATTCCAGCCCCATGTCTTGACATTTACAAAATTGATTTCATGCCATGACTGTTTTAGTGCCCAGGGTGTTGGGGGATTTTTTTTTTTTCCTTTTTTTTTTTTTTTTCTTCAGGAAAAAACATGATATATGCTAAACTAGCAGAATAATTTGTCTGCATTTTTCCCTCATTACCGTTTGCAGGAGTGGCAGGAGCAGACCCTGTACCCTGCAATGCTGTATCCAAGAGTAACAGAGCCAGGAGCTAAGAGGAATTTTATGGTCTACAATTAAAACTTCCTAAGTGCTATCAATTCAGGAGGTGAAATAGCTGCTGCTAAGCTCATCTCTTCCTACAAAAAATTAAATCCATGCTAAATGAGCATGGCACCTTTCTTTCCAAAAAAACTCATTTACTCTTCTGGGTATTTGTTGAGACTTTTGTACCATGAAAATAGACAGTCATTCGGAGCATTTTATTGAAATAGCCTTTAGAACATTTAATAGAAATGCACACAGATGTACCCAGCTCAGACTATTGCACTCTGCTAATTATCAGCCTATTTTCCACAAAATTGCAGATGGTGGGAACTATCCTTGTGTTTTTTACATTCTTCCTATTTACCCAGCATGCAAACATGATGTAAATAACATCTTTTTTTTTTTTTTTTCCTTATGACATTATCACTATCCTTGCAGCACAAGCTTTAATCTACTTTCATTAATTAAGCAAGGGACCAAATTTTCTGCCTAGTAACATGTTTGGAATTCTGTGATCAAAAAACCACGATGACTTAAAAGATCAGAGGGAAAGCTAATAACTAACACTTCTGCATACAAACACAATTTAAAATTGCCAAAAGGAAGCCTCTCGTGGTAGGAACCACAAGACTCACTTTGCTCTTTCTGGGATTTATGCATTTGCTTTATTTCTGTCCAAGGCTGATTATTAAATCTTGGCATGTCTGGCCATCAGGGACATTTCTTAGTGGAGACAAACTAGAAAGGTTTTGGAATTGAATGCCACACGTTGGAGGCAGCCTGAGGATGGGAGCCAGTGTCCATATGAATTTCAATAAACCTCCCTACGAGACAAGCCTTCCTAGGCACTGCCAGCACTCAGAGCTGGGGTTTTTTCCCTTATAGATATTTAATTGATCAGATTTGCATAGGATCATACCCTTGATACCAGTCCTCAGACTTACTATTTCAAGTAGGTTTAAAAGTAGGTGCATTTTCACTGACACATTTTGCTAAGTTTGAATTGTTTTTAAATAATTGGTATACAAATAATAAGTTATTTTTCAATCACATCTTACCAAGATGTCAGGTCAGGGTGTTTTCTGTACATTTATAAACTGATGCAATGAAGTGACTGACACAAGTTCTGAGTTTGCCTTTGCTGATCACCATTCTCCACTTGAAATGCAGCACTTGAAGCTGTTGAATATTTTTGTTTGGCTATTTACAGACTAAATCCTTCAAACCAAAGGTTAGTGCTATGTATCTTGTACAAAACATCTCTTAGCTCACTCCCTCTCATAACAATTAACAAATAAATTAGATATGCCAACCTTCTCATCACTTGTTACTCACCCTGTGCCAGCTGTGCCATTATATGAAAATGGTCATTTATTAATGGCTCTCCTGCCCTTTGCCCATGGGATTTAGCCTCAGACCTTATTTGTGCCATAGGCTATGCAAAATATGTCCTTTCCCAGTAATGTAAGCCAGAAGTGGTTCTGTAGCTTTGCACCCCTTCTTTAAATTCACTCTCCCTGACATTTCCATGCCATTTACTACAGTTTTCACAGAGAAAATATTCTCCCTGGAACATGATCTGAAATTTATTTTATTTTATGCCTTTTCGTTAAAAACTTCTGGGAGATGGTGTAACATGGTATCCACCCATGACAGGTGCATCACAGTCATTTGTATTCCAAGAACATCCAATAATGTCACATTTTTCAGCAGAAAAATTCCAGGGCTAGAGGACATACTCTGTTAAACTACCTGATCAGCTCTTTCTTTTCCTAGACAAATTCCCTTAGTCTGCACAGCCTCCTTGCAAATTAAATTCAAAACTAACCAATCCTGTTCTGATTTGGGGCACACACACAAAAAAAAGAAATCTTCACCATTTTCTCTTGTCTGCTCTGTCACCACCAGGTTACACACAGGGGGAGATGACCAATTCTGATCCACTGACACTAATGTTAAAATTCACTTTTTTCACAGGATCGCAATCTGTAATTGTGAGAAAGTCATTCTGGCAGGACACAGCTGTTCTTTTCAAAATGTTTCTTGCATCTTTCTCTCTCCCAAGCCACTCTCAGCAGAGCATCCCACTATCTCAACTCTTGCTTTTTTGTCACTTCATTAGGTTACCTTCATTTGCAAAGGGATTTGATGGGGAAAAGCTTACAACAGACAAAAAACCCCATCCTGCCCAATGCCACCTCAACCTACCTCTTCTCACAGTGCAAACTTTGACAGGGTCAGCCTCCCACCTTTCAGATCTTCTGCATCTCCCCACTTCTCTGTGGCTAACTCTGAATTTAGCTGTCTGAAACTACCATGCTTGAAAAGCTGGTCCTAGAGGGAAAATATTTCAGTTCAAGGTAATTCTTTTAATTCCCTTTTGGTGCATGCAAATTATTAGAGAGGGGACATTTAAAATATCATTAATAAAATCACAGAGATATCGTGCAAAAAAAATGTAAAACAAAATCCCTTAATTAGATATTAGATTAACAACCCTTAATAAACTTACATAAAGTTAGTCAATCAATACTGTTCTCTCTCAGCATCCCCAGAGCAATTAAAATTCAGTGCTCTGCAAGATCCATTTAATGATTTGGCAAGGTCTATTTTGGAACCATGTGGACAGTAGCAGCAGCAGAACAGCCTGCATGCATTGTACAAGATTCCTACTACAGCAGCTTTGTGAGTCCTTCAAACAAAATGACTCACCAAGAGACCCATCTATTACATCTCAAGTGTTAATTGTGGGTTTCATCAGTGGCTTTGAGGCCACTCCATAAAATTGGCATAGTGTGACTAAGATCATCAGAGTATCCATCAGCTGCATGATCAGTCTGACGGTGTGGACCTTGCAAGAAGTGTGGCGGTGAAGGTTAAAATCTGCACAACTTCACTTGCAGATACTTTCTCAGAGGTCACAGGACTGAAAAGTGCCATTTTTCAATTCTTTACTAAACAGGAAAAAATAACTCACAAGCATCCCTATTTTACCTGCACCTCCAGCTGCTGTACACACACAGCATTACCTTTCAGCAGTAAAGTGCTTATGGCAGAATTCAGCAGCCCCACTTTGGTCTTTTTATAAAGCTTTTGAAGCATAAAAAGTTCTTGAATTTGATGTAAAGGCGTAATTAAAAACAAAATAAAAGGCTGAATTGGTTTTAGGAAAAGCCCTTATCCTTTCTGGGATGTGTACTTGCATAAAGTCATTTGCTGTGACTGGGTGACAGTAAATACATTTTGTTTATAGTCATTTATTTCCTAAGCACTCAGCAATTATTGAGGAAAATGTAGGCTTTATGTGAAGAGCATCCTACCTGTCAGCTCAGCTCACAGGAAGCCTGTGAAGCTCTGTTGGTTTGTGGCAAAGGAACACTTTCCTAAAAGCCCAAAGTTGAAAGATATTCTATATTCTATGAACCTACACTTTAAAATTTGTTCCTCCCTGTGAGGAGGACAGAATTAACAGAAAATTATCTGCCTAAAAAAATAATTTAAAAATCAATGAAGGGCATGAAAATCCTCAATTTGCCAGTGGGAAAGATCCTGGAATGGATAATTAGTGTTGTCCATGTCCCAAGGCCACTGCAGCTCCTTCAGTTCTGGAGCAGGAAAGGAAGAGTGCCATGGATCTGAACATTTAGTTACCACAGTGGAAATGGCACTGAACTGAAAAGTCAGGGGAGGAACAGAGAAACAGTTCATCTTCCTCCTTAGTAATATACAGGATTGTTTGGGTTGAGGGTGCTTGTTGGGTTTTGTTTTTCCCTTAAACAGCAGAGAGCTGATGGTATCTGAAGGTTTTCTGCAGTTCTGCCTTATTAAATCTGAGGCTGGTGGAGAACCCAAGGCATCCCAGGATCTAAGGGCTTCTAGATGCAAGGGAAGAGTCATTGGATATAAATTGGCAGCAAATCATGCTAAAATACCTCAGCACAGCCTAACCTCAAGGGATAAACACAAATGGTGATTTCTCGGTGTTATACGCAAGACACCAGCCACAAAGTATTTCAGAACTTTTGCTTCTGCAAACTGAGCTGGTAAAACAATCTAGAGAATCACACATAATCATTTTGTGCTTTGTCAGGCTCATTTGAGTACTATTTTCATAAAGGAAGCATTTTCCAAAGGGGCTGTTGTCCTAGTTCTAGAATTAACTGAAAAAATGACTTATTTTTGTCTAATGCCTACAGCCTAATTTAAATAGGAACACACTCCAGGTCTATCAGCTGAGAACAGGGAGTGCAAAACATGCAACAGCATTGGACAGTGAGTGTTACGGCAAAACTAGAAATTCATTCACAGGTTTGAAACCTGAGGAAAACTGTTCCTCTTGTTCGGATGAGGAGCAGTTGGCAGAAGCACCATGCAAACTGCCCCTGTGAGGACTGGGTTTGTGGGACTCTTGGAGCTTTGTCTCTTTAGCTGATTCAAACTCACAGACCCACGGGTCCAGCTTCTCTGGTTTCACCTATCCTCTCTCCACTCTACCCTTTGAGCGCTGTGTCCCTTCAGCCCCCAGTCTGTGTGACCCAGCCAGAGCTCTGTGATTCTGTTCCTTTGAAAGCTCTGTGGTTTCAGTAATGCAGAGTCTCTCTTCAGAAATAAAAGTACAGGAGGACTTTCCTTAGATCCAACACATCAGACCCAAGAAGACACTTTAAATAACAACGTAGGATTGCTGTGCACACAGCTAGAACTCTTTTATCAGAGCAGCAGTATAAAGCCTAGAGATATAAATACAAAAACTAAAATATGCTGTAGTATGAGTTGTGCACAGTCATAAAATGTAAACCACAATCCACACATTATTTTCCATTACATTCAAATCACTCTTACAGAGATATAAGTTAAACCATATTTTGGAAGCTGCTTAAGATGAGACAAGCTTTTTCTCCTGTTTCAGTTAAAAGTGTGATCAATCTCTGCTAGGTACCTTTATATATTCCCCAGCTTTACTCATTCAAAAGAATATGGCCATTTAACTTCAGAAAAGATCTCACAATTTTTTGCCTCTATTTCAAACCAATACTTTAGGACCTGGATGTTTTGCTTTGCTCTGCTCTGTGCTCAATGTCTCCTCTAACAGACCCAGGATCTCCACTGAGATGATAAAAGTCTAAAGCAGGAGCACCAACCCCACCTGAGTGGGTACCTGTCCAAGCCATACAAGCAGTAATAATTTAAATGACCTTCTCTACTGCTGATACTCTTAGCTCAGTTCTTGCCCTGCTCTTTCCGGTCTCTGCAGGGAACATCACAAGTTATTCATCTCCTACAAGTTAAAAAAAAAAACAACCCTCATGCCTCAAATGCATCAGGGGATCTGTGAAAGTTTGTCACAGATTATGTGTCGATGTAGGCACTGTTACTCACAGGGTACATTATTGATAAAAGCTAAATATTTCATCTCTCTGTGCCGTCTCTAAACAAAACTGGCATTTACTTACCAGGAGGCTGAAAGTTCAGCCTTTTCAATATTATAACAAGGAAACACTTTGGCAATTTCTCTCCAAAGAAGGCAGGTACCAGGCCTTTCTGCAGCTGTAGCCAAGGGAAGTCAGAGTGTTCAGTGCCTTCCCAAAGAGGGGTCTGAAGCCCCAGCTGTGCCCTGTGCTCCTCACAGAGCCCAAGAGACACCAGGGGGGAGGAGGGACAGCTCCAATTCTACATTTCTTACAGGCCAAGTCCAGCCCATCCTATTAGCTGCATGCAGGTGTTTCTGAGCGTGTTTGTGCTTTAATTATTCATAACATCAGCTTCATATTTTATGGATTATTCTGCATCAGGGCTGGTACTTGCCTCATGCATTATGCATGCACCTGAATCTGTGCTGATGGGAGGCACAAAAGACACAAAGCATGTCTCTCACCTGTATGCTTCTGATTAGAAGGGAGCGTTTGTAACCCTGAGCCTGAATTGAATCCCAAATCTGTCCTCCTTTGTCCCATAACTACACATTCCCCCATGAACAAAAATATATCTTTTTACTCTTCTCTCTCACTCAAGCTCTCCTAATTTTACTTTTTAGCCAATGTCAGCTTATAACACAACTACTTCCCTTATAAAGCATATATTTTTCTGAGTGCTGGTACAGAAGTACAGTACACCAAAAATCATGGCAAAGACCACTTTTAAAGTAATATCCCCTGAATGAACCAAAGTCATCCAGTCTAAAGTCTCTAAACACAATACATTGCAGTTTACTCCAAGAGGCATCAAGAGTAACACTCTTTTCAGTATGCTAATGCACATGACTGTTTAAAAGATGTGACAAATTACTCAGAATTTTTAGGAAAAATCCAAGCAAAAGTCACTGTGGGGGTTTTTAATTGCTCATTGTTTCTTTGTGCCTCACACCTTGTTAGCAATGCCAGATTCCTTCCCTCTCTTTTTCAACATAACTAAATGTCAGACTGTCTTTCCCACAGGGCCCCAACTTTTAAAAAAATCAGACTTTTTCAAAGTTGCCCTGGGTCAAGGGCGAAACGATTTTGTGGCACAAGGAATATTCAGGTTGGCTGGGGGATGCAATGTGGGCTGGAACTGCTCCCACTCAGGCTGGCACCTGGGCAAGGGCTGTGCCACCTCACCTGCCTCCAGGGAACCTCCATCAGCCCAGTGCCACTCAGGGGGCCTTTCCCTTTCCCTTGAAATCTAACTTCCCACTAAAATTGCCAATATAGCTCTAGCAAGGCATGATCCAGGAAAGAGATCTTCAATCACAGGGAAATATTTTAAGAAAAACGTACCAAAATTATGTAAATAGATTTAAATAAGCTTCCCACAACCAGAGCACAGAGTTCTGAGCATGGAGAAGAGCCTGAAGCTAATTATAACCAGCTGACACCAGCCCTGGGTTGTACCAGACAATAATCAGTATCCTGCCTTCAAAGCACTGAGTGTTAAACATGGAGAGAGAAAACTCTGATTTGGGTGTTATTTTTCCCTATTGCTTTCAGCAGGACCCTTAGCTTCCTGTACTGAGGTGCCTGACAGGTTTTCTCCACTATCCTAGCTAGTCTCCAGCTGGTGTCTGCAAACCATGAGGAAATTATGTCACTCAACAAATTCCAGACCCTATTTTTAATCCAATTTAAATAAACTAAACCTTACCTGCCTTCTCTGCTGTGTTCCTTTATTTGTCAGGTTGAAACCAATCACAACATGGTTTCATCAAATGATTTTTTATTTTTTCCAATCACACTTAGGACACAAAACAAAATAAAATATTTAAAAATAAATCTGTGCTTCTACTTATGGAAGCCCTGACTGAATAGTTTCCTGTGCTGTCACCCTTCTGTCAGCACAGTCTTGCTCTGATGGTGGCAGTGGTTTGCATCAGCCTCCACCAAAGGCAGATCTCTCTGCAAAGCCACATTTTGAGCTCACTGTTGGCAACACCTGAGGACACAAACTGCTCTCCAGCCTTCCAAGGCAGCCCTGCTCCTCCCTCACAATTTTTTTCCACCCCTGTATTCTGCCGTGTCTGGATATCCCCTACTAGTTTTGACTTTGAGCTGCCAGATCCTATTGCTGCTATCTTCCCTTCTATCATTTTGGGCTGTGCTTTGTCAGGGTTCCAGGCAGCTTTGAGTCTGAAACCCCTGCACAAATGGCCACAGTCTTCTCATGAAGCCTCCTCACACGGAGGAGGTCTGTTGCACATGCAATTTAATAGAAACTTCATCATTCTGACAGGCCTGGTTTAAAACACATCCATATCTCTTCAGCAGAACTTTCAGATGACTTGGGAAGATTTATGCACAAACTCAAAAGTCAACACATTTAAGTATTTTGTGTAGTAGGTTTCAATATTGTTTGCAGGTAGGGAAAGGTTTCTAAGCAGGGACTTTTAGGGAGAACGTGACCTCTTCTACACTGCAAAATCTAGGATCCTGCTAAATAAACCTTCTCCAAGAATATACGAACTGGATATTTTCTCCTCACATGTTTTAATGGCTGAGAAAGTTGTTTTGTGCCAGCAGACAACCGAGAATGATGCTGGCAAAAATGAAAGGAAACAACTTTTGGTGTATTTCATCTCCCACTTAAACCTGAGCACTGCCCATAACACAGACCCAGAAAGTAAAAGGAGCCAGAGAAACTTGACATAAACAAACTTCTTGTTTTGAGGAGTTCACCCTGCCCAGTGAGTCTTTATGGCCAAACTCAGCATAACACAGCCTTCTGTAATATCCAGCAGTGGTTTCATAAGTTGCCATTTAACTTTTGCTATCCTGTCCAAAAGAAACTCTTCAATAAAAGGGTGTTTTAGGAAAGGTGACTGTGACTCACCTGTCACTTAAAAGGGCCATATTGAGGGGGTTTTTAGCAATGCTGATGTGCAGGGAAAGCTTGTGCTCGATTTCTTACTTTTCTACAATAATCCTCTTCTCTCAGTGCCTCATTAGACAGTAGATCTTCATTTATATAATTGTATGGATAACAATGGTTTCTGCAGCACCAATTGTGACATTTTAATTAGCTGGCCAAATGTTCCCAATCCTGGTTTTTCACCTAATTAGTATATTTTGAGGTTTGAGCAGCATCCTCATTACCATACAAATGTTTCTAATAGTGCAAACTTCAAAAGCAGGTTGAAGAAAAAGAAAAGACTGCCATAGAGCTCAGTAGGTTTGGAATGAATATTTTACTCTTGGTATCAGAAGCATCAGGCACCTGCCTTTCCAGATAACATGAACTGGTTCTCAGCTCTTCTGTATCCAACTAAGATAAGGCAAGGAGTAAATATCCTACATTTGGATTTACAGAGCACTTTTTATCTCTAAAGTGCTTTGCAGGCATTAACCACATAATCATTAAATATTGATATTTGTATGATTAATGCTTTGTTGTTACATTATATGAGAAGAAAGATACAAATGTTGGGAGCAGTAATCTGCCTTGGAAGCAAGCCACAGATTTGTGCAAAGCATCTCTGTACCTTGTGTTTCTGATATGCTCCTAAGAAAAAACTGGCAACTTTAGAAGTAGAACTGTGGACATAGTGATCCTGGTGCAATATCCTCAAGTTCACTTCTCCCTGTAGCAGTAATTTGTTTTAAATTAAAACCTTATGTCTAGATGGACTATTTCCCACAAGTGAGGAGGCAACGTGTCCAGTGAGGAACTCACTGCAGTGAGCACTTCCCTGGTTTTCCAAGCATTACTGAGCAGCAAGCAGTGCTCAAGGTTTACCCCAGGTCAGAACAGAAACCCTGCTCACCCACACCAGGCAGCTGCACAGAATAAACCCTGGACTGGACTGGAGGAGCACTCCAGATATGTAACATCCCCTGACACACAACAAACTAAGAGCCAGTCTCCACTGAATTAAATCAGTGCAGCCTGTTGGGTGCATTCTCTTACCTGCATCTTTTCAGGGCCATGGAGGGCTTGAAATGATTTTTTTTTTAATATTTCTATATTATTATTAAGCAACCCAGGTTTCTCAGGCTCCACCACTGCACATGGAAGCCCTGCCCTGGCCAAAGGCTGATCTGCAGCAGCTCTCCCAGCGTGGTTTGGCTCTGCAGTGATGCCCATTGGGAACTGGCCTAGATTGTATTTACAAACGTTGACACCAGTTTTGCATTTCACAAGGAGACTTCTAAATGCAAACCAAGATCCCAACGAGCTCATTCTCCACCCAGGGGGTTCTGAAGGATGCAGAGCAGCCCTCCTCTCCTATGCAATCACCACCAGCACCAGCCAAACAACTGTTATTATTATTACTATTATTACTATTATTATTGTTATTCAGAGTCACAGCATCAATTTCTCAACAAAATATATGTCATTATAGCTTGCTACAATCTTGGCACCACCACATGGTGCTGATGTTATTTTGGGCCTGATAACAAAGGCCAAGGACAGCTGTAGCACAATTCCTGATCTCACTGTTCCAGCCTGCTGGAATGGGAGAAGGAAGGAGATACCCAGGAGCAAACAGCAGAAACTGAAAAGGACAGAAAAGCCCATCCTATCACATTTTGGAGGCAGGGAGCTGGCAGGAGCAGTGTAAACAGATGTGTATGTCACCAATAACGATTTAAGGAAATGCAGCATTTGAGAGAGTTTGTTTCTAAGAGTTGTGGCAGATTCCTTCACACCCCTGAGAGCAGGACTGGTCTGCAGTGTGTTCATGCTGACTCCCTGTGGAGTCTACAGCCAACAAAGGTTAGCAGGACCCCCTTCCCAAAATATTCATGTTGGAACAGCCTGTAAAAGGAATGTGAAACTGCTTTTAAGGGGAACTTGTGCTCTGCAATGCTGAAGTGACAGCAATGCTAGACAAAACATGATTATCTTTAACCTTTGGTGGAGCTTTGGAATTTTATATTGGGTTTGGGGTTTTTTTAATGCATAGAAAACGCGTTTGAAGAGCAGGCTTTGGAAAGACTGTCTTGAAACAGTTTCCCTTCCCAGAGAGAAGTGGAAGAGGAGAAAGTAACAGTTTGTTAAATCTCAGTTTTCAGCTATTCATTTATGGCCCCAAAGAAGGCATTTCCTCAAAACCCTACACTGGTCAAGACTGCAGAACACATTTTTCTAACCCATGTCAGATATATCCAGCACGTAAATCATCCTTAGTGCACAGAGAATTAAGGAGATAATAGATGGCAGGAAAAGGGCAGTAGTACTGCGAAGTTTATTTGCACAAGGAATATTATATAAAATTATATAAAAGAAATAAAAATATAAATATATATTTTTATGTTAAAGCAAATATGCTCCACTTAGAATCTCGTTCTGAACTTCCAGAGTCTTGTTTTGATCTACAGTAATTAGCATTCATCATTAAAATTCATTATTTACAAATACACATGTCCTAAAAGCAAGACATTTTTACACGTGAAGGAAAATCAAATATTTTGTTTTGGCAGAGTGTTTGTATTGGTTATCTATGTCTGGCTTCCTACTACAGCTTTATCCTGTTACCACATTTAAGCACAGTGGGTGTGAAAAACGTGGTTCACTTTTTATGCAGATTTATAAGTTTAATAAAAATAAAATAAAATAGACAATTAGGAGACAGACAAACAAAGCTGCTTCGGCCGAGGTGCTGATACCAGGTGAGATCAGCACACCATCCCTTTCAGATCCTTTGTTTTAAGGACCCCTGTGTTACATATTTAAATAAGCTAATGCATGATTCAAACATTCATTGTGGTTTCAAGATCCCCCAAGTATACAATTTTATCTGTGGGACTCCGTTTAGTCTGGATAGATGTAAATCTGTCTTCCCAAGGTTCAAACCATCAAAAGTTCAATTGTTCTTTATCAGAAATCTTCAGTTCAGGAATGGGAAAGGTTCCTTCTGCCTTCTGCCTGGTTAAGAAGTTACAAAAAAAAAGAACAACCCCCATCTCTACTTTGTTACAATCTAGGAATATTCATTTATCACATTTTTCAAACTCTATTAATAAAAGAACATACAACACAACCTTCCCATATTATACATAAAGCCATCATCTCACTATATGTGAAAAGCCAACTCCAAAACGTGCATTTATAACAGTGTGGTTGTAATTTTTGCAGCACAGCACATAATCAGACATCCCAGCTGTGGGAAGCTGTTCCCCTGCTGCAGATTTACCCCGTGGCTCTCCACAAAGGCTCGGGAGTGTAATGCCAGGATTTGTTCTACCCAACTGCTCTGTTTGACAAGGGTGAGACTTGTGTGATGTGAGCTCAATAGAGAGATTTCAGCAAAAAAAAGATTATTTATTTATGGGGTTTTTTTTATTTTGCCTTGGGTTGACGCATTGCTTGGGGGCTCAAATATTTTAACAATTATTTTCATTCTGGCCACTGCTTTTCTGCTTCCTTATGAAGGAATTAAAACTAAATGGTATCTTTTACCTTTTGACATGTCAAAAAAAGCCCTAGCCACAATTTTCCCAGAAAATATAGGTTGGGGGAAAATAAGCTAATTTCCCTAAAATTATTAAAACCAGTTTACATTTTTACCATCTCCAGTGATTATGTAAAGTTCTTCAAACCAAATTTTATCTGGACACAACAGACTTAGTATTTTGTCTGCTCCCTAAAGAGCATTTTCAACAGCATTCCACAGTTTGTCATCCTTTACAAATTTATAGATTTTTAAATGTTGTTCTTTAGAATTTTTTTCACAGCTTCTTTTCATTGAGCCTCTACTATAGTGTTTACTGCTTACTGAAAATAAGAAGGAACATCAAATAAAGGTAAAATAAACCCCTAATATTTAACATTTCTCATTAACTGACTCGAGATGAACACCTCTGACAGAAGGCACAGTGAAGCATTACATCATTAGGACCTCATTGTGAAGAACTTTGGTGTTTAATATTTAAATTTCAGTAAAATAAATTATGTTTATATATGCCAGAGCAATTATCCCATCAAACAGAGGTGCTTTCACACAGCTCAAGTATATGTAACAGTGGTAGGCTTTTCATATTTTTAATACAGTTGGAATAATTTATTTTAGTAGCTATTCAACAGGAAAGAAACACTTCATGCTGCCATTTCCAACATCCTTAAAGTATTATTTTTAAAACCATCTAAAGAATTCAAAAGCGGGGGCACAATTCTCTGTTGATTACATTTTATAAGTTGTTATAAATTTTTTATAAAAAGGAATTGCTTGCTATTAAATACTCCAGGGTTTTAAAGTTATTTCTATAGAGCTATTTTTAATTTATACACACACACACACAAAAATAGCTACGTTAAAGGACGCAGCAAAGTCACCCAATTGAAAGTTAGCATATGCCAGAATTAGAGAGGCCTGAGAAATATTCCCTCTGTCACTTCTGTGGGCAACTTCTCTGCTGCAAGCAGCACCACAAACCCAGGACACCACTGAGGAGATGGGAATTGGACCAGAAATGCTGGGGGAAGAACTAAGGTTCAGTGGGCAACCCTAAATCTCACAGTGTCTAATTTTGGAGGGCAGGATAGCAAATCCATTGGCTCTCGATTTGGAATACTGTGAGAAATTAATAAACCATCAGATAACACTATTAAAACTTTATTTCCCCAGCTATTTGCTTCAGTTCAGCTGCCCCCAGTGTCCCTGGGGGATGTCACAGCTGTTGGGGGCACAGGAAGGGCATGGGTGGGCTGGGAGCCCAGCAGCTCCCCTCACCCTGGGATTGCTGCTCTGCCCTGTGTGTTTTAGGCAGCACTGCAGTGTTACTGCTGCTACTTGGGCTAAATTGAGTTTTAGCTCTTCAGAGAGTTTCATACTCACATATTAATTAGGGTAGATACCGTAATTTTCTTGGGGAATACAAGAATGTGGAAGAGAAACAGCAACTTGTTAGAACTTATAACCCAGTTAACTGAAGTACATGGGAGAAAGAACTGTGGCTTTCCTCTAAACCCAGGGGCTTCCACTTAAATATCAAACACCTCCTATGAAAGTCAAAGACATTTGACATAGTTTATAAAACTTTTAAAAAGTCTTCTCTACTAGAAAAGGGTTGGACAACCTCTGCCAGCAGGATGTTTTCTGCACGTATTAACTTCACTCCAAAAACTCCTGAGCAAGTTTCTACATTCCACACTAACAGTTCCACACTCTTGCAGAGCAATAAAAAGGTCCAGACTGAAAATTAACTCGATGAAAACCATCTCCAGCTGGATGTCCTCACACAGAGAGCATGCCAAGACCTGGCACAGCAGGCAGGTTGCAATTAACATGTACCATGACTGTAATTAGATTAAAATCAACAAGAAGGGGAATTGAATTCAGCTGCACATCCTTGAATCCTTAGCAAAGAGCTTGATCACATACTCCACACCAAGGAAGAGCACAGTGCAGTCTTGAGAAGTCAGACCCTTAGTTTGAAGATATACATAAGATTAAAATGACAGAAAAGATGTCCTTCTTCCCTTGTTTTCCCTTCTTCCCTCTTTCCTTTTCTTCATTTTTTTCTCTTTTTTTTTTTCCCCTGTTGTTTTGCCTTTGCTGTTCTAATTCGTGATGTTCTGCAGAAGACAAAAGCCCAGAAGAACTCAGTATGCTGGCACCGTGCCTGGAGGAGAGACATATTGCACATATATTTTTCATACATACTCAAAAATATCCATGCCATGGTTTTCGTGCATGAATTACTGTGAGTGCTTGGCAGAGCAACCTCCCTGCCTTCATCCTGGGCAACCACACAAGGACAGTCTGCCTTCAGCTCCTGCTGAAGCTTCCCACAGAAAGAGACTCCTTCAGAAAAGCATCCCTTGCTCAGAGCAGCTCTGGACTATTCTAGTAACTGTCAGCAAGTGCTTGAGAAGAAGCAGTGGGAATGTGCTACCTTATAATAGAGCAGGGCCTGATCTGCAGCAAAAAGCAAGTAGAGATACCAGGGCATGGTTCAGATCACAGGCAGAGACACTGAGCAATACATTCCACGGATTCAGAGCTCCTCATCTGAGAATTATCTTACTTGATGCTTATTCCTAATCTGCCTGGAATGATTAGGAGTCATTCTTCTGCTAGCAGGAAGAAAGATTCTTCTCAAACAATAGCTGCATCTAATCTCTATCCCCCAAACAAAAGATTTTTCAACAAATGAAGTAAAATCTGCTTGGATTTGAACATGAATTAACTTTACAAGGAGCCTCTGCAATTCTTCTTCACAGCTCTGTATTTGTCCTACCTGCACTCCTGTAATCTGAGCACCTGTCAGATGCTGCATTTTTGGGCAGCTTCCATGAGCTTTTCCACGTGCAGCACTGGCACATCTCTGCATCTCAAGCTCCCTTGGAGCTGCCCAAGCTGGGCTGGCTCCCTGCGTACCCACTGAACCCTCTTCCTGCAAATGCTTGGCTGAGGAGTCATGGGAGGGTGTGAAATGCTCATTATTTCCACACAGCAATTCAGAGCTCACATTTTATACCTGCAATTTTGATGTAACGAGTACCAAAATTAAGTTAAAATTCAGCAGTGAGCATAGGCATTTAGGAATTTCTAAGGCTCAAATTTCTCTTCTTTGAAAGTCTGAAAACACATTCTCCAGCAGCATCACACAGGTCTCTGAACACCCTGCCTTCCAGGAAATGCTGTATTTTTCTGACTTAGCATGAGGTGGTTGCTAGAGGAATCCACCACGAAACGAAAAGAAGGAAAATTGTGTCGACCTAACAAAACAAAACAAATCACAACTTGTGTATAGAGGAGACTAACTCAAGATGCCAAAGAGCTGAAAGACAGATTTTGAGTCTGTGTGTATATTTATCTATATATTTATGTATCTGGGCTTACCCCTGCTCAGAACACTGTAGTGAAATAACTGCTGGCATGGAGCAGCAGAATCCAAACCAGCCAGGTCAGGTATTACTCACTGAGACAAGAAACCATCTTTGGTGAGCTCTGAGAAACAACAGTGGAACCACTGGGCAAGTGGTGGGCAGAGAGCCAGTCTGCCCTTCAGGCTGCATTCTTTGTTTCGTTGTTTGGGGTTTTTTACAGCTAGAGATGAGTGAAAACTATCTTTGCTGACGAATTTGCAGTGAACACCACCTGGCCATACAGTTTTTATATGCAATTATCAATAAGTATACTAGATACATTATATTCTCATCCAGGAATCGCACCATAAATTTAGGTGCTAGAAACTGATGAAATGGACTTTCATCCCTACAGGTTCAGTATTTCTTTTTACTTTCTAGCACAGATGTTGCTAATCACATCAATTTTGGGTAGATCATAGTTTAAAAGAAAAATTAAAACATGGTTTTAAAGAAGAAACCACAGGAAAATCTAAAGGAAATAAGACAAAAACTGTGAAATGCCTTGTGCTGACAGGTTATTATCATTATTAATGGAAGAATAGGGGGAAAGAGTACATCCTATATCAAGCCAGATTATCTCTCTATTAGGCATCTACTACAGGCCTTAAAGATTTAGGACACGACACAGGAAGACTGAGAGGCATATTGTACAGAAAAATGTGACAAAAATAAGTGTCTCCACAGCAATTTCCTCAGCTCCTCAAGCCTGTGACAGTACATCCACCTCTGGAAACATGACAGAGCTCAACAGAGCAGGGTCACTAAAACATGGGCAGAGTTCAGACACAGACCTCATAAGAATGCTGCAAAAAAATTTCTCACAGGTTGGAAATATATTTCTCATTCCCAGGGGGATTTATATTTCTTACTGGTGTCCCAGTATCCAAAGTACCACTTGCTCTAGTGCAGCCAGAGTTAACACCTTTTTGTCTGAGCACACCTTGATAGAAAAGCTGACTGGACCTAATCTGTTCCATTGCTGTGGGATGCAAAAAGATAAAACAACATCCTCAAAGGGCACCTCAGAACTTTTGCTGACTTCCCTGGGATTTGCCTGACAGAGTAGAGACTCTCAGTGAATACAGCCCAACTTTCTCCTTCCTGACTGCATGAACTCTGGGGAGAGTGGAACCCAGGTGCCTCCTGTGTGTGTGCCCCTCGGAGGTGCAGTGGGGCCATGGCAGTGCCAACACTCCCTGGGGACCCCAGGGATCCCTTAGGTTCTCAAAAAGCCACTGCTGACACCTCCCAGCCCCTGATTCACAGGTGGAAAATACAGAAAAAAAATTTAAAAGTATTTAAAAAATATTTTTTTTAGTTTTAATTTTTTTAATTTTTTTTAAAATATATTTTAACAGCAACATCTTGGCCCCAGATTGAGCAGCAGTTTATTCACACTGGTAGTAGAGGTAGGTTCATGTTTATGATGGAACCCTGGTGTAATTCAGCCCAATTCTAACACCTACATCACAAACACCTGTTGGTCTTTGATCTGAGCAACTCAATTTCCCCATCTGGGAAAATACAGGGAATGCTGACTGAAATCCTCTGGGTACTGCATCCTTCCAGCCAGTGCCCAAAATGCATCCCTATGTCAGTGACATCTTTAGAGGAAGGATATGTTTGTTCTGAAAAAAGTATTTCTGTCTTCACTCCCTGCAGGACACTTTATGGAGGTGAAGCAGAGGATGACTGGGTGGGGAAGAAAAAAAGCCCCTTTATCAACAAGAGCAGAGGATCTGGTAAAGTTCATTATGATAATTTCTGTGATACGACTTTGCTCCCCAGAAATTTTGCAATATCTGCCCTTCCATTCCGAGATAGAGAGACAGAGACACTGATTTCCATGGTATATTAACAACTACTTTCATATTAGGCTGATTACCAAGGCTTGTTCTTGTTCTGTGGCTTGCACAATGTATGTTTATATACAAACAGATAAAAGGAGCTGCCACATTTTGTAGTAACTTGGTTGGATGATCTTATTTTTTTTTTTTTGATTGTTTTTCTAAAAGGAGGAACATAAGGCACTAAGAAAATAAGTGCAGCATTAAAAACTTCCTATGTATAGTAAAAGCAGTGATTTTAACTAATTCTGACAATTCAAAATCCTATTGGAGCACATATAGCCATAAATGCCCATTTCAAACATTGAGTTGTTCCAAAAGTAAATAAAGCAGATCTCATTCTCTTCTCATGGTAATTTTCACAGATATAATTCTTGCTACTTAACTGGATTGACTCCTGATTTAGAGTGATGTGAGTGAGAATTTGTGCCCATTATTCTTGCAAGACAACCCTCCTGACTGGTTGGCATTCTGCAGTTGTTGTTCACACTGAGCACTCTCTATCAGTAACCTCCATGATTTCAATATGAGGGACTTCAGGCTTAAGATTCAGGCCCTAAACAAAAGCTTTTCAATTTCAAAACCAGCAACTGAATGCTGGGACAGACATGCTTTAACAGGTGCAAGATACACTACTTATACAATTTTGTGTAGATATAAATCACCCAAGGGGCCAACACACAGCTCTTCAAAATGCTCTCTTGTCTCTCTTGGTGGTGCAGGACTTGTAAAGCTCCTGTGGGCTATGATAAAGTACTTCTGCATTTCCAGGTCTGTTTGAGACCTCTCAAATGCTGGCATTGTTAGTTATAGAATTGAACCAAAAGCAGGAACAGAAGTATCCAACAGACCTCTTAGCTCCTGACAGCACAAGGGATTATCAGAGAAAAACAAAACACTAAAAAAAAATAGCTGCATTGGTGTTGGTTTGAAGACATATGGCACGCTACAAGAGGCTACATTTCCCAGTGAAATGGAAAGTTCTTTCAATCATGCTTTTGTATTCTGCAGGAAAAAAATTTAGGGAAACAAAAAGCTGATTATGCCTCTGTCATGTACAGTCAAGAAGCCAGTCCTCTGTGCTAAGAGACACCAGCTGCTCTAGATGTTTTGAACAAGAGCTTCCTGAGAAGCAGAGGAAATGAGACAGGCCCTGCCTGTGAGGGGAAATGCAGAGCTTTTAGTCTCAGGCTCTGTTGCTAAGAGGAACAAATGTTTCTGTCCATGATGCCAAGTATAAAAAAAAGTTTGAAAAAATACAAAGCACTAGAATACCCTGTTTAAACAGTTTAAATGAATATTTGTATTAGTTCTAGATTTATCCTTCAAGTTTTCAACTGTTTTGAATTTCAGAACCTTAAAAATGTGTCCAGAAGTACCTGATACCTGGCTAATGTACCTTACTGATGGCTCCTGGCCAGGGGAGCTGCTGCTCTTGCTGTTTGTTAGGATTTGCACTGTTCGGTGAGTCTAGAGCTCTGAAATCAGCCAAGACATGCCAGATTCCTCCACACAGGTAATTATGAAGATGGGAACCACACACAGATTGGGGACTGGTGCATTACTGCATTTCCCTTCTTCTGGAACATTTCCTTTAGGGAAAGTTCACGCAGCTTTCACTTACCTGCTTCTCATCTTTTGTAGGCAGAAATCCAGACCAGGTTCTGTGCAGGAGGAAACTGCACTGAGATGTATCACACTTGATTTGTTGATGCTGTCATGGAGTTAAATACCCATTTGCTGTTCTTTTCATCCAGTTTGTTTGTCAAAAAAAAATGAAGGGCTATCATTCTTCTAAAATAATAATCAATTTAATAGGACACAGTGGTGTAGTTAGACTTTCTCTCTTTCTTAAAAGAAAAAGCAATAGCTGTGCCTGTGTTTACTCACACAGAATTTCAATGATTCAAACCCTTTTTTCACACACTCAGCATCCAGTGAAGCCCTCAAGGGCAAGTCTGTGTTCCAAGGACATATGGTAGTAACCCAACATTTCTAATCTGGAGGTTTCTGCTTTTCCTTATGCTTCCTATCTTCTAAAAGAGAAAGCAAAACCCACAAGACTGGAATAAGGCAACAGTGAGGAGTCACACAAATGACCTGGAAGTCCCTTAAGTCCCTTGGTTTATTTTCTTATGTAAATAAATGCAAAGCTTTTTCTGGCTTGTGTTCTGCCAGTCCCCTAGGGCCCACCAACACATTGGCTACAGCAAAACTCTCCCATGATCCATTCCCATTTCCATCACAGCTGAACCTGTGATATTGTATCCTGTTTTCAGCATCACCAGGAGTAGGTTCTCTGTTTCCTTTAGGTGAGGGGTCCTCCAGAGCAGGGTGCACTCACTGCCACACTAATTTCAGTGACAGCAGTATCTGTGTGCATTTGTCTGTCCCTGTAATTCCTTCTCCCCTCAGCCCAGTGCATTTCTAGCTGAAGAACAAAGGGTTGGAGTACTAAGCTTTCTGCTCCTGTGAGCTAAATGTGTTTTGGCTGTGAACCCCAAGCTGACATTTCCCTATGTCACACAAATGCTATGTATCTGTCAGGATGGGCACCAGATTGTATTTTGATAGCTACCACGTCAGTGGAATACTCTCAGCCAAAAATATGGATGTCTGGCAGCTTTCTCCTCCTGTGTCCGGTTGACAAAAACATCAGTTTTCCTTTATCCCCAAATCTCAAATTTCAGTAATGTATTTCAAAAGCAGAAATACCAGGTTTCTGTAAGGATTGAACTGGCACATGAGCAGCTTGCTGGACTCTAAAAGAGGCACAGAGAGAGAGCCATTAAAACCAGAATGGCTGAACAGGACTGGGACTATTCTGTCTGATGGGAGTCTCTCAGACTGGCTATTTCTTTCTGTTGAGTTGGGTGCAGGCAAAGAAGAGCAGGACACAAAGCAATAGTATGGTGCTAACCCAAAGCAAGCCCATGTCTCCCGTATTTTTGCACATTAATTGCTATAAAAAACGAAAAATGAAAATGAAAAATGCCTTTTCCTGCAGCAGAGGACAGCAGCCTTTGGACTGTTTGTTCCATCAGCAGCTCCTGTGCCAGGGCTGCCCCACGTGATGACAGACTGGCAGCACGGCTGGGCAGGCACAGTGGCTCCTGATTAATACATAGGCTCTGCTGGAAAACAAAATGATCCAGCGGGACTTAGGGCAGCAGGGTCTCTTAAGAGGGAACTTTCTTACCATTATACCCAAGCTAGCCTCACATGAAGCAGCTGGTGCCCTGATGTCTTGGGTTATGGAACCAAAAATGTGTATTCTGTTTCATCTGTTGAAAGCAGCTGGGGAGATGTTTTTCTTTATCTCCTGTGACTCTGGGAGGAGGGGGGACAGATGCTTTCTGTCAAAACCAGGGTGGGTCATTGTTTCTTATCTCTTTCACCACCTGTCCTCCCTCCAGGGGGATATCTTCTGCTAATGGGCCATTAAGGCTCACTAAGGGCATGGCATATTCCATTGTGAGATGCTCCACCCAGTGGGAGGAGCCAACCATTCCTACCTAGATAAAAACTGAGATGCAGGAACAAAAAGTACCTGGTTCCACTGGATTCCCGGAGGAAGATCAGACCCTTCTCACCATCACTGGACCCTTCTCTCTCAGGATCATCTCTGGTCCAACAGAACCACATCTGCCACTCCAGGAGGACTTACTTTTGGACTGCTTCAAACACCCTGACCAACAGGGTGTTAGGTTGTATTATTCCATTTATTTTATTTTACTTTTTTTTTTCTCTCTTCTCCTATTAAATTGTACCTCTGCCTGGGAGTCTCACTGGTTTTGCTTTCAAACCAGCACACCTGACAAGCTGCCACCTTTTCCCGCCTGTGAGCTATCCCTGCATTTCTCCTCCAGCTGAACACGTGAAATGCAGAGCTCTTCCTCTGCAGGTCACAGATATGGCCAAACCCATTTCACACCTCTTACCCTGCCCAGGAAAGCGGCAATTCCCAAGCAAAAAAAAAAACCACCCAGTGCTGACTCATAGCATCCGACACAACCAGATAAAAAGCCAACAAGCTAAAGCTGTATAACCTCGTGTCAGCTTAGTGCTGGAAAGGCAGATCAACCTCTTTTTTGATTCAGGATCCCTAATCCAAGCCAGCAAGCACAGATGTCTTCTAGTACGTCAGTGAGTCAGACGTTGCAGTTCCGTCTCTGGGAGGTTGACACATGGCACCCCAGGGAAGAGTCTAAAAGAAGTAGCTGTAAACTTTAATACACTGCCACATTAGGTGGCATCTGTGCTCCCTGGCTGGGCTTGTTTATTTATTTATTTATTACACCACTCTAATGTCTGCAGAACTCCCTGTTCAAGGAAATTCTTTTCTTTCAAACTAACCGAACCTAAATAGCACAGCTGCACTTGAAATTGGCAGAATCTGGGTAATTTCAATACTAAAGCTGCCATTTGTTTGTATTCCTACAACTCAGTTTTCTGTTACTTGTTTATCTCAGAAAATCCAGCTCTCACTTTGTCACAGGGTATTTTATCTGCATTCTCTGGTTTTGATTGCTCTGTGTCATGGATGCAGCACAGTTTAAAACTGAGAGTTTTCAGAGCTCTCTGTAGTCAAGGATAATGGATCATTCTCAAATTCAGCAGAGCACAGTTAGAGCCATAACTACTACTGCTACTACATTTTTTTTTTCTGCTCTCAATGATGCATCATTAAAGCAGAATGTGTTTCCAGCCCTTTAAAGGCAAAATTTAAAACTTGGCCAAGGCCCCCTCGGGAGTGCAGCTCTGGAGAGGCAATGTATCTTGTACTGTCCCATTGATCATTGTGATCTTCAGTGGAATTTCACAGAGATGATGTGCATGAAGATCAGAGCAGTGTTGCAGAGACTTTTGCTCTTATTCCTCTCAGGCAACACCCCCCAGTCATTCTCTACCACCCCTGTGAACTGAACAATACTGGAGCATTTCTTTGTCACCTGCTCTGAAGTACCTTTGTGCCAGCAGTGGCTCCAGTGGTACTTCACAACTCCACATCCAAACTCACAGTGATTCTGGGTCTCTTGACACATCTTGTACAAACCTGTGTTCCCAAAGACTCGAAGTGACAGTGCTCCCTGAACTGCTACTTCATGAAAGGATGCCTGGCCTGAAGATTACAACATTAATTATTTATATAGCACCAATAGTATTTTCGAATTCCCTCCAGTACCCTGTGAACAACAGCAATAACAGAGCCATGTGGGTTTTTTTAAATTTTTTGCTCCTTTATCTTCCTCCATTATTAAACTACAAGACAGCAATCAGAACAAAAACCCATCATCTCTGGCTGTGCCGTGAGAAGTGAGCAGGGGAAGAGCAGTTCCACCTTTCTGAGACACCTTTCATCAAAGCCTGACCCAGTGCACCCAAATTTCAGGTACATTTTACAGCACACTGTACATTTCAGCACATATTACATCCCAGTGATGTGTGTATACACAGGCGAAGGAAGAGGAGCTTTGAAGTTGATGATAAAGACAAAAAGCAATGCATTTCCACAGGGGTTCAACTTTTCAAAAATATTTATGAGACAGGCACTAGTTTACAATTTTTTTTTAGCTAAAAAAACCCATAAAAGATAAATTATGTTATCTGTGCACTGGGAGTTAACCCACCACAATTAAATGATTCATCCAAGTCACATGAAGGAAACTGTAGCAAAAGCAAGAAGTGACTTTTGATCTCCATCTGATGCCAAAAGGTCATTTTTACACCTTGGATCCAGAAAGATTTACCAAAACAGGCAGAATTGAAAATGGGAAAAAAAAGGAATTACTTTATTTCGTATGGTGTAAGAGGTAACATTTGCCCTATTATTGCTCTGCATTAAGTGATCATTAAGTGAATAGCTGGAGATATTTCCAGTCTGATAGTAATGCAAAATGTAACATCATTCATAATCTGAGCCGTGAGAAACACCACAAACATAAAAAAAAAAAAATCTAAACAATCTTCAGTTAAAAATAGCTTATAAATTTCATAATATAAACTGAAGTCTTTTTTTCATGGAAAAATATACTTGGAGTTGAGGAATACTGTTTAGATTATGTTTTCAACATTAAAGAGCAGAGAGGCTTGCAGAGGAAGCTCTGCAAGTGCTTGTCAGACTAATATGAAACACAAAAGAATAGCAAGTACCACGGCTTTACATTCCTGGTGTTTTTTCACATTAATTAGATGCGAATCTTGTAAATTATTCAGCGCCTCTTCCTGAATGTTATCCTGAAGAAAGTGGCCCTGAAATTAAGTGAGAACACCAGCCATTGCAAGCAATTAATATAAACTGTGCATGGCCATGGAAGGTGCTGCTGCTTCCTTGGGGAGGGTGTGGTGAATGGTTCTTTGATATGGTAACACGGACAGCAGCAAGTGTCAAAATAATCTGATTAGCAAAACCTTTCCAGGAAATCTAAATAAAAAGCACTCTCCAACTCCGTGATGGAAATCACATTTTCTAGAAGACATTCATTACCATGGCAATGAGAAGATTCCGTGCCCACAGTCAGCTCAGCCCTTCCAGTAGGACAAATAAGGAACATCTGCCAACACCCCTCCCCAGGGGGAGGGATGTCAGCAGTCTTAGGGAATTTTTTTCCTCCTACCACTCACTCAAACATATGCACACATGGACATAAATATAGAGATTCTGCTGTAGGCTTCTCTAGGCAAAGAGCAGCCAGAGAAACACGCTGCAGTCCTGCCAGTGCTTAGATCACATCTGCAATGCTCAGCTTCCTGAAAGGCTCATCTCCTCCTAGATGGGGATGCCAGGGAAGCAAAGCCTTGACTTTAGCTCTGAATTTCAGTGGCTTTTTGAAAAGGGACAGATAAGTGTGTAAAAAACCAAACCTAAAAGCAAAGAGCTGTCTAAACCAACAGCCTCCAAACAGGCTCTTTAGTGAGACATATGCCTCGCCAAGGGGAAAATAGGAACACTGGTGACTGAAAAGGCACACGTTTCAGAAGGGTCCTGGAAGAAACACTGGCATCAATTCCACCCAGTGAAATTCCACCTGCTGCACAAAGCTAGACAAATGGTAAATTCTAGGGGTGGATTTACACTGCTTAATTTAATGCATCTAACAATAGGTGTCGAAGCTGGAAACTAGTCTTCCTGGGAATCTTGCAGAGAAGAAGAAAGAGAGTTGTTGAAAAAATTATTAAAAGTAATACAGTGACTTACATTCCTCCCTGGAGGTGGTCAGCCTCAGAGCTCTTTTCCTTTTAACCAGACAGTTTTCACCTCCCACGTTATTCAGCATGCACTTACGTTTACCACTTTCCAAAATCAATACTCCTCAATTTGGAGTTTTCTTAACTGCCTGTTTTCTTAAACAAGCTGTGTGCTTCCCTTGATATGAAACCACTTGTTCATGTCACCAAACCCAGCAGAAGTCTCAAGGTACTGAATTTCTACAAATATTGCCAAAGCACAAGGCTGGGTGGAGGAGAGAGCCCTCATTGCATCACATGCTGAGCCATGAGCAGCAGCCTTTCCAGGACATGAGGGATCCACACACAAACCCCAGCTCCAAAGCAAACTCAGAAGATGCCAGGGGCTGTTTTTGCAACAAAACCCACTGCAACCAACAGAACTCAACTCTTCTTACACAAAGAGAAGAAATAAACCTCACATCAAATCTGGATGCTTTATCTTATAGCTTATTTTTTTATTTCCTTGTATACAATGAATTCTGCCTTTCAGTTATCCGAGATTATTTATTTCAAATGGTGCTGCATGTCTGAAGCAACACAGTCCAATGAGAATGTCAATGCCTATTTCCACAGAACTTAGTGAGCATAGACTTACTTGACAATAAAATGTCTCCCAGCTAACCTTAAAACTTGGAACAAGAGTTGATTGAGATGATTTATTTTATATGGCAGTTCATCTTAAAAAAAAAAAAAAAAAAAAAAAAAAAAGGAAAAGAAAGAAAACAAAACAAGAGAAAGGTTGAAAATACAGCAATATTTTCCATAATACTCATTTGGAAAAAAAAAGAAAAGCATCATTTGGCTCTGAAATAAAATGTTTGTTTGGCTTCAAACTGAAGTATTTCTGGTTGTGTCTTTGTGTTCTGAAGAAGGATGGGACAAAAAGCTTCCAATTTTTTTTTTCATTATTTATTAATATTTTACTGAAAAATGCCATTTGCAAAGTGACAGTCAAAACCCGGGTTTAAAAGGTATGAAAATAAAGAATTTCTTCCTAGGGGAAGGTTCCAGCTTTCTTGAAATGAAATATTTAATTGACATGTGTTCAGAAGAGAAGGAGCTCACTTCCATTCACCTGACCCTGGCTAATACTCAGTCCAAAGCCCTGAAGATTGCTACACTTTCTCTTCCTAAAAAAAAAAAAAAAAAAAAAAAAAAAAAAAAAAAAAAAAATATTTGGAACAAAACCATCTCCTCTTTAGCATTCTATGGAACAAGCCAACAGTGCAGTAATGTAGCTGAACAAATTGAAGAAGTTTTCTTAGGAGATTCAATTTTCAGTTAATATCTCCTCTCTGTACACTGCCTGTACTCAAGAAGCAGTCAAGGCTAAAGAATACAGTGGTGGTGTTCAGTTCCCTGTGCCTTTGCCTTGAGCTGCACTTCCCTGGCTCCCTTGGCAGGACATCTGCCCACTCCTTCCACGAATACATCATCTCTCAGGAAGGACATTGAAAAGCCATTTGCCATCCCAAAGGGGTCTGTATCTGGTATCCAGCACTGTTGTTTCACTGCTACATCCCAGATTAAATGCAAGTTATCAGCTGCCACAGGGCTTTTTTCTTTTTTTTTTTTCCCAGCCTGTGCCTTCCTGGAGCATGGCAAGAGGACAGAACTCCTGCAGCCCTGCACTCCTGGGAGCTGTAAAAGGACTTGACAATGGGACACTCAGAGCTCTCTAAGGTTGCAGGCTTCTTCAGCTCCACAAAACTGTAAATATTTTTGCCCCTGGATTTCTACAGCATTCGTTCACTCCTGTCAGGATTGCTCAGCCTGTTGCTCTCTGAGGATGGATGAATGTAAGAAATTTCTTCTATTTTTCAAAGTTATCCTCCTGGGTGAGAGCAAATTTTCTTCTCTTCCTCCAACATTTCAATAGCTTGAGTTGAATCTGAAAAGCCTCTGAAAAAATCAGTTCATTTCAACTACTCACACGAAAGACTGGAAACTTTTGGGAGATTATACCATGAGGTTTATCTTTTCTTCTTCAAGACTTTTTTCTCCAAAATGTTACAGCAGCCCTCTTGTTCGAGGGTAGAAATGAGCCAAGACACAGACTTCTTGTTCATCACAGCATGAAAAGGGCCCTGGTTTATTCCTCTTTACAGCTCAGCCATCCTGACTCCAACCATTCACTGACTCTGGCTGCAGCAGCTCCTACTGGAGGTTTCCCTTGCAGCCTCTGACTGCTGGGTATTGCCTGCTGAACTCTGACTGCAGATGTTAGTCTGCAGCCTCTGTCTGCAGCTTTTACCCAGCTAGACTGTGACTGCAGGTTCCAACAACAGCTCTGTCTGCAGCCCCAGAGTGACCTCACAGCAGGGATGCTCTCTCCTCAGGACCCTTCTTCTTCATGATCCTCCATGATGATCTTCCCTCACCAGCTAACCCACTCCCTTTTATCACACTTATCTTTATTGGATATAGCTGTGACTCATCATGGGGGAGGCTGTATTGGGTAATTAAGTAATAAGCTAAATTACTTATTAATTTATTAATAATAAATTACTAATAAGTAATTTAGCTATTACTTATCAGGGACAAGGTCACCTGTATTCCCTTCTCCTACACCAAAACAATCCCCTTTCCACTTTGTCTTGTGATGTTTTCTTTCATCTGAGCTATGCAACAAAGACAAATCTACAGCTTCCTCCACTCCTAAGTTTCATATTCACTTCTAGAACGAACCTTGGTACTCTGATCTTTGTGTTTAATACGATTTCCTGTGCTCTGATTCAGAGGGAAGAAATATTGGTAAAACTTCTAACCAGAGAGAATTTGATTTTTCACCCACCCCCACAAAAGCCTGACCAAAACAATTACTGGTAGCAATAATGCAAATCAAAAAAAAAACTGCATTGAATTATTTACCTGCTGCTACATGGCAAACATGGCTTTCTTCCTTTAACTAAAGACTGACAAAATGAGGTTTTTCTGCCACAATCCCCAAGGTGATGGGTCAGGAAACATGAACTCCACCCAAAATGTAAAGATTTCAAAAGCTTTCAACATTTTTTACTTAGAGGAAAAGGAAGCCAAAGACAAAAAGAGCAGGGTTTGGAGATGTTATTCAGGGTAAAGATATGAATCTGGTTCCCTCATGGCTCAGTTTGAATATCCTGGGCTCTAAGCTAGCATCTGTTCCAAAATCTTCCTCCTGTCAACTGATATGTTTCCACAAAAAGTTCTCATTTTGATGAATTTGCCAAGGAGACAGTTCTGCTGAAAGCGCCTGCACCGAGTTTGTGTTCATCTCCATGGTAATTCAGGTTTCTGGTTTCCCTGCTGGCACTTTTCTTGTGTATCCAACACTAGAACCCACTGCTACAGAAACTACTCCATCTGACCCCAAAGCTGGGATGCTCCTGAGCTACCATTTGCTCTTCAAAAGCCAGAGTTCTTCTCTAGAAGAGTCTGAGGAGGTTCAGCTAAAAAGCTTTCAAATGCAGGGAGATAGTCCTAGAGAATGTCCAGAAAATCTGGCAAACTGAGTAAAGGTCATTGTCCCCTCCCTTCAAGCTTTCCATGTTGGTTCAGAACCTCATGGAACTCCTTTCCAGCAAACTACACACCAAAACAAAAACTGTATGCAGAAGGTTTACAAGTAGATATTAATCAATATGTCAGCTGCTAATGATGAATCACAGCAAATAATACTGTCTGCACTTCTAAAGGATATTTCCAAGAGCCCTGGATGAAGGGAATAATTTTCACTGCCCACAAAAGTTTGGTGATACAGTAGCAAATAAAAAATATAAAAGGCAAGAAATAATACAACCCAGGGAAATAGACACCCATCCAAGAGTTCCACCTAAATAAAACTCCTAAAATTACATTAAGATGCTTACAACTAGGACAAGAATATAATGTACCCACACATTAAATCAACTTAATGCATGCGGAGAAGATCTTTTCTCTAAGCTTCATACCAGGCAATTTTTGTTTTCAGCAGTTCTCTTTCCCTCCCTCTGAACATTCCTCTTCTAAACAAAAAACTCTAAATTCTTCTGGCTGGGAGATCACACATCACATCCAGTCAATAGAAATGTTTGCTTTCTTCCGTTATCTTCCCTTCTAAAAGCGCAGAGTCAGAAATTCAGTTATGAAAATAAATGCATCACTTCTTAATGTGTGACTAAAGCATAAAGAAGTTTAATACCAGACACCAGCAAAATATACAGCAAGGGTTTAGTCATGCACTTTGATCCACATGAATCAGAAAGGCTCTTTCTACAGGCTATTACAACATGCTGAGTGGTTAGGAGTTGTCAAACCTTAAAACACACAATCAAGGCCCCAAAACAAAACAGAAACACAGAAATTACAGGAGAGTAAGAAATGATGCAGGATATTTGCAGCAGAATCAAGGAGAAACTGCCTCTGTTCTAGCACAAATATGTAGCAACACTCAAAGGAAAAAAAATAGAAGAAAAAGGAAAAAAAAAGAAAGGTCTGGCACTTATTCTTCTGGTCCACTGTACTGTAAAAACGACACTGACACACCACTCAAATCTCCAATTTTTTTATATGCATTCTGGCTAAGACTAACACCAGCAGTAAGACTACTTAGAGCAAGACTGGAGACCCAGCATTATGACATATTTGCAAAGCTAACAAGCAACAGCAATCTACAAACTGGATCACTACTGCTTTTAACTCCAAGAATTGCACCCAGGGGGTACAGGCTGGTAGGCTAAATAAAGGGAATGGCATTCCCTTCCTCTAGACAAGAGTGGTGATGACTCCACACAGCGTTTTTTATTTAAATTGTATACAACTTGCATGTGTAAGGGATTTTGAAAGTAGGCCAGTAACAAACATTAAAGCATTAGGCTCACTTATTATACTTGATAACTGAACTGGCAGTGAAGAGTACAGATGATTAAAGGCATACAGGTTACGGGAGCATTAAGGAGAAATTGAGATTACATTTTAATTTTATTAAGATTCTGTGAACATCAGCCTTATCAAGGGTACCAATTTTGTGCATTTCTTTCAGCGTGTGTCTGGACCAGGTAAGGAAACAAACACCATGATCAGAGCAAGTACAGTGTAGATCTTACAGGAACATGTGAATTGCACTGTGCTCCACTCAGCATTAGAGGTAATAACACATGAGCTGCAAATGAAACACAGTGCAAAATCACTTTCCACGAGCATGGATGTATAAACCCCTGATTGCCACCTCAGAAAACGGGGACCAGCCTGAAGCAGAGGAGCTGGAGCTGAATGAGCAGCTCCCAAGGCCAGGACACACAAGCTGTGTGACACCTGCTGAGGCCCCAGTGACTCCTCACAGATTGTGGCTCTCCCTGTCCCCATTGCCCCGGGAGCAGTCCTCAGGGCAGGATTGTCACAGAGCAGACACAGAAGAAACCAGCAGCGCTAGGAAATTGCTGTTTCTGTCACTCTTAATGTGAGTCCTGAAACTTCAGGGTCTTGTAAGCAGCAGAGAACAGCTGGCAGCCCTCCTTGCCAGCCTGGCAGGAGGAGTGTAGGTGCCAGGACAGCTCTGACCTGCAGGGCAGCCAACACTCTCCTGGGCAGAGGAAGCCACATCCCTTCACAGCCATGGGAGAGTCACACAGGGGAGCAACCAGGATCAATCACCCACCAGAGCAAGGCCCAGAGTCTGATTGATGTGGGAAAGGAAGCACACACACACATCATTTGGGGAATCAGATGTTTGCAGCAGTCATATTCAAAGACATGGCACTGCCTGACCACCAGGAACAGCAACATGCTTTTCACATCCATGTGCCTGAGACATCTTGGTGTCTGAGAGGGATGTTAGCATAGTCTGCTCAATACTCCAATTTAACCTGTTAGGTTTATCTCAGGAGATGTGTGTTCAAAAGAAATCACACAGGGAACAACCCATGCCTGTCCCACTGAGATAATAAAAAGTAAGTTTGTAATTCCATGATCATATTTTTTCCATTCAACCTCTTTCAGGTTTTGTGGCAAAATAATGTGACACCTTTTTGGGAAAAACAGGCAATAATAAGAAAGTAAGTCACATTCTCAATACTCCATGAAGTACAAAATATCAGAAGCCAATAAACTCATAATACTGACTTCATAGTCCCACACACTGCCTATCCCCCTTATCCCGCACTTCTCACTTCAAAGCAGCTTAAAATACCTCCCTGACTGAAAATAATTTCCAGACTTTGCACAGAGATTATTTCACCCATCAGTAAAAGGCAGTCATTTCTGAAGTAGCATTTAACAGAGCACAGCAGCCTGGAACAAAAGGTGAAGAATAACTTATTTAAATGAAATGTGGGAGGAAATCTAGAAAGGCAGAACTTTCCTTTCAAAATTAGCTTAGGATGTTCAGTTAAAAAAATTCCTCACATTGTGGAAATTACAACAAGTCGTTGAAAGAACAAGATCTGAGATGTTTCACGAGCTGATCAATCCATCTCCCCCCACCATCCTGGTACAGCAACTGCATATTAACTCCACTGCTAGAGGCTTTTAGCTGGAAAGCCACCAACTGCAGCAAAAGGCACTCCTTGGTGACCCCTCATCCAACACTGAGTAGGTTAATTCAAACAGCCTGGGGAAATCAGGCAAAGGCAAGGCAAAGGCCAACAAGCCTGTCATTTATGTGGCAGATCCAGAACAAATGAAAGATTTCCCCATCCGAGCATCAGCTTGCTGACCTGAAGCAAAACCCTGTGGTTTCTTTTTGGGAAGCTGTTTGTCATGTTGAAATGTGTCCTGGATTCTGCCGTGTCCTTCCCAGCGTAGGTGTGGGAGCACACTGTGGACAGCTGTCTGGCCTGGGAACCCTTCCCATAATAAACACACTCACTGCACACAGCAGCTGCTTCAGCAGCCTGGAACCATCCCTGCCTTCCCTGCACCCATACTGAGAGATTTCTGCTGAAGGATGCAGCTCCCCAGCTGTTGAGGGGCTTTGCTAGTAGTCCCACTGCATCCAGACCTTTCTGCTGAGGGCACTCTGGGCCAGGACCCAAGGGTTTGTGTCACATCCTCTGAGACCTCCCTGCCCCTGCCAATGCACAAACCACCAGGGCCCAGCAGAGAGGAGGGCACAGAGCCCACAGGCACTGCAGGGAGGCAGCTCTCACTGCCCCTCAGGACTAGAAAAGGCAGGGAGGTCAAGGCACCTGGGGAGGAACACACTGTGAGAGGTTCTGAGAGGAAATTCCATCCCACAAAGAGAGAACAGAGAGACAAGTGTTGGACATTACAGTTAGCTGCACAGAGCTGATCCCGCACAAGAAGCAAATGAAAACTGCAGCAAGTGGACAAACACCTGACATGGAGACAACACCCAGGCACCTTCATGTTGTCTGCGTTTTTGCCATTCTCCTCTGTCCCCTTTAAGGAGTTTGTAAAAGTCTTATTTTTAGCCTTCTGTGTTTTGGAGTCAGATACACTTTCGTATAAACAAGCCACTTGTTATTGTGATGTCTAGCGATGTTTACATTCTTTTCATAAGGAGGAGACTGTAGATGGACTGTTGGGTTGCCCAGTGTGGTTGGAGAAGAAGATTTTCTTCCTCCAATCCATGATCACTGCTGGAGTTCAATAAATGTTGATTCTGTAAATAAAGGTCTCTCTTTTCCACCTCGGACATCGCAAGGTGTGGGTGTGAGTTCTTTCTGTCGAAAGCAACACCTTCATTTTTCTCTATAAAGTCTCTGCCTTCTCAGTATTGGAACACAAAGTGAAGGAAGAGAAAGTTCTTCCTTGCAGTGGCAGTTTCTATGGCACCCAGACAACTGTCCACGCTGTCATTTCAGGATTCTCTGCCTCCCTCCTGTTCCGTGGGGGGTTTGTGCAGTGCTGAGGAGTTGCAGGCTGCAGGGGTAGGCGCTTGCTGTCAGCCTGCCCACCTTCCCCCAGCCAGGCAGCAGGGAGGGGGCTGCTTGGGATTTCATCCCGTGAAAGATGGAGCTGCTCCAGGGGCAATTTTAGGGCAGAGTGAAAGACAGTTTAAATTATTACTCTGTTAACAGGAATAGATGTCTTTCTTAAAGATGTTCACAGATATCCAATTTAGAAATATTTTCGTACAAAAAAAAAAATAGTTTAAAAAACCCCCCAAAGCCCAGAGCAATACCGTTCTGCTCAGTCAATAAGTCTTTGCTTATCCTGGATATTCTCAAAGATAATTACCCTTGGAAAAAAAAATGTCATTTATCGAGGTTTTCCCCTCCCAACTAATTTATCCTGACTGCTCTTGCAATGAAATTAAAATCTCTTTCTCTATTTAGGATTTAAAATAATCTATTGCCTGAAACCAGCCATCAGAAATCCACATTATAATTTTGCTTGAAGAGTAAAGAGGACTAGATAAAGAGAGATAAGTCCCTTCTTTGAGATACAATTATCTTTCATAGCTTAAAAGAAAAGAACAATGCTGCAAGAAATCATATACTATAAATGATTAAATACTGCAACATGAAAATCAGCCTGTAACAAAAACCCACTCCAGAGAATATTCCTGAATACAAATATCATCACTTTCTCACATGATCAGAATTCAGGACTTGTGCATTCCTCCACACCAGGTGTTAGCTACCCTATGTAAAGCTGATAATGTTTCTATCTTGCAGCAATAACAAAAAGATGGATCACTTCCTTGGCAGCCTCAGGAAGGAACTACAATGCCAAGTTATAATGCTGTGAGTTAATTTCATTGCTTTCATCCCTGGCATATAATATTATTTTACATTAATACTGCTTGCCTTGTGTTAATGAAACCTCAAGTATATCTTATGTGTAGACTTCAAATATGAGTGTTTCACAGACAGAATATTTTGTCGATGGTGCTGCTATCTATTGCAGGCTTATTGTATAAATATATTTACTGTCTATCCAAAGGCTCATTACTGATTATATAAGGAATTCTAAGTGCTCCCAGCCTGTACTTTCCTCATTTTTTTGTAAGTGAAAGGCAAAACGTTGTAATAGGCAATTCTCAGAGAGGACTTCTTAAAATAGTATTTGTAATACGGCCTTTGGTGGATTGCTCAAGTTAGGAAATAAATAAATTCAGCAACATTAAATAAAACCCAAAACAACAACCAGAAAATGGATTTCAATGTTTTTCTTAAAAGCAGATCTGCCCACAGTTCCAAATCACTGCGCTGTTTGACTGCGACCAAAAACAAACAGCAATGAGCTTGTGCCTCTGTCTCCACCAGCTGCACAGAGCCCTTAGGATTTTGACTTGATTTTCTTTCCACTTCATATTTGGGCCCTCAGCTCATTGCAAATCCAATCCTCCAGTCCCTGAGCATCTCCATCACCCTTCTCCCCTGTTCTTGGGGCAGCACTCAGAGGTCTGGGCTGCCATCAGCCAGGGCTTCGGTTATGGGAACCAGATGGACCCTCCTGTTAGCTCATGGTGGTGTCACACATGATTCAACTCACAGCTAAATAATTAGACCATCACCTCCTGCTTCCTGCCTGTAGTTCTTGCTGTGGGAGAGACACAGGCAGCTTATATAATATTTGGGCTGCCTCCCTAGAGGGTGTCCCTAGAGAAAAACTGCCAGCCTGTACACAGACACCAGTAGCCTCTTAATGCTCAGTACAACAGTACAAATTCCTACCAGCAAAGGAATTGGTGCAATCACTTCAATCTCAGGTCATCTCCACTTTAAATACAAAAGGAAACTTCATAACAAATTCACTCCCTGACCTGCCTCAGCCTTTGGCCCCTTCCACCCACCACTGACCATGGATTCTTAGCATATCTTCTTGAAGACTGAAAATTATTTTGAAAAACATTTTGAAAAGGCAACCTCTCTTGAAAGAAGTATTTCTTTTCTCTCAGTAAAACTGCTACTAAATATAAGCAATGCTGCCTTTGAAAACCTACAGAGAGCTGGGAAATGAGACACGATTCCTTAAATATAGCTCCCTATTTCTGAAGTGTACCTTTACCTAATACGTCCATAATGGCTAGAAAAGAATAGGACTGTGTAGGCACTTGAGCGGTGCTACAAATGGGGAGGAGGAGGTGTTGCTTGCCTAGATTATTTCTAATAATTAAATGGTTTTCATGCAGCCTTTAACCTGCTAGAAATTGTATTATATATATTAAATCTCCTTCTTGCAGATCGTCGTAATCTGTCCAATGAAGGTAATGCTATTATCAACTGTCATTGGAGAGTTAATGATTAATTTTATAATTTCATGGATATTTTTTGAAAGATTATCCCTCACAAAGATCATCACTACTTCCTTCTAACACCATTTATGTTAGTTCCTTCTTTAAATTGCAGATTCTCCTGGAGCAGAGCTTAATTCTGTTGGCCATACCCCACTACAAACAATTACTGTCTCAGACTTTCATCTCTTAGGACTTAAAACATCAAATTCAGACACACAGGGTACTGATAGAAAACACAGGGGCTTTAAAAACTCAGGGTTTTAAAAATCATATTCATGGCTAAATGCTTTGATTTTCTTTTTGTTTGTTTGGTTATTTTTTTTTTCCCTTCAGTTTTCCTGTTCAGAATTGTTTTGAATCCTAAGCTCAGTAGTTCAGTTTAGGTCAGTTCTAACTTCTGCTGTGCTACCCTTACCCTACCTGTTAAAGCACTTCCACAATTACTGAAGTTTTTCCCTCCATACTGAGCATCTTTCTAGATGAGACACTAATTCTAGCATGAATTAGCAGGTAGGGTTCCACAGTGTGCAGTACAGGGTGTCTGGGGTAATCAGAGGGGTGCCTTGTCTCACTCATCTGGGACTCCTCATGGCTTTATCTCCCCCTCCCACTTGTAACCAGCTGTGTCCATCTTGAAGACAACTTGGCTCATCACACCCAAAGCCACCCATCAGCTCCTGCATGCATCCCTTTCTTCAAAAGGGCCTGCCACCAAACAAGATTTCCCTGAAGCACCCAAGCCACCTCACACTCCCTCTGTCTTTCTCTCTTGATCTCAAGCCTTGATGCCTTCAGTGCAGTGACTTTCCTGAACTGCCTTGTATAACCCTGCACAGAAAAGTGATTGGCTGCATTTTCTGATTTGTTTCTCCTGAAAGTTATGGGCGTGCAAGGTTTGACCACAGACTGAATTCACAAAGCAAATTCTGCAAATGGTGCTATCACTTTTCCTCTCCTGCCCAGGTTAAATAACCAAGGCATTTGAAACATATTGCCAATTATAAGATTACTTACAAAAGCCATATTAATGTATTCTGAAGCAAATTCCAGATAACATCTGTAGTGGATTATGTAAAAAGCAGCCCTCATTTTCTCTTTAGCTATACAAGCAAATTCACCTGCTGTTCCCTGTAAAGCAATGAAATTCTTAATGATAAACAACACCTCACAAGTTGAGACAAGATGTTTCATTACCGTGGTGATAACATGGTCCATGTTATTAGAATTTCAGTTTTTATCTACATCCCATGAAGGAAGAAATTACTAGAAATCAAATAGTCTATTGTGAAACAGTAACCTACATGGACCAGCAGAAAAAGTTTAGCTCATTTTCTCGGTGAAAGACACAAAACCAGAGCTTGCTGTGCCAACTCTGTGGTGTCTTATCACAGACAATCTGCTTAGATAACACGTACTTGGTTCAGCTGGTGATGCTCAATCTCCCCAGACTCCTTACTTCAGATGCCTTATTTCAGCATTGAACCTCTGTCTAAGGAGTTTGGGTGTGGCTTTTATCACATTGACTTGCCCACTTGGCCAGGACACACTGGATTCCAGGATATGAAGCAGTTGCACATACTGTGTGTGCCTTCTTCATCTTTCCCCTCAACTGACAGAGTCAATGAGTGAAATGCCTCAAAGAAAATTTGGAAACTACATTTCTGCTCTAGACGTCAACTGGTTTTGTCAGTTGGCTGCCCTTTGTTTCAGTAGAAAACCATTCCATTTAACCCAAGGTACCCATATTCCAGAAAGACTTTTTAATTTTGCACTTGCTTTGTATCAGCAGGCCCCAGAAGGAATCATGTTAAAGGTTAAAGACCATAAAAAGACTGTTTCTGCCAATTAGAAACAGCCAAGTCCCACACTATGTGTGCTACCTTCCAGACTAATTCATTATACAGTTTTGGTTTTGGTTTGGTAAGACAGCAATTCCCAGTGTTCTCAGCACTGCTTTGAGGTTTTGCAGTGACCATTACAAAGAGGAACAGGAAGTTTGCAATTGAAGGGGGAAAAAAAGAATATTTGGTAGCATTGCCAGGTGTCCCATGCCAATTATAATAATGCCTTAATTCCCTCTAGCTTGCTTGCCTCTTAATTCCCTCTTGAACAGCCTGGCTCCATGCCAACTTCAGCATTTTCTCGCTCCACTTAGGCACCTAAATAATTTGATCTTGCATGTTTCTGGGCAGCAACAAAACACAGAAGTATATTTTGGGAATCTTGAGATGCCATCATTACTGTGTCTCTGCTACACTGACCTCTGTCACCAATATTTTGGCACATTAATATCTACTGCTGGCCAAGCAGCAAGATCCAGGTGCCCTCTCACATGCAGTGCAACAAACCTGAGGATTTCTTTTTCCAGATATAAAATATAAAAATATCTAATTGCTAATCAATCAGCCAGCTCAGCATAACACAACCACCCAACCCCATCTTGCAGTCACTGTCTCAGCAGGCCCCTTTCTAAAGAGCTCTCACACAGTAACACAGATTTTCACTGCAGCACAGAAAAAGCTTCCACAATTCAGTCGTTGTTTGCTCTCACTATGGATTTTTTTTTTCCTTTTTAAAAGCAGAATATAGGTCTTCCTCATTTTTGAACTGAGGCTGCTCCTGGCATTGCCAATCCTCTGACCTGTGATGCTTCCCCCTGAAGACTTCCATGCCAGTCATGTTCAAATCTGTATCTGTACATCCATCTTCATGGCACTTGTTAACAGCTCAGGGAAAAAAGCGATTTTTATTTTTCATTTGATTGATGTTGCAATGTTCAGCATGGGAACAGATTATAGAAACCAATTGTAGAGTGGACAAAGATTCTCTCTCAGCTACTTGTTTCTGAATATAAAGAATACCAATATTTATAAACCATAAAAAGGACCTATGTCTGTTGAAATCTACCCAAGGACTGTAGAGGATATGCAGCACCTCAAAAGCCATCTACAGTGACATCATCTGCAAAGGCACTCACCCTTTTCAAAATGCTACACATTCCTTGCATTAAGAATCAGCCAGGATCTGAAGACAGCAGTAGCAGTTTTAAGTGGGAATAATTTAATTTGAACTGTTTGATGGAGTTTTGCTCCTTTTCTTGTTTCAAAATTTTAAAACCATCCTAATCTGAAAAACACTGATTGCAATATAGTCAGAACTTCCCCTTAAGCCTCCATGAATTAAAGATCTTTAGCCTAGAAATATCTCCATTATACTATCAATGCTGAGCAGCAGATATTTCTGTTACTTCTCCCTGTCATACCCTCTCTTCATGGACTCTAAAGGTCCTGCTCTACTCTCCTGGGAGAGAATGGCTTTGCTACCCAACAGGACTGAGTTGATGAGCTCTGAGTGCTTTACTGCAGCCAGCAAAGGCACACCTTTGTGGGGGTATTTTCTTAAATAAATTAAATATATTGAAGATATTAAATACATCACTTTTTTTTTCCCACTGGCTTAAAATATCCACTTAAAGAACCATTTTGTAAAGCTGAGACTAGTGTTGAAAAAAATAAAACTTTCACCCAATAATCTACAATTCCAGATATGTCCATTATGAAACAAGCAATATACTCCCTCTTACATGAGCTCAAAGTGAGAAGGAAAATTAGAAATAAATATTTAGCTTTTCATTGTTTAGTATGATGATCTCTAGAAGTTTGTGATGGAGAATGAGATGGAGGACACCTCACTGGCCAAATCCCACAGTGATCCCTGACAGAGCTCTGACATTGCAATTCTACTGCTTGCACCTTTCTAGTACTTTCTATTACCTCCAGACAGCTCTGTTCAGGAGACTTCTGAGCATTCCTGCAGGGGAGGGTGACTCAAGGAAACATCAAGGAGTCTTTTGTCTTTCTTAGCCATTCCTGCACCCAGCAAGATCTCCCAAATGCTGTGATCCTGTCACTGGAAGCACATGTCCTCTGCCAAGCAGGGTTAGCATGGCCCAGGCATTCCTTCTAAAGCAGGATTTTAATTCACTGAAAGACAACTGGCCTGTACATCTGATAATGCCCCTCAGTCTGTAAGTGGAATAAAAATGTGGATTACTTGAATCCTCTGAGTCATCCCCTGTGAAAAGCTGCTGCAACATCAGAAATATTGGGCCTTGAGGCGACCTTACCAGGAGTGTATTTGTTTATTTTGTGCTTACAGTGACAGTCACTGCCTCGACACCAGGCACTGCCAGCAGATCAGCAACCTGCAAGCAGCTTAGACCCCTCAGGAGTCTCTCTACTGGCTCAATATCCTGGAAAGGCTTTTCAGTTTCATCTTTATTATAGAAATCCAACTAACTTAGTTAAGGGGCTATTTCTTCTATTTCTCTTGACCCTTTCCATGTCTCTGCTTTTAAAAGAAGTCAATAGGCTAAAAAGACTTTATGAAATAGCTCTGCCCAAGGGTAATGCCAGAAGGCATACAGACCCAATACCCCTCAACAGGTCTCAACAATCTGTCTTTGAAACTAAATTTGCAAAAGTTTTCCACTCTGATTCAAACTTAAAATTGCTAATTTTAAAGTCTGAAGTGATTAACATCTGAATCTGTTTTGACCACTTACAAAGAACAGACTGTAAACTATCAACCAGCAGTTTCTGCATCAACCTTACAGCTTTTCTTTTTTACTTTATAGTACTAATTTACAAGCAACTAGGATAAAATCCAACATATCTTTAAATGAATTGGTTTAATGGTGAATTTCCCTCCCTGATAAAAGATTTTCTACAATGTTCAGCCTTTTGTGACTGTCATTGAACTTTTACCCTGTGTTTTACTACATACCAAACACAATCTTGAGTAGGCAAGCAACATCCAAAATAATGATGTTGACCTATAAAAAAACCTCTGTAATTTAAGTTTGAATTCCAGAGACTTTCTTAGATTATATACTAAAATCTATAAAGAAATGTACTGAGGAAAGAAACACACTTTTTCTTTCAATCTGTCAGGTTTTTGGTGTATTAGTCACTAAAAGCTGTTATAAAAACACCTTGCTATATTGACAGAAATAATAGCTCTATTACAACTTTATCACCTACGTTGTGAAACTCAGAGTGATGCAGAGGACAAGAAAACAAAGCAAAAATAGGGACTGAACAGCACCAGAGAGGAGACCCCCATTAACAGAGTGAGTGAGGAGCAAGCAGAGTGCAAAGCAGCTCAGGAGGTTCCTCAGCAGCTCCTGGGGAAGCAGGGGCAGATGAAGCCCTAAGTTTCAGCTTTCATGTTTTTCAGATTCTGTGCTGCCTAGGGGTGCAGTTCTGAGCCTCACATTAAGTGCCAGTAAGCTCTCTTCACAGAGTAGGGAGACAAAACAAATCCTTTCCTGCTGAAGACCAAGGACAACTTTCAGGCCCAACAGCATAAACGGTGGACTGAAGGCAGGAACAAGAAGGAAGAGACCTCACAACCTGAAGCTGTAATTGGACAATTAAACCCCAATGTGCAAATGGACCAAAATTTATAAAAATGTAAGACTTTGTGACCAGTCAGCCATTTTGTGACCTTCTTAGTCACCCTGGGTGTAGCCCTGGTCAGGCCCTGTCCTGCCCAAGGTGTATCCTAGAGGCTTTCAATAAATCTCTACTCTATTCTCTAGCTCTGTCCAGTCTCTGTTCCAGGTCAGCCTTCCCAAGGCATCCCAGGGACAAGGCCTGGCTGTCAGCCACGCTGGGAACTGACATTTGCTGAGGATGTGCAGGCAGACAGCTCCTGGGGCAAGGCACCACGCTCTGACCCAGTGCACTGCCTCCACTGGACCTTGCCTAATATCCCTGCCTCATGTCAGCTGCTGAAATGTGCTGCTGCTTTTCTTAGGCGAGGATAGAATTCTATTTATATTGATGATAACTTATTAATATCAACATATGTCAATATTACCACACACGGGCTTCCATCTCAAAAGATCAGCTGAATAAAGGGCAACTTAATAGTACTAGTAATCTTCAGGCAGATGCAGCTTGTTAAGCAAAACCATCTGCAGCAATCTGCTCCAAAGGGTTTTTCTGTTTACTAAAAATATTTTTGAAAATATTTTCGCAGAGATAAGGAAAAACAAAGGCCAGACAGCATTAATAATCCCTCTTTTCTTTTCCAAAACATTTTTTTCATTTTAAGCTTAATACACAAATAAAGACAACAACTGTTCAGCCACTGCCAATAGCATTTCCTCTCAGTCTGACCAATGTTAACTCCTTTGCTCCCCTGTGCTTCCTTCCCTACATATTTTCCCTTGATTTCCACACAGAACCCAGTCTCCTGGGAGGATAGGCTGTGTTTCTATTCTGTGTTTGGGACACAGCATGACAGGGCATCTCACCTCTTCTGTGAGGTACAGCACAGGCGTACTAAACTAAGAAATTTGGTGTAGTAAGAACAATGAGGAACTGGCCCACACTGGACATATTTCCAGTTCAGGGACCCAGGTGAAAGCCAGGGTTCTGTCTTTGTGGAGATCTGGAATATGCTTACATTTGAGGAGAAACCCTGAAACATGCAGCACCTAACAATTGCAGGTAGCTCAGTGTCACACACGACACAGAGAATTCACACACACACATTGAGATGTCCAAGGCAGAAAAGAGTGGGGTTTGTTTACAGATTCAACATTTATCCAGTTCCAGCAGTGACCGTGGATTGGAGGAAGAAAATCTTCTTCCCCAACCACACTGGACAACCCAACAGTCCATCAACAGTCTCCTCCTTATGAAAAGAATGTCAACATTGTTGAATTTTGCAATAACAAGAAGGTTATTTATATAAAATTGTATTTGACTCCATTAGAAAATGTAAACACAGAAGACTAAAAATAAGACTTTACAAAACTCCTTAAAGTGACAGAGGAGAACAGCAAAAGCCCAGAGAACAGCTCAAATGAAGCAGCAGATTAAACAGTTTCAAGAGATGGAGAACCCCTGTTCCTGCATTGAATTAAGCCATGACAGCCCCCACATTGATCTAGAGTCTCTTCATGTTTGTTCCTGCTTTGCAGAATATCTGGATACGCCTCTGTCTGAAATCTGACATCACCCTGACAGTGAGGAACAACCCAAACACAAATCCAAACCCCTGAAGAAATGCTCCCAAGATGGTCACATTGACATCTTTGACTTTCACACCCCTACCAAAGTGCTTAAGGCAGAAGGTGAAGGTGGGAATCAAGGCAGCAACAGTTTAACACTTAAACACACTTCCCTAACCTCTGTGGAACCTGAAAACATGCACTCTTCCCTGAGAAATGCTGTGTACATATTCCAGCCAAGCCCTAATTTAACACTGCCAAAGAGGACACAGATCTCTCACATCCCCAGACTGCTTGGAGTGGGACACCAGTATAATTTTTAAGCAAGTAAAGTAAGAGCAGAGGCTGACACTACTACAGTATCCATTAAAGGCTCATTTAATTTTATTCAAGGGCATCCAGACCATGTGATCAAAGAACATGCACTTTTCTGGCGAGGGAACCAAAAATCTTCAATAACCACGGGGGTTTTTTCCTCTAATTTTTGATATTTAATTTCTGCCCTTGCTTAGATTTTTACTGTAACTTTGATTTCTCCATTTCTGAAACAAGGATAATGCTTATTACCAAGAAGAGCTTTCACAGTAATTGCTTTGGAGCATCTGGGGAGGAAAAAAAAAAGAGAGAGAAGTGCTATTTTTGATAATATTGGCTCAATTTGTCAGTGTTGGCAGATGACTGGAAGTGCACCCACATTAGTAGTTTCTTTTTTCTTTAATAATGTGTTCATATTTGGCAAATGAAGAGCCTCAGTTTCTTCCAGATGACAGAAAGTCTTAGCAAAATCAATAAGAAATGCCTAAATAAAAACTCTGTGTACCTAGTACCATTTTTTACATAATAACTTCATTTCAAAAAATAAAAAACAACAACAAACCACAAGCAGGCTGATAGAAGATCCATACCTCAGAATTTATTCATGGCCAAACACTTTTGTTAGTTTTTCAGACATTATCCCAGTGGAGCATTTGAAAGCTGAGCTGAAGGTGTGTTGACTTTATTCATCTACATTTATACATGAGGCTGTTCCCCACTGACAGGTTAATGACTGTCCTTTGCCATAAACTTCTTCAGGTCAATATCAGCCAGCGTGAGGAAAAAGCCAAATTACTTGGGGCAGTTTTCAGCTGAAATGTATAAACAGTCATGGTGATTAAAGAGATTATTAAAAAGATGGATAATTTAGAAGCTTATTTCCTTAATACCTCTCTCTTCATTGGCCTAGATTAGCCCCTGAAAAGAAAGCTCAAGAATGAGGAAATGAGAAGAAGGAAAAACAGTGGGAGGTCTCCCTTTTTTAAAAAAAAAACAGTCAGGAAGTTTTGAGCTTCAACCCCCCTGGAAGTCAGGATTATTCTTCATTTCTTTCACATGAATCTGCTTTTACAAGTGGTGTTTTTATTTCTCCTTCTTTCAATATGGGCATTTTAACACTGTGCTGAGACCATATTGCTGCCATAAGAATGCCCACAGAAGAAAAATGAGTCATAAATCCATTCAAAATGATTTAGCCATGGTTTCTAGAGGGAAAAAAAAATTAAAGAAAAAAACCCCAACTATTTGCTGTAACAATGAAATACTGACAGATATTTGTGTTATCAGACTACAGTTTCATGCTGGTGTTCCAGTGAACGACACACAAACAGAATTTAGTTATAAGAACACATTTCTGCCACAGCAATTGTGTCCTTTTTATGAACTTCTCTTGACAGAATGTCAGAACATGACATCTTTGAACAATATCCCTTTGGCAGCTAAAAGCTGCAGCAGGTTAATTCAAACCTGTGGCTTTATTCAAACCTGTGCTTTATTTAAACAGTAAATGAACAAACATTAAATATTTTCATTGATCCAGGTAGCCAGTCAAGATCTGAACAATACTCATATTAGGATGGCTTAGTGAACAATAACCATAAAATCTATAAAGTGACATTTGCTTGCCATCAAATCACTGTGATTAATTAATATGCCAAAGTTTATTGACAGTTCAGTTGCAGAGGCAGAAAAATGCCTGTGGCAAACACTGAACCCCATTCTGCTCCACAGAAATTGTATCTCATCATGGTGAGAGTAGAAATTAGGCCACTTCTAAGATTTTGTCACAAGGTTTAGCTGATATAGTCATCCTAAGACAAAAAGGTCAAATCTCTTTTGGAGCCAAACTTTTAGAAGTTAATTGGAGGTTTGGGGTTTTTTTTCCAACCAACAATAGCCAATTAACACACACTGCTTCTACTTTTCACTGGTTGTCAGAGCTCTTGGATGTTTCCTTCTTGTGAACATCATGCATTAGAACTTCTTTTGAGGGAGCAGGAAAACAGAAGCAGCAGCAGGAGGGGGAGAGAGGGGCAAAAGAGGAACAGACCCAAGATTTTCTACAAATACAAACACGGTGCAAGAATTAAGGCAGTGCTGCTGCATTTAACATGCAAAGATCAAGTTCTGGTAGAAGAAAGCCCAGCTGGTTGCTGGCAGTGCCAGAGACACCTGAACTCTCTGGGCAGGTAGAGCACAGGGTGTGGGTTATAGCATGAGCCACCAGCTGCTTCAGCATCCCAGCAGCCAGCAGAGAGAGAGAGAGACTGGAAACAGCACCTGGAACACCTGCACACCCTGAGGCCATGGGTATTTTTAGCACACAAAGCAAGGAGTCACTTCAGATTATACACCACTGCACAAAATAAGCCAGAAGTTGCTTGAGCAGAACTGTGCATTTCAAGGGACAGGTGCTAAATGGGGACCACGGATCTAGAGCTGGCTGGCAGGGGGTGACTGGGAAAACAGGGAGAACATTCTCATTCCTTCCATGCAAAGCAGCAGAAACACACTGATGAAATTTCTTCCCTGAACTCTGCACTCAAACACTGAATCTTCTATGATTCAGCAGAAGAACCTGATCTGAAGTTCTGGTATTCCTCACATAGTCTGGTACTTGATACACTCTAAATGAGGGTTGCTCACTCTCAGAGCCATTTCTGTGTGATGCACCCTGACACACTAATCCATTACTGAGAATACAATTTCAGTGGCATGGACAAATGACCTACTCACAGTCATCTGCTTTTGAAATGGTGCAGGGAATTTTCACAAGCTTAGTTGGTCAAGACAGCCCCCAATGCATGCAGGTGTCAGTGGGCATGATGGACACCTTAGGAATACACTTCCATGTGCCACCTCATTACCTCTCTCCAGAGGCAGCCTGGTTCTCTTTCCATGGAGAACTTTTTCCTCAGTAAAACAAAAAAGCTGCAGTGACTAGCTGAGAAAATCCTGTTCTAAATGGCCACCCATTATTAACCACATTTTACTTGAATATTAAATTCTGGTGGCCTTAAAATGGGAGACCAAAATGTGACTTTATCCCAGCAATCAGGCTTCCTTCCTCTTTAAAACCCTCTTTGCACACACTCACAGAATGGCAGAACAAGCACTTTGGCAAAGAACAAAACTGAGATGGATCTCATGAGACCCAAATAATTCTCCAGAGGTTTGCAACTACGTCACACCAACTCCCCTCCCCCACTCGTTCTCTTTGTCACCAACATCCTTTCCTGGAAAAAAGCCTTTATCAGGTGCAGGAGGCAGGAAATACATCCTCAGGCTCCCACTTCAGCTGGAATTGCAGAGCCCACATTGCTGCTGTGCTGCACAGCAAGCTCTGGGTGCACAGCCCAGCCTGGCCCAATCCCCACCACACACAAAAACACATCCTTGCAATTCTGCTGGCATTTTTCCTGGTACCAGAACCTCTGTCGTGGCAAAAAAAAGATCAACAAAACTAAATAAATTAAATACAATACTGCCCCTAATTAACTAGCTTAGTGTTAGTGGGCATAATCCCATATCTGAGGAATTCCTTGATTTTTTTCTGGGTTGATTCAGGTGTCTCACCTTTTAGGGTTGGAGGCATAGGCTAGCAAAGTCTCATGCAAAATGGTTTGGAACAAAATAGATATGGTGAGAAAAAAATTTAGTAAATCAATAAGTCTTCCTTACCAGAGACAAAACTAAATATATCAGAGTTATCATGAAATAATTGAGAATTTCAAAAAAAAATCGGAAGATATAATGGGCAAAATATTTTATGCCAAGCCAAAGTTCTTCAGTTTTCACTTTGGTTTATTTATGCAGCAGCACTTTGGGGTATGGTAAAATTACAGAGCAACAGTCTTCTGAAATTTGACGAATTTGTCATGTGAACAGATGGGCTGTAAGAACAGAAGCTCTGAACTGGGATTAAGGATGATTTGGTCTTGAAGGATTCCATCTAACTGCTAGTTACAGCTAAAACAGCCAGATATAAACTTAGATTGTTATCCATCTATTATAAATCATTCTGTTCATGATGTTCAGAAAAAAACTACATACAGCTCTCCTTGTAAACTTCCCCTCACTCTTCTGATTCTTTGAAAAAAATTATGCTGGACATCAGGTAGGGGAATTAATACTGGCTGACCAGAAAAATGAATGCCTTCCCCTCTTGACATTTCAGCCATCACATTGAGTTATGTTGCCTAAATCTAATCATAGCGTGCTACCTTGTACCCTGCTGTTCCACATGATGCAATAAATCACTGAGTCCTGTTAAAATCAATCCATGCTCAGCTGAGGCATTGCTATTGCACCCCACGGGTTTGTAAGCATGTTTAAGAGACCCAGCACAAAACTCAAGCTGCTGCAGACTGCTCCACTTCATGGAGAATTTAAGGTACAGTAGAAGTCAAAGGATATATTCACATACTTTCATGTGAAATACAGCCCCTTGGCTTGGAATATCATGTTCTGCTGCACGAACCAGTCCATGGCTGCAAGCAGACACGTGTGAAGAAGGCTTCCCAAGCACTGTGCCATTGATCTGTGTGGCTGACTTCTTCACCCAGACCAACACGAGGTTGCTGCACCCAATGTGAAACGTGGTTGTCTTTATGTGCCAGTAGCCATTTCCTAGTTTGGATTTCCAAGGGGTTTCTGCTGGAAATAAAATGTCTGATAGATGTGTGTGTGTGTGTCTGCAGGTGTTATTTCAAGCCTGGAGATCTCCAAGTACTAGAATGACCTAGAAAAAAAAAAAAAAAAAAGTTGATATTTCACAGCAGGCCTAACCAATAATAACTTTGGACTGAAGTGTCAAAAAAAAAAAACAAAAAAACAACAAAACAAAACAAAAACAAAAACAAAAACAAAAAAAAAACCCACCCACAAAACCTCTATTAGTCTGTGACCACAGCTTCCATAAATAAATCTCCAAACCCAGGCAAGGTAATAAAATTCTCCTAGCTGACATTAGGGATTACTAATAAGAAAAATTACTCAAATACTAATCTGTTATAGTACTTCATTAATTACATCTTCAACTCGTAGAGCACAATTTGCAGGAAATACTGTGCAGTTATGTACAGTAATTTACACAAAGACTGCTTGTCACAATCCATTTGTTTGGCTCATAATTTTTCTCCTCTGCTCTGCCTTAGTCACTCATTAACTGCTGTAACAATTTCCAAGCATGAATCTACTGCAGCTTTCAAAGAATATTTGCACACCTTGAGGTACACAGACACTGCAAACTAAACAGTCAACACAAATCAACTTCACTGTATGCCAGCAAAAGGGAACAAAACCTAATCCCAGGCTTCCTGCAGCCTGCCATTGAGAATCTTCCCCTAAAAAAAAAAAAAAAGTAAACAAAAATTAGCAGGCCAGCCATTAGAGTCCCAATTCTTGAGCTTAATTCCAGGACAAATTAAAAGAACATCTACTTCTGCTCTTCATTGATCAAGTCAACTAACTTTACCAAATTTAAACAGGAATTATTCAAGTTGCAGAAACTTAGTGCACCTTTAGGTGGGTATCATTGCAAGGAGATACTTTCCTTCCTTGCTTACACCTGCTATTTCCCAGCTCACAGTGCTAATACCTGTGCAATGTCACTGACACCTGTAATTCCCATTTTAATCACACAGGACCCCAAAAATGTATTACATGTTGCACTAGAGAGAGCTGAGTGTATTCCCAATTAAACCTGAAGATTGACAAAGATGCATGTACTGCTCATTACAAAAATACATTACTCATCCAAATCTGTCGTGGGATGATGCATGAGCAATTCATTGGTAAGCTATGCCAAAACTGTCCCTGTTCAGAGTTCCTTCCTAAATTTAGATTCTGCAGCAGTTCAGCTTAAAAGAAATACTAAATCAGTGATGAGATGTGGAAAATTATTATTTTAGGTAAAAATAAGAGGTTGTCTGGGGATTCTAATTAGTTCAATAAGCTATGAATGAGTATAACCAACTTTAAATGAAGAATAGTTTTGCATTCCTGTTGCACTAATTAAGAACTAGCTTCAGTTGTTGCTGAACTTCAGAGTCCTGTTAACTGTAACTAATAAGCCCAGGCTAGTTTTGATGACAATTGAGACCAGATAAACACATTAGAACTTTTTTTCTGCATTGGAAACAGTAAAGCTTTAGCTTCACAGTCTTGCCTCCAGCAATGCTTTACATAACTGCATTTTATAAAATGTCATCAGCTCTTTCAGTGCCTGAGGACCTACCATGAGGGAATGCCACAGCTCTATGTATGTCACACATATTCTGAATATTTGCCAAAATAATAGCAACATCATTCACGAGACTGACTGCATATGGACTAGGAAGGGTTAAATTGTTCTTTCTATAACTTGACTGCAACAAAAGAGTTTGCAGAAAAAAAAAAATAGCTAGATTCAAATTTTCAAATGGACCTCGAGTTTTGCCTTTGGATGTGTGCTGCAGATCTTGCATAAACTTGCATTTACAGTTCTATGCCAAGGAATTGTATTGTTCCTTAAAACCAATGTACGAACAAGCATCCTCTTCCTTCTGCCTGCATGCCCTACATGCCTAATTAAATATCCCTATTCAATGAGGAAATTGTTTAAATTCAACACCTCTATTGCCATCAAATGGGCTAAGGTATATTTTACTTGCTAGATACTTGTAAGGTGGTAAGGCTCCTGACAGGTCTGGGGTTTATGGGACAGATGATCAGAAATTCTCTAATGGCCCCAGGTCCCACAGAGCAGCTCTCACATGGGACTGCAGCCATTCAACATCAAATTGTTTCTCTCCTAAGTTTCTAGGTTTCCAGTTGTAGAACAGGAGCCTTGGCAGTCTTGGAATCCCCAGCTCAAAATAGAGCTCTCAGTACTTTTCCCTATTTGTAAGGTTAGTTTGGCTGCCCTTGCTGGGTGGAGGATATAGCAAATTCTAAAATATCTGACTCAGTCCCTTCAAAACAGATATTTTTCTTCTGGAAGAGACATTATCTAACACTTTTGGAAGCTGATTTTATTATAACATTTTGAAATATTTTGCACAAATTGAAATATAAATACAAATTGGTTTTATGATTTTAAGTATAAATTGGAATTTTGGTGAAAATATGTAATGCTTAATTAATAATTGCACCCTGATAACACTGTGCAGGAGGTCATGCAAGCAAACAGAGGTATTACAATTCCCTATTGTCAGTAGAGTGCAGAGAAAAAAGAGAGAACAGGGAAATTATATCTGAGAAAGGAGCCAGCAAAGCATATTTACATGGCCTTTCATCTCTGGCAGAAAACATGGTGATCTGGGAATTCACCTTAGCAATCTTATCATTAGCTCACAGCCTGCCCAAGACCCACAGCAGACTACAGAGAAAACATGCATACAGCTCGGAGAGAAAAAAAAACCAACATCTTGTTTCCCTGAGATCTATGTATTGCCAAAGGACAGTGACATTAAAAAAACAGGAGGATGGCCAAGAGCAGCCCCTATAGCAAGTTTATGGCAAGCACTTGCAGGTGTGTGAGCTCCAGAGAAAGGCAGAGAGGAGCAGCTGTTGCTTTGATTTTGCATTAGGCACTTTCTAGCAAGCCAAGTGAATCTGAATGCCAATGCAAATCACAGCAACCCCGTGCTTTTTCCTTGGAAAAAAAAAAAAAAGGTAAATTGTACCAGGTCAAATAACTCAACCAATGAGGAATAAAACCGAGAGCTACATCAGGGAATAAAATAAAAAAGAACTTCTCTGATCCTAAATAATACTCTCCAAATGCAGTTCATAAAACACAATGAATAAAGCACATCTACGGTGTTCTATCCAAAGTGCTCCCAAGGCTAGGTGCCTCATGAATCCAGCACACAAATACATGCAGGGAGCTGTTTATTCTCACCCTATTTTTTTTCTTACTTTCTTCATATAACAGAACTGAGCACACATTGCTGAAGTCCAGACTGTTGTTTTCCTTAACCATTTTATTTACAAAGCTGATCAGTCAGGAGTCAATAGCAGCAGTCACTGTCTTTCATGGTGCAGGCCAAATCATGTCCTATTTCATGTCTCAAACTCTTTCAAAAATTGCCTGAAAACCCCTCCAATTTCTTTCATACTCCAGATTACTCCCACCAGTGCAAAGAGCACTGAAGACCCAAGCTGGTTGGAAATGACAAATCATTGGTGGTATAGGAGTCAAATATTATAAACTATTCCTGAGACCAGAGAGGAGAACACCTGGTGAGCAAATGTGCTGCTGTTGTGCATTTCCCAGGGCTGGGAGACAGATCAGGGAGGACATTTGGTGAGAAGAATGAGTGGTGAAAATTGCACAGCATTGCAGGGCAGAGAGATCTGCACAAAGGCCAAAAGGCCCTCAGCTACTCAGCTCTGCCAGCCACTCCTGCCAATACTGTTGGTTTTGACAACTCCATCAGAAAACATCATAAAGAAGATTTTTTAAAAGGGAACGGGGAGGGGAGGGGATAAACAGCCCAAGCCTATGGCATGAATAAATTCTCTGAGTCCCTCATCTTTAAGTTGTAAAAAATATGAAAAAATTCCCCATTAAACTGAGAGTCCAAATGAACTAAAGTGAGTACTGAACAATATGTCCATTGCCAAAGGCAAAAAAGCAGTTGATGAATGACAGACACAACTACAGCAGACAAAATATAAATCCCTATTTCCCCTTCCAACTCTTTTTAACAAATCAGTCATGTAATCAGAAGCAGAGATACCTGTGCTTCCATCCTGGCTGATCTACATCAAGAGCAGATGATGTCAGACACAACTGAGCAGGATTCAAACTTCTCATTATGTACAGCCAGGAAACTGAAATGCTGCTGCTTTTAGGTACCATGTCCTCCTCAGCTTTCTCTCTTACCTACTGATGCCCCTTGCAAAGGATCCTCAGCAATTTTTACCTCTAACATATGCTTCCATGGCTTTATTACTCTTTTAACTCTCTCTTTTGCTATCACAAGATAGGAACAAAACTTTTTCACATTGTAGAGGCTGTGAACCAAACACAAGCATGAAATAATTGCCAGGTGAAACAATGGGCTGCTCCTTTCAGTTCCAGCCTGTCCTGGAAACCACACCCTCCCCAAAAGAAGTTACTCTGCCTTTAAGGAGCAGCCTTTTTCTTGTAAAAGATTCAGGTGAGATTTTATAGCACTGGGGTTCTGTTCCGGATGCCAGTGGCTCTGCTTGGTAGAAATGAAAGCACGAAGCCTTTATCTTGAAATAAATGCAAGTTGGTAGCAAAGCTTCCCTCAGTTTAAGGAATACACTCCTCCTCTAGCTGACTTGCTCAAACCATCAATCAAAATCCACCTCACTCCCTGGCTCCTATGTCTGTGGGAGGAATTTGCAGATTAGCCACTCTGACCCTTTCCATATCACATTTAAATGTGTACTATAGCCTTATCCAATAGGAAGATTTCCTTAACTTGAAATACATTCCCCAAGATATCATTATCCAAAGGTAATTTTATTTTTTAATTGAAAAGGATAAAAGAGAGCATAGGTGTGTGTCTGTAACATATCCTACATCCCCCAAAAGACAAAATCTTGCATCCAGATTAAGTGGGTTATAATTTCCAGGCTCCATTTATCTAATGTGCTATGGGAGATAATTCCCCATTCTCTGAATTGTTGTGCAGTAATATAAACTTGGTTTTCAGAAAAATTCTCCCTGATTGCTAAAGCCATTCAAGCTGTCTATGATATCAATGGTACTAATCACATTTCCCCTCCATGGCCCTTCCTCTCTTTTCCCTCTAAAATCCAGAGATGCTTCTATATCAACATTAAATGAACTTGTTTGCTGCCTAGAAGCCAAATTTAATGTGCTCTTTTATACTCAGCACTCACAGAATAGGGAGAAATAAGAATAAATGAGAGCCATTAATTAAATCTCACAGGGAACCACATTGTTGCAAATGGAAAACAAAACCTATTTTCCCCGTAACTATTATTTTATGCTAAATGCATCATAATTGCTATTCAAGACCAGATTAAGAGTTTGTTTTTCCAACAGGCACTTTCTTTTTATTTGTGATCAGACTGCAGACTGAGTCTGACTCTTTCTATTCAAACCACAGGCATGATGAGTTTTCAGAGCCCTGGCCATGCCTGTGGTGCTGCTGTGACTGCAGAGATCCAACAGCAGGGCTGAGCAGTTTGTGCTGGTGAATTGGGATCATTCTGTGCCCCCTTCCAAATTCTTCACCCCATGCTCACCTTCTCAGGATAAAGAAGGCAGAGCCTCTCTGCTCAACAACCTGCAGTTGTGGTACAGAAGGAGCCCATCCCTTGCATGTCTTTGGGCACAGGGATCAAAGACAGAGGCTGGGCCAAAGGGTCTGCAAGCCTTAAAGAGTCCTTCAGGCCTGGTCATAGAAAGATCCTCTCCTTGCTAAAGGCCCTGCAAATAGAAATGGTTTTAATTTATCTCATTTCAAGGCTCCCGAGCTCCAATGTACAAAGGTTAATTTTGTTCCCATCTCCAAGTCACGAAGGTGAATTTTATTTCAAAAAAGTCCTGGTTTTTATCTCCATTTAGGTTTTTGTCCCAGTGCATTTTCCCTCCCCAGTTTCAGAGAGAACATCCTAAACATGTTAAAAAATCATCTCTTGTGTGAAACAGCTTTTTTTTGGTTTTTTTTTAATGACTTCCAAGTGCATCCTCCAGCATTTTGTTATATGACACATACATGAAAGCCTTTCTAAACTTGCAAGCCTTTTATGACATTAATTTCAGCTGGCCATATAAAACCAAGCACATGACACCCTGGAAATATTACAATTACAATTGCTCTGGAATAAGGAAAGGGTTGGTAATGGCATAAAAGAACAAATAACCTTGCACAGCTGTTTTCTCTACAGGTCCACTGAGGAACCTTTAAAGTCTAGCAAAGCAGCATTTTACACGACAACATCAATTCTAACAATACTTAGCTTGCCAAAAAGAAAATCATTCCAGTCAATCACAGCACGAAAAAAATAAAATCCTGTATTCCCTGAGCTCTCTTTTAACCAAATTACACCAATAATGTTTAATTAATATTCTCAAGCCTTTAAACACTGTATAATTTAATAAAAGCAGTGACTTTTCAATAGTTTGATCTCATTTTTGTTAATAAAACACACACACAAAAAAAGAGGACATATAATAATTTAATGGCACCAAATACAAAGGCTAAATTGGTTTGGGGGTTTTGGGTTTTTTTTTAAATGAGCACAATATTCTCTCTGCCAATTGAAAATCAAAGTAACCCTAATAACTGACTGATTACAGGGTTATTTCTACTGAAACTTGTTGGGTTTAACCCTTGTGAGGTGTTTCCAAGAGATGTTAAGTGGGGTTTCTTCACACCAACTCTTCTCATAACCAACGGTGCACAGAATTCTGCATTTATCACATGGTAACTCAAACATTCCTAAACATCATAAAAATTATATTGCAATGCATTTATCACATGGTAACTCAAACATTCTCAAACATCATACAAAATCATATTGCAATGCATTCCAACCTTCCCAGTGAGATTGCCATTTAAGCAGTAGTTTTATTTTTGGGGTTGCTATAGGATTGGCAGCTCATGGCAGTGCAGCTCTTGAGTCAGCACCCAGCTTCTGGATGGGGCAAATCACCAGAGGACCCAAGGTTGGCTTCTCAAGAGCCCAACCCACCTCACCCCAGAGCAGTTTTCCTTTCAGTATCAATGGAAGCAGCACCAGGCCAAAGCTACATCATGCAAAATTAAGAAATACGAGCTGGCTGGATCTAAGCACAGGGGTACTGAACACAATGTGGATGCAGAGCCATGAAGTCTAATTAAAGTCTTAAGTGCTTAAAGTCTGATTTACTTCACTAGAATTATTTCGTTCCCTTAAAATTCTCTGCATTTTTTATTCTTATAGCATTTAATTATAGTTTAAATAATTCCCCAAGCCAAGAAAAACTGCCACTTGCATGTTGAAAATGTTGAAATGAGATGCTCTCAGCAGTTGAAATCTGTTTCTTAAAGCTTTTTCTACACAAAAAAAAAAAAAAAAAAAAAAAAAAAAAGGATCGAATCAGCCTTTTCCCACACAATTCCGGTTTTGACAAATTGGCATTTCTAGATGAAGCATGTTCTTCTAAAACATCCTGTTCAGTTCTATTTAAATACATAAAAAATGTGAGCAGTGGAATTATGTGATGAAGTATATTTTAGCTGGGTCTCAAATAGTGAAATATTGAACATGGAGCCTTATTCACTCACTCCAAGGAAACAATCCTGACCCAACTGCTTTCTGGATTTGTGAGGAGATACCACTCAGAAAAAGTACCTGTGCTGCAAACAAAATAATTTTCATGTCATTGCTTCTCTCACAGAGGTGTTCAAAATTTCCAACTGCTATTCCAAGTAAAACAGGGGTAAAACAGTGTTTTAAACTTGATACTGTGAGGCTTGGTGCTGCCCAAATAGAGCCAGTTTAGCCTGGTATATTAATTTCTTACAGATAATTCAGATCTTAAAATAGCACAATTGACATTGTACTGGTAATTGCACAGTAATTTTTTGGATGTGAATTCTTTCCCCTACATCCAGTACTAGAGACTGCCATGAACTAATCACATCCACGAGGCTTCACCAGAGTAGTGAACACTGAATAGGCTGAAATTTGAAGACACAATCATTCCTATTTTTTTTAGAAATGCATAATAGAAAACATAATTCAGTTTTGTAAATATTCATGATTTGTTACCCTTCATTTAGTTCAATAATCATGTTATGAATTCATTTGTTTTACAAATTCCCTTAGTTTTTAATTATATTATTTGACAGCAAGCATAAGAAACTGTATCAGGCCCCTGTGCATTGATTAAAAGATCTAAAAATGAGTAAAATAAGGAGATGAGAAGTGCAGCGCTTAAAATGTAGAATTAAAATATTAATTTAGTGACCTATTATGTGACTAAAATAATGGGAGATAGATAAAAATATTCACAAAAAAAATGCAAAACAAGTTATATTCTCAACCATGTCTCAGATAATGGACAGTAAACAGACTTCAACACAGATGTTACAGCAAACAATTTTTAAAAAAAGGGTTCTGGCAAAATATAAACTGTAGCTGCAGCTGACTAAAGACAAGTCAATCGTTAGAAACCTGAAGTAAAAATTTTCTTAGGATTCTTTAAGATTCGAAGAAAATCAATCAAGAGGAAGAATTCCAGCCCCATGTTGTAGCTGCAGTAATATAACAGGCTATAATCAAGGAATAAAAATCGAAATAGAGAGGACATAACCCCCTCAGTTCAATATGAGGAGCATGGAAAATTCACAGAACTTTACTGCAATAAAACTAAATAAGTCACTTCTTGGTTGCTTCTAGACAGCTCCTGAACACAGCCCGTAGCTGATCTGACCTGTTCTCTCAAAATACTCTTCTATTTTTCTGAGTTGAGACAATAGGAAGAAATCCCAGAATGTCTACATTCCTGAAAAATGTTATTGGTTTGCAATTGCAAGCAACAGATAAAGCATCTGTTGCAGAGGTCACAGCAGTCAGCAGAAATAAGGACTCAAGGATACACAGGGCTGGCCCCTGCTTTCAAGGATGAACTCACAGAAGGAGTCAGATATTTCTCATATTTGCTCTTCTTTGCTGTTGATTTTAGTGTAGATAATTAAATTCTTCTTCTAATTGCTCAAGCAGTGCTGCCTGTGTGAGTGGTCAGGGAAGTTGCATGACATCCTTTCAATCCACTTTTTACAGCACATAATTGTTCTGTTGTTTTTTTTCCCTGCTGTACTGAGATTCAGACTGTGGTGGTAAAACTACTAATATTGATGACTGAGGTGAGGGTAAGAAGTTGTCTTGACTAAAAGATTCCCTTCCCCTAAAAGCCAATGGTCTGTGATTGTTTCCAACTCCTTCCTAGCTAATACCAGTCTAGGCTCCACCAAGAGCCACCCCTCTGTACTGCCCATATTATCTACTGTCCATAATATTTACTGTAACATTTACTGGGTTTATTGTCCATATTATTTACTGTATTGGCCTGATTCCCAAGCCAGTAGCAGTTAAGGAGATACTTCAGCATTCTACCCTCCCCAGGGAGGGACACCTGGTTTTGCTGACTTTGAGCTTCGTGGTTTTCCCCTCCTCTTTCTCCATCACAGTTTATAGCTGGGTCTGCAATCCCCTGGCAGAGAACAGGGCACCAGGGGGGAGATGCTGACCCCCTGTTCTGTCATGGTGTTCACAGTTAACAAAGCTTCTCCCTGGCCTGTCCTAAATTGCACTTGTTTTATTTAACAGCTGGGGTCCAAAGAGTCTCCAACGAGATATAATCACTGTTCAGGAATGGTAATGCATGCAATGTTGAAATTCATACATCAATTATTTATATCAGAATTGACTGGGAAATTCACTAGATAAACTACTCATGATTGTTATTCTGCTGGCTCTAGATTTTTTTTGTGAATTACCCACCTCTGAGGACAGAGTGCTTGTACTTGGAAGAGAGTTCACTGAGCCAGTTTAGAAGGGAAAACACTCCCAAATATATTCAGCAGTGCCACACTAGATGGGGAGAAGCCCCAACTTAGGCAGGAGTTGGGTATTGAAGGCCTTGCTTGAGCAGCCTCTTCTCACCACAGAATGTTTTTGAAGAGCTCATGACATCTCCAAGTTCTCATTTGCAGAGGTATTTTCAGCACATCAGCATAGGTTGGACTTGATGATCTTGAAGGTCTCTTCCAATCTAGAAATTCTGTGATTCTGTGATCACTGTGTGGCTGCACTCAGGAGCCCTCCCCAGCCCAGGACAGATCTTTGCCACCAGCTGGAAAAGCCAACAATATATCAGTCCAGAGATTTTTATTGATGCAAATCCTCTTCCGGCGTCATTTGTCTGCATCAAACTTTGCCATGTCAATTTGTAAACTTAATTAACTGTGGCCTCAATAAAAGCCAAGATTGCTAACATAATGATTAATTAGATCCTTTTAAGTAATGCAATGGTTGAGTTAGCTAAATAAAAATACTGGGGAAACTGGCAAGATAACACACCACTGATGGATGGGGGTTTGTCCCACAAAAGCAAAGGCAAGAAACATTATGGATTAGCACAATAGAAATAGCTGCAACATTAATCATTGGAAGTTATAAGTTGTACACAGCTCCTTCACATATAAAGGCCTAGTGATTGCAATGTCTTACTCCAGAGAAAAGGGAAGTTTTAGCCTCTCCTTATGTCAAACTGTAAGAACTAAACTTTTCATCTCATATAAACCCTCAAGTCCTACTAGCCTATATTTCTGAGATGAGATATTATGTAGATCAAGATAATTCACTTCCCCTCCCTCATATTTGTGGGAGTAGCAGACATTTAATTAACCAGAATTGCACATCAATATCAATTTTACTGTAATTTTTAAGCTGTTCTGATATCAAGTTATTTTTATCTGAATCCTGATTTATTATTTATTTATGCATTTTTATAGTATGTTAATATATGAACACACACACAAAACAGCAATTCCAAACATTCTGTTCACCATCAGAAGCTCTGGGACTCAATCCCTGATCATTACAGCAGAGGCTGTAACAGGCCCTTCCATTCAAGAGTTTGGCACACCAATGCAGATTTCTGTGAACACTTATCTGACAGCAATTTTTATCCCATTCCTTTTTGAAATTCTTAAAGATCTTAAAAATCCTTTTTGAAATTTTTAAGAAATTTATTCTTCCCTCTTCTTGGAAAGCATTTTAAAAGCATTGAATATTATTCTGCAGTTATTAGAAGAGTTTCTACTCCTTGGTCAGAATTTCACAGCTGCATTAGGACTCCAGTTTACGAAAGTCAGGAGGAATCTCCTAAATGTTAAATACTTTGGAGTATTTAACCAAGCCATTTTTCCAGCTTAGCACTTATAAACCACACTGCAGTGGCAAACTGGTGTGAGAGAGCAGTTCTTTAGCTCTGCAATTGGTAGTAACCAAATGGATTCAGCACTATTTCTGCAAAGACCTTGCAGGCATCATTATTCATTTGTCCCTCTTTTCCCTTCCACCCTCTCTTTTCTCAGCTTGGTTACTTTGGGCTCAAAGCCTTTTTGATACAGGTACAATTAAACAAAGTGTTGGCTCCTAGCAAAATAAGATTTCAGAAAACTAGCTTAAGATTTCTTAACAGCAAGCATAATACCAATCAGAAGATAAAAACAAGAAATTACTTTCTACAGGCAGGTAAAGCAAGTAATCTCCTTGATTATTTCCTTATTTTCTAGAATGTCTGATTATTTTCTTATTTTCCATTACTTAGACTAAAAACATCGGGATAGGATAGGATAGAAAGAGGATAGGTAGAGGATAGATATTTCTCATGAGGTTGATTTACAGTGGTGTTTTTCTTGAAGGAAGTTGTTAGCACTTGTTTTTGTTCCAACATGTGAGGCACAGAGGGATGAATCTGATTCCAGATGTTGGGGCTACTCATTGTCACAAGCATTGTTCTTTTTTATTAACCAGTACTGACATTTACAGGCATTATTGTTACAGCATAGCTGTGTCAAATAAGTTTAGTTCTGTTTAACTGTTTCCCATTTTGCATTTAAAACTGAAATGGTTGTGATAACAGTTAATAAATTGGGAGATGGAATTTCACAGATAGAGCCTAAAATTATCATGGGCAAAAATACGTGAAATAGACTGACAAAAAAAAAAAAGTGAGAAAAAAACCCCACAAAAACCCAAGAACCTCACAAATCTTTAAATATTTAAAATTGCAGAGCTTTTTAGGAACAAAAAGAAAGTTTAAACTATGCACGCTACCTATTTTCTTTTATTCTCATGACAAAAACAGGACTGCAGCTGAGGAGCTGACTAACTTGATCATTTGCAATGAGTCACAATTAAATGGAGGCTGCCAGACTCAATTAACGTATCAGTTCAGTACAGATATCATTCTGTCAACCTGAAGGAGGAACTGGTTTTTTTCAGGTCCCAGGAGTTTATTGCTTCTTGCTTGTGAAAAAAAAGCATACTGCATGCCAGCCTTTCCAACAACTCCTAATGCCACTGCCTAGCAAACCAAAAGCCTAAAAATTGCAGTTTATCAGGCCTACAGACATAAAAAATATATGTTGGCCAAAAATTGGCATAATAAAATATTGGCACATCTGTCCAAAGTTATCTCAATTTACTTTCAGATCTAATTAGCAGGGGTTGTGTCTATTTTGATTTGGTGGGGGTTTTGTTTGTTTTTAAAGCAACTGTTGGTAAACAAATTAAGATTTATGCAAAGTATCGAACTGGCTCTCGAAGACAAGCACCTAAATGGATTTTATTAAATTTAATAGGCATTGAACTGACAGCTGAATTCCTTTGGAGGCAGCCACAGGGGTTTTTCCTCCTCCACCCTAGGTTTGAACTTGCAGAGAGACAAGGGGCCACTGGGCAGAGCCCTGGAACCTCCTTCCCTGAAGGGGCTGAGCTCCAGCCCAGCACTGGGGAAGGGGACCAAAGCCATGCCTGTGCCAGCACGAGGCAGTGGGAGCTGGAAGAGGCCACAGTAGTGGTTGTTACAGGGCTTGCCTCCATTCAAAGGCACAGCACAGACTCCAAATAAGCAATTTCCAGACCAGTCATCCAGGCAGGAGCCTCGTTCTTTGCCAAACAAAGGAAAGCTCCTCCAAAATGCTGAAATCCACCTGTTATTTCCAGCTACAAAACACACTGCTCCATTTTCATGCATCACTTCAAAATCTACAGCAGCCTGAGCACACTTATTCTCCTGAAATGCAGGGGTGGAAGTCCCTCCCTTTCCTAGCCTCCTTTTTATTACAACAAGCATTTTACAGAATCTCAAGAATACCCCATCTAAAGAAAGGAGGAACTGCCAAACAATCAAATCCTAGCACACTGAGAAGACAAACTTGTACTCATAACTCACCCCATCAAGCATTTGATTCCACGCTCAGTCAGTTTTGTGTCAAGGACAAGAGAAAAATAAAAGGAGCATTAACTTCTCTCCCAGGCAGGGGTGTGACAGGACTCTAAAGAAGCAGCAAAGTCAACTGCTGCCAATATTATTTATTAACTTCCTTTAAAGTGTAGTTTAATCCCCTTTAAGGCAGACACCTGTAATCAATTGATGATTTACCCACTAACAGTACAATTTCAGTAAGCCTGGCACAACCCCTACTCCTGAAATGCAACAACTTGTGCTAAAAACTTCAAATGAAAATTCCCTCACAAAACCCATTACAGGGTTTTGCTCTTTTTTTCTTTTCCTGTGAATTTTGTTTGGAGTTCTTTTTGTTCCTTTTTGACTGGAGAAGAAACAGTGCTGTAGCTAACAGCAGCATTGTGTTTACCCATTGTGGCAAAGACATTCCAGTGCCACTTGCCCCGTGGCTTTCCCTTGCCATTCCTCCCAGCCATCCAGATACACAGCTTTCTGCTTGCCTTGGAATTAAGTGCTGTGGCTCTGTGGAAATAAGTGTTGTGTCTCCCAGCTGATGGTCAGGCTGCAGAGCTCACAGTCAATTATCCATTTCCCAGTGGCTCTTGGAGCACGTGCCTTTTGCCAGCACTTGAACCCAGAAATCCATTAAAATCAGCTCTGGCTTAGCACAGGTGTTTGGTTCCCTGTTTGCTTTCTCAGGCACGAGGGGACAATCAACTTCACTGCCTGTGTGTGCAAGAGCCTTTCCCAATGTCTTGGTTTGGAATTTGGTATCTGTCAGGGAAAGCCGGAATTTCCACTGGAATGGAGAATGTAAACCCCTCACCCCCTCCAAATTATAATTTTGCAATTCACGGCTTTCAGGCAAAGATTTGGGAATAGGAATAACAGTTCTTTACTAGGAATATTAACAATACAAATGTAGTAGAAAACAAAACTAACTAACCAAACAAGCAAACAAACAAACAACAATTTTGGAGAACCCTGACAGAGTCAGAGCTACAGCCTGACACCCTGTTGGTCAGGCTGTTGGAAGCAGCCCACAGTGAGTCCTCCTGGAGTGGCAGATGTGGTTCTGTTGGAGTAGAGACGATCCTGAGAGAAAAGGGTCCAGGGATGGTGAGAAGGGTCCAGTGATGGTGAGAAGGGTCCAGGGATGGTGAGAAGGGTTCAGTGATGGTGAGAAGGGTCCAGTTTCCCTCCAGGAATCCAGTGGAACCAGATCCCTGGTGTTCCTGAGTCTCAGTTTTATCCAGGTAGGAATGGTTGGCTCCTCTCACTGGGTGGAGCATCTCACACTGGGATGATGGAATGTGGATGTTCTACTTTGGGGAGTCTTAATGGCCCATTAGCAGCAGATATCCCCCTGGAGGGAGGACAGGCAGTGACAGAGATAACAAACACTGCCCCACCTGGTTTGAACAGCTGCCCCATTATCAGAAGCCACCTGCCCCCCTCCCTCCCAGAGTTACAAGAGATAAAGAAAAACATCTCCCCAGCTACTTTTAACAGATGAAATAGAATACACACTTTTGGTTCCATAACCCAAGACACCCAAATAGGAACTGGCCTCTCAATGTGAACATGAATTTCATCTGGGAGCAGACATGAATTGCAAGGGTGTAATGGATTTGTGTTCATTACTGAAAGAAAATCTGGGGCAAGACCCCACCAAAACTCATGAATAAAAATATTTTAAGCACTCTGAAATCATTCTACATTGCTAGTTTGTACTTATTAAACATTAGGTACTTTCAGTACATGGTCCTCAAACATATTTGCCCTAGGGAACCTCTTAGTATCTAGAATACTCCTTATTTCTCATTAGGAAACAGATAAGTAATTCAGAACATTCTGATATTTCCCTGTCACAGCTGGGAAAAGATTTTTACATTAATTATTTAAATTTTATGGCACTGTCTGCAGCATTTTCTGCTTTGCTACAACAACAGAATTAAAGGACAAAGGAAAAACTATTCTTTCCAGCAGAATTTCATTCCAGACCACATTTTAAAACTCAAATGCTATGCACTCATGAAAGGATAATAAAAATCCTTGATAACCCCATGGAAATATGCCCTGAAGGAATGAAACTTAGAAGACATGAACAGGTCATCTAAGGGAATTTCTTCATGTTTGAAACTAGAGAAATGTTGACAGCTGCAAGTGTAATGACAATACACATTATCCAGTGATGGATTCACAAAAAATACTTAGGCAGACCAGAGAACCAGGGCCAGAAGCTGGCACTAAGCAGCCTCGAGATTGTCCTTCTAATTTTCTAATACTTTCTTTAGCAAGTTAAACTTGCAATCTTATCTGAGTGGCCTCAAACTTACCCTCATCTCACTGGCCTTGCACCTGGAGCTATCAGATTCTTTTTAGAACCTTTAGTTCCTAAGTCCTTCCTAAACTGCATAAAGTTTGCAAAATAGGTGCTAAGTTGTGTATTGCTCAGATAATATGGGAACACTGACTAAAAAATACCTGTGCATGTTTAGTGTAATTTTTCTTTTCCCTCTTCTGAGAGCACAACACAGCACAACATCACTGCTTCTCCCTTGTATTTTGAAAAAGAAAAAAAGCAGCAACACAAAAAATGCTTAGAAAATGAAAAAGTAAAACCTCTTTTTTTCCCTGGTAAAATAATGTGTCAGCATCTGCTACCAGTAAAAGCCTCCTCAGCCTCACAGATTTCATTTCATACCTCGACAGAGAGCACAGGGATGTTGTCTGGGTTTTTGCCATTCTCCTCTGTCCCCTTTAAGGAGTTTGTAAAAGTCTTATTTTTAACTTTGTGTTTTTGGAGTCAGATACACTTTCATATAAACAAGCCACTTGTTATTGTAAAATCTAGAGATGTTTACATTCTTTTCATAAGGAGGAGACTGTTGATGGACTGTTGCATGGTCCAGTGTGGTTGGAGAAGATTTTCTTCCTCCAATACATGGTGACTGCTGGAGTTCGATAAATGTTGATTCTGTAAATAAACTTTTCTCTTTTCTGCCTCAGACATCACATGGTGTGGGTGTGAGTTCTTTATGTCATCTGTGACACAGGGACAAACACAAGCATGGGGGCTCCACTCCCCCCTGCACCAGTAACACCCAGCAGCTCCAGCAGGCACAGCGTGCTAGGGGAGGGTGAGCAGCCAGCAGCCAGCCCAGCCTGGGCCTTGCTCTGAGTCAGGGCACCATCAGGAGCTGGCTGCATCTGCTGTGGGAAGCCCTGGCACCGCTGGAGAATGACAAACAATTGTATGAAAAGTGCCAACAAGAAATCCCGTTAGAACACACTGAGCAATGCTGATGCACAGCCCTCAAAGAGCTGGAGCACATCCCATCCCACAGCCACGGGACACCCATCCTGTCACCTCCCAGCACTGCAGGCAGACAATTCCCTGGCTCTGCAGCCTGACACCATCTGCTGAAGTTCTCCAGAGGCAGAATGGATGCGCTGCTGTTAAAAGACAAGTTTGGGAACAGACGTATTTAAGATTCTCCTTTAATTTTTCCCCTGAAAATCCATCATAAACTAGCAAAGGATTAAGATTTGGTGATTAGCACCTGAATGAAAACAAGTCATTATTTTTGCACCAAACAAGGATAGAGTATCATGGGTAATTTATAGTGGGTAATTAAGATAATGAATACTTGAGAGTCTATCAAATAAATAGTCCCTAAAAGTATCATTTTAATAGGGGCATGATTATAGGCAGCACTGAAGAGGACCAAAACAGAAACAACATACCTGTTTTAGATACATGTTTTAAAAAGGCATGAATCTGATCATTTGAACTGTCATCTAAGTTCATCTTTGATTAAGACCTGTTCTTCTAAGTTTGTCTACATGGGCATGAAATAACTGGTAAAATTCTACCAATGTCACCACCCGTGTGAACACATTTTAGATGCTTTTTTGCTTGGCCTATCTTGCACTAAATGATATCATTGGAGGAAGAACGTGCTTCATCCATGGAGAGGTGAGCAGGTGGAGGGTTCCCATCAGATGACTGAGCCTGATTTTCTATCCCCATTGAAGCTTAAGGGTAATATTCCACCTTTCAGTACAGCAACAGCAGAAGAGTGCAAGCATGGAATAATGTAGCCAATACCAGGCCTCAGCAGGTCTGTAAAACAGGTAAAGCACATCTAAAATGTGTGTCCTGCCAGAGCTGTTGTAGCTAACACTGAACCAACCCAGTCGTGTTTCCTGTGTCTCCATCTTAGCAGGAGCTCCTTACTCAGCACTCTGTAAGGCTCCAACACCCTGCATGGGCACTGTGACTCATCCCTCTCAATCCCTTGGGCTCCAAAATGAAGCTGCAGTAGTGCTGAGCTCTTCTGCCCAGCTCAGCAAACCCAAACATTATTGCTTTTTATAGCGCTCTTCAGCCAAGTTATGATGATTTCTTATCACATCTTGAGAAGAGGGTCACTCTTCCTCCATACAGATTGAAGGGAAAACACAGCTGCAGGGGATTAAAGAGCCAACTGCATGACCAGGACCCATCCTGCACCTGGCTCAAGGAGAGGCAGGTTCCCAAGTCACTGTGGCCACATTACCAAGCTCAGGAAGATAAAAATAATCAGTGATGTGGGCTTTGCAAAGCTGCAGGATGTCCCCCGTGGTGGGAATGTATTTGGGAGTTGGAAGGTGATAACAGCTGAAGGTGGCAAGTTGTTCCAGCTTGTCTGTTCCTCCTGCTAAATCAGAAAGTTGAAAAGGACAGGCTACACTGAAATCTCCCCAGTGAAAAGCTAAATGCTCATAATATGACCTGCTTTACCAGGAGAGCCTTTATGTCCTGATCACTGAGAAAGCATTAATTGCATTGGTTTTCACAGGCAAGGTGAAACTCTAATATGTAAAGCGTGTACCAAACATCAGAAGAAAACTCTAAGGGACAGAATATCCCCTTGCATGTGTGAATGCTGTGACCTCCTGAGGAAGTGACTCCCTTGGAGAGGTTGCCCCATGCTAGAAACAGCCTGGGGGACTTTGTTTGGAAGGGGGTTTATATTTTTTGGAAGGGGGTTTATATTGTTTGGAAGCCAATCTTTGGATTAATTGCAGTTTCATGCAATCTGCCTTCTTTGCTTATCTTCGTGCCTCAGTTTTATGTAATTTCTCAGTTTTATGACCAGCCTGGAGTTTGGTTATGATTGATGGTTTGGAAGGTTTCATGCATGGAATTCCACCTCTGCTTTAGTAAAATCCTAAGTTTGATGGGAAAATAGTCACTAAGCCTCTAAGAGCAAAATCCTGGTTTTTTCATTGCAAGTGTTGATTGATCAGAAAATTGGTGCTTCTCACAATTTTTTCCCCTGCACTCCTGTGGTTTTAAAGGTCTGATTTAAAATTTTGCTTGCCTGTTTGAAAGCATAATGAAGTCTATAATTATCTATTATCTTCCAGGCAGTTCTCAAGTGTTGATGGATCTTCACTATTACTTTCCTTAGAAATACAGGAGAAAATCCTTCTGCTATCTTGGAAAAATACCTTCTTCTTTCCTCACATAAGCATGAGCTATAATACACAAAATAATTTATTTCTGTGGAAAAAAAATCATATGCTAGGAAAATAATTTAATAAGCTAAACAATTAATCACTACCACAACCCTCCCAATATTCTTTTCCAGCTGCTAATTAATATATTGCTGAACATACTTCAGTTAGTTTCTGGAAAAAGTCCTGCAGGCTCCACTATTTGCAGTCAGCAGCAATCCTGTCCTTCAAATGTTCATCTAGACACAACAAGTGGAAATGTGATTTCTGGTCTCTTATCTCCTTGATTTGATTTGATTCACAGAACTTTCTGGTCAGGTACTGAAATCTTCCAGTCAAACCAAAGACAAAGCTGTCAAACACAAGTTATCTTAAGGAAAATAAAAAAAAATATTTTCTTCTTTAGGAGAAAACATAAAGTAGCCTAAAGTAAGAAATATTCCTATAATTTGGTGTTCTGCTGTATCTAAAGGGACCTGTAATTATAATTTTGTGAAAACAATAACATAAAATGAACCCTACATGAAAGCTCTGCTTAGGTTAAATATCTGCAATCCAGTAGGATCAAGAAAAAATCAACAGTTTGCATTTTGGAAAGAAAGAATCCATGAGGGTTTGTATGACACTCATATTTCAACAACTTCATCGTGAGTTGTTCCAGCATTAAATTTCAGCTGTTTTTTCCTGCAAATGTGGAAAGCATTCCTTAGTTAAACAGCAGATATTTTTTTCCTTGTTTAATAACAAATAAATTAGGAGGAAGCTTTTGTTTTCCATCGGCTTGACAATTTTGTCACTGTTTTGCTGGAAATAAGAGCAGTTGGCATTTTCTTCATGCCAATATATGCCTGTGTGAGTTGAATTGTCTCTGAACTATGAGCAATAACAAGGCAGTCCTTGCACCAGAAAGCAATTAATGATTGCTCTGCAGCCAGGTTATTCCCAGGGTTGGGAGCCCCTATCATAGAGCCGTGGAAAATCATCTCTGGGTAAACTGCTTAGGCCCTTTAAGGAGAAGAGACCTGCCCTCTTGGAAATAAACCACCTTGTTTTATTAAAAAGAACCCTCTCCTAGCCATATGGAAAGATAACATCGAATTAAAGGGTGCAATCAAAAGATTGTAAATGGATTATTTGATTTTCCTAATGTTCTAAAGGATTTGAGGGCTAAGACAACTTAGCATTCTCACACAAGTTACTTTTTTTGGCAGCTTTCTCTGTCTATTAGAGACTCCAAAACTTCCTGTGAATTTGGATTTACAACATCAGCACAGAACTAAATTTTCCTAGAAGAGCAAAACCTATTGAGGTAGCAGAGAAAACCACTGCAAACACCCAAACCATCATCTCCTCCCTCTTCAGCAATGTCACTCAGTTACATAAACATGCCATGCACACTGAATTTCACATCCCCAGTGCCACTTGAAGCAAGCCATAACATCTCCCAGCCAAATATATACACGACTCCAATATGCATATACATATAACTCCAGTACACAGCTAATGAGATGCAATTATTCACAGCTGATAAGACTCTTGTTCTAAAACCCTCTACATGAAAGCAAGAAAAATTTGAGTTGCAGAGAGACTTTTCCCTTTCATCAGTGCTGTCAATTATAATTCCAACATTATGTAAGAAGCAGGAGAAACGGGCTCTGATCTGGCTAAAGGTTAATAAATGCAGCAGTTCAGGGAACTAGAGCAGAAGAATACTAATGGCCCCTGCACCTGGAAAGCAGCTTCCCTCTTCATCCTAATTAGCTTCTCCCCCATCAGAGCATTTGTGCCCAATGCATTTATGGAATAATGCAGGTCTTTGGCTTCAATAAGTCAAGTGTAAGTCAAAGAGAGGAAAGAAGGTATTAAAAAAGACTGATCCTGTTATCATCACTTATTTGGCATAAAATAATATTGACAGCTCTTCTGCTTTTCCATCCCCATTAGAAAAACCCAACATACCACAATGAGTATTTTTCTCTGGATTAACTTACACTTGCTAATTTTCCTGTGTTAATATTTTCAGGTTTTTCTGTAAGTATTCTAACTTCTTGCTGTGCACCAACAGATAACAAAAGATCTGCAGCAATGCTGCATTTCTTGCAAAACCATATTTTCAACAAAACATGGAAAAAACCCAAACTCAATCAAAATTCCACATCAAAGGATTTCATGGCAGTGCACTGGTCAGGAATACACACTGCACATTAAATGTCTGATGGGAAAGGCCAGGGAGAGGCCCAAGGAGTGATGAGCTGCTCATCTCTCACAGTGCCATCAGCCTGTGCAACAAATCACATGCAAGACATGCAGAGGATGAAACACAGCTCCTTTCACCTGTCACTGTCCTCCCTGGGATCACCAGGAGCTGGCTGTGACACTTCATCAACCACCTGCTTTTTGTCAGGTTAGTACCTCATCAGAGAGTGGCAAAATAAACTCATCACAGTAGTTCAGACATTTCTCTCGTGAAATCTGCCACATCATTTCCTCATTCTTATTTCAGGTCTTTAGCTTTACAAATATTGACTCCCCTGAGCAAATCCAGCTCTCTTGGCTGACCACCAGCTCTGGGAGACACAGTCTCCACCACCAGCTGGATAATTAATGATTCTAGTGATGTGTGGAACATATTCAGGGGTAGGAACACTGCTGGTATAACCAGAAGGGGTTAAGGCTAGAAGCAGCGGATGAGGTGTCAGAGGGAAAGTCAGTGAGTGGAAAGAGTCTGTAAACTGCTTGTGTCCCAGTACTGTCAAAGTGTGTGAGATGGAGCCCTCCAAACCTTGCACCTCTGGGAGGCAGGAGCCTTCACTCCCTGCCCTCCCTGCTTGTTGGGGCTGCCCCACACCCTGACCAAGGTGGGGCTGTGGCTGAGGCATCAGCTTCCAGCCCATCAAGCCCCCTCTAAAGTGCCTACACTAGGGGTGGGACTCTTACTGTCTTGATCTGCTTTCCAGGACAGGGAATCCTTTCATGCAGCACTGGGAGGGGGATTTTTTTTTTTGAAGATAAAAGAGAGCACTGACTGCTGCCAGAAGGAAATCATGCAGAGCATGCCTGCAGCAGCAGCTGGTGCAGCTGCCAGCATCCACCAGCTGCTCTTGGACCAAAGTCCTTCTCCTCAGGACTGAGGAGCTGCCTCCTCCTGTGAAGGTGCTCCTGCCAGCACAGGAAGCTGATTCCAGAGGCAGAGGTACACAAAAGGCAGAATCCAGTGAATCCCAGGCATATCTTCTCTCTCTAAGGCTATGGCAGGAGGTCTGGAAGTGGGGCAGTAAACAGGACCCTGGCTAAGGGAAATGCAGACCTTCACCCAGCTCATAGATACTGGTATGAATCTCCTGAGCAAGTATTTACCTCTCCAGTCATTGTTTATATATATCTGCAACATGGAAGCAAACAGCTGTGGGTAGGGGCTACTCAGGAGGAGCTTCTGCCTGTTGTGAGGACATACTAAAGGTTCTTGCCCTGCAAATGGTTGTGTGAAACCTCTGGAAAGGTTTATGTGGTTAACATGTGAGATATAAAGCTTTAACTCTATATTCCTGGTGTTCCTGGGACATTTGGCCAAAGGGTTGCAAGCCTGTGGCCAGTGCTGTGTAGAACCAAGCTTTCCCAGTGGCTCAGGTCAGAGCCCAGACCAGTGACACACCATCTGTAGCAGCAGAGGTGTTTCAAACATGCACTAAAAATATTTCCCTTCACTTTTTGATTGAAAAAGACCAAACACCTCCTGCCTATATTTACCTGATGATGTCAGCTCATGACCTGGCCCATCCAGCAGCTGTCTCTGTACCTGAGGTCCTCAGCTGTTCCTTTGTACCTCCTTCCAGGCAGGTGGTGAGACAAAATCACACACAAAAGTTTATTCCTTGCTGTGAAATTAGTCACTGCTAGCCTCAGCACAGATTCTTTTCTGCACCATAATGCTTAATACAAAGGAAAGATTAATTAAATTTTGTGGAACTGTAGCTCAGGTGTGTCACTAGGGACTTGTTTGCTCCTTTTTATTTAAACTTGCATTAGTTTTCATTAAGCTACATTACAGCTTCTAGCCACTTTCCCCTTATTGCACTCAGTATATGAACTTAGATGCTTCAAGGATTGCAAACAATGCAAGGTAATTAGGCCAAGAAATACTCAATCCCTCCAGGAGTAACTTTTTTTCATGGCATGCCTCCTGCCAAAGGAAACCAGAAGCCCTGTGAGCTCTGAGGAGGAGGGCCAGGCTGTGAAATTCCACTTGGAGGCACAAATTCAGTCTCCAGAGTCAGTACAACGTGCATCCCTCTGAGTGAGAAATCCCACCTCTCCCATGGTGGGAAGTGGTGAAAATTACACATAGCACAACTTGCATGTTTCAGAAGCCACAAACACTGCAGACACTTTTTCATGCAGCTGGATGCAGTCAGCAGCAGTTGGGCTCTGACACCACAGGTTCTTTCCAGGCTGAGAAAAACTGGGCTCCTGGTGCTCATGGCTGTGCCTCCCCCATGGCCACCTCAGGGTGACACCCATCACCCTGATCAAAAACCTCCCTTGCCTGACCCACTGCTAGGGCTGCCCTGGCACACACCCCTGTACTGCTGAGCAGTGACCTCAGCAACTCTTACTGACTGGGAAAAGAAATATCTGAGCAAAAGTAAAAAATATTTCCTTTTTAGCCTGAGTACAGCCCATCTGGTTCATGCCAGAGTGCTTCTGTACATGGGCAGGTCAAACAGAAAATCTCTTCAGTCAAAACACAGTAGAAATACAACTGTTCAGTCATGAGCATGACAAACCCACTATACTGCTCTTACAAACTTGATTGAATGTCTCAGAGCCCTTCAGGCTTTTACCACAGTTTGAGGTCTTGATGGCAGATGCATTTTCCATCCAGCTGCCCAGAGGATGGGCCACAGCCCCTGACATGGCCCTTTGCACAAGCAGCTCTCCACCTTGCAAGTGCAGGGCAAAAAAGGCAAGGAAAGGCCTGGTTAAAAGAAATAAATAGTTTTATTTAGGTTATTTGTTTGTTTTGTTTTATTGTTTATTTTGGGGGGTTTTTTTTGTTTGTTTGGGGGGGGGGGTTGTGTGGGTTTTTTGGGGGGGTTGGGTATTTTTGGTGGTGGTGGTGGGTTTTGGTTTTGTTTTTTTCCCTTTGTGAAGCCCTTTACCATCATACCCACTTCTCTGATGGCCTGCACAAGGGTTTGTGCCAGAAGAGCATGAGCTGAACTGCCCTGGATGAGGACACAGCCTCTTATCCTGCTGCTGCTCTGATTTAGGGTCACCCAATCCCCAGGCTCCAAGGACACACTGTCCACCCTCCTTTCTCCACTGTCTCTGAATTCTGTCTTCCCAGTTTCACCCATTTTCTGTTCTGGGCACAATAACCTACTAGAAGAGCATGACTCCTTCCCTTTTAGAACAGCTCATCCAGCTCCTTCCATGCACCCAGGCCCCAGACAGGCCCCAGGATCTCCTACCAGTGTATCTTGAGTCCCAGCACTGTCTGAAAGGTTTTAGCTGGGGAGGCCTGGCCAGGGGGCAAGTGGTGGAAAGAAGGATCATAAATGAGTGCTGTGGTTTAGCAGGAACTCCTATCAAGCTGCATTTTGGTTGGATGGGTTTATGTTATCTAACATAACTGAGCAGATGGCTTTCAGGATGAGAAATCCATCAAATCTACCTGGTGATGTGTCGAGAGCACAGATGAATGAGAGGAAGAAATATTATTTAGAAAAGCAAAACAAGGAGTGTGTAATACCAGAGAACAACAGAGGAATGAGTTCCCAGAATAGGGTGTTAATGCAGAATTATGAAAAATGATTAAAAGCTGGTAGAAAAGACAGGTTGCACAAAACTGATGTTATCAGGTTCAAATTCATTTCAGCCCTTCAAGGTACTGAATCAGAGTTATTACAATAGCCACTCAATAGTCTCAATAGTTTTTCCTGCCTGAATGTTTATTATCAAGCTTTTCAGATTAAGGCAAGAACAGTGAGCAGCTGATGTTAAAGTACAAGGTTATGAGCACATTTGTCATAGGTTATAAAAACTGCATTTGCCAAGCTTCAAGTTGCCACATTGCAAGGGAAGGAAATTAGAGAGTGGAAATCCATTTGCAGCTGCACTTTATTCCAAAAGAAGCCATGTGGGAAAATACAAGGATTTTAAGATGTCTAGTACATGCTACACTCAACAGATAAGACATCCACACTGGGGAAGGCTGATTTTCCAAGTTTCTCAGGCTGGCAGGGCAGTGAGGGGAGTCAGCAGCATCCTCAGTACCTGCCTGTGCCATACACGTTGTTCTGCTCCCTACAACACTGCACACACCCTGACAAGGCCTTCCAACCCACCACTCACTACCCACCCTGCCATGGCCTGAACTCAAAGTTCTTGTTCCCTGTGCAACCTGTCCTATTTTTTTTTCTTTTTTTCTTTAGCAAGATCTGAATGTAGTGTTAGAAGAAAGAATGTAGTTCATTGTTCACAGCTCAGCTGATGTATTTCTGCACCAGCACCTGCCTAGACAGCTTCTCTCACAGGTATGAAAGGACACAAGATCAAGGATGGCTGAACAGAAACTGATTCTTCTGACACTCAGCTGCAACCAGGACAACCTGCTGCTCCCAGGACAGTCACAGGTGAGGGCTGTGTCCCTTCACAGGGCTGAAATTCAGTGTCAGGTCATCTCTGCACAAATCCCCCGCACTCCCAGCCACCACTTTTCACCAGGTGAGGACATTCCATTAGTTCTTGCTGGAGGTTTCACACAACAGAAAAATGTATTTGGAAATGGGTGCAAATACAGAGGGCTGACATACCTGAAGACAACTCTGTCAGAGTCCAGTACATACACACGGCTCCTAAAGTCATCCTGCTGTGTCTGTCTGCCAGGATACACCACAGTGCTTCTTTCTAGGAAGGGGCAGCATATCACAGGAGAAAATATACTGGGAAAAATTAAAAAAGAAAAGAAAAAGAAAAAAAAAGACTGAAAGAAAAAATAAGTGTAATTAATTATAAATCTTGTTCCTTATAAAAATCCCAAACCACCACACTCAATTTTATTAAGGGCCAGTGTTCTTGCTGGCTATGAAATTTGATACTTATCTTTTTCTTCCTCTGAGGATATCAGGGTGCCATGTGTTGAACTTACTCAGGCCTCATCGTGTTTTACTTGAAATTCTCTTTCACAGAACTGGAAAGGCTGAAAAAAGTTTTCAAGATTAGTTAGGCTACAATATGCCAGCTTCATTAATGTAATAAAACTTCAAAGTAGAGAATTTATTCCGTCTGTAGCAATTAAAATGTAAATAAATACAAGAAGTAAAATGAATCTACCAAATATTTGGGGGCATTATATCACTTTTGGGAAGTGTAACACTTACACCAGCACGTCAGGGAATGGAAAACTGGCTTGCTCACACCCAGGAGATGCATTTGCATCAGATGGCAACACTGCTGAATTCAATGGCACATAGCAGGACAGTGTCACCTCCCAGTGCTCAGACCCTAAATCAAAACTGCTGTCCTGAATATTCTGCTGCTTTGCTTATTCAAAATATACAATTTTTCTTCAGCAGTTGGAAGCAATTATCAGCATAAGGAGGGGTTTCTTCTGCTGGTTATATGGGCTGAATACTATTTTCCTTATTTAATGGAGAAATTTGAGTGGGGCACTGCTACATTTGGTGTGGCTGTTCCATCTCATCCCCAACACTGTCACTCTCTCACTCTGCCTCTCCCTGCACTGGCAAACAAGGCTCAATTGCAAATACAGCTTCTCACTCACAGTTTCAGTTCTCCTGAAGCAGAGCTTCTGCTGGGGATTTTTTTTTTTTTCCTTTGAAACAGACATTTGATACTTTATCTTCTGCCAGTGGATGGACACTTGTGCCATTATACTGAGCCACCCAGTGACACTGTCCCTCCTGCTCCTCCCTCTCACCTGCCAATTTAACAAAGAGCTCCACGGACAGATGTGGTGGGGTTTGGGCACAGACTGTGCAGGGAAGGCAATTAAAAGACATCACAATATTAAAATAGGACTGTCACCATCTTATACCCACAAAGAGATCTTTAGTTTGATTGGTGGACCATTAAAATGAAGATGCAACTCCAGCACAAAGATAGTTTTTGGAATATGAATCAACTGTTCTGATTAAATTTCCAAAACCATTATTATGTGACTTCTCTTTTTAAACCCTTCCTCATTAAAAAAGTATTTTGATCTCTCTTGTAATAGTTCAAATTCTTTCATTAAATCCTCTTTTTCTGTCATTTTTCTCATGTTGAAGTTCCTGAGGGGAAACAAAGATGCTTTCTCCAGAAGGCTTTTCCTTTGTGCCCCTTGTAAGGAGGACAGAACAATAACATTCAGGACAGCTGCTCTGCACTGTACACAACCAACCAGCCAGCAAAAACAGTGAAAAATGAAGCCAAAAAAGGAAACACTTTCATATTCATGACTCCCTGAGGGCACTTCAGTGAGTTCACAGGGGTCATACGAACAGCAAATGTCACAAGTGTGTCCACTGAAAATATCATGTGGAAAAGTCTTTTAAAACATGATCTAACAACACAACTTATATAAGGTTAAAAGAAAAAGAAGTTTCTGTGTAAGCTCAGGACAAAGCATCCCACAAAGGTCAAAAAAACCCAGCATTTTCCTTGAGTTGTTATTAATTTCATGTCCACAGCTTTAAAAGCAGCACTTTGTGTGCTCACACTGCAAATGTGTCTCCACAGTATGAAGAGCACCACGGTGTCAATCCTGTCAAGGATTTATAGTTTTTTGCCTTGCTGATAATTGTGGAATAAGACTATTTTGGAGGCTTACCTTCATTGTTATACTTCATCCTAAATATTGGTGGCTCAGTGGCGTTCTCTGCTTGTTTACACCTTTAGGCCTCTGCTGACAAAGGGACAGATATCATGAAGTTATACCAATAGACTGCAGGTTAGGAGAAAAATTAGTAATTTAGTATTATTAACTATTTCATTGCTGCAAAGGCAGTAAATCTCTGCCAAGATTTTTGTGCCTGCCCCATAGGAGGTAATGGCAAGAGACATTCATTGCAGCAAAAACCTTACTTACAAACTGAAGAGGCTGGAGGGAAACCAATAGACTGCAGGTTAGGAGAAAAATTAGTAATTCAGTATTATTAACTATTTCATAGCTGCAAAGGCAGTGAATCTCTGCCAAGATTTTTGTGCCTGCCCCATAGGAGGTAATGGCAAGAGACACTCACTGCAGCCTTACTTACAAACTGAAGAGGCTGGAGGGAAACCAAGGCTTGCAAGACCCCGTGACATGGTAATTCCAGGCCAGCATTAGAAACCACCCCGAGATTCCCAGTCCAGCAATCTGCTTTGATCCCTACCAGGAGTGAAGCAGGACTTCCACAGAATCCCATTCCAAGGTTTTCCATCTTCCCCAGCACACAGCAGTCACACACCACAGGCTGTCCCAGGCACAGGGTGCTGCCAGGGGCTCTTTGGCACACACTGGCAGGGTTTCTCTGGCCTTAACAACCACTGACTCATCCATCACCCCCAAAATTGTTCATATTGTTGCTGCTAAAATCAGCAAATAAGGGTCTGTGATCAGAATCATCCTGGAGAGGGTCTGAGGAGCTGTTTGTTTGAAGTGTGCACACACACACACAGGTGTGCAGACACAAACACACAGCACTGAAACAACAGCAGCCCTGCCTCAGGAACAGCCCCATGCCCAGCCTGCTCCAGCCCTGCAGTGCCTGGTGAAGACTCAGAATCCAGAACCAAGTTTTCCCTGGGCTACACCAGCACAATGAAGCCGGTGGGAACACTTTGCAATTAGGAGGATGGTAATTGGTCTTTGTGCACATCAGCTATTCATGCACGGGCTGCCGAGCCACAGCCACTGCTGGCACACCAGACTGCAGCTCACTGGAGCTCATTTGTGGTTAATTCCTCTTGGGCTGCCTATGTGTCAGTAACTACCTCAGAGCTTTCCCTCTAAAATCACGGGGTTTTGTTGTTCTAGCATTAAGGCTTTGCAGCTACAGAATTATAAAATGATAATGGTTGGAAAAAGCCTCCAAGATCATCGAGTCCAGCTGTCAACCCAAAGTGAAGCTGCAGCCCATGGACAGCAAGAGGGTACAAGCACCACGCTGCAGATAACCTCCCATCTTACTTTCCCTGCCAGCCTCAGGAAGAAGAAAGGTTTCCAGAGAAATATGCAGAACCAGCTGGGGAATACACTGATGTGAGCAACGAGCTGGCAACTCTGGTACTTATACACTCGAATGTACCCACCCACTGCTCTGAGAAATATGTAAAATACCAGGATTAAATAGGGCTATATTCAACACTGCCTCAATTTCTCTCCATAAATCTGGTTCTGCTACCTGCATCCAGCTCCCCAAATAAATAAATTTGTGATTTATTTAGATTGCAGTGCAAAAGAATTGAAGACACATGCCCCTTTTCTCAAGGTATCAATATTTAATAACTTTCTTGATCACCTAAATTGTGGGTTTCTCATTCTCTGACTTCAAAGCATTTCATGGTCTAGCCCAGCTCATCACATTACATAATCGACCTTTTTTAAATGCTAAACATTATTTCAGAAAGCCCTCAGCACACAGGATGCAATACCACAACATGCAGGCATTCAGGCCAGAGAGGTATGTAAATCCATCCAGCATCCCTTACAACACACTACTTATAGCCCTAGTCCTGCTCTGTAAATGTCCTGTCATTTCTTTGCTATTCCAAGCTCAACAAATTTGAAGGACATCTGAAAAGGCCTGTCAGATTCAAATATTTAGGAAAAAAAGTATGTTAGTGTTTAGAAACGTCATAAAAATAAACACATGCAAGGAGAAATAGTTCAACCTATCCAAATGTTTTGAGTGCAGAACCAACATCTGAAAAAGAAGGTTATGGATGCCATTATGCTCTGAATACTGAAATCATCTCATTGCAGAGTGGCAGTTGAGAAACAAACAAAATGTTAGTTTTTCAAAAGACAGGAATAGAAAAGAACAGAAATGTGCTGACCGTGCAGGTCTGGCTCAAGGTGCAGCTCACACTTCCACCATCTAACAGGGACAGAAACAAAGAAAACTGTTAGGAGGAGATGGAAAGAATGGGAAATAAGAAGGAAAGTGCTAAGATCACAGCTGTTTAGTTCAGAGAAGTACAAATATAATACACAGTGGCTGCTCCCATTTGCTGAGATAATAGTGCATCCCTGGAAAAGAACAGCAGTGGGTTTAAAGGTGAGGAAAAGAGGACCTGAATATAATTTCAGCATTTCAACTTAAAGTAAAAATCTAAATGGACTAACAATTTGATATTTGATGTTTCATTAAAAATAAGTTATGTTCTTGGTTAGTTAAGAGCTACTGCTAGAAGTTCTTACTGGTGAGAGGCATATTCAAAGAGATTTGCAGGATTTTTTTGCAGGATACTTAGAGTTGTCTAGTCCTATTTGAAAGTTTCCCCCATAGCAAAAAAACCCTCAGCATCATCCCCACCCCTATTTTTAAACATAAGCTCTTCACACACATTTACGTACAAAATAAAAAGGGTAACAGGAATTAACATGCTCTGCAGCTTTCAAAGCCCATATTGGGAAACACTCACCGTGGCCAAATCAATGCAACAGCAGTTTTGTTCTTAGAGGAAAATCAGCTATTCTAGTCATCCTCACTCCTACTACTTTTATCTTCTCCAAGGTATACAAATGGTTCTTCTTTTATAACTGCAGAAAAGAGACTTAGAGGCATTTCAGCTACCAGGAGAATTATGCAATTTGCCACATTTCTCTTGCTGGGAAAGAGGAGGGTAAAATCAGCATTGTGCTATTGAGATAACACTGAAGAAGCTTTTTCTTAAGTTGGCAAACCTCTTAACTGATAAAACTACACCATCCCAGGAACTGGGAGTAAAACCTGGCCAAGGTCTCTGCTTTTCCTTGAGCACAGAGAAATGCCTGTTACAGTTCCTACTCAATTGGCTTTTCCCCATGCAGGATGGAAGGAGACAGCTGCTCACATCCAAGCCTCTGAAATGCCAAACAGCTTCAGTCCCCAAAGCAATTAGTGGAACTACACAGTTCTATAACGAGAGGGCCTGGGACTTTCAAACCTGGTTAATATTGTATTTTGTGTCTCTGGAGTTTTGTGTTCAGATTTTCTGCTTTTTGTATCTTTCATAGCTCTTTACAGACAGTGTAAATGTTATGCAGTCTTGGATTATGAAAGGGTTCAATGAGGTGGGTCACATCTAACTAGCAGGCTGAGGTCTTCTCTAAAAACATCAAGTGCTTTTGCAGTGCCAATAGTTTTTTAAGGATTATTGCTATTAAATTACACCAGGAGCTGCATGGAGACCCCTGGAAAATCTTTGACCTTGCAGTAACCTTGTATAAACAATGCTAATCACTATTGCATTCTGTATGACCATCCCCTATTGCCTACTGCAAAGCTGAGAAACCTCAGTGCATTAAAATCATTACTGCCATAGTTTAGGAACAATCATTGTTTACATTACAAACACACATTATCTTTAAAAAGATTTGAGCATGTTGATTTGAACAGAATGCAGTCAATATCTGCAATGATCATCCTGTGTAAGCTAACTAGCGGCAAGCAAATAAATAGTCAATAAACCAAACACACACACAACACACACACACAAAACCCCACCCTCCCTCCCACCCCAAAGCTTTTTTGGGAACATCTAGAGAGAAAACACAGAAATCAATGCAGAGACCCTTGTTCAGCTTGTGAAAATTCCCGTCTTCAGTGAAAACAGGGCCAGAGTGCTGCACACCAGAGTGCCTGCTGAAGTGGGAGAAGCACAGCGTGACAGAGGATCATAGGATAGATCAATAATGCAATTTGTGGAAGCCATGGTTTGGTTTTTGTACTGCAACAAATCTGCAAGGGGAAGCTAATGCTGCTTGTCAACTGCTGGAAGAAGCAGAGAAAGAAGCAGCTAGAATGATCAGAGGGAGAACTCACCACAACAAGAAGGGTGAACTGTGTTTCTGTATATAGACATGAGCAGACTTCAGCAGTTGGCCTTAGAAGAGGTGTTTTGGAGTCCAAATTACAGGGAGAAACTTGTGTTGGTACCAGGTGCATTGCTCAGTTCGCTGGGAATGCTGCTGGCAGTGCCATGCACAATGTATGTCACACTATAAAAGCTTCCATTTCCCAGTCACCACTTAAACTTTATTTTTTTTTAGCAAGCAAAGTCTTAGAAGCCTGGTAGTTGCCATAGACACAATCAGCAAAGACTCAAAAGAACGATCTGGGGGAATGTGAGTGTCTTTGAACCAGATCCCAAAGGGAATCAAAGCTGAGGCTGAGCTGACTCAGAGACACACAGAGAATCAGCTCTGCTGGCAGGTAGAGCTGGGAGGAGCAGTCCTGATGCCAACACCAGCCTGGACACAAACACCATTATCACATAAAAACAGATATTCAAGCTCAGATAACAATTCAGTAACTTGGGCACACCTCGTGGTGTTTCATGAAATGGAGATGTTTAGATAAAAATAGGGCAGGGTCCCTTTGAAAGAATCTTCTAGCAGAAGACCGTAAGCCCAGCAGGTTTTTCCTCATTAAAAACCTCATTAAGGACAGAAGTCCAGTTTTATATCTCTCATATTATCTATGCAGTTGTGTTCATCTAGGGAACAAATAGATGGGACTGTTCTGCTGTGAGCTATCCATGAGCCACCTTTCACCTCCATCATTATTTTTACATTCAACACAAAGCCCCTTTATCAAAAGGATACTCTGGATTCTTATAATGACTTTCCTCCCACTGCCTCAAAGAACATTATTCTAATTGCCAAAGGTTTGTTTCTGCCCATTTTGTGGATTCAAAGATTTTAATTAGCTGATGAGACTGATGGAAGCTGATCAGTCCACGAGACTGATCATGGAAAATGGGGGTCCTAAGGAACCACTTCAGAGCACAGTGTGAACCTCACTTCTTTAGCTCCCATGGCCAGGCAAACGGTCAAACCCTGGAACTAATTTTAAATGCTCCACCAAAACCTCTATTTTGATTTACATTTTGATTAACCAGAACATTAGACAAGTTTGTGGGAACCAAAAGTCACAGCAGATGTGAGACATCGCTGCTGTTTTCTCACCCTCTGCTTTGCCGTCCTCCATCCTCACCTGGCTGAGCTCCACAGCTCCAGCTCTCCAGCTCTTCTCAGGGGTGGTGTCATTCCTGGCAGGACACCTCCTTCTCAGGCTGGATGCTGCTCCACAGGGGCCCAAAGGGCTCCAGCCCTTCTGCAGCCAAGATCAGCTCCTCGTGCAGGCCCACCGTGCCTCGTGCATCCGACGCCCCTCGGAATTTGGGAGGATGGTGCCCCAGGTGAAGGGGCTGTCCTTCACTGAGCTCCTTCACTGAGCTCTCACCTCTCCGCCTCACTGAGCACCTCTCAAAGCATCACTCTCACAACAAAGGGATTTTGCATAAGTTAATTGTCTCGATCCTCTTTGTGAATTGAATTAAATTAAATTGGGATCACCAAGCTCATACTGTCAGCTTTAGCTTCAGGCATCTTCACCTTTAGATAATTTCTAACAGCAAAGGATGTCTCAAAACATGTGGCTGTTAACACCCTTCAAATCACATCAATGGCTAAGGAAAAAAACAATTGTAAACCTGCTTCATCATGTCCCATTTAACAAGGAAGACAGACAAAAATGATACCATTGTTCCTTTTCATATTAATTGGCAGAAATTATCTTTATTAGAAAAATGAATTTTTCATATATTTACAATTTTTACATCATGTTATACTTGGCACATGTGTTCTTCCAAATAGTTATATACATTTCAGTACACACAGACATTCAAGTCCCCCCATTCCCTTAATGTTTTTCTACATATTTAACAAAAAAAAAGAAAAAAATGAACACAATACAATTTGTAAGACAACCATAATAATTATATATTTCTCTATCATAAAAAGTTCGAAGCAAACATTTTTATTTTTATTTTTTTTTAAGATATGTTTCAAAATATTTATACAGTATTAGCACTCAGTCATGCACTGGGTTAGAATATGGTCAGGGTGAACTGCAGTGAGACAGGATGTGAACACAGGAGAGAGGTGTGAGGCTCCCAGCTCCTCCACGCTGCTCTGGGGCAGCTCCAGCCTCCCCCTGAGCTCAAAGGAAGGGACAGAGGGTGCAGGGGGAGCTGGGTGCTCACGTGTCTGCACCACACAGCAGCTGAAACTGCGTGTGCTCAAAGTCATTCCACTTTGCTAAACCTAGCTAATAAAACAGGCAGTAATTGGAATGTCAAAACTAGATTTTAAATCTCTTTTTTTTTTCCCCCAAACCCTTTCTTTTGAAGAATCCATTAGACTGTGAATTTTGTAATGAAATTCTGGATTCTCTAAAAAAAAAAATAATTATTTTATGGCTGATTCCACTTCAATATTCTTTTATTTCCACTCTAACATCCTGATTTATTTCCCCAGGTCTTAAGAGCTCTTCAAATCTCTACTGTTCTTTGCTAGTAATTGGAAATTTGTGACTTACCCTTTGGTCTGAAGTATGACACTTCTTAGAGTGTTACAGCAAACTGCACTAGTAAATAACAGAAGTGATGGGCTTTTTAGCTTACTGTGCATGGAATTGAATGGCTCCAAGATTTCTGGTAAAATTTTATTTTTGGCATGCAAATTTCTCCTAGTGCAAAGTAGGTTAGTGCTCCGTGTAATTGATACAAACTATTACACCTGGAGTTCTTTTCCCCCATCAAAAAAGAGCATTCTTTCAACTGTACTAGTAACTAATTTTTTTTTGTGAAAAGAATCCTAAATTAATATTGTGAATTCTCTTTTTCTCGGTTGCATTTCATTTTTCATAGTTCAACTGCAAATAACTTCTAATTAAACTCAAAGTAACACATTACTTGAAACTGTTAATAAATGATTGTAGCATCTTTGTCACAACACTGGATTTCTGTCTTGCCCCTCATTCTCCCCAAAAACTTTATACATATACATATTTATATATAACTTATATATACACATGTATATGTACAAAAACTGATGAAGACAACACATTAAATTGACATTATTCAAGTAAACAGGTAAAAAATATTCTTCAAAGTGTAATTTAAAATTTTAAAATATTTCTGGTGGGTTTTGTTTAGCAGCACAGAAATATTATTGTTCCATCTAAGCCCAAAAATATCCTTAAACAGGATGAAAGGAAGCACATAATGCCCTTCAGGTTTAGTGTGAATTTGAATTCTGATGAATTAAAAACATTATTAACTCACAGGTGAAGTGCTTGCAAGACCCTGCCATGCATGGATGCAAATTTTGCATAAAAAATGGAGTGATGAGTTAAGAATCAGGTAGGAGTTTGCCTAACACATTAATGAATTCTGTTTGTGCCTCCTGGTTTCAGCAGGGAAGGCACGGGATCCACTGTGCATGTGGGTGTGAGGTGTGAAGACAGAGATCAGGCTGTTCCTCATGGGTGCAAAACAGACATTCTGAGATCAGCAAGACCATTGCAAAATATTATACCTGATATCAAGTATAAACTGCTAACAGCTCTTACTGGAATTGCACTGCTTGCCCTCCTAGCTGCACACAATTTTACATGATGCAATCTCCAAACCTTTGCAACATGAGGTTTTAAATCACGGGGATTTTTTAAAATCTGAGTGTGAACTGCACTAAGGATCTGCTCTCCCATCACTCCTTCACACACCCTATTTAAGTCAAAATTGGAATTGGAATTTGGAATCCAAACCTAGACCAGGTAACCATAAGCTAAGCAAAGATGTTCTTGAAACCAAGTTCTGCTCCAAAACACACTTGCAATGAGCAGTAGACAAAATCTGCCCCTACAGAATTTATTGTTTCTTGGTTAAGGTGGAAAAATTGGTAATTATACAACTTTCCCTTTCAAAAACAGCTCAGGGATTGCTTCCAACAAATGATTCCAAGGTATTTTTTCAAGTTTTAGTTAGAGCAGTATAAATTTAGAAAAGAAGCCAAATACCACACTCATTCCTCGGTGGAAATCTCCACATCAGCAGTACCAGCAAGCACAAAAGCCTGTGCATGGAGAAAAGTGACTGTTCCTCAGCCACCACTGCTAAATCCTGCCTGGCATGCAAAACCTCTTTTGGACCCTGCCCAGTCTGCATGGGAGGACACACAGGTGGCCACTGGTGCACACACCAGCTGCTCCTCCCCAGGAATTTTGTTCTAGAGGATCCTTCCTCATCTGCCTTAACATGTTTAAGGACCAGATGTGGATCACGTTAGGTGACACTGAGTTTAAGGACAGTCACCAGGCCAATAGAGCCTCTCTGGCCAAGACTTTTAAACCAGCATGAAAAGCCATCCTTTTCCTATGGCTTGGGTACTACAGCAAGCATCAATTCCAGCTCTTTTGGACAGGAACTCTCTGAATGTTTTCATGTGTCCTGGCACAGAGCAATCCTAAAAACGAGTCCTTCAGCCCCTTCTGGACTCGGTACCAAACACTACAATAAATGCTGCTAGAGGATTTCTAGATGTGGGAGGTTTGGAAAGGAGAAAACCACTGAAAATAAAGCCCTGCTGAAATCTGTCCCACGGCTTGGGGAGATTACTCAAGCATGACTGGCTCGGAAGGTGTATGCACGCACGCCTGTGTATACTGTATATATATTTAGGTTAACAAGTTTAAACTATTAATAAACAGCATCTCATGGTATTTGGTAATTAAAATATCAGGCTTGTGTCATTCAAAATAGTGCAACCTACATAGCAATATACAGGAAAATTACACACATTGTTCCTATTACCGTTAATATGCTTGTGCATATCATGGTAACAGGATACCCTTTTCCATAGGATTAACCATTTGCATATTTAATTGTATTCTTTGGCCCATTTTCCTGTGAAACCTCGTATGAAAACGTGAAGACTTTGGCTTTAAAAGAAAAAGAAAACTCCTGCTTTTTCAGTTACTTTCAGAAACTTAAGTAGAATTCAAATTACTTTAGTTAAAAATTATCATCTCCTCCAGAAACTGCAGACCCCTGTCACAGACCCACCCCTCCCCCAGTAGTGTGGCTAACTGTGAACCTCCAATTTCTTTTTATTTTCACTTTTGAAGATCATTTACACTTCTATTGTTGCACAGCACATCCTCCAAAAGTGTTCTGGACTCCTCTAATCTTGTCCCAGCTGGGAACAAGGAAGGTCCCCGTCCCCAGGAGTGCAGAAAGGCAGAGCAGCCTCGTCAGGGCCTTCGACTGCATCACTATGAGTCCAAGTTCAGGGTTTGCAATGTGAGACAGAAGCCAAAATACATTCCCAAAAAGCTTTTTTTGCCATTAAACACCATTATTAAATGGGCTCAGGAAAAAAAATTATCAGACAAAAGAACGCTGTAGTTATGAAGTAACACAAATCTCTTCAAAGCAGTTATTCTTATGTACTGCAATGCACAAAACAAATTTAGAAACATAATCTCATAATGCATTGGCTGAGAAAAACATATCATTTCTTCTAATAGTACCAGAAGTGCAAACCAAGACATTCTCCATTAAAATTTCATGTCACTGTAAATATTACCATTTTTCCCACATTAAAGCTTAGTACCATTTCTGAGAAGTGAGGAAACTTTCATCAATTCCCAAGCAAAGTATCATCTCACTTGGAACTTTACAGTGCATTGAATAAGTATCACAATATTTATTGGTATTTATTTTCACAGTTTTCTAACGTGCACAGAAATATAATTTTTGAAATATATTAGTGAAAACAAATACTAATACAAAAGGGAAAGGACAGAACATCTAGGAGTATAACTGCTTATCACCACTACTTTTTAAGAGTTGGAGAGTCGAAATCATCTCTCTTTTAAATATGTAATACTATATTTAGTGTGGTTATCTATTAATAAAGGTATTGCATGACAATGTTACAGCATGGCTATATTCTCTACTAATTTAGCCTTGTTTTCAATACAGGTAAAGAATTAAGCAAAAGGAGTAAAAATTGTCATTTAAGCGCAAAACAACAAAAACCTGGTAAATAGTGAGGTAACTTATTTTTACTTACATTATTTCTGGATCTTAAATTATAGATATGACAAAATCATCACAAAATCAGCAGTGGATTCTTACAGCTGTCAGAATGGCAGAAATTAAAAAAAAAACCAAAAAAACCAAAAAAAACCACAACAGATTCAACCATGGCAGATACATTCTGCAGTATGGAACAGAAAAGCTGATGATCCCACGAGGAGAACCAAGTGCATTTTCACTGCATTGCAGGGTGATGCACACCTGTATTCCTGGCTTCCAAAGCTGCAGGACTTTGGAAGAGCACATACTGTTAGAGCGCATACTCTGTACACGGGTCGAGAGAAGCAGGGGGGGAAAAAAAAAAGTTAAAGCTTGAGTGAGGGAAATAAATGAAGAGCTTATTTACAGAGAGTGCAGGACCCCTCCCCAGCAGAGCAGAGAGAAGCAGGGCAGGATTGCAGCTCCCCTTGAGTCGGGCAAAGAGAGCACAAGCAGCCACCTCCCCTCTGACAGACACCGCCGCGACACGGGAATAGGCGTGAGCATGGGAGCAGCTCCAGCAGCACAGCTGAGGAGCTGGACAGGAGTTTCACACCATGTACAGCATGGGCACATCAGACAGACACTCTGCATGATCAGAAACATGGAAGAGACAGGACGGCCGTGAGGCTACTCCCATTTAACCACAGCTTCACAGGTGACTCCAGCCAGAGCACATTAAGCCTCTGCTCTATCACATCACGTTCCTGTCTGTGCTTCTATCCAGATCACAATGAAATGCACAGCTGTGATTAAACTGAGCTCCCTCAAATGCTGACATGTTGCTAATACATTTAAGTAAGACAGTAGACGTGGGTTTGGGCAGGGAAATGGCTCGTATTGTAAATCACACTTTGAAAGGCCTTTATGTTCTTTCAGAAGTTCCTTCAGCACTGCTAAGTTTGGAAGGCTCAGCTCTCAATAGAAAGGAAATTTAGATTAACAGTTAAAAATATCATTGGTAAGAAAATAATTTAAGTCTATCCCTGGAAAACTGTTTTTATGTTGCAAACCAGACTGTACTACACAGGAAAAGGACTGCTTGAAAAGGACTTTTGAGCTAAGACAGGACCAGGACTGGGAAAGTTTAGCAAGGGAACATAGGACACTCATCTTGAAAGAAGCACACAACATGATGATTAACACTTGACACAATCTAGCCAAGCCACAGGATAGTTATTCTTTTATATTAAGTAGGAGAGAAATTTTTTTCCTAAAAGTTGTTTTCACTAGGTTTTATACATTTTAATGCAATATAAAACAACAAAAAATTCACCTCTTGAATTCTTCCTAAATCCAGGCAGATTCTCAGACTCTTAGATTTGTGGCACAATTTCTGTTCTACATCAACAAACCCAGCAAGGGAGGAACAGTACCAAAATCTTCCCCATCTCTAAGGTGCATATGCTACACTGCAGAAATATGAAAATAGCAAGTTATTCTCTAAGGAATAGATCCTGACACTTTTCTCCCGTGCTGGGTAGTCACATGGTATAAAGCAAATGGTTATCCCAATATGCAAGGGGTACTGGAAACCCCACAAAAAACCCTATTTGCATGAGCCCAGGAACCTGTAACATCTCCGAGGCTGAACCTGGCAGATTTACCTGGCAGATTTTTGAGGCTGGGGATAAACAGACCATTGCTTTTCTAAGCCCACCTAACTGAGATACCAGAGTTAGGAGCCTATACTTTCTAAAAAGTCAACTGAGAGAGATAATATATTTCTGGACACATCCCCCACATAACTGCTCCAGAGCTTTCAGTCCTCTGAACTCCCATCCAGAGGAAGCTTGCTTTCTCTTGCTTTCTCTCTCTCTCTCTTCCCACTGCTAACAGAAAGAGCTTAGCCTTCCAGCACAGAAACCCTAAGCTACTCACACAGCTCTGGCCTTTGCTTCCTTTAAAACTGTATAAAAAGATTTGCTTTCATCAGGAAAAAAAAACACCACACCTGATTTCCCTTGTGAGCCTTATTTCACCTCTTAAGTGTTCCTGAAAGACCATAAAGAGACATGTATTTATGAGATGCTGCCAAAACACGGTGAGCTGGTGGTGATTTCATTTCTGTTTGTCCACAGCACTCTTTTTCCTAACCAAGCTTCTTAAACAGCAGAGTAATGAATTCTGAGCAAAAGCTGCAAAAACATTAAATTAAATTTTCCAGAAATGCAAAATCTCTTAATTTTCCTTAATTTTATCTTATATATTAAAATATCTTATTTCCATGCTTTTAAATTAGTGGGTGGCTACACTGTTCTAAGAAACACAAGCAGAACACAAAATCTATTCGAGAGAAAAAAGGAAAATTTACTGTGGTGAAAAGGGAAAGACAAAAACATGAAGAAACTCTACAATATCTTTAGAAGAGAAAAAAAGCAAGAGGCAGGTATGTCTATGTAACTGTTTTTACCTCCATGTACCTACTGCATTCCTCAGCAATTCAATATCCTGCCTCCATAAAAGGTGTCGTCCAGGAGCAGTGTAACACTACAGGACATGCTACCAAGAATGGCCCAAATCATTTACAGCCTGATTCAGTTCCAGCTGGAGTCACAGGAAATCTTGGTGATAGGAATGACCAACAAACTGCTAGAGCTGTAATCAGGAAAATGTAACAAGTCACCAGCACCATCCAGAAAGGTACAGAAAGGATGGCCACTTATGCAGGAAGATTCTTTTCTCCTCTTCAAGTATAGCAGCAGCTAGAGTGAGAGAGAGGGAAATACAGAAAGTCTTGATCTCAGTTGAATTGAAAGTCAGTGCAAATATATCAACAAAGCTCAGGCAAAATTCAGAATTCCACGCGCTCTACGGCTGAGCCTCACAAGCTGTGGCTTGTGGCTCTGTTGAAGATTTTTCTTCAACTTCTCAGCTGCTTCTTCTTTACACGAGCACATCTGCAACCACACTGGCTACTGCCCACAGCCCTGCCTCAGCTCTCCTTCCCCCTTCATGGACTCGGGTTTATGCCAAGATCAAAACAACAAAGGCATGCAGACTCTTACTCCCTCTACTTTCAGTATCTGGTGGGGTTTTTTCCCTCTTTAAGGCAGCATCTTGTTATTTCCATGTGAACAACTGCTGTGCAACATTATCAAGTCTTCCCTCGGTCTCTTTATTTTGGTTTAGGGCAGGTGGTTGTATTGCATATTGCAGATAATAATAAGAAATCTCTACAGTCACCAGAAATCTGCTCAAATCAGAAAAAGCAAACACTGCAATGTATTTTTTTGTAGCTAATTTGTTTGTACATTTCACAGAAAGATAAATCCACCTGGGTTGAGGATGTTTACAACTGAATCTCAAGAGAGAAAATGTAAATGGGAATTTTTCTTTCCCACAACTTCACATACAGTACTTGTATAAATATTGAATCGTGTGTCTGGTTAGATAGAGATGATGATACAAAAGACTTGGAGCAATCAACAAATACTCGAGAGCTTTATGATGATGTGAAAGACAAGAGCCACCACTGACTTTTATGATTTACTTGGTAAAATGCTTAGCAACTTCCATGACAGGATTTGGCATGACATCAGCAAATATCATATCTGCTGAAACACACCAGAGAGTTCAAAACACTTCAGATTTTAGTTAATATACTATGATTTGGATTGGATAGTAAAATTTGCCTGAAATACTTTTATTATAGTCACTACAATGTTATACCTTCAGTGCATCTGCCTTCCTGTAGACTTAAGAGATAAGCACACTTGTGTCTTTGGGAAAAGGTTTGGGTTCTTGCCAAGTAATGTTCATCCCACAGATATCCTAACCTTGCTTAGCTCACACAACTCTTCCTAAGAAATCTGAGTCTCTCTAAGGGCAGGCAAGGAGGTTCTGTTTATAAAAACTCCCTCCAGTGAGGAACCAGAAAGCATCCCATGTGAATCAGGGCCAATAATTATGACCAAATGTTAAACAAATACCCAAAACATACCTGAACAGCATAGAGATACCCATAGATATGCTTTCTGATTATACTTATAATAAAGTATACTGAGATTTTTGGAAGCCGGAAGGAGACTCGGAAGCCCAAATCTCATTACATTTCATTCCTTAAGAAATATCCTTCACCATCATGGTGAAGGTACAAACAGATTTGCAAATGCCAAGAACTCATTCTGGACTTTGATAGCCAAAGCCAGTTTAAATCTGTTTAATAAAAAAAAATAAAAAAGCTGTAAACAAAATTTAAGAAGCTTTATTTTGACTATCCCTACACATCATTTATATTACTTCTTGTTTGCAATTCTGCTCTGCAGTATGCTGTTCTAAATTAAACACACTGCATACTGCACCTCTGGCATGCAGATGCTTCAATTACAGCTGACAGGCACAATTCTGCTGAAAAGAGTTTCAGTTTAGAGAAAAGTTAGGATAATATTCACATTTTCCAATTCACAGTGGTAATGGTTTCCCTACTCACTGCTCTTCAGTGAAATGGAGGGAATAATGCTTGAATAATCTAAATTTCCTCTACACAAAAATCCTAAAGCAATTCTCAGAGTAGCAGGAAAATGGGAGAGCACCACCTCTGGAACACTTTCAGTAGTTAAATGTATTAGAAATTATATTTACTTCTTTAGTTGAAATTAAATTTACAGCTGTACACTCTTCTGAAAGGCTTCCTCTCTTCCCTTTCACAGTCCCTCATGGTGAAAATCTAGTGGGGTTTTTTTCTTACAGTGAGTGTAAGGAGGGGTGTGTAGCAGACATTTTATTTGTGAAATAATCTGATTGACATCTATAGAAGGAAAAGTCACATAGCAATGCATCCCTGTTATGTGAAACCCTTTGTGTATCAGTAAGTGATAATAAAGATACTGTTTCTTAGTTACGTGTGCATATATTCACTTTATATAACAGACTTGATTGGAGAGGTTAGAAAAATGGTCTGATGTTCAACAAATATGCACAATACTGTGGAAGGAAAAAGTCCTTCCAAAGGTGTTAATCCTTCTCTGTGTATGCAAATAAATGGTACCACGCTCCTCACGGGTCACACTGAACTTATGGCTGTCGGTGTTTGATACTGTATTAACAGCTTTAATACTATTAATATACAATTAATTAGTTGTCACTAATACACTATGAACAAAGAACTACGGTGGGTTGGGATTTGGTTTGGGAAGTGAAAGAATAAAAGAAATACTATACAGCCCTGAGTAATCACCAGTAAGGGGCAAATGCAAACTTACGTACACATTAGGCCTCAAGGTTACTAATAAAGTCCACAGCTCCATAGTAAGTGCCATATAGTGATATCTAAAAATATATACTCTGGATTAGGCAGCTGTGAAATTTCTGACACGATTACTGCAAACTTTTCAATGAACTTACTTTGTAATGGTAAGTGCATGTGCAATATAAGAAAAGCATTTGTACATGAACATTAACCAATATCCATGGGGCTCCCTTTTGGTACACAGCAGTTCACATGTTTGGGGTTACTGCCTTCCCATCTACTGTCTGTCAGTCTAGAAGGAACATACTAATTTTGTGCTAACACACTGTATTTTATTAAGGTCTTGGGGTTTGGGGATCTTTTAGAATTATTATTTGGTTTTGGAAATGATTATGAAGCTAAAATATATTTTTGGAAGTCTTAGCTTTCTATTCTCTTTTAGAATCTTACTTTTGAATCTGTGCAAATGCATCCCTATTTCTTGTCTGTGTCATACTACATGCATACCATATTGCTTATCCAGTACTAGAAAATCATTAAACATTTCTAAGGACAAAAGTACATTGAATGATACTTAGCAACATAAATTAGAATAACCGAAATAGTAAAATAATTAGGTACAAAACAGCATAGTTGCCAACATATATTGGGGCTATTTCAGTACAACTTGCCATTTATATATAAAGCATACATAAATGGCTATTTTTTTATCCTTTTCAACAAGACATATTTTAAAAGGATAGTTCAGAGCATACCAGTTTACCTATTCATGTACAAAAGTACATTGGGAAAGGGAGAGGTTTACGTATCATTTACCAGAGCAGGATACTGTTAAAGGAAAAATTCTCCCTCTAAGATGGTGGCAACTATTCTTTCCCTATAGATAAAGTGTTCATGGAAAATTTAAACATCTGATTCAATGCTAGGCCTTTTCTTATACACACGTGTATTGCTACAGGAATTTAAAACCCTTGGAGTTGAGTACAAGCTATTCCTATTTGCAACGTAAGGCAAAACATGCTCTGAAATGTACATGTCATTATGGATCCGACCATCCCTGGAAGAGTATGATGCTGTAGACTGTATGGATGACCTTAAATAATTATCATTTCTTCCTCTTGTTGGCAATGAATGTTTATAAAGATCAGCCGGACTTCGCCTAAGAGATAAATGCTGGTCATCACGATAGGTGTGCAGGAAGGGGTTATCATCCGAGTGAACAGCATACAGCGACTTGCTCCGCTTACTGTCCTCCAGAGCATGAGTTACAAGTGAGGCCTTGTTGCTCAACAGTTTGCTTGAGGGAACACTAAACATGCTTGCATATGGACTACTTTGAAGAAATTTCTCTCTTTCTTTCAAGCTTATACTACGAGAAGGTCTTCCAATATCAATTTCCCTGGACTTATCGGTGATATTATCAAAAGAGTGTTGCCTGCTAATCCTCAGTTTATTCTTTCTATGATATTGCAGAGCACTACTTTGTGACCAAGTACGCTCATATATTTCTTCAGGAAGTGATAAGTTCGTTGTATCCTGCAGCATCTTATCTTCCTCAATATCATAGAGGTTCCCCATCCGCAAGCACGCGTCGCATTTATAGGGGGATCTGGTTGAGTAGTGCCCCGCGTAAGTGGGCATGTTGGAGAGACAGCTCCTGCAGTGGGTGGAGTTCTGTCTGTACCTATCGTTCATGTCACCTAGGGAAGTATTTTTTTCTTTCAGAGTGTAGTGCTTTCCATAGAGTTTATACTGGTCATTATTTGGAAGACTGTCTTCATTATGCGATGGAGTCCTGTTAGCGTGTTCGGCTTTCCTGTAGTTTTCGTTGTGATCTTGGTAAACATCAGGAAGCTCCACAGGTTCTGGAAGGACAATGTTTTCGATGTACTGAGGTGCGTCCAAGCGGAATCCTGGTTCCTTGTCAGCATCAATCGTGTAGATTTTATCCCGTGGAGAGCCCTGTTTGGTTTTCAGATATGTCAGTTCCACTTCACTACAGTCTTTTGGGTATTTTGATGCTCCTGTCCTTTTTTTAAAATTGTCCTTGGTTTTGTGGTGCTTGTTGTTGTTTTCAGCTTCCATGTGGCAAGTAGCTCTGCTTGATGTCTCTGATACATCTGAATGGACAATCTCTTCAGGAAGGTATCTTTGGCTTTTCAAGGAAAGCTGCCTGTTTTCCTCAGACCCGTTTTCTCTCTGGGGACCTTGGCCCTGACGTACAGAATCTTGGCGTAAAGATTCAACAGATTTCCTCCAAAGCTGCCTGGGTCTGGAGTTCACTTTTGCTTCTGTTGTTACTGCAACCTCTACTGTGTTTGGATTGGACTCATTCAGTGTGAGAGGATGCTGCCCTTGGAAAACATAGTTGTTCAGATTGTCCTTGTGTCGATTGCCAGGAAGTGTCTGCAGTTCACTTATGTTGTCACCAAAAAAGTTGTCCTTTGTCTGAAAGGATCTGTTATCAGAAAATATCAGATTTCCCTTATCCATGACCATGTCCATAATCAAAGAACCCCTCTGAATAAAATCAGCTGTTCTTTTGGGGGAGTCAATTCTTGGAGGATTGATATTGGTCATGTTTTTCGCTGTTCGCAGCAGTTTTAACATGTTGGTTTGAGAATTGGTCAAAGAAAAGTCAGGAGACTTCTTTTTCTCTTCAATGTGTACTCCATGAATGCAGCTGTAAATACCCTGTAATATGAGTAATATAAAACAAATTAAATCACTAGGTGTAACTTTTTAAAATTTCCATTTTAGCTTTAATTAACAATAAGGAAAAATTAAACATTTCTTATCTAATTACTGGAAAGATTAGAAGTGCCTCTAACTTTTTATCATTTCCTTGCATTGAAATGGAGGAATATTTTCTGCCATATCTGTTAGAACTACAAAGGAGAAAAACTGCCAGTATTTCACAAACCAGTGGTCTGTCTTGGACTCCCCAGCTTATTCCAGAATACAAGATTAGAAGGTACCCCAAAGGGTTCCCTAATCTTGTCACAAAATGAAACTAATCTTCAGAAACAGATACTCTCTTATTTTAAACCAGTGATTAAGTTTCCCCTCTACACAAGCCTGTAGTGGGACTATTTTATTGGAGATTAAAGTACTCTTCACTTGTACTAAAATAAAAAGGCTTCTAGTCATCATATTTTAGCTTTTCTGATCCCTATCCCATATGAAAAAAACTCAGCTCTTTCTAAAGCTGAATCTGAGTTAATTTTGAGCAAAAGGCTGAAGCCCATTTTCTCACTTCAACCTCTTCGGTCACTCCTGTGAGCCCAATTGACATTTCCAACCCTGTGAACTAGCATTTCTAAGACATTTACCTTTGACATAAGTACTTCTTTTCCCCTGCATTTCTTAAGAGAATTTCATATTAAAAAAGCCAGGAATATAAAGTTCAAATATAAAATGTGGAGGTTAAGGTGCATATGGTTTCTAGACAATCCCCAACAGGGTAATGCAGACTATTTTTAATGCAGTTCCAAAATGGTCCAATCTACTCAACAGGGTAATTGCAGCACACTTTAAAGCAATTAGCCATTTTAGTATCATTTTCAGTTCTCCTCAGCTATATAAAATTCCAGAAAAATCAATTACCTAATGAAAGTTCTATCTGTTTTAAAAATATATAAAGAAAAAACTCAACCAATTTGTCAAAAACATAAGAATAAGCCCACATTTCTGGGTTTTTTTACAAGTATCAGTTTCTTACATATGTAAATCCCCTTTGGGTCTGGTAAAGTTATCATTAAACTTGCCCTAGTGTCTAACCAGACATAAATGATATCTGTGTTTGACCTTTTCTCATACAGTTTATTCAAGTTTCCTATCAAGAAAAGCTTACAAAAATATTCCACTTCGTTTTTATAACTTAAACTTCTCTTGCTTAAGAAATGCACAAAGCTGAGAGTTAACGTCTCTTACCAAATTAGTATTTGTTTGGATTTTTAAATGTGGAAAATAATACATTCCCTGCATCTACCATTTCTTCATCAAAATTTCCCCTTACTCCATTTGTTTTCAGCATTGGATTACTGATTATCCTGGCAGATGATAATGCATACCCTAAATAGTCCAATGGATTAGGACTTCCCAAGGAGTGCAAGTACATCCTAAGCCCACTGACTACTCCAGAGCACCTCATTGCTGTTCTAACATGCATTTTAAATGTCCAGGTGGGAATAAAGGAAGGATGTTTTAGGGAAGCAGTGATGATTCTTTCTGTTGCCTAAAGGGGAAAAATGAAAATAGTACTAACCCTGCTGATTGAGAACAGCAATCCTGGCCTATCTGAGCAGACTCCAGTGAAGCAGAATCTAAGTTTCCAGTAAAATAAGTGCTCCCAGACAAAGGTTATTAAGCTGAGTGCCATGGCTGCTGCAAGCATATAAAACACTCCTGCCATGTTGTCGATGTCCAGCTGGCTGCTCATGACTTCATTCTTCTCGTTGTGACAAATACCAGTCAGCCACAGGGTTTCTAACTCTTCCATTTCCCCTAGGGAGAGCAAGGAGTCAAACCAGTTAAAATGCAAAAATCACTGCTCACAGCATTCCAAAGTCTTTGCAAGTTTAAAAATACAGCACCATTTAATGCTTCGTTCGTGGAGCACTGCAGACTTATCTAGCCAGGAGTTGCAAATATAGCAGATTTCAACTCACAGCACCCTAGTTTCAGATGTCCTCAGATTTCATAAATTACGTGGGAAGCTGGATGCTCTAGAAAGCAGGATCTGTGGTTTAGATAGAACTTTCTTCTGCTTGCTGTAACTATTAGCACTTGTTACAGAGAGTGGAATGAGTTAGTGAAGAGTTGGGACAGGCTGTAGTGATCAGAGAGAGAACTCATCCTGACACTCACACAGACCCCTTCATGCCTCCTCCTCTCCTGCCCTACACTTGTCCTTCCCTGATCCACTCTGACCCCTCCCTTTGGCCCTTCCCTTTAACATCACAAGACAAATTTCACAAATGCTTGCAATTCTTTTAGAATGTGCCATGAGATGTTTGTTCCTTCCCATCTGATGTGTGATAACCTTATTTCTTCAAGTAAGCTGCAATGTTTGTGGCTGAAGCTCTCCTGACACATCTGGTCTCTGCATTCATCTCTGGTATCTATTCCCTTTTGCTGCTGCCATTCCACCTTCCTGGGCAGCAACAGAAACACAAACGGCCTCATCACATGCCTGAAACGGAACATTTCTGGTTCTGGCTGTGCCACATCCTTACTGCCATTAAAACACTTCATTTACTTAAAGCTAATGAAGCAAATCCACTCCCTTCCTCTCTTGTGTATTCTTAACTTTGAATCCATATTTCACTGATGAGATTTGGCCTTGGATGAAGGACACTGTCACCTAGCAGTGGTTACTACTGCCAACATGGACAGAGGTGGGCAAGAAACTGCAATTGTTCCTGCCAAAATGAGTTTTTTGATTTTGCACGATGTAGTGATTTTCAAACATTTAGTGTTGTTCTCAGTGAAGCACTGCATGGGCTTACAGGCCTTTTTACTCTCTTTGGACATAGTCAGCTGAGTAATTATATTATAATATTTAATGGCATAAACTGCATTGCTTCTAGAAAATACAGCAGGCAATGCAAAGGGCCAAAAAGGATAGTACTAGCCCTGTTCATGTGTCTTCCAATCTGGCTTATGGCTTCAATACGGGGGAAGAATTTCCATGGTACAAATCCCTAATCCTTAGCCAGGTGATTAGGGAATACATTTTCAGTATTATAATTCATACATCACTGGAAAAAAAGAACAGAAAAAAGTGGCTAGAAGCTATATTGACATTTCAGATACCTTCAAGCTAGACTAGAAGATCAATGACCTGCTGTGCAAAAGCATTTTGCAGGATAGAGTGACAGGGCACCAGGAAAGCTGCGGCCCACAGATAATTTGGATGCGAGTTCCAATTGGAAATGGAACACAAATGTGATGGAGAAATTGCTTCTCAGAGAATGTGAATGAAAAACTGAAGTAGAAAGGACAGGTTCTGATGCACTTTAGCAAAGGCATTTCACAAATTTGTAAGAGGGATTATTCAGTCTCTAGCTAATTCCGAGTTTAATTTTGTGCTTGAAGCACGAATTGAATCTCTACGTCTGCAAAAGGCAATGTGTCTTCTCCCAAATTACAGTGCTCAATCTTCAAAATACCTAAGAGCATCCCAAAGAAGAAAGTCAATCCTAATGAATCTTTAAAAATCTTCTAACCCAGGACATTGGGACAATAAATTATTAATTGTAACAGTATAGATATTGCACACATAGATAATTGGGGTTTATTATTACATTTCCATATCTTAGAACATTTGGATTCCTTTTGTTCTGCTAAACCTCAGTGGACTGTTTCCCTCATCTCTCTTTCAAGTCCTCCCCAAGGTCTATGAATAAAACTCACAGAGGCTACAGAAGAGAAAAGAACCCAATTCCAAAGAGAGAGCAATGTTTCTGGTCTGTGCATTAGTAGCTGAAGTTCTGCCAATCAGATCTCATTACATCCCACAGGAAAATTCACATCTCCCATGATTGTCAGACATCAATTTGATTTGACTGCTGTGCCCTTTCACTATTCATAACAAAATTCACAAAGGAATTTAAACCTCTTTTTTATTACTGCTTCCTCTGTGTTCCTTTCCCTTTGGCATGTACATCTGAAGTAACTATTGACAATCCAGCAACCTTTCCAAAAACATCCCGACAGAAATGAACTAAGCTTTTTTGAGTCAAGATAAATGACAGTGCCCTGGCAAGTAAAGAAGAACAAAGCATCCCAGAGCCTCGCAGATCCTGCTATTGCAATATCCTTTCCATAATATCTGACAATGACAGCAATCACTGTTAATTAATGCCCAAAAGGAATCCACATTTTTACAGATAGCAAAGCACTGTGAATTACTGGATTGTCATATCTATGGAATGATGCTATCTGGGAATGCACATATTAGGCTGGATAATTCTGGTCTCTCCATATAAAGCAGTTGCCATTTCCAGCATATATTTTTACATACGTGCATATATATTTATATGTGTGTATGTGTACACACAGAAACACAGACAAAACTGGTAATAATTTTACTGTAATAACACTTCAGCATAGCTGACCCTATAAAACTGGCAAAAATGCCCAATCTTCTTATTGCTTTTCCTGCCCATTACACTTTAAACCAGATATTCACAAGAAGCTATAACATTTTTATTACAAAATCCTCAGGCATGAGAAACTTTTTTATCTATGGTGTTGATTCATTCCTTATTAAAATCTGTCACTTCCAAACTTGGCCTGGAGTTTGAATTCAAAACATTGAACTTTGAGGCTAGTTATAATATGGTTCAGAAAATAATTTAAAATAACGAAGCCCATTTGGAGGAATGTTGTCTTTCAAATTCTTTTGGGTGGTCTGATTTGTGAGCTGCATGTATAGGGTGATAACACCTATAGCAATACATTACACTTGGCAATTGAAAGGCCAGCAATTTGTAATTACTGGGCACTGGAGAGTTCAGTCATCCCTGTGTGTGCATAATACTCATTAGCAAATGGGAGCTCCAAATATTTCATAAAACAGACCTTAGAAATCTAAGTCAGCAACCTCAATATCCATAAATGCCAGGCCTCACTGAACTGAGTGTTAATGGAGTTCAAGTCTGCATCTAATAGGGGGGTCTCAAGTTACTCATAAATATTAATCAGACTTATTTTAAGGGGTTTTTGTTTTCACTTCAGGCACTTACTAAAGGAAAGTAATGCCACAATAATTTCCTACCTTCATTCATGTGTGGACTACATTAAGGTGTAAATGAACAGCTGCAGATCTCAGCAGCTAAGTACATCATGTCACTGGCACAAGACCAGAAAATGAAGAGTTGCAGTATATTTGATAAAAAAAAAAAATACAGCGTTTATTTTCTGTTTAACACATCCACAATCTATTTAACCTGAAAAATTCACAAATGACTACATGATTCCTACACTAAGAGATATTTAAAAATTCTATAGCACTGTATCATAAAAGATCTGCTTCATTTATACTGTAAAAATGAGCATAAGCAAGTGCTTTAAAAATCCATAGTTCAAGCAATGTTGAGTGTCTGCAGTATTCGTTCAAAACACACTCCAATAAATTGCAACATTCCAGCTCTCTCACTGGTAATTCAGCACTATTTACAGAGGGTTTAGGTTACAGTGCAAACAGATCCCTTTGTGCTCCTCCTGGGTTTGTTCCTGTGGCCATGGAGCTCTCTGCTCTGGCTGCTATTTGCACAGAAATGTGCCAGTTGGCCATTAGGCCTGAATATCCCACAAGGGTCTGTCTTTCTACATAAACTCCTCTGGCCTATTTCACACATTATCATCCTGGGAAGCACTGATAAACTGTCCACTGTGTCCCCTAAACAATTCTGTCACAATAAAAATTTCATTATCCAGACATAAAAACGATACAGTCTAAAAGGTAGAATTACATGCTTTTCCTCATCAGGGCCTTTAGCAGGCTTTGCAGGCTGTGCCACCTCTCCCTGGTGCCCAGCTGACACACACATTGCCCTTCTGCAGCCTGTATCACTGGCTCTTGAGTCCCAGTTCTCTGGGACTCTTTTAGGGGGGTTACTGGTCTCCCCAGATTCCTTTTGTTCCTGCAGCACACAGGCACCTGCAGCCACCTGAGCACTGGGGTACACCTGCACCAAACTGCCAGACCCTTCAGCAGCTGTACCAGCACCTGCAGCTGCATGGGCAGTCACCCACCCCTGACTCCAAAACGCATTGCCTTCCATCAATGAGAGCTGTCTGGAAAAATTAATTCTCCCGTGTATTGTGTTGTGTCATGCACTGCAGCCATCCCTGCTGTGTGCAGCCTGCACATCCTGCAGGCCTGGGTCCAAGGAGGGAAGGATGCGCTGTCCCAGTGGGGAAAGCAGAGCTGCAGCCCAGCACCCTCGTTGCTCTGCTGGTTGAGTACAGCAGACCCTGGTGTCAGCACTTCCCTGGGACTTGCATAAGGCAGGGGCCAGGAGCAGGTCACGGGCAGGAGATCTCAGCACATGTGTCACAGCAGAAGGTGCCAAAGGAGCTGGCTGCTGCCGCTGACAGTGTCAGGGGCGGTGGCTCTCGTGCAAAGCGCTACCCTGAGGTTCAGCCTGAACAGTCAACACAGCAAAGTGGCATGTCCTGAGTAGAGCTGATGAACAGGAGGGTTAAATATATACAGTCACACTGGTCAGATGTAGGGCATCATCTCCAAAAGACCTTGGTGGCACTAGCAGAGTCACCTGCTTATTCAGGCCGGACAAACGGTAGTTTTCAAATCTAGGGACAGACCCTTCCATGTTTACTCTGGTAGGACTCTCCCTAAGTGACAGAGGAAGAGGATAGCACCCCACCACTTGGGGACTCTAAAATAAAAGGGTGTTTCCCCCTGAACAGCAGGGTCAGCAGCCAAATGGGCTGATGTGCATTTGGTTGAATAAGCTCATCAATTCCAATTTGACCCAGTTATATGATCCATACAGAATGTTTCAGAGAAGAGATTAGCACAGCAACTTTTCAAATTCAGCCTGGATCCCCCAAAACAATCTCCCTTACTCTTATTTTCTGAGTTATTTCCCCCTGTAAAAATAGCAAGAGGAACACAGATGACTGACAGCAATAAACTTACTGTGAGCTAATGACTTCACTCTGCATGTCCCCATTAGTTAAGGATGAATTAACAGAACTGCTAAGCACGACTTTCAATATTACAATCCCTCTAACTCTTGTTCAGCTACATAAACGCCCTCCACTTATACACTCACACTCTTCAGTCATATTTGTTCCACCCACTGCTTAAGGAGGACACTAAATATATAAACAGAAAATCACTGTGATTGTGGGTGTATTCTGCCTGAGCAGCACACACTGAAAATATGTCCTTATAATCACATACGTATTTCCTTCTTGGGCTTTAACAGCCCGTGTGAGTCACACTGCTACACTTCCTTATAATCTAGACAGTGATTTGGAAGGCTTATGCTAAAATATGAAAAAAATAGCAAAGAGCTTTCCCCTTCCAGATGTAAGGGGGCAAATCTCATTTCCACAGTTACCTATTACCCGTAAGGACTGGGAAGCAATTATCCACCCAGGAAAACAATTCTTAGTGTACTAAGCTGCCCTAAAAGCACATGAAGATTAACCAGAACTGAAAGTTATTAAGAAGGGATAACAGACTGTGGAAACTCAGACCAGAACCAGTTTTCTTCTTTATGTCTCTGAATCTCTAATTGCTTTAAAGTTTTCAGCTTCAAGGGTTAAGGGCTTAATACAACTACACCATCTGCCCTCTTCCTGGAGATCTCTTCCCACACTGTCTTTTGAACTGAGCTCTTAATCTGCAGGTAGTGCAACACATTACAAATACGTCAGACGAGTGGATGCATAACCTGGTCAGCTGGCTGGTATTCTCCACTCCTCTCCAGAATTATTCTCTTTACTCAGCTTTTTCTGTTCCTTGTATCCAACCATTTCTGCTGCCATGAGTGTTTTATCCCTCTGTTCTGCTGCATCCCTCATAGCTAAAGGCTCCCTGCTGTCTTTCTCTCCATCCCATTCACACTCAGAACTCCTTTTACTCTCTTAATTCTGAAGCAGCTTTGTCACTTGTAGTTCAATAATCTCATCTTCTCACAATTTAAAAAAAAAAAGAGAGAGAGAGAGAGAGATGGGAAAAAGACTGAGAGAAAAAGAGAGAAAGAGAAAGCTGAATTCTCCTCACTTTCTACACACCAGTGGTGCTACACCAAATACCAAAGAGACACCATGCTATGGGCTTCAGAAACAATGCCTCTCAAACAATTTTGTGGGATAATTGTAGAAAAAGTAGCACTCTTTAACCAGCACGTGCAGCCCAAGCCAGAGGAGTATCAGCAACCCCTGGCCTGCAGACAGCTGCCCTAAAGTTCCTGCTACGGCAGCTGGAGGAGCACGGCTGCCTTCCCCAAAGCTGCATCCAGAGCTGCTGAACCCCGCAGGCTGTGCCTGAGCCCCCAGCCCGCTGCTGGCAGGACTGTGTGCACACAGCAGTGACAGCAGCCAGGTACCACGCTGCTGCTGGGGACGTCAGCCTGCCCAGCTGCTCCTACAGAGGTGCAGAAAAGGAATCAAAGCGCGGATCATGCGATTCCTCAGCGTGCGGCATTTCTGTTCTGACACATTCCTGGGCCTGTGGGCGGCAGATCCAAACAAAATGATGGTGCTGTTTCTTAGCAGCCGTATCATTTTAGTTGCTTCTGAACTCCTGGGTGCTTCTCTGTGTCTTGGTAGAAATATTTTTTACTTCTCTGTTAAAAAACAATGGAAGTTTCATCTTGTGACCACAGCGAGACAAAAAAAGCAGCACAACCACCACTGGGCTTTAGAGAATCATCCCAATGATAAACTATCTTAAACAAAGCTGCAGATGCTAATCATCAACTCAAAGCTTTTGCAGATAATGAGATGTGCTGTACAGATAGCAAGATGAACAAAGCCAGAAATTAACTAGCAATGCACTTCACTCATATCCCTTATACAAGAAAAAGCAACTCTGAACTCTTTTTATTAAAAAGATTCAGAGTTGCAAAGCAATTATTTTATACTAACAACTGCTTATTCATCTCAGCTTCCCATCACCAGTGAACGTGCACAGACCAAGGGATGAAACTTTTTGAGCATAATTATACTTTTGAGACAATTAAGCAGCTATTCTTTAAACTCCTCAGCAACTCGTTCCCATTCTTCTTTCCTCTGTCCCTTTTCCTCTTTGTTAGAATAACAAATTTGGCATCTTGTAACCTGCTTCCTTACACTGAGACTTCACAGCTGCTCTCACAGTGTGATTGATAATTGTCGGTGTAATTGGTCCACCCAGCAGAAATATCCTCAGGATGGGAACACTATTCATGTAGAAACATAGATAAACTAGCCAGTCAGAGCTCAAAGTTATGCCTAACACAAGCCTACATCCCTCTGTATTTAGTTAATGTTTTTTTTCCAGTGACAACAAGATTAAAAAGAGGGTTCAAAGTCATTGGCTTTAATGCAGAAACAGCCTCATGCTCTGAGAGGTATGAAAAGATGCCCCTGCATGAACAACCAATTAATTCTTCAGCTGCATGTTTTACATCATCAAGGAAGAGGGAAGAGGTTCCTATCCACTGCACAAAAAATTCATTTCAATGTGTAAGTGAACTGACTTAGATATGAGAATGATATAGAAGCAGCAAGGAAAAAATCAAATGAGAAAAAATCACAGGAGAAAGGCAAGTGCAGAGGAAATCAGAAGCACTAAAACACATTTCAAAAGGCCATTTCAGTACTGGGTAAATGTAAAAAAGAGATGAGATCATGGCTTTTTGTATGTGCAATCAGTTATACTTTTATACAAATTACTTGGTCTTATCCAAGTACATAATATAATCCAAAAAGGTTTTCCCTCTTATTAACATATGATTCATATAAAGAAATTGTGTTTGTTAAACTCATTAAAAGATTTTTTTCCTATTGTTATGGAACTCATTAGGTTTACCATCATTCACTGATTGTAAATGAATGCCCTACTACACATACTGAAGAATAATTCAATACTTCTTGGGGCTCTGCTGTTTTACAGGCTTAGTCTTTGAGAATAATATATTCTACAGAAGTGATACATGTAAAAATGAAGATTTCTGCCTTCGTTTGTGTTTGCCTATTTATTTAAACAACCTCATCCAGGCTCAAACAAGCTCACTGAGGCTTTCCCAGGAGTACTCTCTTAGGATGAAACTTTCCCCCCAACCATACTTGCTTTTAGTCTAGAGAACTTCAAAGAGATTTTTAGTGATACAGCAAAGTGGTGTTGGTCTGAACTCTGGGTTCATCCCTCCTAGCTCACCAAAACAGAGTTATGTAAGTTCACAGCTAAAAAGATTATCCATCGAACTACTGAAGTTGGACATGGATTACAAAATCAGGTCGAGCTAGTTCTGGGCAATTACTCTTTACATTTAATTTCTTGGTGTTTAGTTCCAGTTCACCTGCAATGTACTTTGTAACTCAGTAGAAGAAATTTCATTATTAGGGCTTTTTTGTTGATTTTTTTTTCCTTTTTTTCCCCCACATTTGGTGGAAATGCAGCGATAGTTGAGGTTTTTTTTCCCTGAAAATGGTCATCTAGACCTGTGAGACAATAAAGTGAGAAAAGTTCTGGGACTAAAAGAAACATAACTACAATAATTTCTACACATCATACATGTCAAACTACTATTCTTTACTAGAGCCCACACCATTTTCTGAACAAATTTAGGGAACCTTCACAAGAGAAAATAAATATTTTAGCATTCCTGGGTTGTTCAGAGTAACTGCTAACGATAATGAAAAAAAGCCACAAATGTATTCACAATTCCCATGGTCTGTGCACTCGAAATGTTTGCTTATCTTCTGGGCAAGATGAGCAAGGGTGCAGACATTTCATAATCAGGTTTAATTCACCTGGGTGCTCCCTGTATCTAGTGCTATTCTGCAAGTTACAATACTGAGTTTTGTAGACAATTCATTTGTATTATTTTCAGCAAAATGGGTTAAAGATATAAGAATTTGTATGCTGTGTACATCCACAGGTCGAAGTGCAAACACAGGGTAAGACTTTTCACACTTTGCTCCCACTTACTTTGTTTTGTACCTGATATTCACAGTGAAGCATAAAATGCAGCACCTTCAGTATTTTGATGAGCTCTTTCTTAAATAGCTTCACGTGCTTTCCCTTCTATTTCATTTATTTTCTTTCTCTGCGATTTAATTTTTTGTGTTGGATGAGAAGTATCAAAAGTGCTGAAGGAGTAAGCATGAAGGAAATGCAAAGTGAAAGGAATGAAAACCCAAGTGTTGCTCTGGCTACATCTAGAGGGGTTAGCCCACACTGATGAAGACAACTCAGATCCTCCTTTAGGCTTCAGAAGCTTTTTCTTCTTTAGTATAGGACCAATAACTCAACTTCTCTGATTCAAATTCCTCATTTAAAAATGACTCGGAGTTATAGCATCTAATAATTCTTAACAGCATTACATGAAGAGAAAATAATATTCCAGAATATGTGAAGGTTTGAATGGCAGCCATTGCAGGTCACCTAGTCATCTCTTCACCCAAGTAAGTGAGGTTTCTTCCATGAGCCTCTCTACACCCAACAGATGGGTATGATTACACTAATTTTTCTATATATACCCCAGACAAAATGCATCATTCATGATGATGACACCTCTTCCAGTTGTTTAGTGTTATAATAGGAATAAAATCCATGTGCTGGAAGACTAACACACTCATTGTCTGCCCCATGACAATTAATGTCCTGGGGTTTATGGAACAGGAGGCCATTGTGCTGAGTCCTCCTCTCTGCCATTCCTATTACACTGAAATTCACCATTCTTACCCTCAATTGCTTGTTACTGGTGACATTAAACCCATATTTATCTTTTGATAAAGCCCTTTCTTTCACTGATAGAGAAATGCAAAGTCAACACACATATCTACGTAAAAAAAAAACAAAATAAAGATTATGTAATATACACCATATTTCAATCTGATAGAGGATTTAATCAGTCATACCACATAAAATTTTTAATTACCATATTTCTATTTGCTTGAAACACGAAGCCTTCTAGAATCAAAAAGGAGTTCATACCCCTATGTGGAGACTGAGTCATCAGTGCTGTTTTCAAATATACGAGAGATGTGCAGCAAGTTATCTCCTGCAGGGCAGAAGTGCCAGGAGGACCTAGAGTTCTTCTATTTTGTGTTAGAATTAAAAAATATTTGTTTGAAGTACAGTGAAATAAGTCACTCTAATTTGATTTCATAGGCATTCTTTTACCAGAAGTTTAAATGAATCCATCCTAGATTAGGGATCACTCACATTGGTTCAAAACTGAGCTAAACACTTCTTAATAGCAGAACAATCATGCTGAAAGACAACTCATCTACCAAGGAATTGCTCAGAGACAAAAATAAAGGAAATAAATAAATGTATAAACGCTCTTGAACACTTAGGCCAGCTTTACTTTGTGATGTACATGAAAACACTTTCTGAAACCAGAGGCCAATGCCCTTAGCGGTGAGGTGAGTTAGAACTGAGTGGAAGAGAACTGTCTCAGCACCAAGAAGTAATTTTACTTTGTTTAACCTTTTTTATTATTATTTTAAAGGCTTCGAGAGAACATTACTAGCAGGCTCAGAGCTCCTAAAACTGAAATTAACTGTGCACACATAGAGGAAGAACAGAAAGGAAAAAAGCTTGGTCCCTACCGTCTCCCACAAACTGAAGGAGGGCGAGATCAATTTGCCTCTTCCAGGGTGATCCTTTCTGGAGAGCAATCCCATAGCCAGTAGTGGCAAAGATGTACCCACTGCCTATTGTCACAAGTTTGCAGCCTTCATCTCTTCCAGCCTTGTAATTCAGCACCGCTGCATCATAGATGAAAGCATCCAACTTCCTGAAATAAAACATTTTACAAACCAAATCATTAAGGGACAGCTGTTGTCAGACTTCTTTTGTCCTTGATGTTAGGACCCTGTTGAATATCATATGGATTCTTTGATATCATTAATTACATATCCTGTTCTGCTGTATCTAAAATTAACAAAAGGCATCTATTTTAGTGAGGGGAAAGTAGGACAGATAGTTTTGCATTTCTATTTCAAGGGATGCTGTTAAAAAATACTGAGCAGGAGAAACCAATCTACAAAATGTCTTGCCCTGATATCTTTGTATCTTTGCTCTCAGTATAGATAATAAACACCTTGAGACGCAAAATGATCTCCAAAACTAACAGAAATTACAACAGAGAACTTAGAATTGAAACAACAATAGACAATTGGTTTATTTAAAATACTGAAGGAGATTGAAAATATTCACCAGTTTTACACACACACACTTGTTTTACTTCTCCTTCCCAAAATAAACAGTGAAGGTTAAGTCCTTGATAAGACAAAGGAAGATACTGGAGCATGTCTCATAGAGCTACCTAAATCCCACTTAAATATGACAGAAAATGTTTCTTTATGATTCACAGCTCCAAACATTATTTGTGTATCTGGAGCACAGCGGGAGGAAAGGAACTTGTGAAAATGTTTAAGCCTTTTACCCCATCTATCTAAAAATGGAAGAATGGGATAATCCATTCTCTAAAGCAGGGAACACAAAAGGAGTGGGAAACAAATTCAGTAAAGAAAGGAAAAGAAGCAATGTCCTCCAGGGATACCTTCTCAGAAGCACTGTAAAGCAAGTTAGAAGGCAGGTGCATGGATGTTTCACAAATGAAGGCAGTGAAAATGCACATACAAGAGAGGAGGCCATTTGGAAGGACAATCACTTGACAGCAGCAGATCCCAGTCAAAGAAAGGGCATTCTTCTACTGCCAGAAATTCATATACCAACTTCAAAATGAAATAGATTAAACTTTATTTTGCATTACTGCCCTCATCTACAGCCAAAACCTTTTATTATTTTCACTCATTGCACAAGAGCAGCAGCCTACAACATCAAGAGGAAAAATCTGTTGGGGCCTCAGCTCCAACCTCACCTGAATGACACACAAAACCAAAGCCACTCCATTCCAAGGACACACCCTCCCTTCCAGCATCCCTGTGCATCCCGTAGGAACTCAGAGGAGCAGGAAGGACATGGCCACTCAACTGGCTTTGCTGGATGGTGTGGGGGAGTCCACCCTGCCACCCCCACAGGCTGTGCAGCCCCAGGCACTGCCAGCTCTGCCTGCTGAGCCTCTGCAGAGCCACGGAGCATCTGTGCAGCACGGCTGAAATGATCTGATGGGCTGCAGCTGACACAGCCTGGCACAACACTGCCCACCAACAGTTGGGGCCTGTCTCCATGGAAAGGCAGCTATAAAAATAAATGTATTGTGGCACAAACAGGTACAACAGCATCAGCTTCAATTACAGTATAACAGGATGCACCAGTTGTGAATTATGTTGCTATGAAGTTTTGGAGTCACACTTGTTACTAAGCTTAAATCAGTTTATGTTGATAAAGCTTTTCATTTATACCCACAGAATGGAACAAGACCTAGACATATCACATTTTGACTAATGATAGAAAAGAAAAACAAACAAGTTTTCATGCATATAATAATTCAAAGTTTATTCATAAATAATCAATCAACAGAGCCCTAACTTTTTCAGAACTCTAAATGAGATACCAAAAATGTGGCACTAAAGAAACCTGTGTCTATCTCACATGAAACCAAGTGAATACCAGGAAAGAATAAAGTTGCTGGATTTTGTCTGCTGTCATGAAAAAGTGAAGTTCCTGTCACTAATTCCTGTTCTTTATTGCTTTCTTTCAAGGATATTTATCTCAACAATCACCATTCAAGTCATCTAAATGAAATTTAGTGAAGTGGTTAATTCAGAGTAGAGGTGGTTCATGCAACCATTAAAAAAATAGTTGTGCCATCAGTTCTTTTGCTTTTCCCCTCTTCCCTAAAATTCAGTTGGTGCAGCCTTCATTTTAAAAGTCAGATTAGCTCCACCAGTGCTCAAAACCTGGTCTCCTCCTTCCTTTAAATGGATAATTTAATATGCAGAAAATCACTAAACATCTGGTAGGCGATGTCACAAATTCAATCCATAAATAAAACATGGATGGCTACCTTGCACTGGAGGTAATTAAATTGGAAAGAGCCAAGAGGGTTCTGGGGCACTGCCCAAGCATGCAGCCCTCAACATAAGTTCAGAATTTTCTAAATGATGGGCATTGATGCAGCACTTCAGAGACAATCTTTGCTTGTACAGAGAGCAAAACCAAAAATCTGTGTCCTTTGGGTAGGCTCACAGTGGAAAAAAAAACCCCACAAACCTGCTTGCTGTACCCTCAGGATATTGTAGCTTTTCTGATGTACAGCAGACAATTACCAAAATCAATAGAGCCCGGCCTCAGAGGCTGACATCTGCAGTTATCTGTGGGGAAGGAAGGACTCTTCCCCTCTCAGAGAATGCTCATGGCTCAGGGATTGGGAGGTGCTGCTCCCTCCATGGGTACAGACACTGCTGCAACCAGACAACTTAAAACACACTCTGGAATTTGTCGTCTGGTTATTCTGGGATTTATAGTTTTGCAATGCAAGCACATAAAACACATGCTGTTAAATACAGAGAAAATATAAAGAGTCAGCTATTCTTCTGTCAAAACAGTCTCAGAAACACAAAGGAAAAAGATCTCTTTGCTAAAGACCCCAGGGCAAAAGCCTTGTGCTACCTCAGAAATGACACTCTTCACATGCAGCTTGCCTCTAGTTACTGAGCAGTGCAGTAAAACCTTGGGATAGAAAGGCAAAGCACAGTCAGAGGAGTTTCACTCACTGCTGTGGAAGCACCTCCCCAGTTTCCCATGAGTCTGGGATCAGTGCAGTGCTCACACACAAAACAGGTTCTGAGGATGCAGAAGGCTTTACTTTTGAAGACTTTTTCTAAACTACTTCTATAAGGTCACAACAAATCCCATTACACAAATCAATTTAAAAACATGAGGTCCTTTCCTGACAGATGCTGAGAGCTGAAGGTTCTGCTGTCAGTCGCTGCCCAATGTCTTAACTGTAAATCAAAAATTGATTGCCCTGAAAAACTCTTGGTGCCCACAAATACAAACTTATATTCAGAATATATTTTCTGCATTTCCAACATAACTCTTATAACCTCTCAAGGCTTAATCATCTCTTCATCGTGTGCTGATTACAGAAGTACTGTTACTGCAAAGCTCCAGAACACACTGTGCCCCTGCAGCGTGGGCAGGGAGGAACAAGCCCCAAGTGAAGCTCTCAGATTTTAGGGCACCCAACTCTTCCATCACTAGGAGGTGAATTTCTGGCATTCCAAATTTTTAACAACTTTCAGATAACTATAAACATTTCTCAATTAGCGTTTCCAAAAACGGAGACAGCGAAATCTGGGCAAGTCCAAAAATGTGACCCTTTCTGAGCAGTTTCCAAAGCTGGCAGCGAGATCAGCCCTGGAGGAAGACAAGGCAGGGATGTGTGCAGGCCAGAAGGCTGCTGGGAACAGAGAGGACTTTCCTTCCTGCCATGTCTGTGTGGGGAAAGCCACAGCTGCTGTTTCTCTGGGTTCCGAAGGAAAAGCCAGCCTGGATGCTGGACACAGAAGCCCATCCTTGTCTTCTTGTTCTCCAGACAGGACTGGGAAGCCTGGACCTCCAGCTCTCTCTGTTCCTTCTACAGAAAATGGCAAGCCCCAGGTCTTGATTCTTGTGGCAGCAAAACTGCAGTGTGCTGCACAGCTGAGCATGCTGCTCTTGAGGTTGCACCCCCAGTGCAGAACAGCCTCCACACGCCGAGCACGGAGCACGCTCCCAGAGAGGCTCAGAGCCTCCTGCAAGCCTCAGTCACGTACAAATGAACAATTCACTTGTCAGCCCCATGCCACACCAGGGAGTGAAAAGCTTTGTCACATCGTGGAGGTTTAAATAAACTGGTAAGAAATATTAGAGAGCTGAGAGAGAACTATCAAAGCTGGGATGAGAGAGAAGGCTCAGAGCTGCCGTGAACTGGTCAAACACGCCAGGCACCTCCAGCCAGTGCAGGGGGGCACAACTACAGAGCTTTGACTCATCTGAGCAACGTGCAGGTCTGCAAACTTCCTCAGAACTACTGCAATAATCCTGGCTAGAAGGAAAAACAAACAGTTTGGAATATTTATATAACAGCGACTACAAAGGCAAATGTCCTTCATCAGCGAGCAAGCACCAAGGGGAAAGGGGGTGGGGAGAATTTTATCTCACAGCATCAGAGAACATCAGGTGTTATGAAATCATGAACTGGAATAGTTCTAGAAAAAACCATATGGGAATTACTGAATGTAATATTTTTAAGTGGGAGATATGTGAAAAATAAGTGTGGACAGTCCCATAACTAAACATTTATGATTCATCAAGAAGGATGAAGAGAAGAGTTGAGAAATCAGAGCAGCTATTGCAAAAACTCATTCTCAGGCATTGCTGCACACATGCAAAATTGCCTGTGTAGAGAAAATTTAAGTTAGAGAAAAAGGTACAGAAAAGTGCTTCCCTATAATTTTCCCCATCTTTATTATTGGCACAACTTTTCATAAAATTCCTATGATGAAAACGAAGCAAATGCTCCTTTATTAGTCACTTCTCCCTTAATAATAGAAGTATAACACAATTGAAAAATGTTCCTTTGCTTCCTTATCCAACTACCTGATCCTTCAATGATTTTGTTCTCTTGATGGAATGAGATGTGAAAACCTGAAATTCCAATCTGCTCAGTAGTTCTGGAGCCACAATGACATATTAAAAAAAAAAGGTATCCACTTAAGGCTGGATTAAATTTAAGCATATATATTTTAGAGATCATCAACAGCATTGGGAAGGCAACAAGTACAAACATACTGTGTGTAAGATCTGATGGATTTACATCACAAACTTTCATTTCATCCCTTTTTTCTCCAGGGAAGAGATAAAAGAAAGTATGTCAAGAGTGAACAATGAGGGACAGCATCATTTGTGCCTCTCAGTGTCCTGGGGATCCAGTGCTGAAAGGTCACTATGGAATGACAGAGCAATCAAAGGGAAGGAATGCTGCTCTGAAGATGAGGCTTCTGTGAAAGTCTCTAAAGTGACACTTTGATACTGCTGGAGCAAAAGCAAATATTTAACCTTTAACATGAAGGACTGCTGATTTCTCTTACACAGTTTTGACTAAAATGCATTTCATCTTATCTGACACACTTCACCACCAGCAGTGACTTTATCTTCCAGTACATATTCAAATGGCTCCTCACAGAACTGAACTTCACACATGCTGAGTGGGCTTCTTGACATCATGGTATTGCCAATTCATTAGGGGAAAACTGAACAACCACCCCCTGCAACAAGGCAGGTCAGCAAAGCATAACCCAGTTAAATGATGAACTCATGAGCACAGAACAAGCTTTCAACTTTTCTCCCAGCTCAAACTATCTCAATCTTCACACAGGACACACAGATATAAAATTCAAAAGAGCAGGTTCTGACAGATATTAACACCACCATGAGAGGCTGTGGAGGCTTCACCTTGCCTGTCAGGGCAATCCAAGCTGCCAGAAAATCCACTGAGAACCTCCCTTGGCTGTGGTTACCTGGATGGGCACATTCACCCTCCTCACCCACGGGAGCTCCCATCCACCACCCCTCTGCCCACACACCTTCCCAGTCCCTGGAACATTTCCCTTAGCAACAAAATAATGGAAAATTTAGTGTGCCTTTATGATTAATTTATACAATGGAAGATTGTCCCACTTCACATCTCAGAAGCCAAGCCAAGAAGTTTTTGCAACGCATCAGTTTATCAAAACACAAAATTTGAAGAGCTGAGTGGGGGGAATATATTTTTAGATTAAAGGTTTTGTCCCAGTTACAATAGCATAATGAAGGATAAATTCAGCACAGCTCACCAAGTACCTGATCTCAACCCCAAATGAAATGAAGACTAAAACTCAGAATAGTTTCTGAAAAGGATAGGGGTTAGATGGCACACAGCTACTTCCACCTGTTTTATTTCCAGGCTATTTGTAATATTTAGAGATACTAAATAGATAACAGCATTACCTAAAAAAGTTATAATGCAGACAAAGGAAATAACCTCAAAAAAAAAAAAAAAAAAAAAAAAAAAGCCAAACAAAAAAAACAACTCCAGAAGAGCACTCAGGTACTGAGTGAGGGAATTGGTTTTCCCAGAGGCAAGTTTCTATGCATCAGGTGAACAGGAGAAACAGGGTTATTAGTTTTTCTTTCTTTTTAAAAAAAATAATTGCAAAAGCAGCAATCTTCTGGCCAGGAAGAAACTCCTGAAAATGTAAGAATTACAAGAATATGAGAATAACTGCATTTCCTGAAAGGACAGCAAGTTATGGGGAAACAGGAATCAGCCACCAGAAAAACTGATGCCAGAAAATCCTGCCATGAGTGGAAATGCCATAGGAGCCCTTATGTCTGTGCTGGCAGCTTGTAGTGCTGAACTCTGCTCACTTCAGCAGTAAAAGCAGGAAAGCTGTGCTCATTCAGCCACACATTTCTTTTAAGGTACTAGATTTCAGAATTGATACTGGAGTGAAGGGATCCCTCTGAAAAATGTTCCTGGACGGAACAGCAAATTTAAATGTTTTCAGATCTCTCCAGCCCTCTGGAACAGACATTTGCCCAGTTGCAAACCAGCTTTCCAATTCTTAGCTTGTGTGGCTACAGCTGGAACATCCATTGGAAATCATTCCCTGCAGAGCACAATGCCAAAATGAACATTAGAGTGAACACTGAAACATACATTAGATTAAAGCACCACAGAAAGCATCATAATGTAAATTGAAATTAAGTTACCCCAGCCATCTGATGCCAAATTAAATGAAGTTATTGATTGCAGAAGTTGTCTGAACTTGGTCAGTCAGGACAAAAAATCCTGAATGGGCTAAACTGTTTAGCAGAGATGTCTTTTTTACATAAGGTCAGGAAGGAAAGAAACCATTATTCACATTTTAGCTCCTTCAGACAGTTTTAAGGAAAGTGTATTTGTGTTTGTACAATAATTTAGTGCTTACTGTCAAAATTGATAGTGATAAGTAGACACCCTGGAGCACTGCAAACATCTGCTCTCCCAGGCAGTTTGGGATCTTTGTCCAGTGCTGCCTGACTTTGATGTTTCCCCTGTGTTTATATGATGAGAGCACCCCTACATGGTGCACCCTCTTCATGTATCATAACAGGTATCCTGGAGGGTGCAAGCAATAAATTATTATGACTACAGATATCTCATGGTGCCTACAGGCCTTTTCCTTTCTCCCTCAAACACTCTTCAGAGTTAATTCTTAAAAATTTGAACATTTCTGTGAGTTCTGGTTATAAGCTGCTATTGGTACCCCCATGAGAACAATGAAGAATTTGTGCTTTTAATGAACAATTAAAATATATAATTTTTCTTTCAAACAGAAAGAAACTTCTCAAACTTCTCTCACAGCTTGCCCTTCTCTTTTGAGGTGAAAAGGTACAAACAACAGAAAGCACAAAAGTTAGGAAGTTTTTCCTCTGGTGAAAATTTTGATGACAATTTTTCTGTAAAAATAAAATGAAAATATTGAAATTGGCTTTGCATTGAAGTGGAGAGATGTCAGCTGGCTGCCTAAAAGACAAGTTGGGCTTGATTTTAACTTTAGGCACATCAGTGCTTTAATTGGCAGTCCTAATTAGCAGTAGGACCTGCTGGGCACAATCCCAACTGTGCTGCAGCTGATGGAAACAGGGATGTTTGCCTCCTGGTTATGCCTGTGCCATACTGCAGAAGCTGCCAGCTCAGCCTCTGACCTGGTTGTATTTGTTCAACAAATAACAGAGTGTGCAAAGCTGTGAATTGGGTAATTTATAATCACTGTGAGAACAACAAAAATCCAATTCAGGCCAATAAACTCACAGATGGGGTTAAAAGGCCATTGGGGCCTTCTGGGGTCTTCTCCTGCACTCTCTCTGCTTAATGCCATGAGAGTCTATAAAACATGTTAATAGTCATGTTCTCTTCACATAGAGATATAACTCCTCATGCCATTTGCACTGCTCAGTCCGATGCTTCCAGGTGTTTCTGCTGGCATTATAAGGATGTTTGTCATTAAAGGATGCTGAGGATACAACCACCACGTGTCCCTATCAAAGTGACAGCTCAGGACAGCCTGCAGGCTGAGAGCAGCTCCTCAGGGGCAGCTCATAAATCATGGGGATGCAATCCTTCACATCTGATAACCCAGCACAGCTGAGGCCGTTGCTGCTGTGGCTGTGGCAGTGCAGACACGCTGCCACCACAGCAGCCTTTCCAAGCAGCTCTGTAATTCCATCAGCATGTCAGAGAGGACGTGGGAATAAGGTATTCAAGTGCTGTCTGTCAACACAAGCACTGCTGTCTTTAACAGGAAGGCAGATGAAATCCCAAGTAAACTTTAGCATCAAATCCCTGAACACACAGCCACAAGCTGTGGCTGGCAATAAAAGCTGGAAAGCACTCACCAGGGGACCTGCAGCTGCACATGGGGCTGCTTGCCTGGGGAACACCAAGGGATTCATTCCTGCAGCTCCCTTGAAAGGAAGTGACAAGCAACAGGCAAGCAAACATTTCCCATTTTATCCCTACAGTAAAAAGAGCCTCTCCCAATTAAATTTTCTCATTTCAGCCATTAGCAGTTAAATCCCAGACTATATGCCACTGTAGATGTGCTGGGGCAAAGGTGACAACATGAAATGCATTTCCAGTTTATTGCCGTTGCAACTTCTCCTCTTGACAGCTTCACAGCCACAAATAGAAACACTGCCTGCAAACTCAAGAGCTACGGGCTCATACAACCCACACCAGAGAACTGCAACTGGAAGGTTGCTTTGCCTGCAAAAAGGTGGTATTCTTTAACTATAATCTCTTCAGGAAAAATATAGCCAGGTAAACAGAAGGAAGCACACCCAAAGTGCCACTGCAAACATAACACAATAATTAACAACTTCCTATTCAGGAACTTACTCTCTCTTCAAGAAGCACAGTCAATAGGATCTGTCTCCCTGGTACAGAGGGCTCTAGAAATGTAGATCAATTACATGCAGCATGGACAGAAATGCTTGTGATGCGTTTTTAAGGCTGCATTTGATCAATAAGCATCTCAAGAGCTCAGAGGAGCCTCCATGGCTCTGGCAGAGAACACATTAGCTGATGCCTTACAGACTCCGCTCTTCGGAGTAATGCTCAGGGCAACAACTGCCATTTCTGTTCTCATTAAGAACAAAACCCTACAGAAGCCCTGAGCTGCTTGGTCCTGCCTAAGGAACAATCCCAAGCTCTGCACGTAGCACAGCACATGTGGACCACCTGATCCCTTAAATGCATGAAATTTAGTGAAAAACACAAGTACACTTTTTGTCAAGCTTGTAAGATCAAGATTGCTTTCAGTAGCGAACTGCATTGAAGAAGGGACAGTATTTTGCCATTTTGAAAATTATAAAGTAGTACCTCAATAACAAGATCATCTTTTTTAACAGGCCTGGTTGCAAACTGACACATTTAATTAATAAAGTTCTGCTGTTGTTCAAATGGTGTTTCAGCAGCTTCCTGAGAAACACATCTGTGAATCTCAGCAATAAGACTCTAGTGACAAGAGGTGGATATTACTGAGTCGTTACAGATTTTTTTAAGATCTTTTCAGATACCAAGGTTGATTTTGTATCAAAGAGGAAAAACCAATAAAGCTGATAACTTTGCCTTCACCCCTGATGGCAACAAGCCTTCATGAATAAGCTGCAGTGAAGCCCCTATGGAGATTCACCTGAGGGAGTAGGTGTAATGTCAATGTCAGACTAACACAAAAATCTCATTTCCACTTTGATTTGCAGCATTTCCCAGGTGATGATCTCAAACATTTTTGATGCTAATTGAACAAGATAGGTCCAAGCCTATTGTCCATGCAGTGAAGTTGCCTGTTCTAATTAAAACAAACAAAGGCAGATGCTTTCCTTGTACATTAATTTCTGAAACAGTACCAGCTTCACCTCTAAAAGATGAAACCAGAAAGGGGCTGGGTAAGCTTTCAAGGCTTCCCAGCCACAGACATGAGCACACTCTGCATGCACAGCAATAGACCAACACTAGTCTTATGTAACCCTTCCACCTGACCAGGAAATAAAGGCAGGAATGCCATTTATTTTATACATATTTCTATCCATATTTCTCCCCCGCCCCATGGCTTTTTCTGGCCACATTAGCAAGTGGACTGAAGCAGCTGATTTTCCATTTCTTGAAAGAAAACAAGATTAAGAAAAAAAAAAAAAAGAAAAGAAAAAACACAGCAGTTTGGTTTTTAATTTATTTTCAGAAATCTGTGCATCTGACATTTTATGTTTGTCTTCTTCCCTTCCAGTTCAACTCAGTAACATTATGTATTAAACACAATGGTCTCAAAGATCAAGATACTTCCAATACATCCCAAGATGTTAATGCTAATTAAAGTTGATCACAAGACTTTGTTTGAGATAGAGCAAAACCAGACTGAACTGTGACAAGGTGCCACTTTATCATTTCATTCTATTTAGATCACAAGGGCCACATGTATGGCATTATTCAGTCATTAAGCATTGCTTCATTCATGGTATTTTCTGCTCCATCTTGAAATTAGAATCAAGCACTATATGAAAATAATTAAAAGGGACTAAACCTCACATCTTCAATTAAGCAAAAGTAGTTTTTAAAGTGAGGTTGGAAATACAGGTTATACAAACACTCTTCAGGGATAACACAGATCATATTTATTTTAACTTGCAGCAGCAATTATCAACCAGATTCTTTGCAAGTCCTTCTCAGTCTATAGGCTATGACTAAAATTATCAGACAGTTCATTTTCAAAAGGTTGTGCAGAAGTAGCAAGTCTTACCATGCATAAGGAAAGTTGCTTGTTGTATCCCCAGGGATAAGAATGAAAGAAAAAAAAAGAAGATAAAGTACAGGAATAGTTTTGGAAAGAGACAAAGATGAAAAGAGACAAATTAGCTGTAATAAGGTGAACAGAACACACACACTGAAAAGGAAAATAGAAATTATGTATTTGTTTGGAAGCAGAAGCAGTTTGAGGAAGAAGAAATGAGTCATCCTCAAAGAGCCATAAAAACATAGACTCCAGATGTACTAAATATCATGGAATCCAGTGAATCAGGGAGAGAAGGATGTTAAAGATCTCTCAACTAGACTTCATCAAGTCTAGTTAAAGATGAAAGGGCAAATTTTACATGAAAGAATTTGGTCCATGAAATCATGAGGGGGACAGAAAGAACACGAGAGTTCTGTATGCTGAAGAACAGAAAATTTGGCAGAAGAAATAAAAAATTGTTTTTGAAGAATAGGAGTCTGAAAGCAGCTGTCACCCTGCTGTTCAATCCTTCTGCAGGTGCCACCAGACAAAATCCCAAGGAGCACAGCTGGAGCACAGCAGTTACTTGTACTGACCCAGAAGTTTATTTGTACCATCTGCTACAGAAGTATCAGTCAAGGGGAGCAAGGCAGACACTTGGGGATGTCCACACAGAGAAATTACTTAGAAGAGGAAAGAAACTTTGGCAGGGGAAAAGGAACCTGTCAAAAATAAATAGCTGATGCTGTCAAAAGAAGCAAAGCTTTTGAGGAGGACCATCAGCTGGCCCAGGAGCAGCCAGCCTGAGTTTTAGTGAACATCCTGAATAACCCTGCAGTGAGGTTGGCCCCCCCTGTTTTCACACTGAAGTGTCTGATGAGTGGCCTGATTTTCGAGCTAACAGCAGTTTTTCAGGGCTTTCAGTAACACAAGTGGTTGGTGAAAAGTACAAGCAGTATATATCCCCTAAATAAACTGTCCATCCAACAGAATAAGTCCTACAAATGGCTGAAATCAGGCCATCTCCTCCTTCAAAAACTCCCAGCAGGAATGGCAGGATGCAGCTGTCTATCTCTAACGTGCAATTCAGCTGTCACCCAGGAAATGGAACCTGCACAGGCTCGCTCAGAGCAGGAGCTGCAGTTTGGAAGCCCCTGAGCAAGGTTGACCTCACGCAAGGTTACACTTCTGTCCTGGGATGGGACAGACCAGGCCTGGGAAGTGCCAGCTGAGAATGCCTGGAGAAATGAGGGCAGACAGAGTCCAGACAGCAGCAAGTAGACAGAGAAGGAAACAGCTGGAAGGGTAACTTTATAAAGAGGATCTTCACTCTAACGAAAGATTTTGGGATTTCAAGGTGTTTTGCTTAAGAAATACATTACACTCCCATACAGCTTTGGCAGAAGGGGAGTAAAAATTAAAAGGATAAGCAGTTCCCCAAAAAGGATCAAAAGTAACAGGGTATTTTAGTATAGGAATAAACGTGTCCTATGTTCACCATAAATAACAGCAGGAGAGATGTTCCTTGAAACAGCCCCTAATGTACATATACTGAAACTCACTAAAGTAACTTCTCACTTCAAAACAAAACCTAAAAAGCCTATATTGAGAAATTATCATTATTAATGCATTTCAAACAAACATAATCATGTTGCTATCAAGCCTAAATGTTTAGAGGTAGCAGATTTCTGTCACCCAGATGAATAATGATACGAGCAATGAGTGACTCTCATACCTTTGAATGATTAAGAATGGAAATTTGTATCTTTGGCCAACCAGGCAGATTGGGCTACTTCAGAGAAAAAAAGGATGGATGCCACTCTAGTCTAAATCTCAGATCTTAAGAAAGAAGGACAATAATATTTACCAGAATATTTACCAAGATTGTCAGAAGCAGGATTAGGCAGCACTGCAAAGGTAACAACAGACTGTACTGCCTTCATATTTAATAAACATTAATTCTGCCCTTTGAAACTACTTCACATAGGACACTGAAGCTACCATATAATTTTAAAACAACCATAGAAATCACAATCAATCGTTTTCCTTTTTGATAACAGTACAATGCAGTTGGGGAAAAAAAAAGGCAGCATGTACCACACAGCAGCCTGACACCAGTCTGTTCAGTATCACAGTCAGCACAGATCAATAGTTCTCTGTTTCTGAAAAGTTTACAGCACTCTTTAAAAACCATGAGAAAAAACTCACCCAGTTTTCAAGCTGACCAAGGCATCTTCGACTCCTTTCTGGTTAAACTTGGTCATGTAAAGGTGCATATCAGGGTAGTTGTTTCGGATATTCCTCTCAGTGCTTCCATTTGGGACCGTTCCAAACCGAAAAGGAGGAGAATAATCATGTGGCCTTTGAAACTAGAGATAAAGGGGATAAGCAAAGTGGTTCAGGCATCCAAAAGGGGAGAAGGGCAATTTGTTGAAAAAGGTACAAAAAGACAGGAGTTGTGTAAGCTGCCTGAAATTTCTTCTAGGCAAATGCTGTGGGTTAATTCAGGTCTATTATACCAGAAACTTTCTTCACAGTAACTGAACATAATCTACACCCAAAGTAAAACCAGCTCCATTCTGCCACTCAATTGTGACTCTCTCCCATGCTTTGCACTATGACAGGACAGCAGAAACTGGAGCAGTTCCTCATCTGCCAACATCTCTCTAGGGAACCCAAACCCTCTGGTTAAACTCCAACCACAAGAAAAGAGTGTTTTGTTGATAGTCATTTCATTCTTCCATCTCTGTTGGGACATTGTGATGGGAAAGGGATCATCCACAGTACTCAACAGGGAGCCCAATGCCCCAGCCCTGGAGGGTGCCAGGGAGTGCAGGAAGCTGTGCCAGGGAGAGGCAGGGTGAGGGAGTTTCCCTCCACCCTGATTGGAGGGGAATAAAAGCTCCTGCAGCTTCCACAGGGGCTCAGCAACTGCACAGCTTGATATGAGAAGGGTTTCTGGAGCTCTCACACCTGTTCATCCCCACCATTTAAAACTACCAACCATTTGCTTGAGGGCATATAGGTTTATTCTACAATTTTACTCTCTCTGTCACTATTGCATCAGCACAGATGAACCAGCCAGGGGGTATCTGCAGAGGAATGGCAATAGCTCAGGGCACATTCAGGTTTCACACTTGGCAATCCTTCAAACAATCTCACATAAACTTTTTGCTAACAGACCTGAAAATTTTATATGCACCTTTCCAACATCTTCCTTTAAAACCCAGGTGACAATTTAAGATTAAAATGTCTCTTAAAGAAATAAATGGAAAAGGTCACTCAGATTAGAGGAACTATTGGCTAATGAGGAAATTGAATTGAGCATTGATAAAAGCAGTCACCCATAAATTCCACAGTAAAGTGCACTCTGTTTTTATTGCTGATGTTAAAAGAGCAATCTATAGATCCTGTGCTGCAAGAGATGCCTAATATTTATACAGCTGCTGGTTCCTTTGGGGCTCCATATGAAATATTTCTCTTTTTAACATTTGGTCTTGGGGCATCAAGAATTCCCAAGATCCAGTGCCAATTTGCAAAGAGAACACAAATGGGTTTATACAAAAACTGGGAGTATTTTCAATTCCATCAAACCTTGACTGTGAAATTACTGCTGCAACACCGTTTTCTTGTAACAGAACTACAATTAAATGCTTCATTTTAATTAAGCATATTTTGACAAAGCATAAAGGAAAGAACTCTATTTCTCTCTATTTGTTTAGCTAACAGATGTCTTACTTTCCTCATATTCCCTTTTCAGAGCTTTACTGTTTAAATTATAACTTTGCTACTACTTTTACACATAGTAATTGACCCATGCACCAAAATTACACTGTACACTACTCATGATTCTTAGTCTATATCTGCTACCTCCCTTTCTGAGTTTATTATGCAGCACTAAAACAAACCCTGCTTTTAAATATATATCCAGAGATTCTACTGATGTAAATGTAGCTTGCTATCAACTTTATTTAAATCTAGAGGTAATGAATCTCTGGTGTATTGAGATGGCTTCATGTGTCTCCTAAATTTGCCAGTCAATAGAACTGGAAACATTTATTAAAGAAACACTGTCAATCTCAGGACCTTGCTGCTCCTTACATTGCTGGAAATTTTTGGAAATTCAGCTGTGGTGAGCATTCTGCAAGCTCAGTTCCCAGTATGGCAGGGGAAATGGGGGAATGGCAGGGGAATTAGGGGAACAGGAACATTATGGTGGAGTATTCTGGTAATTTCAAAATGGAGTTTGGTTTTAAATAGTCTCACTTTTCAAGAACATTCATATGAATCTAGGATGTTGGGAGGCATTTCCTCTCATAGGAATAGTTGAAAGAATTAACACATCTGTTCAAATTGAACATTCATGAAAGATAAAAATATTTCTGCAGAAGAGAAGGATGAATAAAAAGTGCAAGTTCATTCAAAAGTCACAGAGTTAAAAAGCAGATTAACAGTTCCAAACCCCATGTACAGACTGGAACTTCTTGGGACCAACTAACAAATTTTATCACTCACAAGGAGATTACTTTTTGAAACCATCATCTGCTACCACTGCCCGCTCACAGGCTACTTGTAAAGAAGAAAGAGGTTTAAATCTTTTTACTAACACTGCACTCATATCTGAGGTGAATTAAAGTTCTCATCAATAATATTAAACTTATATTCCATGAACTGCTGCATCCTGGAGAAGCACACAGGACTGTCACTGTCTGTGACTGCAGCAAAGATCTACGTGGCAGACAAGAAACAAGAAAAAAATAAAAAGATCAAGGCTCTGCGTGCATTCATTTTCCCTGAAGTCCCATGATGAGAAACAAAATATATCATGTTTGCTAGGAAATCATTTTCTTCCTAGACATTTCATGGAATGCTAATCTTTTAAATCATGGACAAAATTCTTGAACTGAATGCACAAGCCCCTTGTTTGAGTCACAGAGCTCCTGTCATTCTGAAGAGTGACCAATTCGTTCTTGTCTCCCCCTGCTCTGCCACCCAACAGAACTGCAGCACGTGGCAACAGAACTCCAGTCTTTGGCTTTTACTGTATTTCTTCTCTATGCCTTAATAAAACTGGCAATTTCATTAAGTCAGCAAAGTGATCTTTCAGAAACGTTACATACTGATGTAATTTAAAGATTTACTTGCTTGCATGAAAAGAGAGCAGCTGTTTGTTATTGTTCTGAAGTTTTCAAGGAACTGTGGGAAACATTACTAAAATAGTAGAAAACAGTAAATCCTAGGGCACAGGAGCAGAAAGCCAAGGCTACAAGAACACTGTGAATCTTGCAGAAATAAGGAGCTTGTAAGTGGCATCATTGAGGTTCAGGTTGCAGAGAAGCTCCTGGACCATGTGTAGGTGAAGCAATTCTTGTCTGTGGCAGAACCCCAGCAGATCAACACGTCTGTGCATGGCTGCTTACCCTCCTTTAGCATTTTTTTTCCTCTTTCATTGCATGAAATAGGCACAAATGGTCTCAAAAGTACAAAAGCCACGAATTTCAACCTTTACTGGATACTTTGGACTCCTTTTCTGTACCTTTTTATGAAGACAAAGCTTTTGAACATCTATTACACACACAGGAATGTCAAAATATCATTTTCTTCTCATTTGCTGAATCATTTGAGTTTATGAACACCCACCCCTCCTAACTCCAGTACATGCTGTGCCATGTATTTCTGGGTGACACTCTGATGGCATAATTCACAAATTCATTAGCAACATTTCAAGGGATGAGGTAACTCTAAGGAGGTCTTAAAGCACTGAGGGGTAAATAACACATCATCACATCAGCCAGTGTGGTGAAGCAGAGTGCAACTTACTTCCTGAATGGGACAACACTGAATGCTGAGGGTCAGGGGTGGCTGCTCAGAGAGGTTTTTTCCTGAGTTTTCCTGATTTTTCCCATCACATGGGGACACCTCAGTGTCTTTAACTGGAAACACTTTATTGCACTGGCAGTACAGCATTGACAGAAGAGCTTGACTCTTCAAGTATGGCAGTGGGAAAAGTGGGAGAGAAGAATAACAAACTGATTTACCAGCCCAGAAGTGGGGTTTGGGTTTTTAATTTTCTTTTTAAAAATTTAGTGAACTTTTAGGTATTAACTACTCAAAATCGATTACACCTGCACTTCTGGCCCTTGCCTATGACTGCTCTGCTTCTTGCAAGGGTCAGAGTTTCTACTGAATTGTAAGAAAATGGCAAAGAGGGGAGAAAAATAACATCAATCAGATATACATTCCCAAAAATTATCCCAAATTATTTGATTTTTTAAAATGCAAGAAGCCTCAGGATTGTGGAGGAGGTAAAACCTATGTATGACAAGAGGAATGTTCTGAAATAGTTAATTTCTCTTCTGGACTTCTAACTTGTTTAATTTAATCAGAAAAGGCATGGCTTCCCTGACTTATCTCTATGTGCTTCAAGCAAAGTTTGAAGAACCGAAAAATAGAAACAAAGGTGGCAGATCAAATAAATGATCAGCAGACCACACAAGAACAGATGGTATTTTCTGATTCAAGTATTTTTCTATTTTTATTTTGCTTTTTGTGGAAATGAAACCCTACTTAGCAGTCAGAACAGAAAAAATGACAAAACGAAGGAAGTTCTCAGCCAAAAGCTGCAGAACAAGAACTGACATTTGCAGCCCCCTGGCAAAGAGGCAGAGGAGGGGAAGGTGAGGCTGCACTGTCAGACCTGAGCCCCACTGCTGTGCCAGGTGCAAGGCAAATCCTGCCAAAACCCAGGGGCCCAGGAAAACTCTTTCTCACCAACAGGAGACAGACGTTTCTCAAATCTCCTTTTTTTTAATCCCCAAGAGAGAATGCCATTTATCTGTCTCTTCTAAGAACGTTACCTTAAAATAGAGGGATATTTAACAATCTTCATGCTCTTTCAAAGGTTGTGTGACAACACAATTTAATGAAAACAAAACTATTATCTTTTTTTTGTTTCTTTTTATCTTTCCTCTAGCCATGCTTGCTTTGATATACCAGGCAATCAATCAAAGGTTGATCATAAAAAGCAGTTAAAACAAAAAAAAACAGACAAGGCTGAGATGTTGCCTTTTTGGTTTGTTTTTAGTAACAATTTCCTTTATTTTCTGTCCTTTGAGAAAAACCCTTTGTGAAGTTGTCCCCTGGGCTATACTGTACTTAAATATTTCTTCTTAATGTCAATATTTTGTTTCATTTTCAAACAACTGGGCACAGACTTGACAGAAGGATACCCTTCAAGTATCTTGTGCATATCCATCACAATAATTTTGCAAATGGGTTTTTCTCTATTAATATATTACTAATATCCCTGGACTTTTTTCTATTAATATATTACTAATATCCCACCAATTTTTTTGAGCTTTTTATATTGGTAAGGCACTCTTTTTAACCAAACAGTAATTGATTCATATCATAAAATAAAGGTAATTTTCAGTTAATGCAGCTGCTTTTTGAATAGGCAACTCAGAGATTTTGAAAACAGACTGACATTTTCATGCTTTGGGTCTTAGGTTTGTTAGTAAAGTTTGCACTTGCACTCAGAAGGAAATCCTCCAATTTTAGTTCATTATCTTGCATGGAGTTTTTATCACAAAGTACAAATTTGTAGAGGGATTATGGAGAATGGACACTGACCTCTTTTGAGCTGAATACCTACCTTTTTATCACTCAGCCCAGTCACTTGGTCAACAAATTCCTCTTGAATCATAAAGGCAGCTAAGTTAGCAGTGTAGCTGGCCAGGAAAATGACAGCAAAGAAAGCCCAGACTGACACCATGATTTTACTCGTCGTCCCCTTGGGGTTCTGCACAGGCACAGAGTTGTTGAAGACCAAGCCCCACAGTAACCACACTGCCTTCCCAATGGTAAAGGACGGTCCATGGGGATCTGCAATTGCAAAGAGCAGTTAATGCAGCTGCAGTTAAATTAAACCTTGCCAAGATACCGTGAAGGGACAACCCATCAGTCCCAGAGACACGGTTAGAAAATATTTCAGTATATATTCACTGTACTCCCAATACAATCACAGGATTTGCCACAGGTACCTCCCGCTGCAATGACAACAATTTCCACATTTTTAAAACATAATTCAACATTTTTCTACGTAGCATACGGTTCGAATTTTTTAAGACGGAAGTGGAAAGCATTCTCCTCCTTTGGAGGAGAAGCAGGCTGGTATGTCTCCTGCAGGAAGAAATGTGCCACAGTGCTGCCCTGTCAGTCTTCTGTGCCAGCAGACATGTGAAATGGAAAACTGGAGGTTTAAGTCTTAATGATTCAATTCTAGTACTTTTCTTACCCAAATTATTTTTATCATTTCCAGTCATCCAACATTATGCTTTTTGAACATTATGTAAGCATTTTTAAGATCAAAGTGTGTGAATGTGTCACCTACTTTTAAGCACCTTTGTACTCAGAGCATGAATCAGAAAGACAGAACAAAGGAGCTACCTGTATAGACACAGAATTTAGAGCAAGCCAGGCTCTGGCTGCCTCCAATGTTCAGAGTCAGTTCTGTGGCTCCAAATGTGTTGACATTACAGGTAAAATTCTGTCCCAGCTAAGCCATTCTGTAATTTTTGTTGTTCCTATTTTTGGTCATCTTTTCAGCCACCCCAGAGCTGGAAGTGGCCAGCATGCTGCCCCAGGCTCACAGGGGGCAGAAGTGGATTAGCAGTGTATTATCCACTCCAAAGGCCTCATTTGCAGAGCCCTGTGAGAATCAGGGGCAGTTATTCTCACCCAGCTCTAGGTAAGACAATGCAATCACACATTGCTCATCATCCAGACTCCCTGTACCCTCAGTAGAGAGAAACAGGCCTCCCCTGACTGTGACTCATTTGGCCTACTTATAATTATCCTTTTTGCACTTCAATTGCAATATAGTCAATAAGCTCTGATGCAGAAATCTGTAACTTTGCCTCCTTCCCTGCCCTGTCCCTTCATCCGAGGGGATGCACATTACAAATATAGATTTAGATACTCATTTAACTATAATTTCTTTTAATAATAATTCAAGGATTCTTAAAATAATAAAACCCTAAGTGGGTATACTCCATGCATATTCCCATTTCAGCAGAAATCCTCTCTAGTGCAGTGCAAGTATTCCACATGCAGTCAAGCTTTACATCTTAGATTATGCTCCTATCCTGCAGCAGCACTAGGAAAATAGAGTGCAGTAAAATAAACACAATGGAGCTGACTTTTGGGTTATGAAACTACCTCCTAGACACGTTAATGACTGAGTTGATACAGGGATAATGTGTGTTTTTCTGAACAGTGCTACAGAAATTATATGCCAAGGGAACAATGTAAAGTTCTGTTTATGCCACTGGAGATTGTATTACCACTGAGCTTCATCCTGCAAAAAAATGCCTAGGGAAATGAGAGAAGATAAATAACTTTTTTTTTTTTTAATATTCCAGGTTTGAAATTAATGGCAGCAGGATTTGTGGCAAGTCTTCAGAGCTAAGTTGGGATGGTCTAGTGCCATAACATGTCTTTGTAGCTGTAAGTACACTAAATAATCAATTCAGGCACATGAGGTGGCACAGAAAAGAACAGCCAAGTCCCTGGATCCCCAGTGTCTGTATTCACCTTTGATTACCCCTCACTTAACACTGTGTTTATTTCAGACACAGGCTACACATTTACCATCTTATTAAAATGATAACATCATCTGAACATTAGAATAATCAACTTTTTCAGGGAACAAGCCAGCCATTGTCTAAAAGAAATCATTTGCTTTTAATAGTGCCCAGAACTGTGTTCACCAAGCTGGAAGATCTCTTGTTACGAAACAAGGCAAGAATGATTTAGAAATTTTAAAAAAGGCTGAACTCTCAAATGTCAGTTAATGGGAGGATGAGGGCATCGTGAGACGTGGAATCCTCACTCCTGAGTCAAAGTGCAGCTTTTACTGAGGAAGAGTTAATACAGAGCTTGTCTGGTTTGAAAATGAAGTTTTTATAACCAATGAAGGAGCGATGCCATTCTACCAGGGCCCTCATGTCAAGGCAAAGAGTTCATCTGACTTTCTACAGGAACCATACAAAACTATGGACAGTGTAACTGCCATTTTTCAAACTGTCCAGCAGAGCACAGGATTTTAGGTAACTTTCTCTGAACTGGTCATGAATTCCTAGTAGTCAGGAGTAGAACATATTTCAGGGCTTTGTGCAGCTGACACTTTACAACTGATGCTGTATAGTAACCAAACACTGTCTGAATAAAACCCTGATACCACCTACCGTGCTCTGTCTTTATTCCATTGAATTGGAATTTGTAAACATGAGCATATAAGACTTCAAGAAATCATACTTTAAGTGAAGAACATAAACAGTTTCATAGCTAATTTCACTGGTTTATTTCTATGTTATGTTTATTTGAAAAGATGGAGAGCCGGGGATGGGAAATACATGATGTTTTTATAGACATGGAGTTGAGTAAAATGCAAATCTTACCTCTGCCTTGTGCTAAGTTCCTGTTGTATCCTACAGGACTAAAGTACTCAAATATAAAGACAGCCATGGCAGACACGATGAGAAGCATCACAAACATCATCACCCAGACAGAAGCACTAAAAGGCTCTGCAGCAAAACAGACAGGAGAAACAGAAACACAGTTCATTAAACCAGTCACAGCACAAGAATTCTAATGTCCTTGCCTAGGGAAGCCCAGCAGCTTCCTCTACATTAGCTTTTTCCAACAAAAATGCTAGCAAATAACTAAGCAATATATAATGACCTGCTGTTAGTATACAGAGACAAAATCCTTGAAGTCAAAAGCTTAAGTGTAAGTTGCAATTAAAAACAAAAGGCTGCAGACTTTTCTTTGACACTGAGTGGCACATAATTGGTTTGACTCGCTGCTTATTCAGCCCACAATCAGGTTGCTGTGTCTATTCATCCTGTATTATATAAATTTACCAACAGAATGGTCCAACCACTAGGACTGTGTTTCTGCAAAGCAAAAGCAATTAAGCATGTTAAATACATTTGGTTATTCAGGGAAGTAGACTTCTCTTTCGTTTTCTATCCAACAAAAAGAGATAAGAGGAGGAAAGATAAATACTTGCATTCAAACTAAACGCCTTTGTTTCAGGATTCTTTTCTCTCTGTGTTTACTTTCATCTACCTGCAATGAAGACGGTATTTTTATCAATTGCAAACACATCCTTTTGAATGTCTCATTCTCATCTGGGAGCAAATTACTGAAATCAAAAGGGTTTATGGAAAATTGCATGTCAGTTTGAAAGAGAGAAGAACCATAATTAAGTAAAAGAAGTAGGCTGGAGCATAAAACTAAAAGCAGTTTCAAATACCAGACTAAGCACCAACTTTTTGAAAGGACTCGGTATCAATATCAAATATCATCTTTCCCAACCACAGATTCTCTGTCATTTCAGGAGTCCCTGTGGTAGCTGCCTTGGTACAAGGATATCTAAGAAAGTTTAGCACAGCGAAGTATTATGTCTTTATCAGGACAACTTATTTGGGGCACTTTACATCATAACTTGTGCAAATAAAGCAAGTGAGAGCACACATGAAATTACAGAAAATTACTGTAGTGAAATGCTTTGCCTGTTTCTGAAAGCCCCAGAAGTTCCTCTCTTGCAGCTTTTTCGTTCTTTGAATTTAAGCTTAGAATCACTGAAACTTCTTTCCCTCTTTGCAGGAAAGGACAATGGCTGAAAGCTGAGGTGTGCTAAGCCCAACCGCCCAATCTGAGCCCTGCCCAAGCTCACAGGACCACCCAGAATAGTACTAAATGTAATAATTTTTGCCCAAACATGGAAAACTCATGACATCTTTTGTCTTTGCTATGATTTCTTCAGAAATCTGGAACTTAGACAAGACCAAATAGCAAATAGCCCCACTGGTGATTTTGGATGGTAACTAAAAAGGTAAAGCAGGAACACTTTAAATAAAATTTTTTTCCTCTTGCAAAGGAGCAGTATTTTTTTTCAATTAATTATTTTAAGACAGGGTACAAAGTTCTTTCAAGTACTATAATTATTTGTTTGGGAGAGAATGGTAAGTTAGGAAAATAACAGCATTTATAGAAGGCAGAGAAAGATCTATGTAGATGCAGCTGGGTAAGGAACATTATACAGCCAAAGACCGTCTAAAAAATATTTTCTGAATTCTGTTAGTAGCTGGATTAAATTGGAATTCATGTAGAACTACTATAAAATTTTGACAGCATTCTCACAGAAGAAAGCAAGGCTGATAAAACCCTTATCAACAGCAACAGTATAGAAACAGCAACGGTAATTTGTCAAAATCTAAAGAAGGCAAAGGGCAAAACAAGCCAATGTACAAAAGTGAGCTATAAACAAGAGTTTAAGCAGAATTCTCTTTAATAATTTAAGAAGCCTGGTAATGAGGTGGAGAATTAATAGAAGCAATAGGAAAACAAAAAGCTATTTGGAATAGCAAGCAGGAAGATTGAACAAGTACAAAATCAACAGAATAACAAAGTTGATCTTCCTGTCATATCAGAGATCCAATTACACATTCAGCACTGTGCTTTGATTCTCCAAGGACAGAAAGGGAACTTCCCTCAGGCAAGCAGCAGGTTTTAAAGGAATTTTCAGTAAAGCTATAATATAGCAGAAAAAACCAATATATGACTTGTTGGTGTATATCTCAAATGACTGACAACGGAGAATATCAAGCAAGGAAAAAGAAGTCTTTGAATCCTACCTCCCACCACCAAAACCAATACTTAAGAAATACATTAAATAAAGAGGGGCATGGATTTTCCATTAATGCCTCCAGAAAAGAAAACTGACCTTGCCTATGAACTCTAAAAAATATAGAAATGGAGATTTAAAGGTTTCCCTTTCTTTATTTGGTTGTTTAAATGAAGTTGAACCAAAACTCCACAGAATCACCAGAAAAAGTGTTTGTAGATCCAGTACATATGATCTAGTACAATGTGAAAATGTTTTAACATGGATAAAATTCTCATTTGAAGGAGACACATCAGAATGAGAACACAGCAGATAATGAGGAAGAGGCTGTCACAGCCCATCAGTTACTCAGATTTATTGGACACAACAACTGACGGGAAAAATCTAGTCACACAAAATCCTGTACTTGTCCACATTCATAGAAATAATTCACAAACCCAAATATTTCAGGAACTGTAATCAAGTGCCATTCCTTAAAAATAATATTGCATTTGACAGATTTTTAAAAAATCTTTTAGAAGACTTACGTAAGAATACTCTATTCTCAGACACTCACTTAATTGAAACAAAATCAGTCTGTGAATAAATTCAGTTATCTGCCTGATAGTATTTTGCAAGGCAAAACATTTTACTACTACGCACACCTCATCAAAATACACAGTCAACTCCAGCAAACTGGCAGCTTCATCTATGCCTGAAAAGAACAGAGCACACTTCTGAGCACAGATTGATTTATTGGTGCAGTAAATCAGATTTCTTCAAAAGTAGAGCTATTTCAGAGAGCTTTATGAGAAGGGGTTATTTTTGTTTCATTTGAATTATATACACATCCAACCAAGCCAATAACATTAAATGCATTTTAGCAATCTGATAACTCTGTTGCTTGTGGAAAATGCAAAAACAGCTTCTCTTTTGATGGTGGCTGTAAAGAGGTTTTTAAGAGATAAGTAAAAAATCAACTGCACTTGCACTTTAGAAAACACCCTAATTCTTATTTCCAATGGTCATTTCAACATGCTGGAACTGCAATTTAAAAAATGAACTTTACAACTCAATGACTCAAAGAAATGAAAAGATACTCTGAGTATTTTCATTACAAGTACAGTTTCTTGCAATTTCACTTTAAAGTCTTTCATTCATATCAAACATCAACAGAATCTACTTAGGTATCACCACATTTGGGAAATTATTTGATTACTCACTGTGTCATATTTACTTGCATTATCCCTGAAATGTGCTTTTATGGAACAGATATGAGAAATAAGCTCTGTGGTTAAATTATGATTCTTGTGTAAGAAAATTCAATTATTTGCCAGCCTCTCTGATACTACACCACTAATCTGCTCTTCAATGTCCACGAGCAACTTCAGGGGGAGTGAAGAACTTCCACTTGGCAATTCAAACCTGGCCTCACTGCTGACCCAAAGGACTTGAACATTCTAAACTCCGCTCTAAGATATCTGGAATATACTGATTTTTTATTTTTCCACTTAGTGGTTTTAGTGACACTATTCCAGTACAAGATGTCTTTAAAAATAGTGGGCCCAAATACGTTATAAAGAACATAACAGCACTCTGGGCATTTTTGAACAACCTCATGGCTCATTCTCTTTTCAGCTTCAGGTATATTCAGGCCAAACACTAAAAGAAACTAAACACTAAACAAGGAGAGGGAAATAACAAAAGGAAAAATGCACAACTGAAACAAGAAGCATGCAAGGAAAGAAGCCCAAAGTCTTTGTTTCTTTATATCCCACCTCCTCTCTGCCCAGCCTTTCAGTTCTTTGCTGTATTTCCACTGTTCAGATCCATCAGTGGGGAAAACACTCAGCTCTCCAGTGCACTAGTGTGGTGTTCAGAAGCCAGAGGTAGCTGTTACCAAACTAGCTTTAAATTGTATCTAAAGATAAGGAAGTTGCTCTTCAACTCTACAATGGGTTTTTCAATTATTTTGTGAATATTAAAAAAATATTTAACAAATTATGATGGGCTAAACAAGCACAAGTTTGCTTGTAAGGAAGCAGGGTTGAGGATGTAATTTTCCTAACTGAAGATTTTAGGGAAATTTTTTTTCCATACTGAAATCACAGTCATTGGTTTTTACTTTCAGCATCCAAAACCAGCAACACTGTGCCCATGTGTTAATGATCATGTTAATCAGCACACCAGCACAGCACAAACTTCTTAATGTAAAACCCAAAATGTAAAATGTGTTTATGTACTACATATCTTAACACACAATTAAATCCACCAAACTCTACAGAAATGCAGTTAGGTTCTCTGGAGGGGCTGGAGATCATACCTAGGAAAGCAGATGGTGAAACTGTGCCGTTGCTCCGTGACACCATGACACTGATCCCAGTCTCCACAAATGGCACCGAGAAGTCAACGACCTCCGAGCGCTCCTCGTTGATGGTGAGAGAGCCCACGGCCATCACTGCCCGGTGATACACCACCTGGGCACAGGGAGAACACAGCACAATGTCACCACTGAGCACCTCCTTCCACCAGAAGAGCTCAACCAGACACCACCAGGTTCTTCCTTAAGAACTCTTTGACCTCAAAGAGAACTTACCTCACCAATCATTCCGTTCCACACGTTATTGACTTTTTTGCCGTGCTTCCCATTCGTCACCAAGTACAGGTCATATGTGAACTTGACAGTTTTAGACAACTTCTTCAAGATATCGATGCAGAATCCTTTGCAGCACTTCTTTACATTAGTTCCCTCGTTAGTTTTGTTGCTGTCAACAGAGAAGACACACATAAATACTCTTGCTGGGAAAACACAACAGCAAGATGCAGCACACTGTGAAACAACATTTTGCCACTCTTGTGAGTGACCATGTTTTTCTGAATCAAGGGAAAAATAACCCACAGGATGCTTTTATAGCTATATGGTGCTTGCAGCTCCTGCTACTCATAACACAGAGATAATGTTACCTCACATGACATCCTTTTACTCCAGGATCCAGCCTCACGCACTGCACTGCTCCATCAAGACATACAGCCTGCTCTTACTAATCTCTCTCTTAGGATTAGATTAAACTTTTATTACTTTTACTCTCAAGACATCAGACTACATGTCATTTAGTAAGCAAAGAACTTGTAAGCTGTAAAAAGGCACAGCAGTTCATCGTGCTGGAAATGGATGCATCTTCTCAAAGTGCACCTTTCCCTGCACTTGGAGAAGGTGAACTTCAGGCCGCCTTTTTAAGTGCAGGGATGCAAGATTTCTCTTCATTTTTTTTTTCTAAAATGTTCATTTTGTGACCTCTAGAACCTTTTAGTATGAGCATCTTCAGAAGGCAAGACAATATCTTACAGCCTTTGGAAGAATTCAAAATGAAAACAAAACTAGTTTAGAACTTAGTTAAGTGCAGTTATGTAAAAAATATATGTAATTTCTCTGGACTTCAGGAAGCATGTGCACAACCATTTAGCAGCCTCTGGAAATCTTCAGAAACATGCACCATATTCCCTCACACCTGCTCAGTAAAAATCCTGTTATATTCAGTTCATAAATACACAAATCAAGGCATAGAGCAATTGAAAAACGACAGACAAACGTACACTGGAAACTCTTCCACTGATCTCTAATGACTACTCCAAAGTTATGGAGCACTGAAAGAAGGGGACTTTTCTCTTGAAGATAAGTCACAGTGGTATCTTATGCTGGAGTAGGTTATTCTATACCAAATTTCAGCATAAACTTACATTTTCATTAGGAGACATTTTCAAATTGTTACAGACTAATGAAAGCAGGCATATCTTAACATAACTGGAAAAAATTCAAAGAGGGCTCATTAAAACAGTCCCATTTTGGAACACAATCTTCTTCCATGTGACTGAAAAGGGTTGATTCTCATTGACTTTGAATTTACTATAAAAGTACTACCTTGTTAATAACTCAATGTGACTTACACGTGTATAACCAGAAACTCTTAGCTTTTTAAAAAGGAGGATGTGCAAAGAGCATTCCATGTGGGAAAGGGAAAAAGAAAGCACAATACTGAAGGAATAGCAAAGATATGGAGAGGGAGGAAGGGAGAGAGGGAGGGAGGGAATAATTAGCGAGAAAAATACAGGACTATATTTTGCAGTTAGGAAAAGAGAAGGGAACACTGTGTATTTACTCACTTCAGTTTGACAAATTTCCTGCATGGCACGGTGTTTTTTTGGCAGCTTTCCATGAGAGGATCCACATCCTCAACAATGACAAAGGGAGCCTCCTCCAGGGTGACAATGCTCAGGTGGTTGTCGTCGGGGTCGCTGTCTGCGAAGGAGCTGTACCTCGGCCACACTGAGTACTTCAGGCTCAGGGAGTTGTTCTCCCACTTCCCCACCTGAAAGGCCAAGATCCACAGGCTGCTGAGAGCTGCTTGCTGGTCTTTGACAAAGGGGAGCCAGTATTAAATGGGTTGGGACAGAGGTACAGGGAATTACATGGCCAGGACAGTTGGTTTGGGGTTTTGTTGCTAAAATTACTTAAAAATTTATTAGTAATTGCACAGTGGTAAAGACAAATAAGGTAACATTATTTCAAAAGGTAACTGTTTTATACAGACTGGATGTCATCAGTTAACATGAGCTAGCACCTGGCCTTATGTGCACTGAAATTTGACATTCAGTATTTCTATTTGAGCCAGAACAGCAACCAGATACTCTATTTGTCATCAGGATCCATTTGAAGTAACAAAAAAAATATTAAAAAAAAAAAATGAACCAACCAACCCCCACAAACCCCAAATAAAAACCCTAACGCACACTCACATCTACACATCTGACCAATAACCAAAATATCATAATGTCTGTACCTTCCCAAAGAGAAAACTTTTCTGTTCTCACACATTGAAAAGCCATTGTAAAAGCCTTTACCCCAGCTTCCACTGGAGCCAGACCAAACCACATTTTCAGTAAGAATTTCCATTAGAAATAGTTCTCATTAGAAATAACTATTTAATCCTGCCAACTGTTGGGTACATTTAAGAAAGCAAACCCCACTGCACATGAAAATTGCCAGCTTATTTACTATTATAAAATATCCCTTCTAAATTAACCCACATTTCTTTCCATTTCCAGATCACCAGAAGGAGGTTTATGATTTAAATATTTTTGAGTCTAGTGTTTTCCTCCTCAGATTGTTTAACTTTCTATCCAGAAATCTAATTACATGTTTTATCTGATGACAGATAATATAAATGAGCTAGCAATCCACATAATTTATAACCTAATGCATTTTAATAATTCTTGAGTTGCTTAAGCTAAACAAATGACAACAAATCATAAGACTGCTAAAATATTTCTTTTGGAAGGAAAATGGTGGAATTAACAGTACAATAAGGGACACATTTAAAACTGTTACCTACGTTCTGTCTTCTAAAAACTTGAAAGTTAATCACAAAAATTCCCAAAGAACACGATTTATATCCACTTCTATTTAAGGAAGCCTGTAAGCACATGACCTTTGCAGTTTCCTTTCCATCCTGTTTATAAGTCAAGATGTTTTACTGAACTTTAATGTAGGAGGCAGAAATGTCAAATCTCTACTCACTTAAATTAGGAAATTCAAAATATCTCAAGGGAAGTAGGAATTCTTACATCAATGGGAATTGTATATATGATTACTGTGTATACACATTTCTAGTATGAAATTTAACCAAAACACAGTGGACAAAGCCTTGAGGAGAGAAGCTAGTTCAGGCACAGGGAAACAATCTATTGTTTCTATCAATAAACCAGTTTAATTGTCGAGGTATGGTGCGTAGTGGCAGTGACAGCAGTGTGTGAGCTAACATGGTGTCGTCACAGCCCTGAGTACAACATGGAAGTGGCCATCTGGAATGGGGAGGATTCCAGCCAGGCCAGGACCTCAGACAAACAGCAAATGTGCCAAGGAATACGAGGGATTTCAGAAGTGGAAAATGTGCCCGACCGTCTGCCCGTCCCAGGCATCAGAAGGAAATGTGATGGCATTTGTGTGGTCAGGAGTGCAGCAGGGGCAGCCCTGCCTTCCCAAACCACTTGGTGCAGTATGCTGGGGTCAGATCCTTACCCCAAGGCACACCCCTCTGCCAGCCACCCCCAGCATGTGCATCCCTGTCACAGGGAGCAACAGGAAACCAGCCAGTGAGTTGGTCCTGTCAAGAACACAGCGACTGCTTTGGTGTTATTAACAGAAGAAAAACACCAAAGTTGATGATATTCTGATATCATCATCTCTGATATTCTTTCTACTTCAATGAGAACACAACTCCATTTTACTCTTGTGAGGAGGATATTACCAGACACATTTAAATACCTGGATCTAGGGAAATGCTGATTTCTTTTGAGAGCTGCATCTATGAAACTGCTGTGTTGAGGTACTAAACACAGTAGTATGTATTTGTAAACCAAATATTTTTTAAAAAAGAAAATTCAAGCTGAGGGTAATATGCTAAAAATGCAGACATGCTCTGTTACAGAACTGTCAAAAAGTATATGTGTATACATTTACTGTACTGTATACAAATGCCACAAAATATCCAGAGATTTATGAAAAATTTCTTTCATTCCTAATTATACTGATAATAAATATGGGTTTGATCCCAGAGAAACACAGAAAGTGGCCTTCACTTGAAAAAAGGGCAGTAAGAACATTTCTGGGACAGATTGTGTCCCAAACCATAGAAATTCTCATTTACAGCCAAAAGAATGGAAATTACATTAAAAATACAGTTTTAACAGTGCATCAAACCATTGATTCACTGTTGTAGGTGCAAAACTCATCTTCAATGACATGCAATGGTATATAAAACCATTGTATTTCTTTAGAACTTGCACATCCTTTCCTATTTTCTCCCACTTCACATGCAGTCTGGAATATTCCCTTTGGTTTAATCTCTACAGGATATGCAGGAAGGGAAGAGGAAATAGCTGAGAGCATAGAAGTGTTTGTTTGAAGTCAGAGTGAGTTAGCAGTCACGGGGTGCTCATCTCATCCACTGTTGCCTGAAGCACCCCACATCAGACTCTGGCACGTGTGCTTTGACCAGCTCATCCAAGCCTCATTACCTTTGGAGGATTGCAGCCAGGGAGAGTGATGATGAAGACTTTGGTGTGTTTCTGTGTGGCAGCCAAAGGCAGCCAGAGACCTGCACAGTTACACACTGCTGTACCTCAGAGTCCCCCTCCCCCTGCACCCTAAAGAAGTCTCCATACAAGGTAAGGATGACTGACACAATCCTGCTCACACACCCTCAGAGAGGCCATCCAACCAGAGAAAAAGAGCAGGGCCAGATCCTGAGCAGAGCTTCCCTGTGTGCCAGTGCTGGCACAGAAACAGGGTCTGTCACACCGGCATATCTCACCAAAAACAAACAAATACCTTGGTCCTGTCACCCTCCTCCCAGCAGATGGGAACTGTACACAGAGCACAGTCATCATCCCTTTGTAAGAAAAAATGTTACATGACAACGTGGATACTAAATGCACTCCCCGGACTACCCAGCCAAACCTTTCAAAAGAGAAAGATTTTCAGGGATGTTCCTTTTACATTTAACACACATACATTGCAAAACATACTTTTTGAGTTGTCCCAGTTAAGAAAATAGTGCTGAGCAAATACAAAATCTAGCCCATCTTGCTTTATTGAAGAACCATTTACTACTACTTTTTCATTACACTTTTCCACTTAAAAGGAAGAGCAACTATGGCAAGGTTTAAATCAATAACTAAAAAGCTAAAATAGAGTTTGTCAGGTTAGCAATAACAGCTGCAGAGCAAAGCACAAGAGCAAAACCCTTCCTCCAGACACAGCATCTGCTGCACACCTCCTGCTGCAAACCTTTGTGGCACTTCAGTGTTTCTGAAGGTCCAGATTTCACAAGGGCACTCTAAATTTAAATGACAAAATATGATGCGAGCAGTTCCATGTCTTATTAATAAGAAGTGTTTTGCAGTCCCGAATGCTTTGAAGACATCCATTTAAAGGCTTTGAAGTTTTCAAAATTTGCTGCAAAATCTCATTTGGGGAATGCAAATGTCCTGCTCTTCCCTCATGGCTGCTGCTGACGCCATCAGGAAGGCACCAGCCCTGTGACCAGCAGGGCTCCAAGGAAAACACAGGACCCAGAGAGATTATAAACAACCAGGAGGAGAAAGAAAAGCTACCACCTCCTGCAACCTCATTTTTCAATATGGAATTATTAATTAGCAGTCACCAAATCCTCAGGGGCTGGTACAGTTTTGGTTCTGGGCAACGTCCCAGATAACTCTGTGCAGTGCCAGAGTTCAGACTCATGCCAGAGAAGCCATTTTAAGAGCTGATTATGTCATTGGAAAGGAAGAGAGCTAAATAAATTGACAGCTCCTTCCTCCACCTCCCAGTGGGGGAAGATATTTTGTCACCTCTGCACTCAGTGAAGACCCTACAGCTCTCCAGAAACACCCAGATACACCTTTACCTTCAGAGAGGGAGAGCTGCCCTGAGAGTCTTCCTGTTCTCTAATATATAGGTAAAGAACAGGGGGAAAGCACATCACCTCTGCTTTTCCATGAGAGTTATGATTCCTTTACAGCAGCAAAGGGGTGGCATTCTCCTTGGGAATACATGATTTGAGAAATGCTGCATAATAGTCGGTGCAATTCAAACAATTCAGCAGAGTAAAGGTCAAAGGAAAGGCCTTTAGGCTAGGCAAAAGCTCACTGATACAGAAACAATATGCAATTTTCAGCTGACAGTAAGTGTCAGGATAGGCATATTTACAGGAAGACTTAAATACACAAAACAACAAGGATGGAATACAGGGAATGACAACCCAACAGATGTTGAAGAGCACGCTGCTGCTTCTGCTATGGGCAAAAAAAATATATCACATTACAACACAGAGCTACTGACAAAAGATACCCCAGAAAACAGATGATTAGCTCAGGCAATTTCATCTGTTCTAGTTAAAATATCTGCACTTCTTCACAAGTGTTAGGGAACATCTATCATGAGACATGAGGATCCCTCAGCTGACATGACCCTTGCTGAAATCAATTGAGATTTCACAAGAAATTACCAGCGAGCACCTGTCTGATTTTTTATCCCCACAAAAAGCTCTGTCAGAAATGTGCCCAAGTGTTGGGTTTCTCAGCTCCTGCCCAGTGAAGTCAGCTCCCCAGTCAGACCCAGGAGCTCTTTTCTGGGCTACGTGACGGTGGATGTTGGTAGCCAGATGGAGCTCTCCGTGAAGACCTTGGCTCATTTATTCCAGGCAGGAATCACGCACCCTCTGCCCACTCCTTCCTACTTAGATACAAATGTGTACAACCCCACACAGAGCTTGTAAACCTGGCATATGCTACTTCATCAGAGAAAGATCAAGTTCTGCATTAAATCCTGCGTTAGAGGAAAGTTAAAGGTGACAGGCTCTGTTTAGAATAAACCTGGATGTAAGTAATAGTTCTTGCAAGTGGTGTTTCATTAGCAATTGTGCCGTGTAGTACACAAACTCACCCAGAATACAGACCACAATGATCATTTTATCTGTATCTACCCCAAGCATCAGTAAAAATTGGTTTTACCCTGGAACTCATCTTTACACATGGAACACACTTATCTTTAAATACAGTCTTCCCCACCTCACTTAAAATTTGTGATATGCACTGCTTTATTTCCACATTAAAAATATATTAAAAAAAAAAAGAAAAAAGCCAGACTAGCAGACTGTGAAGCTGGCAGCTCAGTGAAGTTGGTGTGCCAGGTGAGACATGCAGGTCCCACCTCTCCGAGGCAACATGAACAGAGGGGCTGCAGCTGGGGCTGCTGAACCTCTGAGGGTTGTTGAGCACTCTCACAGTGATCCTGCAGAGCTTTGGTGATATTTGGACAACATTGTTAACTCTGGTAAATTTATCAAGTTTTACTTTAACAAGCACATTAAGCTTGTCTTCTTAAAAATCTCTTGCCTGAGAACAGCATCCCCTTTGCCTGTCAAGAACAGCAGCAAGAATATGAATGTTGGTGTCAGAAGTTTGAGTAGCTGCTTTAGGATCTGTCAAAATATCTTGCTGGATGCCTGTGAAACATGCCCAAAAAGTGATTTTCAGTCTTCAAACTATTATCATCCAAACAGCTTTCTTCAGCATCTGATATGGGACAAACCCCTCAGTCAACCCCATTTACATGTGAAGTTAGCACCTCAAAGTTTCAATACTGAGTCACTTGTAAAGAAAAAATAACTTCTTTTCCAAAGGGTGAAATATATGCTCTCCAGCTCTGGTTGAAAAGCTTCTCTATAACCTCAAGCTTTAAGTGAAGTATATCAATTCTGAAACCAAGGAAAAAATGTATTTGAATAAAAGCAAATTAAAACCAAAGAAAAATTGGTTTTAATAATAAATCTGAATTTTCAAGAGAACACCAGGTAAAAAAATGTTCACGTAAACCACAATTACTCTTTCTACATAAATAATAAAGTAGCTACTTGCAGTATGTACATTAGTTACGTTATGAAGATTAACAGGCTCTTGCATTGTCATTTTTTCACATAAGAAAATTATTTAATTAGATACTAAGACTTGATTTTTTTCCATATAGGATTGAGGATATTTAATAAGACTTCAATAAAACTATTCTGTGATACTCCTTGCTACACTGTAAGAGAAAGGAGAAGCACGTGCCTGTCTGGAAACTCAGAGCAGCAAATGTTAGATCTCAGATGAGTAACTTTGACAGTTTTGAAATTGAGCAAAACAGCTCAAGGAGAAAGGAGTAAGAGGAAAGAAATTGCCTAAGAGATAAGGGGTAAAATGTGCAACTTGGAGAGAACATTGAGACAACACTAGAGAGCTGTTTAAATAAACCATGTGGAAGGGAAGGGCCTCCTCAATCTCTAAGTCAATGGAGCTGAAGTGCACGGTGACACTCTGCTGAAAACATGTGGGGCGTCCCCAGACAGCCCAGAGCTACGTCCAGCTTGCCAGGATAATTGATTACTCAGTTTATTTGTCCTCATCCACAGAGGCAGGGATCAGCCTGTGGTCAGGAGAATAAGTCTGGTGGTGACAGAGCGTTCTTGGCCACCTTCCCCTTCTCTCCTCTGACACAATTCCTAATTAAACCTGGTCCCCTTCCCACAGCCCAGCACTGGAGCAGCAGCCACCAGAGCTGCCCGGGCTGCCCTGCCCTCAGAGCTCACCTTGCAGGGCTCCAAAGCAGGGCCACACACCAGCACACACACCCCTTTTTGTTCTAACTCCTCCCAGAAGCCCCTCAAAGCTGACGATGAGCAGGAGGGGATTTACCAGCTGCAGAGCTGTGCACAGACAAACGAAGGATCAGCCTGCAGAGAGCCCTCAGCCCAGCCCTGCAGGTGCTGTACAACCACGGGCAGGCACAGCACAACCTGCCCCAAACCCTCCTTCTCTGCAAGGTTACAACAGGCTCCAGTTATTTCTTGGAAATAATGTTAGCTCATATACCCAGTATTTCTTTGCTGGTGTTAGCTCATTTTTCAAAAACATCAAACCCCTCTCTCCTTGTCCTTTGAATGGTCTCTTTAGAGAAGTTTCAAGGTACAAAATGTATGAAATTATTTTAGCATAAGCACTGTTGGCTGCCTCTTTGAGCATTTTCTTCCTTTGGCACCTCATACTAATAATATTCCCCCAGCAGTATAATATTTTTTCCAGAACATTATATACGATATGCAGACTGTTGAAGAATTTTAAAATAGGGTAAGAAATTTTCATAACAGTTAGTGAGCAAATGATTCCTCCAAAGATTCAGATTGACACATTTGGAGAGGATTAAATTTATCCAGAGAATTAAATTTGCATCAAATGAACATAACGAAATACACAGCATAATCTAGGACTACTCTCTGTGTTTCTGCATGACTAGCATATTTATTGAGATGTCCTTCAGTAATTCTGATTTTGTCATTATTATTCATCATCATGTAGAGTCTTGTAGTCTTATAAACTGGAGTTTTAAGTTGATTTAATGGGTTTTTTAAAACTATAACAAAAAGAATACATAAATTTCAGCAGCAATTTAGATAATGCAGAATCATGTTTCATGAATTTAAAATAAAACTGGTGGATGATATAGATGTATGTTTTCCTACAGTCTTACATTAAAAACAGTTTCTTAAAACAAGTTTTTAAATCATAGGGCCACAGCCTGCAAAAAAACTCAGAGCCAAAACAATCACAGGCTGGGACTGGTATTTTAAAGAAAAGATGCTTGTGATAATTTTTTTCATTTAGTACTTGCATATATGATTAACACTGATGTTAAGACATTTTTCCTCCTAGCCTGTATAGAAGTGTATGGAGATCACTTGCCTACCCACACTAGTCAAGATTCTGAACTTTTTAGGCAAACATTGACAGGATTATTCTCCAATTCAACAGGAACTTCACAGTTTGGGTGTTTTTTTAAGTGTGCTTTTGCTGTAAAATCTGTCCAAAAAAAACCCAGAAAATCAAGCAAATAAAAGGACTAGAATTGTCAAGATATAAAAATTCAACTAGCTGAGGGCCAACCTGTGGACATTTTTCAGTTATCCATTTTACTTTACTAAATTTTAAGAAGAACTGGAAACGCAAGGTGCGTTTTGTAGAAATCTGAAATCCACGCGGCTTTTCTTGGCTGATCTGCTAAAACTCATCAGGTACACTCAGAATCGTGTCAAATTGCCTCTTCTGAAGTGCTGAAACAAAGCTGCTGGAGCAGAACCACTGGCACATGCCATGGGTGCACCTCCTGTCCCTCGGCACCCGCCGTGCCCGCGCCCAGAGCCGCGCTCACCTTTTCCCACTCCCGCTCGTTGTTCAGCACGATCACCACCAGCCTGGGGTGTGCCTGGTAACCATCTGCTGTGAAGGACAAATCTCTGCCTTCCCACGTCACATTCATCATAAACCTGGAAGGCAAGGAAGAAAAGTTCATTGAAAAATTAATGGGCTGTCCGGCAGTTAATGAGCAGCAAGCGCAGTCACCAGAACCACGGATTAAACCCCCAGTGCTGTGGGAAGCCTGTGCTTGCAGCCTGGGGACTCGGGGCATTTCAAGGCAGTCCATAGCTCAAGACAGGGCAAAAGATTGTTGATGTATGAACATCAAAAATGCAGACATCATTTTTAACAGCTTCCACATTATGTATGATTTATCTCTTCCCCTCCCTGAATAATCTTTCTGGCGCTTTGCACCACCTCACCAGGAGGACCATTTTAAACAAACCCACATCACCTCTGTGTGTAACACTGTACTATTGTGCCACTGAGTCAGACTCAGAGCAAAGTGCATCTGATCTGTCTTCCCCTGTTCAGACCTCTAGAAGTCCAGTCAGCTCTTCCCAAACCTGTAGCTAGACACCGTGTTGTTGTGACATGAGGATAAATTCTACTAATGCCAAAGCCAGACATGAAAGCTTTGAAGGTGTTGGTAAATATTCATTTCAGTAATTTCAAAAGAAAAAGGATTTATGTTTTTATTCTTTTGTGTTTAGCTTAATTTTCAACCGTTTTCAAAAGGCATATGAATTAATTTGCATTTTGAATAGGAAAAAAAAAAAGAGGGACACAAAATAAAACATAAAAGAATGAAAAATTTTAAAATTTTGTTGGAAAAAACCAGAACTCCACACTTAGTGTAAAGCCGACAGGGCTATCCCACAGTAAGAGGTAAAACTGCAATTCAAAATCTTGGGAAGAAGACAATACGCCTCCCAGCCCATCTCTGTGGTCTGAAGTTACTCACATTGAATTGCTCTGAATTCTCAGTGTATTTAATTGAAAGAAATTCAGCCCAAGACTGATGCAGACAGAAGCACAGATGTCTGTCCCATAGAGACATGTCCTGAAGGGCAAAAATTTACTATTCTTCATACATTACCTGCAACAAACTCTTTTACATGTTTGTATGGGTTTGAAGGGGTTTTTTGGGTTAGTTGGTTGGTTGTTCTGGCTGGCTTTTAGCAGTAGTAGCAGCATGATCTTCTGGGGAATGTGACATAGACAAAATTCCTCAGCTCCAGATTCAAAAGATAAGGTTTTCCATTGACATAGCTGCCTGAAAATCCCAGTAGCAGAAGCACACTAAATAAACATATATAGACCCAGAAGAAATAATGGCACTGTATCATAACAGTTATTAATTAAATGTGCACTCCCCTGAACAGCCATAGTAACATCATTCAGCACCAGTTTGACAGCAATTTGTAAATTCTCCCATCGTAATAACTCACATTTCATGACAGACTTCCAATGTGAAAATTTTCCCCTTGACAGAACTTTGCTGTTCAGTTGAACTGTTTTCCCATATATTCCATTTTTCATTCAACAGTGAAAGATCTTGCTTGGGAAGAAAAAGCTTGTTTGCCACCTTGAGAGGCAGCAAACCACCAAATAGGATTTACTTGTGCACACATGTAAGAACCCAGCATAACATTCACTCAGTGCTGAAAACCACTCTGACCCAGGGAGTGAAATGCCCAGGAAGTGTGCACAAAAGGAAATCAAGGATGTGCTGTGAAAACAGGCAATACTTGCACTTGCACTTCTGCACCCTCTCCCAATTCACACCCATGAGGTAACACCCCTCAAAATGAATGCATCCCCTGACAAGGCCAGGCAGGAACCACCTCATTTCACTGAAAGCCAAGCGTTGTGTCCCCTCCTAAGGGCTGGAGCCCAAGCACACACCTATACTCCATCAGGCTTCTGTGCTCACTTGAGTTTTTAACCACACAGAAAATGGTGACTGGACTGGAGCTGAACTCTTCCTTCATGGAGTTTGGCAGGATCACCACCCTCGATTTCAAACACTACTCATCATATTTTGGGATTGCTATGCAAATGTCCTAGCCTGGAAGCTAGTCAAGGGCCATCACAAGATGCAGTGCTGAAGCTCAAGTGTTCCAAATAGACTAATACAAACCACAACTCTAAAGTGAAAAATTGAACACGTTGTGTGTTTTTAAATCATGTGAATTTACCAGCCATTAAGCAAAGAAACAAATTTTGTAAGGGTTTTTTTAATTGTGGGGGGTTTTTTAATTCCCTGATCTGAGAAGCCTCTTAAAATTGTATTCTCTGATCCAGATACAGAGGTATCCATGAGTGACGCACTCTGAGCTACCCCAGATTCTCACACTGCAGCAATAAAAAAAAAAACTTCAAAGAGATTGTTTCCCCAAGCACATTCTTCTGTGCAAAATTCATCAGCTGCCCATGTTCTCCAGAAATCAATGCCTAAAACCTATACTAACTTTTGAATTGTCATTTTTACTCTGCAAAGGACAGAAGTCCTGCTTTCACTGGCCAGGATCCCAAACTGCTTGTCCTACAAAAAACAACCAAGTGCTTGTCTGTTTCTGGTCAGCAATAATGCTGTGAAGAATTTATATTATGTTATTCTTATAGAGTTTTAAGTTTATCCAAGGTTAATTCTGTGCAAGAGGTCTTTGGCTTCTGAATTGGATAAAATATATTTCTGAAGTAGCTTTGGAAATGCAAATTCCTGTTCTTGACTAAATGAGGTGTTAAGTTATTTGAACTCGTTACTTTGAGGGGCCAGTTAGCAAAACACCTTGGATTTGTAATTAATCTGTTTTCATTTCTCATTAATGCTACAGCCTTTGCAAAGACACGACAGCACGAGGCCTTGTGATAGTATTATGACACTGAAGTCTTAATTAACTTTTGCAAACTGAAATTTGTAAGACTCCCCAGGTGATACTTACATCAAAATGGCACCTTCTTTCTGACAGAAGTTAAGCTAGTCTCACATTGAATCCCAAACCATTTTATCATGCAAAGAACCAAACTTTAACTATGTATTTTAAAACACTTTTAAACATTTATACAATTCTTTTTTGCTTGTCACCTTCCCCAACAAAACTGGGAAGTGTTGGAACACCATGGCAGAACACTTTTACTGTCATATTCACAGCAAGCCTTTGAAGCACCCAGGTTACAAACTTCTCTCAAGGTTTCCAACTTTCTAAGACTCAGAAAGATCAAGTAGTTCACGCAGGGCTTCAGATTAATACCAAAACTGCATTATCTCTGTCAAAATTCTAACTTTATCCAGGAAGCCAGAACACACTGAAAAAGCTGGGTTTTCTTACCCTCTAACAACAGCATCACAACTTCATTGACTAATTTCATTAACAAATGGGTGAAGACTTTGCCAAAGGGATCAGAGCTCAGTTTCCAGACACCATTTGCTTGGATGCAATACCGCTGAGACAGAGGCACCTTTCTGGCCAGACTCCTCACAGGAGATATGGACTCCCTTGTCCATGAGGTGCTTGTTAAGGATTTTTTATCTACTGCCTTCTTCACGGTGGGGCAGTGTTTCAAACCTCTGACAACTGCAGGCAATGAAGAGAAGCAGCAGAGACTTGGGGAAAAACATGTTGCATACGAGAAACTCTCCCTCTTCTCTCCCAAAGAAGCAATTTCCCAACTGAGATTTAAAGCAGATGAAATGCCTCAAAACCAACATGTTTTCTGGTGATATTTCTCTTTCCTGCAAATAGTATAAACTCAACCATTTTAATAACCTAAACAGCCAGCCTATCTGGGCTTGGCATCCACTCAGCTTCATACCTAAAAAAGCAGGAGTGAATCCAAATTTTGTCTCTTCTTCTCTATCTTCTTGAGGCTCTGAACTGCTGAACTTCCTTACTATGATTCAACCATGACATTTGAATGATAATTATCAGTAGAAACCCCAAGACACATTATTTATCATTAAGAAACAGATTTCCTCTATAAAATTAAATCCAAAAATGCTTAATGTAGAATATATAATGAGTGAATTACATATAGAAATACATCTGCAGTAGAACCCTATTAAACATGGTACTGATGCAATTTTTTTAAGTCAATTCTATATCTTACGCCATGTAGGATTTTTTTTTCTAAATTCAAATCCTTTGCACTGATGCAGAGTCACTTGTTTCTCTTTGTGCATCCTCCTCCTCCCCCTCCCAGCCCTTGCTCCTCCACAAGGGTACCTTGCTTTGGAGCTGTGTCTCCCTAGGCCTTGAGCCAGCACGGATGAGTAGAACTTTGGGAGTGATCTGCTCAGTGACTGTGCAAAAGGAACAGCATGCCAGCTTCTGGGACCTCCTGCCAGCTGCTCCTTAAAGCATTCACTGCCACTGGCTCTGGAAAAGTCATCTTGCCCCAGCTCTGCAGACAAACAACAAAACTCTTGGGGAACCCTTCGGAAAGGGGGAAAAGGGAGGGAGCAAAGTCACAAAGGGCTCAGATTTGCTGGCTTATTCATCAAACCATTGTGTCCCTTTAATCCCAGATTTCACTCAAAGGAGGCAAATTTATCTGAAATTTGAATATTGAACTTGTTGAATGACTATCAGGACCAGGGGGACAGCTAACCCTCTCCCTCTGAAGAAGGTGCTGTGCTGAAGGATAACAGCAGCACAGCAGCAAGGACAACTAAGCTTTTGTCTCTGGCCCTATGGACTGCCCATTGCTCCTGCTCCTGGTTCAGTGATGACAAATAAAGGAAATTATGCTTGGGAAGGGCAGGATACTTTCTGGACCTGCACCTTCACTGCTGAAGGATAAGTCTCTCAATCCTGCCTATAGCTTGGCTGTATTTCAGAACAGAATCTCACTAAATGTCAGCACCCCATGGAAAAACCTGACTACCTATGGACAGAAACATCTTTTTGCTTTGCAGGATAATGGCAACAGCTTTGCCATCCTCACCACCCCTGTAAGGATCTGCATGGTTGGACATGTTGCAATGAAACATCTCTCCCACGGTCATGACTTTCATACACACCATGAGAACTCTTGTAAACAAAGCAGCACCATTTCAATGCACAAAGCAGCAGCATTTTCCATGACTGGCAGGGTTATTATTGTGTTTTGCTGTTTGTTTGCTTCCATGTTTTCCTTTTTTCAGAGAGAACAAGGATTTGTTCAACTGACTTGGCATTAATGAGGTGCTAATTCCATTTATCCTGCTGTGCCAGTATTTCACACAATAGTGGTTTTCTGCCTTGGGAGATCTGGGTCTTTACACAGATAGAAAAAGATGATCTGAATCAATACAGACACAAATATACATATATATCTGTGTTTTTAATGCATTGAAAATGAGCCCCGTATTCTATTATAAATCCTTTATTCATAGGGAAAAACCAGCTTTCCCATGTGTACCAGAAATGAACATTGATCAGATCATTTCAAAAACTAAAGCAAACCCGATTGTCTTCTGGGTCTACGAAGCCAATAAAAGCATCTTAGAATTGCAGTGATGGGGAAAGATAAATTGTGTGCTTCAAAACAAATCTATCTTCAAACCAATTTAATACTTAAAGGATTTAAGAGGGAGGAGGAGCTTTTACTCCATGGCTTTCTTTACATAGAATTTCTTCACAAACAGATAAAATTGCTATCTAGATGTGGGAAGTCACACATAAAGCATTACTAACTTCCATTTACAAGCAAATTAGCTATTATAGCATAGCCTCAGAATATTATCCTGGGTTTAAAGCTGAATTAGACTGTCATTACAATTGATGGAGCCTAAAAATCCTGGGGTTTTTCTCTATTTTGAGCTTTGTTTTGCACAGGCATCCCCTTACACAGCCTCTTCCCTGACTTCCACTGAGTTCTCTGCTTCTGAACTGGCAGCAGTGCCCTCTTGTTCAACCCTACTTCTCCAGCTCTAATTCCCAGATGGACAGGGAGATAGAGCACAGCAGATCCCAGGTCCATAAGCTATTTACAGTTACTTTAGCCCTCTCCATTGGGGATGTGCTCTAAAATCCTTCCTTCAGGTCAGTTTCTTAATACAGCACATACACATTTATCTTATAGTTTACAATATGAAACTGCACTTACTGGAACCTGAGACTGTGAGGATTCCACTTCACAGTAACACCCCAATTTAGGCATTGATTTGTCAGGTAAAGTAGAAAAGGACAATTTAGTGCTGAGGATGAGAAGTACAATGAATTTATGTAATTCACCTTGGCATGGAGAGACTGGTCAGCTCCCTGAGATTACTTAATACTTGTAAATGCTTGTATATACTTGCCTTGCTAGCAGATTATATGTGACAGGAATAGTCTTGGGGAGTTATTACATAAGGAAGACTATTTAAAGTTTATTCATTTTAGTATAATTCTGACATTTCTAAATTAAAAAAAGCCTGCTTCTTGCTCTTGTAGTGTTGGAGAAGCTCAAAGAATCTCCAGTACAGAAAAGGTATTTTTACTTCATTGCTCAGTGTTCATGTCAGGAAGTCACTTTTTTAACCACAGTGCACTACAACTTCTCCTATTAATAATTTCTGGGTGCATCATGCACTGCATGCTGCAGAATCTCCTGGTGAAGTCTACTCTCACTGCACTCACAAGCCTTATTCTTGTACTCATGTAGGTTTAATAAGAAAATAAAGATTTTTTTTAAAGAAATACAGTTTATGCTGAGTACTGAATACTTAACTCAAGTCTACACTAGTGTATTAGCCAAACAATAGGTAGGAGCCTTTCTCAAAACAGGTTCAAGTGCCCCTTCCAAGCACATTTTAAATCCCAACACTTATGACAGAATACAACTTAACTTTCACAGAAACTGGAGTTCAATTATTAATAGTGGACTGCTTTGTTTGCAGGTCAGATCCTACTGCTCAGGCACAGGATTTGGTTATCAGGATGCTTCCACTGGTTCCCTGGCACGTTCAGCACATGCATTGAGAACCAGCACAGGGATGCCACGCTGGGTGCAGGTGGGACAGCCCCCCCAGCAGTGCCTCCCACTGCTCTGCCCTGGCACCAGGGACACATCACGCCTCTCCCAGAGCCCTGCTGGGCCACAGAGCCACTCCCAGGGGCAAATGGAAAAGGGCAGCAGGAAAAAAATCGTGGGGTTTCTGCAATGTCCCCAAGGAATTTGTCGTTTTAGAGGCAGAGGCTCAAAAGTAGGAAAGGGAGCACAAAAAAACCTGCAAGTATCACACTGAAGGCAAGTTTTCGCTAAGGAAATGTTAAGATCTGTTTAGTTGGTTGCATTTGGCTTTTAAGAAAGCTTCTGAGGAATACTGTGTGCAAAGATGCTGTTTTCATGGAAAACAACTGTTCCAGGACATCGTGTGGTAATCAACTTCTAATCTAAATATGCACATACATCTCAAGATTAAAATGTTTCAAAATCTCCTTTCTGAAATCAGCACCAACCTCCCTTCCTGTGCCAATTCTATCCTGCTTTTCTGTAGAAAGCGCTTCATCTGCACTATTTGGTCAGAACAAATGTCATAAATACTGCTTGGTAGCTTCCATATTGCCAAGAGCTATTAAAAAATATGCAAGATACCCTACTTCCTCTCACAGAGCAGATAAAGAAATATATTACCATGCAATATTTTGGATAGAAGTAAACAGGAGTATCGTGTCTAAAAGGGATAATTAAAAGGAAAATAACAATAATAGTAATAGTCATAATAATAATAATATTAAAAGAATCCTGATTTAAACCTTGGTAGTTCCCCTCTGACAAACTGTTTAGAGAAAACATCTCTATCAGCTTGGATTAATGCCTATTAAGTTTTACAGTTATTCTATTAGAGGTGGCAAAAATATACCCTTACAAGTAAAGGGGACAGATTTCAGTTCTTACGTGATAAAAGCTGCCTAACTAATCTAATACTTCTGTAGTTTCCAGGGACAGCTCTTTAATGCTTCACATTGCTTGTCTTCTAAAATATTTCTAGGTTCCTGCTGATGCAAGTGATACAGGCACAGCCTCCAGAGCATTTTGGCAATTTTACCTCTTGGTTAAAGTACACAACAGTCCAATTTTGTTAACTCAGCTTCATACCCTCCAAGACCAATTTCTGTCATCTTCTACACTAGATTCAGAGCAGTATTTATTCTCCACAGCACACATCATCTCCAGGAGCACAGCTATCAGAGCAGCAAGTCCTCTTGCACATGCTCCTGGAACATCTGAAAACCACTGCTCAAAAAGGGTTCAGTGGGATTAGCAAAAAAACCCAATATTCTCCTTCAATCAACATAGAAGCAGCAATAGAAGAGAACACTCAAGGCTACAAAGGTTAAAACAACCCAAACATCATCCTTACTTGTGCAAGGTTTGAGAGGGCCGGTCGTTTTTCTCCAGTTGCCCATAGCAGCTTGTTCTTGCCTCAGGAAGGAAGGAGTACTTCTCCAGCATGGCTGATGCAGCAGTGGCAATAACCCCAAGGCCATCCCGAACCCGAGCTTCTAAACTGTAGTCCCACTCATCATAAGCTGCTGAAATGAGTCCTGAAGGAAACTCCTTGGGAGTGATTTCTGTGTTACCACTAACCAGGCTGGGAACTATCCAAAAGAAATCATAGCCAGTAAGGCCCAGGGAGCGAGCCTCATCCAGGATGTAGACAGCTTCATCCTTGGAACAATACAGCAGGATGACAGATGAGTGGATTTTCTTCAGCTGAATTTGGGTCTTGGCATCTCCAAAGGCAGTATCAAGTATGATGACGTTCTGCATGTCCCAGCCCACAAAACTGTTTTCCACAGTGGTCTTAATGACATTGATGAAATCTCGATATCCAGGGAAAGTGGTGGTCACCAGAGAGAACACGTGCCAGTCATAATCCTGCATGATTTTCAGCATGATAATGGCTTCTTGCTGGATGGAAGCCCCAAACTGGAAGAACGTGGACATGACATCCTAGAATATCAAACACAGCAAAAGATTAGTGACTTGGTACAGAATCTCTAATTCTGTTTCCTGTTCTACCAGAGCTGCCAAACTTCCATTGCATTCCAGTAACTTTCTGCGGTCTGTCATTTTCAGATAGCAGTAAGCAACACTGACCATAGCTACTTACAGCTAATCAAAATATTTGCCTAAAAGTAACAAACCAATATTTACACGGGAAATTTCCAAGTGCTGGATCACTTGAAGACAACAACTCAAATCAGTAGCTACTGAGGGAGCTCCCTGGGGACAGCCACCCACCGTTAAACAACTCCCCAGCAGGAAGTTTTACATTCCTGTAAATGCATGAATGCAACCCAACAAACTCACACCAATTTGTAGTTACAATGGAAATAAACTGCAATGCACATGCTGTAGACATGCTGGAGGAGCTCTACTCCCAGACATATTGTCTGAGGGGCACTTCATCTCCAAGGTTCACTAGACTTGGTGGAAGCTTTCAGACTCTGCAGAAGTAGATTTTCTGTCCCCAGGGACTGAGTTCACTCCTGGTCCTGGTCCATTCAAAGCACACGGCCCATTGATGCCTGATAGAGGATTAACAGGATGGGACTCTGAGGACAACCAGCAATCTGTCAGTGTCCTCATTAAAGGACTTAAATGGAAATAACTTCAGACAATGGCCTCAGAGTCTGGAACTGCTCTGTAATGTTGCCTAACACAGATTTGTTCCTAATATTTGTCTTATGATTTATGGAATTTGTAACATTTTATACAGCATAAGGGCAGGTGCTGCTTATTTTAACATCATCAGAAATAGGCAGCACAATTAATTTTGTTGGCACTAAATCTCCAAACACTTTCAGTGATCTATCTTTACTAGATTGCTGTAAGATCTAAATTTATTTTTTAGTTTTACATTCTGCATTTACATACAATAATTAGAGTGCCAAAACTATACAGAGGAAGCTGTATAATTCTTTATTTTTATTTTGCTTCAGTATTTATTCTTGACCAGCAGAGGCAACTTATTTGCATCATTTTCAGACACAGAAAGCATGAACTCCTGGTGAAACAACAGCTTATGATTTAAAAATAAGATATAAATCATTCAAGATTTCTTATGCAGGCTTCTGAAAGAAGACACATATGGTGCTTTTAATTTAAAGAGTTTTATGATCATGGTCACAAACTGCTATCCCTATTTTACACTTGCAGGGAACAGAAACAGATTAATTGATTTGGGTTTCATGGCAGGGTGGTGTTAAACATACAAATATTAGTGAGAATGATAGCTCAGCTCTGCAAGCTCTGCAAATCTATTCCAGGAAAACAGTCTGTACTTTTTTTAATAGAAGATGAGGAGTGTTATTACTTTCCAAGTGTTAAGAAGCTGACACCAGGATTTTATATAGCTTGACAGCAGTAAAAGTCTTACAACTTGTGTCAGACCCTGAAGACTGATATTGAAGTTATAAGATACACACTGCTGGTGGTAATGAAATCATTTGCCATGGCTTCTTTGGTACCTCAGTGGTGACATTCTGAATGCCAGGGACAGATTTGAAATGTTTTGAGTTAATTATAAATGTTATGAAGTATGTTTTGGAGACAAATTGAATAAGGACGATTTCATTGCTGAATTCTTCTAGGAGCTATTTCCTGGTGACCTGCACTAGATACTGAAAAACCAGCAAAGAAGATTTTCATATGGGGACTCTCACAGCTAAAGGAACCCAGCATACAGAAAGGCTGCTCAGAGTCAGCATTTAATGATTTACTACTACAAAGTAAAGTAGGTATCTAGAGACAGTGCCATGAATCCAACTGCAGCTCCTAACTGAGCATAAAAAGTATTGTAAAGCAAAGACAATCACTTCAGTTTTCTTCTCCAGCTCTTATCTTGGTTTCCATTCACGATTATGCTAAATTAAAATTTTAAAAAAATATGGTAGATTAAGTAGGTTATATCCATATCCTTTCACTCTTTCCCCATTTCTAAATGTGTTTCATAGCAATGGAATTATTCTTTCAAACAATACATACACCTTGGTCCTTTTGTGCATCACAAGGAACTTCTCCAATGAGGCAACTAAAGTATTTAAGGGCAAAAAACAATCAAATGGACATTTTCAAGTGTGACCTTTCTAACTAGTAAATACAGATTTTTAACCTAGAGCAGTCCTTGGCATCTTCCCTGGCAATTAAGAACAGTCCTGAGCACAATGCTCCTTGTCACTATTGCAGCAAGATGACAACAAAAAAGAAGCAATAAAAGTAAATCCTTTCCTTTTGTAAATATTATATTAGAAAAACAGTTTATGAAAGGAGTTTTGGACATTTTTTGTAAAGGTCACATCCATATTACAAGAACCCGTTTCCTGTAATTGTGAATGCAAAGTCTAGTCAAAATCAGGCAATCATGATCAATTTGTGATTAAAATGGTGAAAAAATAGTGAAAAGAAGTTTGGGTTCATGAAAAATGGAGACATGAACATCACAAGGGAGATTCTCATCTGAAGAAATTCCATGTAATTGCACTGACTTCACTGGACACTTTTATAGAGCTGAAGATCTGACTGTGTATTTACAATGCATTTGAAACAGATGGGAGATTACAAGGAAAGTGAAGCCTTAGGAACTTCACTAGATACTTAAATGACTATAAGGAGAATATTCAAGGACATATCCATTAAACTAGGAGGGGAAGGGTGAAGTTTAGTGAAGAAATAGCAAATAAATCAAACTGTAACAGATTCAACTACTGTATTTTAAACATCTACAGAGCTTTTCATTTTGGGGGAGATTAAGCTTCACATATTTTCAAAAAGCATTATTATCCCTCTGCTTTATACAGACTTAAATTCCATATGTGTAACAAAATACTAAGTTCCAATTTTCTATATTCAAATGCAAACTAGAATGAAGTTTGTAAAAAAACCAGAATTATTCAGTCATTTCCATTTAACTGTCATCTTGTCATGTATTGAGACATTCATCTACATCATTGCTGGAGTAGGAATACAGATGTAACATCAGAGGTGCTTTGAATGCATACCAGAAATATTTTTTTTCTTCATTCCTCAATGTCCCCAACTCCTGAGATTACTGGTGGAGGTTGCAAGGAAGGAGTACAATTTATCCAGGGCAAGAAGATTTTTACAGAGGAATTTCTCAGATAAATCTCAAAGAATGACAATCCCAAGATGTTACACTTGGTATAAGTAAAAATTTAGTTGGAAGAAGTAGCATTCTCTTCCAACTTCTTAGCTAGATTCCACCACATCCATGTGAACAAAGAAACAGCAATGAAAAGAGAAGATTAAAAGCCAATGAAAACTTTTTTGTTTCTTTCTGTTTTGCACATGAGTGCACAGTTTACAGCAAAACATCTCCCCATATGTTTCACAGCAGAAGGAAGTAATCCTTTAGTTTGCTCCTAGCTTAATGTTATTCCTGAATTTTGTATGTGACAAAGTTCTGTTGTTGCAGGAGAAGGGCACCTTCAGCATTCCCAGGCTTGTGCACAAAGCAGCCCAGCTCTCCCTGCTGCTGTCCTTTTATAGATTAATATATTAGAGTAAGTTGGTTTTAATTAGTGTACAGAGTCTATAAATCTGTCACTATCATCAGAATTGCACATTTCAACTCCTAATTCCAGCAAATTACAGGAATATTTCTCTGGAAACCTCATCCTCAGCAATTTTCATTATATCTTAGTTTCCCAGCTCTGGCTTTTCCACGAGCTCAGCAGGGGCCACTCCCAGCTGCTCTAACAGCTGAGGTCAGCCCTGGTGGTACTTTTGCCTGCCAGGGAAAAGGCTGCAGGAGCTGGTCAGTTGAGGAAAGAAAATTTTGTTATCTAAACTAGTGTAGCTTTTGTTAAATGAAAATTAAACTCTAAACCAGAATGAAACTGGGGTCAACACAGGACCAAATCAATTTTCCACTCCACAAACATAGCAAGGGACAGTCACTTCATTGGTAAGACAATATTATGACAGGAAGGAAAAACCAATATGAAAGAGACTTTAAAAGGCAATCCAGAGGATGATTTATTCTAATAGCAACAAGATTATCATGACAGGACTACAAGTAGGACTTCAAAGTTATCTTAATTGCTTCATTCTTACTCTCTTTCACAGAGATCAGCAAAAATATTTTTTTCTCTGATTTTACATCACTGTAAACAGACATTCCATTCTCATAAAGATTTATGGCATGTGATGCCAGGTCTCCATACACAGTGCAAGCTGTTCCCTGTTAAATGAAATATAGTAGTTATTTGTAATTTTTATAAAGACTGGAAAAAAATGAAAGCCAGAGGTTAGTCATGAATTCAACTGAATAACTTAGCATCACATCAAAAAATTACTGAATAAAATTATTTGTGCTGATCTCAAATGTAGGTTAAAAAAAATGCATCTTGCAGGGTGTTAACTTGGTACCATTTTTCTTGGATTACTTGAAGTGGTGCATTGATTCCCTGGTAAACACGAAGTGAATTGCATTTCTCTGCCATGAATATCCAGGCCCCAGCCACAGGGTTTTCCTTTGTGGAAGGGCACAGACCCATGCCAAACTTTCACTAAATGCAAGCACTGAAGTGGAAGAGCTGAAAGGAAAACCTTTCCTCCAAGACACCCTGCATATTTTTGAATTCTTAAGTTATTAAATTCCGCCTCTATTCATTAAGAGATAGAACACATAATTCCCAACACAAACAGTTCACTGAGGTGCCCAGGGAGAAAACTCCTCCATTATCACCATGGGAGCAATTTCACGGAGATGATACAAAAATTTGTACTTTCATACAAAGCACAGCAACATGTGAGGGTGGAAATAATTTACTCATTCTTACAAATAGCAGAAAATACTTGCTTCCCAAGGACCTGTCACTGCTCTGGCCTCACACAGGGTGAAACCAGAGCCAGAAAAAGGGTGGAAATTTTCTTGCTCTGTAATTTAACTTATGCAAATGCACAGCCACAAAATGTATAAAGGTCAACTGAAAGGACAAAGTGAGGCCTTACTTTTTATTTTAAAGGTTTGCTCTAGGAGAGGAACATTGAAGTTAGAAAAGGGCAGTACAAAGCAAGGGAGTACATTATGGCTTTCCAACACCTGACATGTCCCCTTTTATTATTGCCCAGAAAAAATATCAGAGAAACATGATTTCAAAAGGTTAGCACTGGCTTAATCAAGCATGTTCTTTCCCATTTCCAGAGGGATTCTGAAGGAATTCATTTCGCAAAGACTTCTGTATTTTTAGGTCATGGCTTCATCCTAAGAATTTTGCTAGATAACAGGTTTTGTGGGGTTTGGGGGTTTTTTCCTTTTAAATATATGCATTGAATGTTATACTACCCAAAGTTTCTCACCTTTTTTTTTGGTACCAGAGTAGCAAATAAACAGAGAAAGGAATGAGAATAGGGTTTCTAGAGATCATTGCAGAGTCACCTGGGTTTGATCCTTTACGTTTTCAAACATTAGAGTGTCACAGCTAATGAAAGTACTCAATATGTGATTACAGTGAAATAACCTCATTATGGAAGATGACTAGTTTTGCACAGAGCTCATGAGCCATTCCTGGGCTGGAGCTCACTCACCATCTGGACTTTCAAGACATCTGGTTTTTCTTTCAGAGATTGTTCAAACACTGGAAATTGTGGTGGCTCAGTGTGAGCCTCCTGATCAACCAGGACAGACAGGTGAAAAACGCTTTCAAGGGCTGAAATGAGCCAACAAGTCTGTGACCAGGCAACAAAATCCTGAGAAGATTCACATGAACCAGCAGGGATTTTGAGGTGGTCATCTGATGGAAAGTTTGTTAACACGATGCCTCCTTTCTAGATAGCTTTATACAGCACCAGCATAATTAATTTTCTTTTCAGAATCAGTCACCCATATTGACTTGACTCTTCCACAGCCATAAGTTTAAACATGCAGAAAGTTATTGTAAGCCATCCACAGAATATGCTAGAATCCAATTTACTTGACATCTTCTTGGGTATCTGCTAAATTAAAATATGTTGTGGTAATATTTTAGCTAAGTAAAATTTGATGTGTTTATATTACTATTGCTGTGCAATCAAAATTCTAAGTTGTCTGAACAGCTTATGGAAATTTTCAAGAATCAATGCTATGCATTAATTCCTCCCCAGAACAGATTTTCATTTCAGGTATTTAGTATGCAACACTAAGCATTTTGCATAATTACATGAGTTTATTGTGTCATTTTTATGTGTATTGTATACCCCAACCTACAGGAAAAGTTGCTTACAACAAGGATTTAGGGTGGTTAAGTATAATTCTCTGTTCAAATTTCTTATCTAGTACATGTATTACACAAGGAAATCCTGCAATATATCAAACCACTTACAGCTCACACATCAACAAAATTTACGAAAATTTACAGCTTTTGCCATTAGGAGCTTTTAAAATAACATGATCCAATCTCATTAATCCAGTAAACAGAATCAAAACCTTACATACCCACATTAACACTTAAATATACTATGGCCAAGAATTCAGCATTAAATCCAAAATCAGTAGCAATTTAATCCTTCCAAAAATTTAATAGGAGCTGAATTAATCCAAATAGGCTGTTTACTTATAGTATGTATTGCACGTGTGCATAAATGTCATACACTATATAGAAAGATAAGCATAATTTAATATCAATAAAAATGCCTTAAGACATCATCTCCTTATCTGAAAACATTTGGCCTCAACTGAATGCTAAAACACTTCTCACTTGTGTTGATGATGAGAAGCCAGAAAACCATTAACTAAGTCATTTCCATACATCTCCACTTAACAAGTAAAAAGAAAGGTAACAAACAACCTCCTCCTCCACCCCCTTTCACCAAATGGTGAGTATAAAACATTAGGCAAATAAAAGAAATATAAAGCCAATTTAATTTTCTACCGTGTGCCTGTAACTATGTGCTTTTCCTTGATGAGCCAGAAGTCTTGGACCAGCACCTCTGTTGAACTGGCAGCAGTGGACCAAAGAGAGAAACCCAACAGCCAGAGACAAGCTGGGGAGGGCAAACACACAGATGGGAAGGGAATTTTTTAAGAGGAAGGCTGAACAGAGTTCAAGGGAGCCATTCCAAGCAGCTTTCCATGGCAACAGAGATTTGTAGGATAAATTTAACTATCAGAGGAAGATAAGAGATTGAAGACTCTTGATCTTGTCAAGAAGACAGGCATTTTGGTTCCCCAGGTAGTCTGGGTGCTAAACAAGAAGAGGTGCAAACCTGACTCACCTGCCTCGGGAAAGCAAAGTGACAAAAGCCTTGTAACTCACTCAAAGCACACATACTGCATTTAAATTCTTCTCGGAGGAAGTGTTTCACAATGCTCAGTACGCTCCTCTGCTCTGAGGTACAATCAGCAGATCTGAAGAAGGGTCTGTACCCAGGGGAAATTCCATTTATGCTTATCCTTTATATTCTCCTCTTCAGGCACCATCTTCGGCCCCTGGGCAAAACTGCAGCTGCTCTTGTGTTATGCTAATGGGTATTACACACCTTCTCCGAGTGAGGGATCAACCTATCAGTCTAGAAATGAATTTCCTTTTCCACTGTACAGTTAAGAGCAGCAGGTCAGAAGCAAGTTCAGTTACAAAAGTTCTGATATGTGATCTAAATCCGTACTTACATATCACCTTAGCTCAAGAGGAGAGCGTGACTAACTGCTTATCCTAGAATTAATCCTACTGATAAGAAGGTAGCACAAAGTACACCCACAATGAACGGTATTTCACTGCTACTCACTGCAGAGCCTTTGAACCATCACAAAACAAACCACGTTTGTGTTAAAGCACCTGCAAGGGCTCCACTGCTCAAAGCCACCGCATCCACACCAGAAGGAGCACAGGAAGGCTGCAGAATTCAGCTGCAGGCAGATCCAACAGTTTTCCCCATCACTGTGCAATCCAGAGAAGGATATAAGCATTCACTGCATTCTGTGATGGAGGGTGAGGTAATGTAACAGGAATGTGCAGACAAAAAACTCTAATGCACCTACTTTTTCTGACTCTACCCACACTGTTCCACACATTTGACTTAAATCTACATTTTCTTTTTGGCATTCTGTTTAAGGATGCACCAACTTATTTAGTTGCAAGAATATCACACATCAAGAGATTTCCCAAGCATTATTCCCATAAGCAAATAATACTCCAGGCAGAAGAGCTTTACCAACATATATTCAAATTACTGAGACTTTACATGGGCAGTAAAGCTATTTCTTCTGTGAAATAGCTTAGCTTGTTACTTTTCCTTAGTTATGCAGAGGCAAAATGTCTTTAAGCATGGCTCTGATTTACAGTAAATATCAGAGGGAAAACAGAACATCAAGAAAGGAAATGTTCAAAATACTATTTATCTCCTTACAAGGCATAGTAATTCTTTCTAGAAATTATTATAGATTTGACAGTCATACCACACACTGTAAATGCTGCAGCAAACTGAATATCTCATTTCCAGCAATAAAAAAAAAAATGTTGGTTCAATGTGAAGAGGACTGAAGACATCTTCTTTAACCTGTACAATATCTTTGAAGAGGGAAACATCATAATCCTTGTACTGAACACAAGTAAGTAAGAAAACTTAGTAGACTGGTTGATGGTTTTAAGGCCAGAATTTTTTATTAATTGCATTTGACAACACAAAGCATGCAGCATTTTCCTGGATTCCATGGATTTCCAACACCATGGATTCCATGGATTCCTATGAAAATATGAAATTATACTTTTGAGTTTTTCTAACCTAGGTATGAAACAAAAAAGATTTGTAGCTAATCTTGGTATATGCTACAACTGTTAGATTTTTTTCAAGTATCCATTGTGCAATTAAACTGCAAATGCCATCACATCGAAGTGCCGTGGGAGCTCAGGGTGCTCAAAAGTCTTCAGGGGTGGATTTGCTTAAGCAGAAAGGAGCATCTGCACAAATGTGAGAGTTCATCCATGCCTGTTTTATTTGTGTTACTCTGTGTGTCCTCAGAAAAGAGTTTCATGCTCAGTTAACTGAAATAGTTTCTCTACAAACACAAAGTGGGAGTTCTTGTTCGTTTTCATTAACAGAACAAAGGGATTTGGATGCCAATTCTTTGGGCTCCTTTGAAAAAAAAACCTTTTGTGTAGGATGACTAACAAACAAAACACCTGTTCTTACAAGTTGTTAAAAGCTTTCAGTTCCACGCATAAAAGATGAGTACTTGTTACATTTCGGGGACCTTATGTAACAAAGCTTGTTCAGGAAGTTGCAGTTCAGATTTCAGGGTGAGGGGCACAAGGGAATGTGCTTCCCCTGAAACTGTTCCATCTCGATTTGCCTGTGTCCCCCAGTGCTATACTCTGGAACAGTTAAGTTTACAAAGTACAAAGACTGCTTTTCTTTTGCTGGTCCTTTAGAAATAACCTATGGACATTCTGGTGTCCAAAATCCAGTCTGAAAATTACTGACTTGAAAGCAGCATCCCAGTCATTTCCACCTGATACCTGATGTTCACAGCAGCAGTATTATTTTACTCTTGCTAAACGTGTCATTAAGCAATTCAGGATTGATCTTCACAACAACTTACTGTGATGTCCTACCAGAAAGGAAAACATAAAAGCTATGACCCTAGAACTCCTGAAATACAGGTGAAATGTGGAAGAACAGGGGAAGACTTCACTGCACAGCTCTCACTAGGCAGTTCTGACCTCCCTCTCAATGACTCAGAATTCTCTGTATATAAGCAATGTGTTTTCAAGTTTGTCACATACTAATACTTCATGTAACATTAACAGATGATTTTAAAAACCCAAATAAGCTGTACCAAATCTCCACCTTCTCTGCAAGGAAGACCTGCTTCTGGAGAAAGCAGGGATTGTTCTGTGTTCAGGGGCAGATATAGCTCATATTAGGGAGAAAAGTGTTGATTTCTCAAATCCCTACTAAATAAGAGTCTTTTTGCACCATATGTATTGAAAATTGGGAAAGAAAAGGAAACAGATGTAAAAGCTTTGCCATATTGCTTGCCATGCTCCATTCCACGGAAAGCTGAATTGCTGGCCCACATGAAGCTCTTCAGGAGATGGATACCTGGCTAATCTCATGAGACCTGCCATTCCTCCTGATGGAGGGACATTTGTTGCTACATGGCAAGAGTCTGTCAGTCCAGTAAAAAACCTCAGAGAATGAAGCAGAAACAGGGTCATGTGGAGGAAAGCTCCCTTCTGATCCTGCCTCATCATGGGAGTAAATTGAGTTGCTAAAGATCAGGTCAGGAGCAGGGTACTCAGAACAAAAGCATCTCTATAAACCATGCACAGAACAAATGACCATGTTTTTGTTACCAAACACGTGCTGCAGGGAGTGGGCCAACATCCTACAGCAGCAGGGATCTTCTCTACTCAGCTTGCCTGGCACAGACTGCAAAATCACCGGCAAGGAATTGAGAATCCCTGAGCTACTCAAAAGAGCTTGGATAACAAGGGTGGAGGCAAGGAGCAAAATTCTACCCACTGGAAAGGAAGCAGTTCCCCATTACAGGCCTGGACAAGAAGAGCAGATGTTAGAAAGCTCCACATGAGACAAGGAGTCAGGTGAGCTCCCAGTGACCCCCTACCAGGTGTCCCACAAGATAAAATTTCATCTGGAATTCTGCCTCTAAAAGCCATTTCTGGTGACAGCCCAGCCATTTCCAGCACTTCTTATACCAGTCCCACTATCCAGAGCTGGCACAGAACCAGAGACAAACATTCACCATGATGGAAATAGATGAGCAGTGCAAAACAAATTAATGCCCTCACCGGTATCAGCAAGTGTTTCCTTCTACTCTTTGTGGATTATTATTAGTAAAAATTTGGACAACCACTGGTTCTCAATAGAAATATTAAACATGGAAGTTTTATCTAATTCTAAATGAAATACTTTCATTTGAAAACACAAACAGGACGTCCTGTAATTTGATTTTGTGTTCTTTTTCAGCAAATATAGAAAAGCACAGAGCAGAAGTAATGCAATGTGACAGGTGACCAGACACAAATCACAAACAGTTAAGGAATGCCATTTACAAAAGCCCATTTCTTCAAGTTAATCACCCTTATTAATAAACAAATACTAAGAATAACATGATTTAAAATAAAATCAGTGAGGGGCAATAAAAGTTTAACTCAATTACAGCAATAATTGTTGATTACTCTCCATAGTGTAGCTTACCCAGCACTAAGGTCTGTCACTTCAGACTGCATTTATAAAATGACTGGATCATAAAAAGGGATTTTCACAAATGCTACACTTCAACAGATCTCAGTTTCTAAGATATAACAAGTTTCCTTTGTAATAAGGAGTGAGCCTTAGGGTGAGACAGAATAATGTATATCCTTGTAAATCTTTCCTCCTGGAGGAATTACTTATCCCCAACAATAGATGGAATAGTTTAGCACAAATCATGTCACAATGCCACACCTCATGAAGTGTCTTAAACACATCCACACAGAAATAGTTTCTAATCTCTTTCAAGTGATCATAAGTCTGGTCTAAAAGTGAGGGTTTTACTAAAAAAAGGGGTTTTTACTACATATGGATGATAATGTGTTGCTATTCATGCCCATAATACAGGATATAACCAAAATACAGTATAACTTGACTTAAATTATCTTAGTGTCTCAATTGATGATACAATCTGATTGTGGAATAAAAATGAAAGCTGAAAAAACAGCAAATTCTGTTAACATCTGATAAAAAATTCAAGTCTGTAAAATAAACTATGTCCTACATATTAAATTTTACACTCTATGTGCAGAATTATTTAGACCAAAAGACTTCTGCAGTTTCATTCCCTTCCAGAAGATTAAGAAGCATATTTTCCTTGAAATTTTTTGCCCAACCAATCTCATTAAGGAGTTAAATTTATTATTATACAGTCACTCCATAGAAACAAGACATACTAACATGTTCTTGCTCTCTGTGAAAATATCAAACAGCTTGTGGTGATCAGTTACAACATCCCATTTGTTTTTTTCTATGAAAAATTGTTATTTCTTACAACCTCACCTAAACCTGTGAGAAAGAACAGATTTTATAAACTATACACGAGCAAAATTCAACACAAAGCACAGAATCAGGTATAAATAAATACAACATAATTAAAGTAATATACAGATGCCTGGGGCTAGAGCAGAAATTAACATACATGGAAAAGCATTGCCTCTCCGTAAAGGAGGACTCAAATTATTACCTGAAAATGAGACTACCAAATCAAAATGAGCACTCATTGCTCATCTGAGCAATGATACTTGCACATACCTTGGTGCCTGTGGAAATTAAATGGATGCACAAGGGATATTCTCATCAAATCGTTTGTATCAATTGCAATACAACAAGGAGAGGAATTTGCTAAGACAATGCTAAAAATGTTCTCATTCTTTCAACACCTAAGCAGGAGAGATGCAAACTGGGCCTGATTGCTAACATCACTATCTGGGAATTTGAGAGAGATTTGTCATCCCTTCAGTTTCTTTCAGAAAATTGCTAAACGCACACAGGTACATGACGAAGCCCATGCCTTTATATGAATGAACATGAGCTAACTTCCCAAAGTATTTAAACATTTCCACAGTTTCTTAACATGTTCCACTCAGACATCTTCCCACCCTCACCAAGTGGCAGCTTCAACACTTAGGATGAATTCCTGCCAAAAGCAGAAAAAAAAAATTAATTATTTCATCTTTGGTTTTCCTGCCCAGCACAAAAATATGACATTACCTTTCCACATCTTGAAAAGGCAGTCCACATAATGCTGCTACACTAGAAGACAATACAGCTCTCTGACCATCCCTTGGTATTTCTCACTTGGCTGTGCAGGCCAGCATCAAAAGTACCGTGTTGTTTTGGTTGTTTTGTTAGGGGTTTTCTTATCTATCTTTGCAGAAAAATATGAAAACCTGGACATTTAAAACCAAATACTAGTGATGCAACCAATTCATCAGTGCAATCAACTGAACGTGCTAACTACATCAAGGGAATAAGCCAAGAGAATAACATGGAATTTCCATCAAAACAGATGACAAAATGCATGCTCCTTCCAAACATAAGGTCATGACAGTTCATTATGCATGATTAGCATATTTCCTTCTTGCATAACAGCCTGCTCACCAGAACCCAGTTAGTCTGAGTGTTATGGATAGGTCACACCAATGACTGGAGTTATAGGATTAAAAGTAATGACTACAACTACAAGAACCTCTTGTTTCTCAACCAAGTTCTATATTCTAGGAAGTCATAATGCTGTTCATTTGCCTGCAGATACTCTGCCTTTTCCAAGGCACATCATTACACGTTCCTAGGTTCCATCCAACATTTGGAGGCCATGTAATAAAAATCTGGTTTAGAACAAATTTGTGGGCTCTGTTTGTTACATAATACACCTACTGCATATAAAAAATATGAACAATAACATGTATAATTCATACAATACACAGTAAGAATCCCCACTGATACCCAAAATACCTACATGTTTATATACACACATTCCTTTTGTCACACTCACTCCATACATAGCGATGATTTAAGAGTTTATGAATAATTTGAAGAAACTGTGCAACCACTACAGAAAGAAAGACATTTACTACTTTAGTCATTAAAAGCAGAAGTATCAGACTTGATTTTAATCAAGTTTCATACTGCCAAAACTCTTTCAGTAGTGTTCCTGAAGAGGCTAAGAACAGTGATTTCTAGTTAATTAAAACCAGAAGAACACAACCTATAATTTACCCATCAGCCAAATTAAGCACTGGAATGGCAGCACTAATCTGGATGAAAGTTTTGAAGGCTTGTATTGAAGGTAAGCAGGGATAAAGCATTTTGTTGCTTGTTTTGTTCAGAACCCAGGTCATGTTCTGAGCTCTGTGTGTATTCCCTCTCCAACCCGGGTCACAATTCCTCTTCACATCCCATTTCCCTTTTTGCAGTCCTCCTGCCTTGCAAGTTTCTCTCTAGATTACACCTCAGACTTGCCAAGGCCACTTAAAGTTAATGAAGGCTGAAATTTTCTTCAGGCTACAATTCTTCCACAGCACTTTCATGCTTGTCTTTCATGTCGGTAATACTCTGTGTACCCACAGAAATTTAACTTAGCTTTACTACACTTGCACACAGGCAGACTGATGAAATACTACAGAAAGGAGTAGCAAATTTCATAACACATCATGCAGATCAAGCATACAGAGATTGCAGGGATGTTCTTCCCTTTAGACTTTGTCCATTTCCAGAATAATATTTCAAGCAGTTTTTCAGAACCAAAATCCCAAAACAGTAAAGGCCTGATCCAAAATCTCAAATGTTTCTACAGCTGGTCAGCATCCATGGCTGTAAAACCTGCACTCATAATGAAAGGAAAGCAAATACCCAACTTACTTTCTGTGACAAATTGCATAAGCTTTTCCCATAACACTTTAACCTAAACAACTTCTTTATTTCTAGATGTACGAAGGATCCCAGTAGAGTCGTTACCACGTTAGGAGTATGTTTCTCCAAAACACAGAGGTCTTTTTCTTATGATCAGTATAACACATTCATCACCATTAACAGTCTCAGAGGTGCTCAACTATTCAAACCTGGCTGAGGAAAGAATTGATACAAAAATCCAGGTGCTGTCATCAGGAGGTGGTGGTGAGGGTGGGGACTACTGGAATTTAATGACAGCATAAATGAACTGGCAGATGGTCATAACAACTTCCAAGCATAACCCAACCACATTCTAGGGTTTCTTGAACAGCAAATAGCATATTATGGTTCATTTATTAAATGAAATGACATATAACCTTTCTTCTTTCTTTCAGTTTTTTACCAACCTTGCGAAGTGGTAAACAAAAAACTAAAAACTTAACACTTTCTCTTCATCTATGCAGATCTGACAAGCCCTGTTTTCCATACATGACAAATGTCATATCAGAAAATTGTGACATTCTGAATTTAAATTTAAAGCCTTGCAGTACCTGTGTGCTTAGCTGTTTGATACCCAGGAAGAGAAAACATTCATTTTTGCTAAAAGAAAGCAAGTATCCATTTCCTTGGGAAAAAAAAAAAAAAAAAAAAAAAAGGTGCAAACTTCTCTCTTTTCACTTTAAAAAAGATGGATCCCTAATTTCCAGATCTGTGAAGGACTCCTTTAAAAATCTCCTGGCATAATGCTTTCTCGGATAAAGAGCCTTGATGTTTTGTGGAAGGCATTTTCGTCTGTCATTAAAAGGCTGTGACAGAAATCACTTTTGGGCTTTTTACAAATAATTAAGAGAAAATTAAATTCCTCCTGTTTTAAATGAGTTGTTTTAATTAGAAGTAGAAGAGACACATAGCACCCAAGTGATCCATAGGATATTTGAGACAAACAAAATTGTCATTTTCAGCAAAGAGAAGCCTGTTTGTGGGTGTTGAACCCCATGTGTGCTGAGCCACACTGATGATTTTTGTAGTGCTCACAGCTAATTTACAGGCTTTCCATAAACACAGCATTACAGTGTTTCAATGATTCCTAAACATTGAGGAGTTTATCCCAACACGTCTGTCTGTAATTATCCTGTTGAAGGAAAGCAAAGTAGACAGAGTAATCACATCTTTGAAAAGTGATTCCTGGGAAATTAGCATATAAACCTTTCCTGTTTCTGTCTGCCCTCTCTTTGAAATGTTTCCAATTTTTGCTGCTTAACGCATTTTTAAAAACCTTTACTCATTAGAATAGAGTTTAAAGCCATTTGAGTTTTTGGGGGAAGCCCATTGCATAGGAGAAGGTTTAACTAAGGACATCCACCTTGGGAACAGCTCAAATGGGACCCCACTCCACATAATAAATTTTGTCATTACTTTTGCTTGACCAAAAACTGCCACACGCTGTTATCTGTTCCTTGTAGGTTAAGATAAAATGCCTGACTGGAATTGCTAATTTTTAGCAAACAGGAAACCTACATTTTTAGATTAGAAGAGCAGCACTGATTAGATGGCAGTGATTACAAAGTGGCTCAGCCAGAGATGCAGTGCTTGTTGCACATCCGTGGAGAACTCTCTCCTCAGAATTTATTGTGCCAGCCTGTCTGGATGAGCCCACTCCTGGGTGAGCCAGGCTGTCTAATGGATCAAGGAAAAGACAAAACAGGTTCACAATTAAAGCTGAGCAAGTCCTGTATCACTCCTAGCACCCCTCATTAAGCAGGTGTTTAAATTCAGAATGCACATGTCCGAGCTGCTGGAGGCAGTGCTTCCACTGCAAAGCAGGTGGCAGAAGGAGCACAAAGCACACCAGGACTGCAGGGCTCCTTCAGAGCCAGCCCCTTCCTGCTCCTCACCACGGGGTGAGTGCTGCTCCTCTGGGCAGCAAAAGCCTCAGCACAACTCCAGTGAAGACAATTCCAACAACTGCACCCCAGTCTGTTATTTCTTTCTTTAACTTTTTTTGTTTATTGATTTTAATTTTAAAATAAGCATGTTGGCAGATAAAGTCATAGACTGGAAACCTGACTTTCAGTTTTAGGGGAACTAAACAGGAGTTTCAACTCCAAGTCTTATTTAAATTCAAGAGAAAGCCCTCAGCAAATTCAGCATCAGCCAGATTTATCACTAATGTACCAAGGGAAAATGTAGGCTATTTTAATATACGTGTACTATTAACATCTATTTATTAATATTTACTTTATATATTATATTTTTAGTATTTTTGTATAGTACTAAAAGAGTAATGATAATGTTCTCTTTATTATTAAATTACTACTAATAGTAGCACCAATCAGTGTGATTTACTTCCTTTGCTGTATACTGAGTTTTAACTCCAGTGTTACTATATCATCACACCTTTGATTTGGCTGTCCAATAATTCAATATAACCCTTCAAGCTGACAAGTCAAGCCAAAAGAAACTCGTGCTCAATGCTTAAGGAGTCACCAAGTCTGCACTCAGAATAGGAGGGAACTCTGGCAAAGAAAAGTTTGCAATTCTGTTCCCATGCTGGCATCCTACTCTTTTGTCATTGCCCTCTTTATTTCCCTGCTGCTTTCTGTTGTAGTGGAAAAGATACAAGCATAAAAAATTCCTCAAGTTTCAGGGTTTGCTGGTCAGTTTTGTGTTTGGGGAGGTTTTCCCAATTTTTTATGTCTACATAAATGGTTATCCAAGTAAATAAGGAAATGTTGCCACTTAGCAAAGTCCATTCAACAACAAAAACAGAATTTTCAGAATATATCTGTCATTCCAAAACTGTGACCAAACTGCTCTCTCCATTTAACATTCAAGATTCTTTACATCTCAAAAAATGAGGTGGAAACACAAGCACACAAAACCAATTAGTTTGCATCAAACTTTCATTATGACAACATGTATTGATGCTTCTTTATTCAAGCCCAGTTGGAGAGCTTGGAGAAAAAGCTGTTCCACAAAACCCTCAATTTCTCTCTTAGGGTCTCAGTCAGGGCACTCAACCATGGATTTTTCTAACTGTCCACCAGCAAAAACTGCCTACTGCAAAACATAGATTCTGTACTTACATACAGAATCTTTCTTTGTATACGCTGCAGTCTTTGTTGAAAAATATCTAAGGACATGATGTAGTAAGGGTCCTTTTATAGCTTTAGACCATTCATTGATAGTCCTAATGAAAAGTGCCTCTGCAAACATTTTTTATGATCACACTAATTAATTTGGCAAGGTCAGTAAAACTGTCTAAAAATTGATCGCTCGGAGTTTTAGAAGACACCTACATATTTATTTGTGCTTCTGCAAAATGCTACATCAATGCTGAACAGTGCAAGAATTTAATATGATATTAGTTTAACCTAACATTGCTTCAATCAATAAATAAAATTAGAATAATTTACTCTCCCATGACTAAATGCTGAATATAGCAGTTTTTCCAGATACACAGCCAGATGAGACCAGAGAATTAATTTCATTAAGAGTTCTTTATGCTGTGCTCTTCTAAAACTGAATCTAACTTTTCCCACTGGCCCCATTTGGTTATGATGGCCCTTGAATGAAATTTATCTTAGTATGTACAATACTTTAAATTGCCCATCAGCATGAAGCATCACCAGCATCATCTGCATTTGAATGAGGCCAAAGGAAAGAATTTCTGTGCCACCATTTTCAGTAAAGAAAGCTTTTCTCTAAAATAAGACGTTGGCTGTCACTTGGCACAGCAGGGAGAAAAAACTGTCAAAGAAACCATCTATCCTTATCTATCTCCTTTGATACTTCTAACTCTCCTAATGCTTAGCACTGCTAAAGGCTTTAAATTCACCCTCCTTCAGGGAAAAAAAAAAATCTCTTACAAGAATAAAACATTATTTGGCTTAATTCATTCTACAGGAGAAGAGATCTTCTGAAAGCTGAATGATGTTCCCAAGGCCACATGCACTGCAGGACTACAATGTCCTATGGGCTTAAGGCCCGCATTCTTGAAGATATCCAGGTAGATGCCCAGTCCAGTTAAGTTCAAGGGTTATCAGAACCCAAATTCCTTTGGGATCCAGACATTGGTATATTCCTAACACATCCCATACTCTAAAGCAGAGCTCTGTGTTTAATAGCTGTTGGTGTTGCTCTGAGAGAACTATCACAGTTATCCAACATCAGCTATACTTTGAACAGAGCCAACAAAACCAGGAACTGCCAGAGCTTGTGTCTCCTCTGGATTACACTGCAGCAGCCAGGGAATTAAGGGTACAAAGGCCACAGATCACAGGCAAATCCCACAGCTGGCTGCTTTTGAGTGGAAACAGCACTTCTGAAAGTTGCCAAACGACAACTGCAGAGCCTTGATGTCCTTGGAAACTTCAGAAGAGGTGTGGGTATAAGCAAATCCAAGATCTCTAGACTGCTTTGGAAATCCCTCTTTATTGTTTACAGTCACCCTGTGCTAAGTGGAGCTTCACAGACCATGACAACCTCAGGAGTGCTAAGCAAAGCCACATGTTGTTATTTACCTACTGAACACACACTAGATGCTTGACAGGATTAATTTTAGGTGCTTTCATACTGCCCCAAAGAGTTTGCATACCAGTTTGAAATATGACAGAGTCAGCTACAAGTTATGGAAGCACAAGCTGAGAATTACAGAAACCATGAGATGACACAATTAACCAGTACAGAGAGAGGGCAAACAACACTGCTCTATTGTGCAGTTATCACCAAAGAGGGGAACATCCCAGGTCACCATTGCCAACTTGGGTGTAAGTTAGACCAGTTGCAGGGAGGGAGGGACATAAAGAAGGACAGACCACTGAGCTACCAACACCTCCTGCCTCCACCAAGGAAACTGAAATTATGCTCTTTTGATGTCAAAACTGAATTCATATTAAATCCTTCACTATTAAAACAAGCAAGAAATAGCGTTTCTTGCTCCTATGGGAATACAGTCAGCACAAGGGTCATTCACAGGGAGAAATGGTTTAGCAGAAGGTTGGAATTGAGCCAGAGGCAAGGGACAGTCTCTTCAGTCAGCAAAAAAGCTGAAACCATGGCTAAACGGGCCAAATCCCAATCATTTTCTTGTGCCACAGGGCTGAAGAGTGAGAGAGCAGAAATCCAGCACTCAGTGTATTGTGCATGGAGTCTCACTGACTCCTTTGATTCAACTGTAATCATTTTAAACACTGAAAATGCATCTTTATCTTTGCAAGAACTATCCTGGTCAGCAGTGCTAATGTGAATCCTCACAGAAGAACCTTTCTAACCAGAACAGAAACCTCCTGGTATGAAAGGTGGGATTCCTTCTGGACACAACTCTCTTCTAAGATTGTTATAAACACTTTAAAGCTCAGGATTGTTGTAGGCAAGCTCCTCCTAAATGAGAATTAGTAGTTGCCAAGCAACTTTCAAAAGATTACCATAAAAATTCTATAGAAAAATAATCACTAATATATACAAAAAGTACAGGAGTTTGTGGGGGAGTAGAAGAGTTTAAAAAAAGAAGAGAGAGAAGAGACACCAGAAACATTAAGTTTTCAAACCTCCTTTAAGCATTTGCTGTCACTAAATGCAGTTCTGTAAGCAAAGCACAGCTCCACACCCATCTAAACATTTGGACATTTTTCCAACAAAGAGAAATCTCAGGCTTCTGAACCTTAATAGTAGTTCATGCTTTTGGAAAATAGTTGCTTAGTCTCCTCAGCTATCACTGCCACAGATCTGTATCTTAAACATGTGCTGAGGAACCCCTCTCACAGTCCATCCCTTTAATCAGTCCTTAACATCTGTATTTATAGCTACATCCTTCTTCCCCCATCCTCTGTGCTGACTGACCCTAGGGAAGGCCTGGAATAAACCTCAAAAGTTCAGAGATGGCTAACTCAATAATTACAACAACTTCTTGAGGTTTTCACACCCCCCTTGGGAGGCAGAGAAAAGATACATTATAGACAAAATAGCCAGGATCACAAAGCAGACCTTTAATTATAATCTCTCCAGCCAGGCAAAACAATTCCTCTGAAAGCAGTATTAACAATTTGAAGCTTTTATTATCTCATCCCAGTTCCCTGAAGCCTTAAAGAGACAAGAGATACCAAGGAGTGTATCATCCACGTGTCCTGTTTCTTGGATTTTCTGATTCTTTCTGCTGTCACAAACCAGGACACCCATTTATAGGAAATAGGAAATAAGAGTCTGTAAGACACAACACTAAAGCATTTTCTAACACAGCAACAAAGGTATATTTCCTCACTCCCACTTGTCACCACTAAAACAGCACATGGCTGAGGGAAAAAATACTTTGAACCTACCACTTCAAGGCTCCTGCCCTAAGCAGAGAGTAATATATGCCTGAAAAGTCAGATGCAGGATTGCCCAGAACCTGCATGGCAGAAATTACCAGAACAAACTTCAGTCACTTCATCTCTGCTTGGCTTTTGTTAGAGATGAAATCCAACAGGTTCTGAGGCTATATGGCTATGTTAATATAGATAATTGCTAGTTCCACAAGCAGGCACACCAGGAGGTTAACATGTGATACTTAGAGGAGGACCAAGTGTTGAAGTCTCAGACTTCCAGGTCCTCGAGGCTGGAGCTGCTCCCAGGCTGCAGCATGGACAGCAATGAGGAGATTCTGCTCCCTCAGCAGAAACCAGAGAACTTAAATCAGCACAGATCAGACGCAGTTCCAAGTCTTCATTCTTTTCCCTGGCAAAAACTGAACAAACCAGACAGAGTATTCCCAGCTATCTAGGCCTAAAAGGCTTTGCTAGCTGCCAACACTTCTTGAGCTGTTTCTTCATAACTTGCCAGGAAAGAAGGAAACAGTGTGATGCATGTGATTTACTGTCATGCAGGGTATAAATGTTTGCTGACTGCACAAGGTACAAAATTCACCTCTATTCATATATATTTCAAGATACTAAATCCAATTATCTTCATTGAAATAAATTGTGCATAGAGCAATTGTGATTATAAACTTAAATAGACCATCTTGCAGTGGAATAAATAGCTGATATTACGAGTTTCACAGAATCAATCTGCCCAATATCTGTCTTTCCAACAGTCAGATGCTTAGAGCAGGGGTGTTAATCCTGCTCATTATCCTAAACCTTCAATGAACAATTTAGTCTCAACATTCTGGTTTATGCAAAAGGGGAAAATGCCACAACAGTCAAAAATGTTCACAAAAGGGAAAAATGTTCACTGCAGAGCTATGGACAGACTGCAGGGACTCACATTAACAGGGAAGTACAGCCTTGGTAACTCTCTAGATGGAGAAAATAGAAGAAAACTTGGTAGCACACTAAAGCCATGTAAGGCTGCAAAGCACTCAGTCTCCAGAGCCAGCATTGCTTTGAGCAGATGATCAGACACCAGACATCCAGAGGCCACAGGGAAGCTGAGTTTTATTTTGATTGTTCAATCTGCATATTCACAAACTATATCCAATGACTAAGGAACCCCCTTTGTGACTGACAACGCTTTGTTAAATTTTGATGCTTATACCCAAATGTCTTGAGCCATCACAGTACTCTGCTTCAAAATATTACAGTGCTATTCTGACACCTGCAGCAGTTTTACATTTACATCATTGAAGAAGGTTCAGTTGTGCTGACACAGACATGTTCAGAGGATGGCACAAGAAAAATCAGTTCATGATGAAATTCAAAAATGCATCCAAGGCAGTCGTTCGGTTACTTCAGCATTTCTGATTATTTTTACAAAGGGAGCATATATCAACAAGAAGTGGTGCATCATCCATAACTCCTCATCGTTGAGCTGGTTTGTCAACTTGATTTGTGGAAGCCTTTCCAGCACACGGGAATTTCAATTAAATTTATAGTTGGGTGCAAGCTCTCTGCAAAAACTTCTGTCACTGAGGTGCCACACAAGGCTCCCCAGCTCAGGAGGTTGGTGCTCAGTTCCCAGTGATACAGCAATCATCTCCAGTGCCAACACACTGTGAAGCCCCAAATATGATAAGTCCCTATAGCCTAAAGCTATCTTTTTTGGCTGAAAAATACTGGATTTCTTCATGCAGTTTTTACAGCTATGTGCCTCCACAGCTTCCAAAGCTCTTCATTCTTCCAGCTTTGGTCACAATTAGTTTTGAGGCATGCTCAGGAGAATTACTTAAGAAGTCGAGAAATTATAATAAAAGTGACTGCTGAACTCCCCAGGAAAGCAATGAAATGCATAAATACTTCCTAACCATTGTGTGATATTGAGCCCACAGTACTCACCTCATCAACAAATGATATCAATGACTTAACACCCATCCAAAAATCACTGGAAGGAAAAATACAACTGTACCTGAGATAGGTGTCATAAGACAAAAGAAACACCAAACCCAACACCTTAGCTGAGAATGCAAAATGTATCAAAATACCTGTCTTAGTCCTGCAAAGACAATCTTTAACTGTTGAATATGTTGTATCAATATCAAATAATCATGCCCCAAAATAATTACTTTCCGTAACATACTCATACACAGAGGCAGAGAAACACAGTCAGAATCAAAGTAGTGAAAATCTAACACATCTGAGATCCTCTCTGAGAGGATTTTACCCACAAGTTGTACATGAGTGAACAGTGTTTCAGTGACACATCCTTAAACTCAGCCTCACCCTATCCAGCTCAGAAGATTAAACCACTCAGTCCAGTGAACCTGGGAAGCCAAAAGTGTGGCCAAAGGCTGTTCCTTGGACTGAAGTCAACCTAAAAATCTGTGCTTGGAAACAGAAGTCTCCAACTGCTGCTTTTACACTCTTTCCAGTGAGGAGCAGAGCAGTTGTGGACACCAGAAACAAGCACTGCCTGGCTAATTTTAAGTCTAAGCAGATGGTTTTGGACTACAGGAGACTGTCTCTGGTAAAGAGCTACAAGTAAGCAAAGCTTTAACCATGTTGAGGAGAGTCAGTGGTAAAAAAAGAAGTGGTAGGAAAATAGTATTTTTTAAAATTAATAAAATGTGGACTGGATCAAATGCACAGTAAATTTGATTTGTGATGGTATCTATCAACCTACTACAAAAAACTGAACACAGCATTCAGACATCAGCTCCCTCAGGACTGCTGGATCTAACAAGGCATGGTAAAGAGAAAATTATCATTAGTAATGTAGCATTATTTTTAATTGACCCAAAAAGTCAGCTGTCAAAGTGTTTTGAGTCTGCCAAACGCAGCTTTAGGTGTGTGGGAGGACACCTAAGGACTTCCATGTGTCTTACAAAGAAAATATCCACACTGGAAAATGAGTGAAAACTTAATCAAATAGACGAGGAACTGAGGGAATGCCCTCCAGCATATTCTGATAAATTAAGAACTGCATTCTTAAGAGTATTAAACTGTGTCTCTGATCAATTCCCATAATAACTATATATTAAAAAACAAACCAAACCAACCAGAAAGAAATCCAACTCCATGCCTGTGCCATACTCCATACAAAGGGGCTCAAACCAAAAAATGGTTACTGGTTCTGTAATATCTTAGCTGTGAAACTTAGATGGATTGAGGAACTGAGGGGAGGGTCAAAATACACCCACACACTCAAGGATCTAAAATTAAACTATTTTCTGCACACACAATTTTGGAACTGGCAGTACCCTGTGATATCAGTTGGGTTTGGCACTGCAGTTTTATAAACATTTACTTTTGTAAGCATAACATTTTCCAAGAAATTTTCTCAAAACGACGGGGTGGATCATCCTTACTGTTCTCATCTAGAAAGAGATCATCTAGACTCTTCTTGTAGGAGAAGTGAGTGGATTCCTTGATAGTTGTATCCTCATCCAAGATTCACCAATTCCCCAAGCATGTGAAGGCAGAGATCTGAAATGCTCTGGAAGGGAAGATCCTGTGCTTTCAGTCTGATCATGAAACAAGTTTATGTCCTGCACAGGAAATACCTATATGGGCACATCTTCCCACAGTTGTTGTCATCTGAAATTCATTCACATTTTGGAAAGAGGCCATATATCATATAGACTTGGCAATGCTGCTTTGAAAGCCAGATCAGTTCCTTGCTCTGGTTCAGGGCAGAGCTGTACAAACGTGCTGGCACAACAGATGTCTGGGGGAAGGTGAGGAAACAGGCATGCTTCATGTTGTATTGCTATCAAAAACAACTTACCATGAAGCCATAGCCTCTCTATAAAACAACATACAAATAAACCCAAGATGAAGCATCAAACAGCATCAAACACATGGCTGACTTAGTCCAGTCCCTCAAAACTATTTACATATACTCATAAATAGACTGTTAATCAGCTATAGTTTAAATCTGCTTATGACTGATACAGACTGCTGCCTAGAAGATAGAAAAGACATTCTGGAGGAGAACAAAGAATCACACCCACTTCCCCAGCCTGCCTACAGTGACATGCTAAATGAAAGAAAATATCTACACAGCCATCAGCTCAAGCAGAAGGTTTAATACAAATGACTTGTTTTTCAACCCAAAATTTAGAGTGTTGTACTTTTATTTTCATTTTTTGAATGCTTAAATGCCCAGAAGCAGAAATGAAATTAACCTCTCAGAAGCAAAGCCCACCATATGGTCTCCTTTATCCATAAGCAACTGATTGTAGCCAATACATGCACTGGTCCTAAGAAAAACTAAGAAGGAATTTCACTTACAGATGTAATTTGTATACACTAACAAAATCCTCATGACTAGGGTTCTACCTCCATAAACTATAAAACCTCTACCTACATAAATTATTTCACTACTTAAAAATATTCCTGTATTCAAGGGAATATGGCAGAGGTTTTTTGTACTGTCAAATGGCAGGAAGCTTCCATTGCCCTGCTTTGCTTCAGGTGCTAGTTAGATATAATTGGACCTTTGATAAATTCAGACAGTGAAAGCATTTTTTCAGTTATCAAACTTTATGCTCTTATTTAATTATTCTGCACCCTCAAGCATAAAATGCATTATTTACATAAAACGCACTTTATTCTCTATTGATAATTTCCTCACTGTGTTGACTGACTGCAGCTTTATGAAAACTTCAGGGTTTAACTTCTTATCTATTTTATGCAAAAATAGATGTAAAAAACATCAAGCCGCTAAGAGAATAAACATCTCTTAAAACCAAGTGTTTGATTCTTAACGATAGAAGACCTGAAATATTCTGTACCTTCTTAACAGCAATTACTACAGCAATTGTAAATCAAAATCAGCTACAGAAGGCAGGAGGAATAAACACAGAGTCCCTTCACGGAAGACCTTATTAAGGAGGGAAAGGGTAAGGTGTTTGGGTTTTTTCCACCTTCAGCTACTGCCATTCACAGCTCCCCAAAGAAAAAACACACTCTTTTCCCCTAATATAGAAAATAGACCAAACGCCCTAATCCTAATGAGTTATTTTGGTGCACTGTTCTTGTACAGCGCCTGTAAGCCAAGTTCAGCTAATTACACATTTAATTGTCTTCAGAAAGATAAGAATTGACTCACAAAAAGAAAAAAAAAATCCTTGGATACATGCTGTAATAAAAGGTATCTGAATGTCTTACTGTAATTAAAAAGTCTTAGAGACACTGAAATGAATCTATTTTGGCAAACCTCCAGTATACAACAATCAGGCACTGACTTTGAAACTCCTTAATGTATAAAGGAAGAATAGTAGAACTGAAAGAAAAATTAAATCCAAACTCACTCAAGCATTAAATAGGAAAAAACAAAACAAACAAAACATAAAAAACCAACCCAAAAAACCTCATGCCTTTCACCCAACTTGTATACCATTAACAAGTTCTCACAAAAATTCCCCAGTGCACTGAAGAGACACATGCTCTGGCTGCAGACAGATGAAAACCAGACAATATTTCCTATGCAAATTATCAGAAGGAGCCTTTTATGTTGCAATCCCATTTCCCTCTCCGTGCCACTCTAGGCCTTGCCTGTCCCCATGACCATGGAGAGCTGAGCACTTCCCAGCCTCCCTGAGCCAGCCAGCTCCTGCTGCCCAGGCTCCATGGAGGTGCTTGACACTCAACAGCAGGAAACATGCAGAGCCATGCCCAAATAAAAAGGGGAGATTCAAACACATTCTCTCCTTTGCCACTCAGCATCTTCAGTTAGCAAATACTGCTCACTTCAGTTGAATTTGATAGGAGTATCTCTGGGCATACACTGTCTTTATATATTGCTTGTCTCTCCCTACCACCAAATGCCAACTTACTTAATACTGAGAACCTGATAAAATCTCTACAGCACCTGTCATGCTGGAGCCTTCCCCAGCTTTGTCTGACAAGGAGAGGCTGATGTGACTTGATATTACACAAATCTCACTTTCTACTCTGCTACTAAAACCTGCCATGCTGGTTAGAGGATTGTCCAGCCAACAAAGATCACTCAAAAAGAATAGTTCCCTGAGGAGCCACATTTTCTCACCATTCTGTGCACCAGGCTCTGGCTCTTTACAGCAGCCACCATCAGACCAGCCACAAGAAGTCAGCATTCCCTGGTGCACAGGCTTCCCCTTTGATAAAGCTCCAAGGCTGAGAGCCCATCTTCAACACAGGCACACAGCACATGTAGCTGTTACCACACCACTAAGTTTTCAAGTCTGTGTTTTATCTGCAGATTTCCAAATATTCAGGTGTAATGCCCTTTAAACTGCTTTCCTGACTTCCTGATCCTGTTCTGATGAGGTTTCCACCTAGAAATTTATCAGTTCCCAGCACCACAAACAACCAGCAGCCAAGGCAGCTGCCAGGCCAACAGCACCCAGGCTGGAGCTCAGGGAGAAGTTTTGACTGTGCCCTCATCACATGGAGTGTTCCATTTTTTCAAAACCAAGGAGACCATGAGATTTTATAAAATTTAGGTCTTACAAAACAGAAATGAACATCCTATTTGGACATTCTCAGAAGTGGGGGGAAAGGGTTTAAATGAACAGTGTCACCACAACAGGCAATCATTACAGCTGCTTTTTCTCCAGGATTCCTGCAATTCAAAAGTTTTAATCATCAGCGTCAATGGTTGTGTAAACTATGCTCTTATAGAAACTCTTCATCAGTTGAAGATTTTAGAGTGGGTTTTTTTTAATAGTAACATTTTTTATTGAAAGGAGGAAATGCCAAAATAATTGTTTTAGTGTGGTCATGTGAAGTATCAACTCCATTTTCACCAGGCAATTCTGTGACAGGACTAAACTAAGGGACATGCCAAGTCAAACAAAAATACCTACTGAGCATAAACAGATCAAATTACTTTGTCAGTGCTAACACTTCATGAGCATTTAATAAAGCTTTTTAAGAAAAAAGGCACCTTAGGATCAATGTCTTTTCATTCAAAATTCATGAGCTCTATTAATTTATCAAGTATATATATTTTTATTGGTTCTTGCACAGCTCCCTCGAGGGACAGACATTTTAAAGCTAATTAAATAGAAACCACCACATTCATTGTACCCTTTATGCAGCTGATGATGCTCCTTCCACCACGCTTAGCTACTGAGGCATTTCCATTAACATGTTAGCAAACTTTGTCAAATGACATGCAAATATACAAACTGATATGAATTAACACATCAGCTGGGACTCCTTGATTTCATACATCCGTCTATTAAAAATATAATAGTACTGATTTGGCTGATGACCAGAAAGAGCTTTACGATATTTAAACCACATTTCCTCTGACATGACAGCTTTCTAAAATACATACAAAAATAGCATTCCAAGGCTGACACATCATACAAGGTTTCTGCTCTATTTGCAAGTCTATCTGAACTTCCAAGCAAAACCCCAGCGCCATTTCAGAAGGCTGAGCACAGAGCACTGCCAAACACTTCCCCAGGAAAGATGAATCAAATGGGAACTACTGAAGCTGCCTTGTTAATAGTACCTGCATCAAAGCATAAAAAATACATCTCGCATACTGAAGATACGGAATAGCTGTTGGCCACTACACACAGAGAACATAAAAATATATATTTATTGAACTATAAATGAGGATAAGGGAGCTTCCATTTTTAATAGATGCAGCTGGAATTCAAGTTTCTTTTTTTACTGAAGCAATATGTGTCAATGTATCAGCCCAGATTCAGAGAGCAGGCTCACATGGTCTGAGAGTATCTTCCTAGCTTCATTCTAGGTGATCATATGTGACTGAGCAGGGGCACTCTGTTTGGAGTAATCTTATGATTTTGTTTAGGCCAAACAATAGCACTTTAAAATTGACAGAACAGCCAACAACTTTGTAGTCGAACAAGAACACTTGATAACGTTTGGTAATTTATTTGCCTTAAAACTCTGCACCATATAAAGGTTTAATATTCAAGCACTTGACATTTCTTCAGTAGGTAACATCATCAACTCCAAGATACCCACCATCTCCGTGAGGAGGAATATATGCAAAACACACATAGCAATTAAGGCTGTATTGAACTCACATAGCACAGGAAATGTGGAACGAAAACATCATTAATTCAGCTGCTTTGCTCGCAGAGTTCCACAGTAGTTTTTTTTTTTTTGATTAAACACATAGGTAAATACATTAGTGTTTTGTGAACAGTTTCACTGAGACTTTCCACTTAGATTATAAACAAAGGATCATTCTGCTGTGGATCACAGAGCCTCACAAGCAAAATACCTAAGGAGGAGAAATATTGCCCTTCTGAAATCAGTTGTCACATAAACACACTAAGACCCTCAAGGCAGTCTCCTACTTCCAGAAATTCACTGGCTCACTCAAAGGAAAGCTACAGTTCCCTTAGCACATATTAAAGGTGAGACAAAAGTGCTAAACAGCTTACCAAGCAGCATCAGGCTAATTAACATCATATCAGCTCTAATTGGAAGCGATTCAGCAGCGTCAGCTCTGGAGTAGGAGTCTTTTCAGGACTCACTGATGTGAAAGGCGAATACTGACACCAAGGAGTGTTTCGTTTTCTGGCCCTGTAGAGCAATTGTTCACTGGAGAGTGGTCTGGAGTCACCAGCAAAACATAATCCAGCCACTGTGTCACTGTTTCCTTCCCCCTGCTGTATTCAAACATGCTTTTGCAAGCACACCAAACTACACGGGCTGGCTAAATCACTTCTGTGGTGCTGGGAGGGTCCAGAACAAGAACAAAACCTCAGCTCCTTCAATCCTCAGAGGTTCTCTGTTCTTTCCAAGTTACTCCATGCAATCTGCAAGCTAAGACACATATCAACTCAACTGTCCATTTCCTACTGGGTAATACCCACCAAAAGTTTAATTCTTTTAATGAAGATATAATTAACACATTTGTCAGGTCATGCAAACCCTGACCTACTTCTTTGCACTGCTATGAGTAATGAGAACTTCACCAATTTGACAAACTAATTAAAGAGGCTTAATGTTGAATGTGGCTATCAAGGTTGTAACCAAAGCAAGCAAAATAAAATGAGACCTTTTAAACCAAATCAACTTGAGCAGCCTCTGTGACAACCCATAAGGAGCATTACTGCTGTCCAACTGAACAGAAGATGATGAAAACTAACAATTAAAAATATTCACCATGATCAACTTTTTAAATCACATTAAACTATCCCTTTCCCTTATGAAATGTAACTTTTAGAGCATTTGTTCTAAAGGACACATGAAAGACTGAGACCTTCATAGAAACCCATACAAATCCTTCAACTTACTCTGCTGTGGAATAAGCATGGCAATGGCTGCCCTCCTAAATAAGCTGTTCAAATGGAAAAGTGCTTATTTCAGGGTGGTTTTTTTCCCCACAGATGCCAGTAAGTAGTGCTCAGGATATAAAACAGCTTAAACCCAAGCCAGTATCTAAACTCAAGTCAGTGTGTTATGGCATGTACTTAGAAGTGAAGGTATCCCACATCTCATCTCTGTCATCCCACAGAAGGCATGCTTAATGTGTGACAAAAATTATTCCAGAAGAGAAGGTTCAGAAGCACTAATGGAAGTCTGAGCTATTTTACAAAAGGATTTCTTGCAAAAAACGAGTGCAACACTATAAAAATGAGCTCCAAGGACACATTTCACATTGAAGTAGAGTCTATTATCAGGATATAACATTTTCATGCATCATTTTATATCAAGGGAAGCTGTGTAGTCTGAGAAATGGCTGTGTCTAGCTCCTTCTGGCATAAAAATCCTCCTTTGTGCTGTGACAGAGAGCGATATCACCACAGACAAAAATTTAGCTTCTCTCATACCAATTTCCCTATCAAGTGTGAAAATCCATAATTTCCCAAGGTTTTTTCAGAGACAGCAAGAAACAGATGGACAAAACCTTTGCTTCTGTCATGGTGTTCACATGCTCTGTCACTGCCTAGTCTGCCGCTGGGGCTTCAACAGCTCTTCTGTGTCACACTCAACCAAGGAAAGTGAGTCACACTGAGTGACACGCCTTCGAAGAGCACATATTTCCTTTCTTCTCCATGTAAAAGGAGCTTTAAATATCTACATTTACTGTCTTGTCCCTCATTTGATAGCTATTTTAAGCTATATTTCAAGATCAAGTAGTGACTCAAAAGACTGAGTATTGAGCTAAAAATCTAGATCCAAATTCTAATGGTCTGTCACTTAGAGTAATGCCTCCTGGTCTTGGTGCCCCTCTGCAGTTCATTGAATCACTGGGATGGTAAAATATTTAAAGTAACAAGCTTGATGTAAAATGTGGTCAGAGTAGAAAGATTAGAAAGGAAATATGAAAAAAAAAGAGAACATCAAGAGTAAGTCCATCTCAGGAGAGACAAACTGTGGCACTGTGAAAGCCAGCCTGCCCCATGGTGATCCACAGCCTCTGCACCTTCCCTTCACCACAGAGCACAAGCATCACCACAGGGAAAAGCTCTTCATTTTTATGCAAAACACTGATGATCCAGCACTGAGGAAACAATGGCAGAAAGCTGTCAGTGCCTAAAGAAAGTAATACTAATCATGCTCATGTAATTTTCTATTTTAGGAAATCCCATGCTAATTGATTAAAGTAATTAGCTGTGCTAATATTAGCAGGTTCTTCTTTTGCCTTAAAATCATGCAAGGTACATACAAGGAGCAACACTTGCTTTAAGAGGGCCTCTAATACTAAAAATACTTCAGCCACGCTACAAAAACTGTCCTAGAAAAAGGCAATCACAAGCTCATTGAACAAAACATAAAACATTTTTGTTGATGACAATTACACCAGAACTTTCCACTGGACATTCTGAAGATCTCAGTGTGCTTCCAAGTGCCTCATCCCTTGAGCTGAGCAGTTCTCATGAGGAGACTCAAGGTGCAAAACAATGGTTCTAGAGGTCCTGTTATCACAGAAATTTTAGCAAAGGGCCTTGCAGGTCAGACTTCAGGAAAATACACCAAGTTTGATGAGAAAACTCTGTACCTGGTCAGTACACCAGGATGCAAAGTGATGCTACTTCATTTTTAGGTTGAAAAATCCAGATCCCAACTTATATTCCAAAATTTACTTGAACTAAAATGGAACATTAGAGGGAAAGGCCAGGAGTGTGAATTTCTGCATCAGCATATATGGAGTCACCTAAAAAGACCTTTGCTCTCCAAGTCAGGAAAATGAACACCACAGATCAGCAAAAAACAGGGCCTATTACAATTAATAAAACATTTCAGACTTTAGCATGTAAAAATTAAAAGTTAACAAGATAATAGGCAAGCGAAGTTCATTTATTTTTAGGCTGTGCATTTCTGTCACTTCAACTGTGCATAAAAGGTTCTTCCCTAATTCATATGGCTTTTTTAGTAGTTTGCATAATGCAGAAACTAACAGCAGAGTCTATAATATGACTTCATTGCAGCTGATAGAAATGGAACAGCAAATGAAGTATCCATCCAATATCTGCTCTGAACTGGAAGATATTATGACTTACCAAATCATGTTAAATCTAATTTGCCAAAAAAGAGAGTCACTCTAAGTTAAATCTTTCCTCAGCATTACTGTCAGAAAACCCATGTAGGCATCAAAGCAGTACTAGGATGAACCCTAAGTCCTGTTTTATTATTTAATACAAGTTCATTAACACCTTTTGTAGCAGTGATTTCTATATATCTGAAGAGGTTTTTCATTTTTAATCTGTACATCACCACTGCTCAGTCCATTCTGTGGTGCTGGGGCACAGCAGCTGCTACTCCATTGACTTTACCTTCATATCTTTATTTTGTCTCATTGATTGAAAAGCCATCAAAACAAGTTTATGCTTAATTGAAGCAAATATCTAGGCTGTTTTACTTGTAAATGGAGTGATAAGCAGACTGTTCAGCATGTTAACATCCTAGAAAGCTGGGAACATTTTACTGCATTCTCAGGGAGTCACAAGCTCTAAGCATATTCATCAGTGATTAAAGAATTAAAGCTGATATGGCAATAACAATTAATACTTCTCAATTTTCTGACAATCTCTTGACTCTTCTGTCTAGAGTTTCAAAGCAATTTACTGATACACACAAATTAATTCTCAGTACCCTGCAAGGTCAGAAATATCTTTGTTTCAGGGGGTAAAAGCAATATGTTCAGCAAAATGCAGCCATGTTCAAACTGACCCAAACTCCAGACCCCAAGAACTGACAGTAATTAACTTCCAGCTATGAGTTAGGATTTGCATATTGTCCACACGACCTACACATCTTAACTCATGCACAAAAAATCAGAAATTACCAAGGAAAACAATCTAACTCATTACAAATGCACAGCCAAGTGACAATTTTTAAATCATGAAACTCTGAGCACTTTCCTACCTCCAACTCCATTAAGTGTTATTTCATTAGCATTCTCACTCTGGTACTTCAGAGCAAGTATACCTGCCAATACACAATAATTAAGATCTTCCCTTGAAAAGAGAATTGTGTGACTAGAAGCAGATGCAAAATTGGAAGCTTGAAACTAGAAAAAAAATAGCTTCACGTTTTCATCATTTGTAGTTTTTCCAACACACACCTAAGGGTGCAGCTTTTTGGAGTTATAAGCATCCAAAAGAACAGAAGCTGCTATAGTTTTTGATCACCCCACTAAGTTAAGGAATAATATTAAGAAAACAGCAGTGCACAGGTGACTCAAAAACATCAAACCATGGTTCCCTACCCTATGACAGACACAGATGATACCATGCAAGAATGTGACTGTTTCTTACAAAGGACAGGAAAATTGACTTCAGTCTTCAGTGAACTATTCATCACTGCCTCCACTCAATGCTGGATGCCTCACTGACATTACAGCCAAGCAGATTTCAAGAGGAATAAAAAGGTTAATAAGTTATATAACAAAAACTTCTTACAGGGTCATGCAACTTACAATGTCATGGACCTCTTAAGTAAATATCTATTTAACAACATATTTTAACAACATATTTTAACCTATAAGTTCCTTTAAAATCTGACTTTCCTAATGCCCTTAAAGTTCTGTGGCTGCCTCATGACAGACCAGCACAGATAGAAACCAACATTCAGAGCAGACAAACAAGGAGTGAGAAAACTAAAATCACTGCAAGGACCTATCATTTCAAAGTACATCATCTGAGGCTTCTGAGTTAATGTTTTACATTAGGAAGTCAGTGTTCTCTTTTCCTAGTAAAGCTTATTTGGTCCCTAGCAAGAAAAAATATCCTAATCAAGGTAGGGGAAAGCCATCTTGAAGTTACAGGCTTTTAGAATGAGTTTCACTGTTGCTTACCAAAAAAAAAAAAAAAAAAAAAAAAAAGTAAAATAGGATGTGTGCAAATGCCAGAAGACATCAGGCATAAAGTAATTCAGCAGGACACAGCAACACTGTGTTCATGTTTTATCTAGAGCATTTAGGCAATGTGGCTTACATGTAAGGAATCTAAGCCACAAAGTATTATATATCTGACCAAATAAGAGAACTGATAACTGATCTAGTTAACATTTGCTTCCAATCTCACAAATAAAACTTAACGAGCATAGGTTGAAAAAAAAAAGTGTGGCCCACTAAAAGGGAAAGCATAAATAATCAAAAACGTCTGTGCACACTTGTATAGCCTGGAACTGAGCCCCAAGTCACTGGACTTTGAAGCAACCTCAGTTTATTACGTAAGGAAAATACCAAGAGCTACTTCTATATTTGTGTACAGAAGCAAAGAACACGCCTGCAGTTACCCACTCTCTGCTCTGCACTGGAGAGCAGAGGGAAGTCAGGCCTATCAATGCTGCCATCTACAGAGCACTGCTCCAGAGCTACAGGACTTGCACTCTTTGTAACAGAAAGACCTTGAGATTTTGCATAATAAACTGCTTGGAAACCAAACATTCTCCAGCTCAGTTCCTCTCTGCAGCAGTTCCAAACAGAGTTATAGTCTATGGGAGGGGGCAGGGGGAATAGCCAGGGGATAACGGTGATTTCCAAACAATTTCAGAGACACATCTGCTCACACTGCTGTGGCTAATGTCACCTGCAGTAGTAATGCACCATTCCCTTCAGCATTTTACAGGGAAGATAAAAATCAAGAAAGAACAGTGAAAGATTTGCACACAAACAGCTGAAATAAAACTAAAAAAGCCTTTGGTGTACTCAGAATTATTTTTACCTTTGTTTCTTCACAAAAGTAAATAAAGATATGATTAAAACAAATAATTCATTGTGATAAATGCATGCCATCTTAAAATGTAAGTATTTCATTTTGTATTTCATTTACCACTACAACTGCTTGATGTCATAATCATCAACTTCAGAAGGAAATCTCTACATAGGAAAACCTAAGTAAAGAGTATGACAAAAAAATTGCAAATGAAAGTAGATAAAATGATTTCTACAGCAATATTTTGTCTTGCTGTACAATGGAGACAATAACCTTTATAATTGGAAAGCATGTTTTGAATCACATTTGCTACAAAATCAGGCAACTTGTTTTAATACAGGTCAATCCCACTCTTGAAACTACAATTATAGGGAAAACTTTGTCTTGTCTTCAGTCAGCTCTACTGTAAACAGCAGGTTTCACAGTGTAAGACCATTTTTCAGCCCCAAATACACTAAATCCCAACTGGTGTGTTCTCGTCTGTAATCACAAAACGCACTCTATTTAGGAAATGAAGTCTTAATTGTTCATGCATTACCAGTGCTAAACTCTTAACTAAATACACAGTGCCAGGGTAGCTCCACAGCCCCAGAAATGTTGTTTGTTCTGGCAGAGAGAGCTGGCCCTGCTCCAACACCTTGCCAGTCCATTACAGAAATGGTAACTGAATGCAGAAAGGGCTCATTTTCTTCTGTCTGAAATTCCTGATAATGTGTATTTGGCTATTCAAGCTGTGCACATTGCCAGAGCAGGTTGTGAACCAGGAAACAAAATGAAGCCTTTACAATAAAACATTTTTGAATGCTGCTGGGAGAGCACAGCCACAAGAGCTTGGTGCTGCCCGGGCTGTTTCCACAGCTCCTGCACCCCCAGTGGCACTCCTGGCTCTGTCCTCTCCACCAACACCTGCCCAGGGGATCCCTCCAAAAAAAGGGCCCTGCCTTTTCCAGTTCTTGACCCTCCTCACAGACCTTCCCAGAACAACCACCTCTGCACTGCCACCACGAGGGACTCTCGTACTCAAGATGTAACATGGCCATCATGATGCTTAGTCACGGGACCATGCAGGATCTGCCAAAAATGTCATCTGAGTTCTGGGCACCATGCCCACTCCTCATCATATACTGATTTTTTTAATAGCAGCAAGTTCACATTCCCCTGCTGACTGGCATCTTAAGCAGACAATGAGCTGACAGCTAATAGTGAGCATCACTTGCAAACGTACCTCTAGGTTCGACTGCCTACGCAGCAATGCCCCTGATTTTCCACATCAATCCGTTCCAAGAGGGAAGTCAGCAGGGTGCTGCAGGGAGCACATGTACCTCAGAAGCTGAAAGAGTTCATGGAAATGTTGGCAGAGCCCCTACAATGCACAGTGTAAGTGAACCCAGCAGGCAGGCAGTGGTTTTACAGGCATACACTTGCCCTCTCAGTGGCCAGCATTTCCAGAAAACGACAGTCAAAAGTAGAACCTGACCACAAAAAGAGTGACAATAACAGCTATATGGTTTCAAAGCTCATCGTCAGTAATTCACAAATTTCAGCCACTGGGCAGCAATATTCCAGTCACTTTTGTACAGCAATGAGACCTTGGTGTAGGTCGGGGACCTGAGGTACTCACACACCAAAATCTAATGCTGCTGTCACACATGCTGAGCCACTGGACATTGATATCTGCCCACTGCTTATAGCAAAAAACCCCACAACCTTGCAGTGTCTAAGAGGTGAATTTTTCTACCATTTGGCTGCAGCACTACATACCCCCAGGCCTGTGTGAAAGATGCCTCTGCAGAGCATGGTGCAGGCAAACAAATACCAACCCAGCTGGCACACAGGGCTGTAACTCTGCTTTACCACAGCACTGAACAGGTGCTGAACAGATTTTAACCATTTGCCCATTCTTTAAAGAAAACACGAAACAAGAAATCAATCTCCATTCAATCTCCATTTCTAGCCCCTGAGCCTGCATTCCTGCTGTACCATGACACAGAAGGATGTGAGAACAAAAGCCACAGTGGAGCACAGAAAATGTTCTCCCTTGAGCATGTACCAGGCACCATGGAGGAAACATGTCAGCAAGCTCGAACACACATTTGCTTTAATTTTATCTATGAAGTTTTGTACAAACCATAGTTTGGGGAGAAGCTGTTTCTATTCTAGCTTCATATGAATTTCAAATACTTAAGTTTTATTTTTAAGACGACAGTTATCTACAAGCCAAAGATTTAGGCAGCCTATCTTGGGCCTGAAAATACAAAATCTGTTGAAAGCAGAATAGGCTAGGCCAGCTCTGAAATTACCAGCACAGAGGATACACTTTAATTAGACAGTTTTTACCAGTAAGTTCTTGTAGACAGCAAGTACCTGTCTAAAAAATTATGTAAGAAGAAAAGCTGCCCAAACTTTTCAACTAACATACAGACGTGATATGGATCAAAGGGACAGGTGTTTGAAAAAGGCATGGCTGCTAATTCTTTAACCAAACATTACATATGCAACAGATACTGCTAGAGGAAACCTCTCAGTAAAGATTTACCTCACCTTTGTTGTTGGCCTTCACTCAATTTTTCCTTTTGTTTTTACTTACTTGCTTCCCTACACAAATGTTAAAAATGAGAAGTCTAATGAAAGCCATTGGGGAACTATTTTATGTAAACAGCGCAATGAGAGGCAACATTTTCCTTTTCTTATCTTCTCCAACTACAATGGAACAACAAAATGATAGCTCTAACTCTACAAACCACTGTAAGAGAGAGCCAGCCATTCTTATACTCATTTGTTGAATTTTACAGCAAAGGATGGCCTTTGGCAGCTCATCCCTCGGAGCAAACACGGACTCCCCCACACAAGTACGTGTGCAATCTTTCTTAACCTTTAAAAGGCTTAGAGCACAGGAATTTAAATAGTTACCAACAGCAGAAGTGAAATCATTTTGCTCCATCTGTGTATCAGACTGTAATTGTGAAGGAAGCTGCAAAAGCAGATCTTTTTGCTGGAAGTCTGGAGCAAAACCACCCAACTATGTCTGACTGAATGCTACTTCTGATCCACCTCCCAAGCATTAGTTGTATTTCCAATTAATTTTTGGGTGCACTAGTCAATGCAAGATACAGGAATAGAAGACATTATAAAATGCAATTAAAACCTTTCCAAAATCCCAAACCTATATGGAATGTAAATAACATCAAAGAGCCCATGGCATCTCAAGCACGTAGTGAAAACCTGCATCTAACTCTTTTTGAAAATAAATTTAAATGCTCATTTTTTTTCAGGAAACTAAGTATCAGCACCAATTAATGAATGAATTCTCTGACATTGCTGAGCTACCATTTGCCTGCAGAGATAAAGTCTGCACAGAAATGGCTAATGCACCAATGCACAATGAGGTGAGCATCCAGCATCACGAGGCGCTCCACTCCCTCGGCACGCATGGGATGCCAGGTGCAGAGCAGCCTCTGGAGCTCCCTGGGTAACATCCAGCCTCTTTTACTGGGAAGCTGGCTACTTACTGCCATTTCAGGCTGACTGCTGGATTCAGTGTGACATCCAGTGTGAAACTCCTATAATTGCTCAGTTAGAACCAACTATGTGCAGCAGCATCGCTGCAGGATGATGGACTTCCACTGCTGACACTGCTGAAGCCTCTCCTTGGAGCTGGATGTATCTCAGTTCTGCTCTGGACTGTGGGATCACTGCCCACCACTTCAGTAAGGCCAAATCCTTCCCACTCTTTTGCAGCTCCCTCAAAGGTCCCACAACACTGGCATACAAGCAGAGACTCGCTGTAGGATCACTGCCCACACGGAAAACACTGTGAGCAAACAGCCTTTGCATCCCCAGGATCTATCAAACACTTGCCTCACACTGATCCCACCAGCACTCACTGAACCACCACTCCTCCAAGTCACTGTCACATTCACATTGCCCACTTCCCCAAAGAATATAAAAATACACTTGCTAGAATCCACCCAAGTTTCAACACATCATTTTCCTGGTAGATGATATCAATGCCTTTTATTTAAATAGATGCAGTATAATAGTCTTTCTAATGAGAAAATAGTTTGAGGGGGTTTATGTGATAAACTAAAAAAAAATTATGACTTGATCTAGTCTGCAACTGCTTATATGTAAGTTAAAATTCATTTCAAGAAATAAAGGAAGTACCAAATGGGACATCTTCTGTTAAAAACTGTTTAATTTTTTACCTTATAAAGTGATCCCTGTAAGGTGTTAGATCTAGCAAGCTCAGACTAGTGACCAGTCCTTCCCTGCTTTCATTTGCCGGAGCAATGAAACTCAGTAATCTTAATTGTATATACTTTCCTTTATTACTTACCTTTGTGCTGTAATAAAAATGTGTTTGATTTCAAGCAGAATACGCACTTTGGCAAGTTCAGCAACAAATCACAGTTTTCATCTCGAGTACTTTTTAAGTATTTTAGCATGAAACTGCACCTACAGAAGACTTAGAGACTGTGGACTTTGGGCCATGCCTTGCCTGTGCCTCTCGGGTGCCTTTACTTCCACGAGGTTGCACTTCATTGCATGGTTGACTGAGCAAACTTGGGAAGTTGTCCCTTGAGTGTTCCCTCATCTCCGATCATGCTTGTCTAATAATTTCTTTTTTTGTGAGATAACCATGTTCTCTATCTTTCTGGCATAAGGAGAAAGAAAAGCCTCCTCCTCAAAAAAAAACAAAAAACAAACCAAACAAAAAACCCCACAAAGAAAAACATTCCACACAACTTTCAAGGTTACTAGAACTGCTATATAATTAATAGCTATGGGTATGCTTCCCAACAATGACTTACTGAATAAAAAAATCACTTCACTTTAACTATTGACTTTTAGGAAACCTGCAACATTTCACCGTTGTGTGAACTCCTTGAAAATAAAAGATTTAATACCTCTCTTTGCATAACATTCATGCATCAGACATTTGTGTGGCATATGTTGTTTCTATAAACATTCTTTGGCATTTTTACCTGTGCTGTTGTTTGAACAGATCTTTAATGTGTTTCAGGCAACATAATAATTAACTACAAACAGGCAGAAAAACAAGCTTTGAAATGAAATGGTCATCTCCCAGTTCAGAAAAAAGAGATAATACCCACTGACCTTTCTACAACAGCTTTTCAATGTGGAGAGCATAGGATATTCTAGAATTTCCCAAACTTGTACATGTGTCATACAGGTTACCCACTGGGACAGGAAATCTAACACATCAAAACATGATTATTTTAGAGTATAGGAACAGGTAATCTGCATAATTCAGTGGATATACCAAGGATTTCCAGGTGGCCTGGGCAAACATCCCAGAGGCTTCAATTCCAGCAAGATTTATGTATTAAAAAAAGACACTGAAAACCTATGTACAGTAGGCCTAATTATGGATATTCATTTTGCCCTACACACAGAAACTGATACATCAATAGAAAGGTCTCTCTTATCTCTGTCAGGTGACAAAATTGAGCAAAACCTTTGTGTTATCCTGAAGACTTGATCTTAGAGATCTGGAGTCTCAAAACACAGTCAATTGTATTTACAATAGCAACCTCTTTATTTTTTTTTAAGAAAACAAACATACAGTTATGACTGTTCACTACATTTGCAGCTTATCAAACACAGCATGATTAGTTTTGATCTTCTCACAGAAATCACACCAGCAAATTTGCATTAAAAAACCCAACAGCATCATTCCACTAGTGGTTTGTCATATCATTATCCTGAACAGGAAAACTTTGCTGCAGCCCTACATGGAAACCCACATTTCAGAACAGAAACTCTCCAAGAGGATGGCAACAATAGAAGTGACCAGCTACATAAAGAATTATTTATTGAACCAAATATTTTAGTTGTATTTTGTCACAGATAGATTCTGGCCAGACTAACTGGCCCTGGCATAACTCTATTTTTTAAAAGAAACTTTTTTTTTTCAATGGCTGCTATGCATGTAACAAAGCCAGAGGACATGGCAAAGTAGGTGATGATGACATCAAGAACTAACTCCTGTTGTTATTAAGTTCCTTTTTTAAAAAACAAAAAATTCCACCTGCTCAGCACAATATACTCAGCTTAACTCCTGATAGTGAGAAATAAAATAATAACTATGGTTGTTTTGGACCAAGAATCTCTTGAAAATTACTTCTAGTAGATTCTATGCACACTTTGCACCAGCTCTCTGTGCATTTCTCATCTATCTGAATAACACAAATACACTGCAGCTGCTGACTAGTTTGATCCTACTTTATTTTGGTACAGAGGACCTTAAAACAGACCAAAACAACCATTGTGAACAGAATTCAAAACGACAGAGACCTGCTGAGGTCACTAAGGTTTACATTGAAGAAGCAGCTGCCTGTGGTCAAGTTTGCTGATGAAAAGGTTGTGTGCACCCCCTCACAGCTATGCATGGTGACAGCACAGGCACAATTCTCATTCAAGGTCAAGGAACAAACCACAGGCGGAGAAAGCTCCACTGACAGCCAGGGTGAGTGGCCATGCCTGGGCAGGGGAGGACAGAGCTCTCAGCAGATCACTCAGACATTCACCAGATGGTTTCACAGAACCCAAAGGTTCAAAGCTCCCAGAAAAAGGGGTCTGGGGGGTGCTGGTCAGCAGCAGATTGCACAGGAGTCAGCTGTGTGTCCTGGCAGCCTGGAGGGCAAACCACACCCTGGGGTCAAACACAGCACAGGCAGCCTGGAAAAGGCAATTCTGCTGCTGCCTTCAGCACAGGAGGGGCCTCCCCTGCAGCACTGGGGGCAGCTACCTCGGAGACCAACGTTAGAGAAAGATAGATTGTTTGGAAATATCCTGTTCATACTTTTTGTGGCAAGAAAACTGTGTGTGGCTTGTATATGTGATGCAACCAGTCCAGCAAGGCAAGCTTTGCTGCAAAAGCAGATGCTGAGTTATCTGAGTTTTGTAAATGTAAGGAATTTCATTGTTTTAATGACTTATTTACAGCATTTAGATTCTATCTTGTTGCAGTGAAGCTTAGCAAAAGAAATAAGGGATGCTTATAAAATATTTTGGCCAGTTAAGCACCCAAGTAAGTATTCTCAATTGCCTATGGCTCACAGATGTAATTAGACAATGTATTTCTTCTAAGTCATAAGGCTGTTTAGAGATGTGGTTGATTAAACACATCAAAACACAGAAGTGCTGAGGAGCTGAGCAGGAAAGGTCAGGAGAAAACTGCTAAAATATGTGACTTGTTTCTCTTTGGAGAAAAGAGAAACCATGGAGCAAGGGCAAAGAGAAGGAGATGAAGAAAGTTGTAGAAATAGGTTCATTTGTCAAAAAAGAAAAAAACTGAAAAAATGTTTCCAAATTACATTATAAATTCAATCATTAGCATTAGTTTATCTCTTACCTGTGAGGTTTCTGCATGCACCAACCTATTCTGGACTTTAGGACAGAAAGATCCCATGTACATCAAATCATGCAAAGGATACAAGGAATAAAAAGTATTTATGGACACACAAGACACTCAGAAGACTGGTAATCAAGCAGACAAGAAAACTCTTAACTAGAAAAAAAAACAGGTTCAGGCCTGCTCTTTGGAATAGGAGCAAATATGGAGCAAGTGCAGTGCTGCAGAAAAGCTATTCACTGTTCTGCAAACTACAAACCTTGATTTATTAAATTCCTTGCACAGTTTGTTTGGGGTTTTTTGTGTACATAGAGCAGCATGACAAGCCTTTTTCTACCTGCTAAACAAATTTTTTTTTTGTTTTTAACCTGGGTAGCTGCTTCTATTTTCTGCTTGATAGCCTGTTCTGGGTCTTTAATCTACATAAAGAACCCCCTGCAGAAAAACCACATGCTCACATTCCATACCATATTTCAGGTGGCAAGTGCCCTACAATGACCATCCCTCTGCTACCACTGAGGGAAGTGAACTTCTGCACCTTCAGAGACCAGCACATTTCCATTACAAGCTTGAGTTCAAAAGGTGAGATTCGTAAAAAACGCCAGGCCAGGTGCCTAGGATGACACACTTGGCAGATTACATAAACACTTCTTGACATACTGGCTGTACTAAAAGAACTGTGCTGTACAATGATCATTTTGAGAAAACTTGTAAGCAAAGGTGATACAATAAATAAAATCTGGAGAGAGAAAACCAATGAGAACCATTAACAATTCCACTTAAACCTCAGAGAGGAGTCATGAAAAAAGTCTGTTGTTTAGGTAGGTAAATATATATTATGGGCTATTTTGTATTCTGTTAAGATGCTCAAGTGCCTCAAGACATTTCTCTTTGCCAGTCACTTCTATTTCAGATCAGTAGTCTATAAAAAGAAGGAACTAATATACACAAGCGTACATGCCACAAGAGCTGGCATCTATATAAATATCCTGCTGAAGAAAATTGCCCACTCCCTATCATCTCATGCAAAGACACACAAGGAAAGCCAAGAGTTTGCAAGAAATCTGCTGCAGTACTAAACTTTGTTTTAAATCCCTTTGAATTAAGTTATACATATAAACACACACACAGAGGCAGGATACAAATATGAGAGGCAGTCACCAATTCTCTATCCAGTAACCTCTTGCAACACTCCCAAATCCCTGATTTACTCTAGAAGAATGCCATGGAGCACCCTCTTCACCAGCCCCCCACAAAACTCACAGCTAAGAGATTTGGTCCAAAAGAGTTTAAAGCAATAAAACAGTTAAACCAAGCCATGATGGAGCTGATGTTGAAAATAACACAGGTCTTGAACTGAAGTAATTTATATGGTTGCATATTTTGGTGTTCTCAGTTTTCTCCATAGTGCTGGACAGATTTTTCCTGGGGCACAGAATGGTGTTTTCCTCAAAAATGCTAAATCAAGCCAACTCTCAATAGTGCTGAACTCTGACACAGCCATGTGGACTGTCAGCTAAGCCAACAAGGAAGAAGGATCCCACCACAGTATGGAATCAGCCACAAATATAAATTTTGTTTCCTTACAAAATTTAAACCCCAGTGGTCTGTGTATTTAACCATTTTAAGCATTCTGCTTTTGCAGATAACTGAAATTAAATTAAACCAAAAATAAAAACATTTAAAAAATAAATAAACAAACCAACAAAAAAACCCCACACCACAAAAACTACCAAGAAAAGAAAACCCAAACAAAAAATGTTTATATTTCAAAGCATGAAGCAGACAAGTAACCATATCCCTGGAATGATGCTATCTTCAAAGATATTTTCAGTAACATCTCGAATGCTCTCCAGTGGTGTTTATTATTCTCCCCAGTACTGAAATGGATGAGGACACTGCAAAAAGGTAACTACAAAAACTGTAAAACAAAGTTCAGTTTTTCCCAGTTCCAAATGCCAAAAAACAATATCATTACACATCTTTTGCCAAGCTGATATATTGTTTTACTACAAGGAGCAAACCCCTATCGTGGTCACATCAAGACAATTCTTAAATGACTTGTCTGTGTCATTACTGACCTAGGGCATTTTACTCAACTGGCGTGAGGAGGGTGTTTTCTGGAGAGTGCTGAAAGACAGAGGGAACTTTACTAATTGCTATAATTACATGCTCAGGGTAATTTAGTTGAAAATGAGCTGTGTAGTGTTTTCATGTGGCTCCAATACTGCCGTGTCTCACAGTTCAGGGAAAAGCAGGAAGTCACAAAGAACCTACAAATTAGACAAATTGGATCAAAGCTAAGGAAACCATCTGCAGATTTACCTGTGACAACCTGTTTCCTCGACACACAGGCAGTGATGAAGCAAACAAGCAAAGCAGTGGCATATGCTGCTCAGGAGACAGCAGTCAGACAGCACAGTAGAAAGCAAATTTTATGGCTATGTCCTGTTCCTAAGTACCATCAAAATGTTTTCATATTTCATCACTGAGAGCGTGCACTGAGTATTAACACAGTGGCAAAGCACCACAAGTTAGAACTGGGGATGAGGCTTAACCACCCCCCCTCTACTGCCCAGGCAGGAAGCAGGTTCAGAATAATGTATGTCTGTCCCTACTCTTCAGCCTTAAAATACAAAAATTGCATCACTGAATTCCTGAACCAGGCTTAAGACACGCAAAAGCCTTCAGTCTTAAACATCTCCCTCTTTTTGTCTGCTAATCAAATGCTAAGCCTTTGATTTGTGATTACTGAGAACTCCAACTGTACTGGACACTTAAAGGCATAAGGGACAAGGGGTGGAAAGAGCAGTGTCACTAAAAATCAAAAGCAAAACCAGAAAGCAGCCAAAGTCTTCCAAAAAACGTTTGTCTGCTTACAGCAACAGCTGCCTGCTGTCTTGTAGACTTGAAGAGAAAGAATCCTGGTCCCTCCTTTCCACTTCACAGAGGAATAAGCAGACACTGCTACAAGAGCTTGTAAGCCCCAGGCCTCTTGAAGCCCCCCAGCCTCAGGCTTGTCCAGCACACGAGTCACACGGTTGTCCCATGGCAGAAGCAGAGAGAAGCCTTTCACTCGGATGTTTCTTCTTCTCAATCAGCAGTCAAGAGTTGTGCAAATGCCCCTCTGCACGAAGGGTTTTTGTATGAATGACCAACACAGCATATAGCCCACCACCCAGGGTTTATAAACAAGCTTACTGTGAGCCACCAATGTGTCTGAAAAGATGCATTCTGCAATAGAAGGCACATTCACATCCACCCAAAAAGCATCACTGCAAGGATCACGTCTCCCATGTCTATCTCACCGTGGACCACACCTATCCCACCCTGTTGCCTGTGTGCTGTAAACAGACCCCAGGCTACAGCCCATGGATCTTCCAACTGAAATACAAATTGGAATTGATTCCATTTCATATTTTATATGTCATATTTCATTTATCATTACTTGAAGTATTACTGGATTTCCTTAGAGCTGCATCTAGAAACATCTTGAACCAGACTCCTCCCTTGTCAGCAGACACTGCAGCAACATCTCCCTCTGGAAGAATCAGAGATTTCTCTAAAAGCTGTGCTGTATGAATGTATGATAGATGTATGAATCAACCTCTCACTAGGTGCACTCAGAATTCCTCAATCTGTGGCAGGTGTTTTAGGCACACAGCAGTTGTATACCTTTGTCATGGAAATTGGAATGGCTTGCCCAGGTACCATAGAGATGGATAACACACAAAAAAATAAGTATCAATGGATACATCTGGAAGAGGAAAATACTTCTCAACAGAATTCTCTTGGGTAAAACCAAAGCTCTCAGTTTTGAAAAAGTAAGAAGTTTTCAGAAGAAAAGGATGGTAGAAAAGCTGCATCTCCTTCAGAGTGATTTGTGTCCTTTCACTTATCTTTAAAGATAAACATAATGACTAACATTTGTGAGCAATTAGGTAAATCTCTGAGATTTCTCCTCCTGGAAGCAGCTTTAGAGGTTAAATATTTTCATTCCAAGAGACAGCTTAAAGATTAAGCAAAATTGCATTGTCAAGTGCTTTGGAAATGGCATCTTCACAAATGGAGCCTCACTTCTGTGCAACTGGCTGCACATGCACCAGTGTATGTGCTTGGGTATGGGTGATGGGTGTCCTTTCTGTAACAAAAACTATTACACCTCTACACCTGGAATTTTCTCCCAGTTCTTGATATAAATACTGGCAGATGTTGCTACCTTTGGTGCAGAGAGATTAATCTTTGGCAGGTTGCAAACTTGTAAGTTAAATGAGAACACTGCAGAATCACGGGAATACCAACACTATGAAACAGACTTACATAAATCCTCTAAAATGAATAGCAAATTTTTCAGTTACTAGAACTGGAAGGGGTTTTGACTGCTGATTATTGAGTTCTCATGTTGGACTATATCCTGGAAGACCATCCAGAGACCTGACTTCTGTCAGCTGTGGATTTATATCAGCTAATATTTCTGCAGCCTGTGACAAAAGCAAATGCTACACTTCATCCAAAATGTGCATCGCATATATTTTTCAGTGCTAGGACACACTCTTTATACTGGCCTTAATAAAAAAAAGAATTTTTATAGTGAGTTTAGTCAGGTGTCTCATCATTTATTTACCTATTTTAAGGACTCTAAGTGAATTTTTAATGGAGCTCTTTTTTAACCTTCATCTCTGTCCAAAGACCTTTTGATGCATCCCCAGCCACAAAAGCTTTGACACAGCTTGTGGGCTAGAAGGTGGCCTTGCTCAAGTAAAGGGTTGTTCAGATTTATGCCACTGAAACATTTTCATAGACTTCATTATTGTTTCTGGCCAACAAGACAGAGATAAGGCTGCAGAAAGGTCCATGAGACATGTTAAAAAGTTCCACAGAGAGAGCAGATGTGCCTTTTGTTTGTGGTCTAGGACTCCAATGTTCACCTTGATTATCATTCCAACAGCTGTGCAATGAAACTCTTGCTTTCTCAACACTGTGTAAAGATTAAAATCTGGTTTTTGGAAAATTTGACTGTTTTAGTAGCTGTTTCACATTAGAACCAAAGCCAGGAGGATCATCTCAAGCATTACCTTTGCACAAATCAGGACACCTGATTGTAGATCTGAAAAGCAGGAAGAGAACAGCAGAGGCTGGACAACAGCTCCAGGGCAATCCAGCAGTGAGATTAAAACATAAAATTCAATGGGCACTGAGCAATTCAATGGACAGCAGGATTGTCATAGTAAGCAAGTGCAAGCCATTTTAAACAGTGCCCCATCAGAAAATTATCACTGAAAGCATAAAAAAATGAATTATCTGAATATTAATGACAGTCAGAGAAAAGTTCTTACTTTAGCAGCTTTCTGTTTTTCAACCAGCTATAAAAGAATGTACCAAAGGTAGGAAAAAGCCATTATCATTTTGTGCCACTTTTATAGACTTGGCACAAATCAAGACGATCTGTGAGGCACCAGTAAGATTTCACCTACAAAACTGTCTGCCATTTCAAAACACTGGTACAAGTGTCAGACAAAAAAGGACACTTAAAGAACAGAAAATTACCTAAATGGCTAAAGAAATTAAATTATGATGAATATATTGAAGAAGCACATTTATACTTCTGTAGATAATAAAAAGGCCAAGGGGGAACTAAAATTTGATTAACTGCTTTTTGTATCTCAGTGTGTTTCATGTACTACACTGCAGAACCAAATGGAGCTTCTCTGAGTATTTTCTGATCATTATCAAAGCTGCAAAATACAATCTTCTATCAGGAAAAAAGCAACCAGTACTGGCTACTCAGAGAAAAATTATTTCAAGCAGTATATTCAAAAATGAGAAGACAAAAAAGCATTTCCAAACATAAACAGTGAAAAAAAGATAATATGAATCTTCCACTTTTAATTTCACTGCAATCATATTCAAACTAGCAGCTAATAAAACTTTAAAACACTGAATTAGATTCTGGCACACTACTGTATTTTCTTTGTGCTTCAGTCATCATGTACACTAACACACTGCAGTTACTGAGTTCCTATTATACTCTGCCCTTGTTTCAAAAAATTTAGAGTTTTAGTTATATATTTTATATTAATAAATTTACCTTCCAAATTATTAAAATTGTATTAGGTATATCCAGAGCCCATGGTTTTTTGCAGTTTAGGAAATTTCCACATCAGCTTGCACATGAGGAGAGAGGGAAAGGAAGGAAGTTCAGAAGTTAACTGGAGCATTTTTGTGCCATACTAGAAAGGAGTTTCAGGATCTTCATGGACTAAAACAAAGGAAGCAGAGTTTTCTTTACTGTTTCTGTTAACAAATACTCACATATATGCAGACTATTTTCACTTGGCATATCCTGCAGAGCCTACTGGAACAGTAAGCTGACCTGAGTGGAATTTGATGATCCAAGCTTCTGCTGTTGGTTTATTGGTTTGTTTTTTTCCCTCCTCAGAGATTGTATCATCTTCATCCAAAACTTTTCTAGAACTTGTAAGATTACCATTTTAAAATATACTTAGATTAAGTTATTAGTAAAGTATCAGATTTAGGGGATAGTCTTGCAATTTTGGGGGTTTTTTTTGCTTTTTAAATTTCAGATTCTAGAGTCTAAATATTTAAAATATGAACTCTTCTTCTGTGGTACTGCATTTCTGCACTTTTTGGTACAAGATATGCAAATAAGTCCCAGTTTATATCACTATACAAAGGTCACATCTAACTTTCTCTTGCACTCTGAATTTAAGGAAAGTTTTCCAGACAATTTAAGGTTCTTCAAAATTCAAAAGGAAAAAGCACATTTAAAAACCTTCAGAATTAAATACATAAATAAGCAAATATCCCCAAGACTCAAAAATCTTGCTCGAAGTCACCTGTATTTGCAATCCTGGTTTATATAAAACCATTTTCAAAGAAAATTTCTGTTTTAAAGGCAAAGGGAGAAAAGTCTTGTTTCAGGCAAGAGTAGGAAGTGAATGCAAATACCTTATTCCAGGCAGTTGCATGATTTTTCTTTTCTGCAGTTTTCCAGCACTCACCATATTTCAATCCTCATTTTGTTCTGCTGTCTCTCATTGAAAACCCATCATCCTTGAAAATGCTTGGACAAGAAAACCAGGACAACTGTAACACTTGATCATTCCTATATCAGCATCACAAGATAAACAGAATAGCAAAAAGATAAAAATGCACTCAGCTCTTGTGTTAAAATCTAAGGAAGGTGTTGCCATCTGTACCAACTACAAAGACAAATCCAGATGAATACCTCAAGGCAGGCAATGTTTTTTCACCTGAAATGCTGAACACTTTCATCAATTCTGAATTAGCTGCAAGTGGTATGACAGCTTCCTCTGTCCTTCCACTTTCCTTCCTTACTGTTTGCTATTCCTGAAGGGTGGATGCAAAGAGGATGGTGCCAGGCTTCCTTCAGTGGTGCCCAGTGCCAGGATCAGAAGAGAAGGGCACAAACTGAAGTATGGGAAGCTCCCTCTGAACATCAGGGAACACAAACATGGGAAGCTCCCTCTGAACATCAGGGAACACTGTTTCACTGGGAGGGTGGCACAGGTCACCCAGGGGGGCTGTGGAGTCTCCGTCCTCCAGGATATTTAGAAGTTGTTTGGACACAGTCCTGGTCTAGGTGATCCTGCCTGAGCCTGGGGCTTGGGCCAGGTGACCTCTAGAGGTTCCTTCCAACACATTGAGATTTTGTTTCACTCATCCAAGATTTTCTCCCAATACCCGTGTGCATGTCCATGAATGTCCCTGGTTAATGGGGCAATGGTATTGAAATAATGAAACTGCAATTGATGAAAGCCATATTAAGAGACCAGAACGAGGAATCAGTCCTCTGTACAGCAACCTCAGCCCATGGGCACCTTATTATTAGAGCAAATTAGGCTAAGAGCTGAACTGCAGGAAACACTGACTTATACAGGGCTGTTAGCCTGTCAATAATAGGGTAAAATACATTTGTTCTGAGATGTATGTGTCAAAGGCTATTTCCTCAAAGTATCTAATGAATAAAAGGGTAGGACAGTGCTGTCATTTCAGCTTGGATCAAAACTCACTTTTTATGTACCTTACAGGATTCTTTAGAAACGTAAGCATCAACAATATTTTGTTATCTAATAAATTAGGCATCTTCATTAATTTAAGTGAACAGGGCAGAAGTCTAAAGGAAGAGACAGTACACTCATAGATAGTATAACCTTTTCCAAAAACATCTTCTAGACACTGATGGTCACACTGCTACAATGTATAAAACTATGTAAATAACCAAGCTGGAACCTAAATTTCTAAATCAGAAACATTTAACATCTGGTTTAACATCTAAATCACATGTAAATTAATCAGAACTACCAAATTAATTTTATAAGAAGAGTGACCACAGATCAAATACCACTGCTGAAAAAATGATTCTGTAAGTAGGCTGCAGCCACGAGAAAAGACTGATATAATGCACCCGGAGTACTTCTCATTTACACACCTGAATTATAAGGAAATGTTCTACATTTCCCCTTGGGGAAGAGGTGAAACATGCTCCACTGAGCCAGAAACTCAGTGCTCTTGATTTTTCTGCCTCAGGTTGACTTAGATATTCCCCCTGTAAATCTGGCAGACTCATAGTGGGCAGTTCCAAATACATAATACTCACATTTGTCTATGTCATGTCAAAATGATGCTTTTTTTGGTGGTTTTTTTTTTTTTAATCACAGGTGTGTATATACAAATACAGATTTTTACACACTCATGCACTCTGCAGCAACATTTTATTCTGCCTTCTTTGGCATTTCCCTACAAAGAGGTTCAGCAATGGCCAGGCACTGCAGCATGCCGAGCCTTCAGGAACCATTCCAGAGCCCCAGACATGGAGCTCAGGCTGAGCAGAGGGAGGGGAGCAGCTCCTCACAGCACCTGCCTGCCCTTGCTGAGCCCAGCAGGACTTGCAGTCCCACCCCACACTGCCTCTTCCACCACAGCTGTCCCAGCTGCATCTCCACCAAAGTAGCTTTGCCCATAGCCTTGGAAAGAGACCAATTTCTCACTTTTATTCTTGGCTCTCTCTCACGCTTTGGTAATGCTGATTGAGGTGCAGACGTGCACAGCAGATCTCGCTCAGGCCAAGAACCAAAATAGACCAGGCCTTGTTCCAGGTTGCACCAAAGTCCTTAAATGGTTTGGCCTTGTTCAGCACTTCATCACTTTGCTTTGACGCATATGCCAGACTTCAAAAAGTCACCACTAGTCAGCATCACATGTCCAGACAAACAGATGTAACCTATATTGTCACCAGGACCGTCTGGAAGAAAGAACAAATGGTGCCAAGCCCTCTTTCTACTACTTCAAGACATCCTTTGACTTGTGAACAAAGCTCATCAAAACAGTGCACAACTTCCCTACACTGGTAAATTATTTCTCAAGGCAACTGTCACATTCTTAGGACATGATTTTCCTTGTGACTTCAGTTTTTATTGCTTCTAGATTGGACTAAACTATTTCTATACCAAGTAACAAGGAAATTTTGTAACATTCCAAAGGATAAAACTCGGTGAAGGTTCTGTTATACACAACCCTCCACGAAGTAAAATGTTGAGCAAAGAAGACAAAATTAACAGTACCACAGAAGAAAATTCATGAGAAGAGTTATCTTTCTCAGTATCTGTTTTACAGAAAAGAAATTCTGGCATAAATTATCACAAATATCTAGGGCTATACATAAATCCAGTATGGCATTGTTACTACTAGAACTAATGCACATAACCTGCCTGCTCTTTTGGGGCAGCTGTAAAATATTTTCTCTAAACCCGTTGCCTCTTACTCTAATAACAAAATTATTCTTCTGTCCCCCTACTGAAAAAGAAAAAAAAAAAGGAATATATAAATCCTGCATCTGAAAGCTTAAAAGTTACAGCACAGCCTTCACCCATCCAAGGTCCTGCTTTTCTCCCTAAATCACTTTGAATTCTAGACAGTCTGGCTACATTGCCAACACATCCATTCTACTTTGCATGGCTTGATTGCTAGATTTATTGAGGTCCATATAATTAAGTACAAACCTTTTAGTCTGAAACCCATATGCCAGGAGTTCAGGAGCAAGCATGTCTGAAAGTCTTTAAAGTTAACCATTAGTAAAACAAATATATTATTTTAGATCTATAAAACAGTTATACAGAGTTGGCTACATTTAACCTTATGGAGCACAATGGGCCATGAAGTACAAAGCAAAGATTAGTCTTCCATGAAATTATAAATGAGGCTAAAATACAGACAGACATACTGACTCCTGGAAGATCCAAATTTAGTCAATTATGAGTCTTGGGTAGACTAGAATAGCAACTCATTTTTCTGCTAGAAGTAGCTAATTACAGATTCAGAACCAAGTTCAGCAAGCTGTGCAATTACTAAATCACAGACAAATTGAATGACAGGTATCATTTCAATTGTTATACACTTATCAGAGTGCCAGGAAGATCATGGAAAGCTGCTGTTGGCAAGTGTAGAACTGTTCTAAGACAGTCCTTACTGGATTCTCATTATACAGTCATTAGCATCATTTTTGCCACAAATGATAGAGTTTGACCAAAAAAGATCCTGCTTAAAATAAGGGTTAATTTGGTGTTAATGAGTGTTTGGCGGATCTTGTCTGGACCAGAATGTGAACACTAGTTTATCAAAGCAGCTATATAATTTTATTATTTCTTTCTTGGAACATTTGCACAGTTCTAGAGATTTTGGGGTTGGGTGTTTTTTTACATTTCAAGATTTCTCCAGAGAATCTTTCAAAAGAAATTATTACACTAAAATCCATAAAAGTAGTTACAGCTGCTGTCACCACTGTGCTTTTCATGTAATTCATATTTTGCCCCTTTCAGTAGTGTTTTTGTGTCAACATTTTAGAACCAAAGAGGTCATCTTGATTCCCTTTAAACAAATTAAAACTGATAAAGTTTAGTTTTCAATGGCTTTAAAAATAGTTTGTTGTTTCTCTAATGAACAAAGCAATCACCTCTTTTTGATACATCTTAACTAGCTTTTTTTAATAATGTGAACTTACATCTCATCATCTAGAAAAGGGAGGACAGACACAATCCTGCTGATTTTATAGCCCTGACAAATCCCCCTTGCACAAACCCACAGACCTTATGGAAAAGAGTATGTCCCAGAAACTTCACAGAAGTTATAAACAGAAACAGACAAACTTCCCTTGTTTTAAAGCTTAACCGAAACCCAGAAAGATTACATCAATTGCCTTCCCTTGATCAACTAGATGAGCTACCTTGTTAGAAAAGGAAATGAAATATGTCAAGCAGGACTTGCCCCTCATGAACGTGTGCTCACTGTGACAAATGATTGTGCTGTCTTTCAGTTTTTCAATAAATCCCAGGATGATCATCACTATAATTTTACCAGGCATCAGTGACATCATCAGACCTGTAGCCAGGACCATCCCTCTTGCCCTTTTTGAAAATTGGACATTAGCCAGCTTCTAGTAAACTGGTACCTCTCCAGATTCCTGAGACCTTTCAAAAACCATTGAGGCCTCAGCCAGCTCCTTGAGTACTCTTGGATTAATTCAATCAGATCCCATAGACTTAGAGGGATCCAAGTGTTCTTATCAAAATCTAAAGTGAATTAAATGCTGGGCAGAGACAGGTGCTGAAACAAAATTATTCCATTCTACTCCACTAGAAAACAGCAGATAGAACTTCACTGAAAATCAAAACAAAGCTTTTGATTTTACCGTAAGTGTTTCAGGTTTGCTTCCTTCCTCCTCCAACATAAACTGCCCTTAAGCTGAAATCACACACAGATTATATTTGCAAATGGATTGTTAGTCATCTACAGAATCCTCTCCAAGGTCAAGAATAGCAGGAGCCTGATAATTCATTTCTAAGTGTATGCTTTACAAGTGGTCTTCGTTTTAAGCAGTGCAGACATTTGCTTGTACAAAGTGACTCACCCAGCACACTTTTGCAAGCATTTTCTCCCAGACAGCTTTACTGGTTTTCTTTGCATTTACACAATGTTAAGAAACATGAGAATTTTTCTAAATTTGTTAAGCACATTTGAAGGAGTATATGTTCCATTAAGATAGCATCCTGTCATCCAACACTAACATCACTCAGCTTCCACAGTAATTTCTGACTCACTAGGAAATATACACACTACAAGTAGCTAAATGCTGTACTCTAATAACTACTGGTGTGCAAGACCACAGCTTGGACACTCAAGTGTCCTAACAAAAATCTGAGGGAAGCAGCAAGGAGAAGAAGTTTCCAAGCTTTCTTGTAATAATCAACCAAAATCATTCCTAGTACCAATACACTGACTCATGTGAATTGTAGATCCAAAGGTAAAAAAGGCTTTTTTTACTGATATGCCAGAATCAATAGCTAAACTTGTTCCTTAAATATCAAAAACTGTTTGTCCTCCAACTGGTAACAGATAGGATGTTGTATCTTCTTTTAACTCAGGTGTCTGCTTTAGATCAGTGGTGTGGCAAAACTGGCAATGAACTAGCATCACACATTGCATGAAAAATCCTTCAACATTTACAAAAGAAATTTTAAAATTAAGCAAATTCATTCAGCCTCTTCTAAAGCAATTATGCAACACACTATAAATTTGAGCAGTACCATCTGGTAGGAAGATGTATACTGCACATGTATCCATTATTCGCACATTTTCACACTGTACCAAGCCTCTGGGGGAATATATTTTACCATGATATTTGAATTGGAAAAACATCATTTAAGGACTCGAATTTGAAAAGAAATGGTTTGCATTTAAATGCAGTTACAGAATTAAAAGTTTAACTCACAAAGTAGAAATGATATGTACATTATCTTATGAAATGGCTCAGGAAAGAAAGATATTGACATCACCACTTTCAACACCTAGTTTAAGTGGTTACATTTCCTACAGGGACACTGCACAAAGTCTGACTTAGGTCCACTGAATGGCTTTCAGCTCTTCAACAGCTGTTGAGTGAACATGAATTCTTAATTTAAGTACAAGAAAAGTAACTAAAGGAGCTGTAAATATCAGTTAGATCTTAAATTCATAGTACTGAAGCTTACTTTATTTCAAGATCTCTTTCCTTCATAGTGCAGATATGTGAATTGCCAAGTACAAAGCCAGCCTAGGGGATGAAGACTAGAAGAGATTATAAACATGTGTGGCAAGACAGAAGGAAAAGAAAGACTTCAAGAAGCAGGAAAAGATCCTTTCTTCAAACAGGATTTATCAGAAAAATGGCTGGTATTACCAAGATCAAAACACTGGGGAATTCTGTTTCTCTGGACACAGCCAGGTTCCAGAGAGTAACACTAGAAAGTGAGACTTACTCACCACATTCCCAAATCTATCTGTATCTAAACACAGGATCCAGTAAATTCCAGGCTGGCTGCAGTATTTACTGAGCTGATTAAGCCATGTTCTAGGGATGCAGTTAAGCCTCACTGGTGAGGTTTGTAGACAGGAATTAGAACTTTATGTGCACCAGCTGAGGTGATCTAATACAATAAACTACCTTTAGCAGCAGACCTAATAGAAAGATAAATCATTTTTGTTGGATCACTTAAATTATCCCCTCATTCTTTTACCTTCATAACTCAGAAGCAGAAGTGGATTAATGCTTGACTCATGTCTTATTCACAAGTAGAGAGCAAAGGGCAGAAATAAACAAAATTTCATTTGAAAAATACAGTTTCTATTTACAGGCAAGATCTCAACTAGACTTTCATAAGCTCCTTTGCTATAATGATATGAGTCTTTGTCAGCAACTCTTTTTCCTCAGTCATTGCACAAGTACAGTAGCCCAACAGTCTCTTCAAAGGATCATGCTGAAATTTTGCACTGAAAGCTCAAGCATAAGGAACTGAATTCAGAAAAAAAATTACTTGGCTTACTTTCCTGACTATTTTTACACAGAAGTTGAGAGAAAAAGGAAAGTACTTCAAGGAACTCAAAAATATATATATCTGACATGTCTAGAGCTTTTTTATATCCAGATAGTTGTCCCCAAAAGAAAGAAATTAAAATTAGCTTTAAATGTTTCTTGAGATAATGGATAGGTTTTTCATCCCTCTTGCCATCATCTAATATCCAGTCTATACTGCAGAATCCTACAAAGAGTTTGAGGAACAAGTCATCAGAATCACCCTGGGTTCCATATCTGTCGTGGCAGCCTCAAGGTTAGCAGTCTTCAGAGCTTTCTTCCTACCTACAATGACAAACTGGACAGGACCAGGCAGCAATTTTGATGGATGTTTAACCAACACTGACATATTTATAAAGCTGCTTTTATATTTCATCTACAAGCAACCATTACTAAAATTAAAATTACAGTGCATAGCTTGTATTTATGAAAATAGGCCTCAGGCATTCTTCTTGTAGAGTCACGAAAATTGAGAAGACTGAGAATGTGTCAGAGAACCTCTAGTGACTCTAGCCTATTTCTCTACAGAAGGCTGCTTCACACTTTTTTATAGAGTAAAGAAAGCACTATCAGAGAGCTCAATCTCATCTGTTCAAGAAAAGTGTAAAATATATTCTAGAAGTGTGAGAAGAACCAGTGAGAGAGCTGCTGGGATTTTCTCACTGGGTGCCTTTATTTGAATGTCAGCAACTTTAATCTAGATCACTCATTATATAACAGGACCCCAAAATTTCAGTGATATATAGGAAAAAGACCATGTCAACCTGGTTTGTGTTGGTCCTCCATTAATTCTTAAAGCTTGCAAAGCCCAATCAGGAGTAATTTGCACAAATAAATGAGTTTTATCGATAAATACCCCTTTAAAATATCACTTAAGGTCACAGCTAAGACATGAAATGTTACTTACAATGCACATTTTGTTTGTCTAAGCATATTTGGCAGGTAATCTCACAGTACAGTGAGCTTCCTCCATCAGGTTTAATTGCTTCCCAACACACACTCTTTTCCTAATAATGCTTTTTGACAAATTCACTGCACATTAACATTCATTACTTGCTCTCTCATGCAAAATGGGCCACTATTTCTCAATCCCAGTAAGTTTTCAAAATGAACTAGTTTCTAGCTCAGACAGGTGCGGTTGTTGGCACTGCAACACTTGGGATGCTGCCGAGTGCAGTCAGAGGCTTGCCTAGCACAGCCCCAGTCAGAGCAGTGAGCAAAGCAGGGGCTCTTCTTTACTGGGGCATCACTTGAGAAAATACTACCTGCTGTTGTTAAATAACAGAGAAAAAAACGGGGATTTTTTTACAGACAAGACATTTTTGAGCCATGCAAATGGAACAGAAGAAGCTTTGAGGACCATTTGAGGACTATTAAACACTGCAAAACCCTTCAGTGATAGGTTTCATTCAGTAAACTTCCTCTAAGTGTCCCCACTGTGCTATTTCTGCAGTCAGGTAGCTTTTCCTTTCTCTTGCTGTTTCTTCAGCTCAGGTCAAATTCCTAGAATTAGACATGCTTTCTCTGTCCTACTAGGATTCAGTTCCTACTTGATCCTAGACAAAGTTTTCAATCTACAACTCAAGACTTTCTCTCCAGGAAGGCTCCAACTTCCTAGTCAACAGGATTATACAAAGCAGATTGGTACTGAGAGTGTTCTGCAAGTCCACCCATCTCTGCCCCCAGCCTGGAGTTTTTGCCCATTTCTGAAATACAAATAGAATCAGTTACTAATTCACTTTCCTGCACTCCAGTTGAATATTACAGGCTTCTGGTTATTGGTCAAAAGTCTCTGATATTTAACATAAGAACACTGTGAGGATCTTTTAGGAAACTGCAGGAAATCTTTTTGAGAGAAGGTAACTGAAGGGAGGTGATCTCTCCTGCATGACATGTGATACTGATTTGGAGTCTGTAAAAGTTGAAGATCTCATAAGAAATTGCATAGTGAGTCCTTTAAAGCTATGGACCCTCTTCATGTGCAATGTAAATTACACATGAAAAGCAAAATTATAGTAATGGAATATGAATTTGTGGGGTAGAAAGTTTAGGAACTAGGGTCCTAGACAAGGAAGATAAGTTTGCACTAGTTCCAAATTCTCAGCAAAAGCAATAATTTAATCTTAATATGAACTGTAAAAGAAAATCTTAACCTAAGTTGATCCTTCATCACAAGAGTTACTGTATCATTAATACTAACTCTTGGATAGTCTTCATTTTACCACATTACTGCAGAAGGCAACCCCTAAGATACCTACAGACCTATAGGTAATTTTTCGTGTTCTCTCAACTGCAAATTAAGCTTATTTATACATATGAAAACATGCTCTGAGGTAACAGATGGGAGCTTCTGTGAGAAATATGCACATAAATTTTAGGTTTCATAGAGCTGTAGATGAAAACAAGCATACTGCCTCAGACTGAAATCTCCCAGCTGTATTGATTTTTCAGAATGGAACATGACTATAAGTTATTCACAGATGCTCTCCTCCCGCAGCAGCAAGCTGCTCTCCCTCCTCTCACGGGAAAAGGTGCACTGAGGAGAAGAACTACAGATGAGCTGGGGAAAAAAAAACCTATTCTAGGCATGAACTGCAATGGATCTGACTGAAGAAGAGCATTTGCTCAGAAGTCCAGGAATTATTTTTTTTAAAAGCCAAACAATCTCATCCCTCTTCTCCTTCCTCATCTCATTCCCTTCATCATGTATGTACACATAACTCCACTATGTGATCTGCCTCAGACAACAATGCTGTCATAGACAGCAACACTACTCATCTCTGGTCTCTACCCCACCCCAAAAAAGTCTCAGTCCCAACCACTGGCAGACATTCCTTCATTCCTACATTGCCCAGTCTCCCAAAACCCTCCCAAAAACTTTGCAATGGGGCTTTCTGCTCCTGCTCCCAGTGCCCGTGTCCAGGGAGGTTCACTGCAGCTCACACAGAGCATTCCCTGAGCTGCTTCTACCTCAGCAGAGAACTGAGGCAGCAGGGCTGCTCCCAGGCAGGCTGTCACACACACCAAAATAGCTTGCAGAATTAACCCAATCCAAAACCTCCACAGCTCTTTGACTTGTCTCGTCTCCCACCTTCACAAAGTGGAACGTCATGCCCCCTGCAAGGTTACCAGGAAGTTTTTAAGCAGGGATTGTGCAACCAAGGATGGATATAATGGATATAATGGATATAATACTGGAGAACCAGGTGTGTCCCAGGTCTGGTAGGATTATGGATAGGAGATCCAGCTTGGATTCATGGTACTTGAGATTTAACCTGACATGGACACATCTGACCTCTCGGGTTTGTTTTCTTTTTGTTTGGATCCATGACCTCATCTGGCAAAGCATCACAGTGACATTTAGGGATGCTTACTCTGAGTTAACCCCTTCTGAACAAATCCCCTGCATTCAGGCATCATTCAGGAACAATCTTACTCTGCAAGTGGGATGTCCACACATAGCCTGTACCAGGCAGCAAGTTGTAATATTCTGCAGAAGAGCCTTCATGATCTTAGGACAAAAGAACATTAATCAGCAGCAAATTCTGAGCAGAAGCATTTGATACAGTCACGACACTCTGCCAAGGAAGATTTACTTCTTTAGTGAGGCACAAGATTGCAACTGCTGAAATTCTGTCTCCTGGGCATTTGAAGTCTAGAGCACCTCCACAAACTTGAAGTTTACTCAACTAGAAAAGCTAAAAATAAACCCAAATATAAATGATGTGGCAGACTGACATTCATAGATCCTGAAATCCAATGCATCAATGCTGACCTAGAACAACCAAAGCTGCATTGTCATTTCAGAACTCATAGCTTGCCCTATATAAGAGATGCACTTTACTGGTGCTAAATTTGAAGAAAAACAGTGGTCATAATTGTCATCATAATTACATAATGACAGTAAGTTTTTCTTATTGCATTCCTCTAAACAGACCAAAATAAAAAACCTTTGCAATTCCTCCCAAGGTTATTCTGCACACTCCCACACGAGAGAATTGCTGGGGGTATGGATCTGATGAAGTAATGAATCACAGAGTTTTAGAAACAACCAGGAGATCCTCAAGATGTGGTATAAACAGATCAACAAGAGTTTCCCTTGTAACTGCACCATGACAGAGACTGAGTTCCTACCCCAACACACACCCCAGGGCTGCTACCACTGGGACTCCAACATGAAAAAGTGGTGCCTGTGCCCAGTACCAGCACAGGTCCCACATCTGGAGACTTCCACTCTGGTCTTATTTAAGTTAAGCTCATGGATGAGACTCACATACTGGATCAGCTGCACACAACCAACATCCCATGGCTCTGAAGTGTCCTGAGCAGCTACAGCTGTAGTAGGAATAACTTCATACAGACAGACTGATTCAGATGTTCCTGCTGGAGAGTACTTTAGTTTTTCCATGAGACAAGCAGTTCTGACAGTCCCTGAAGTCTGCAGCTGGAAGTCTCACGCAGGCAGCAAATGATGCTGCAGCAGAGAAATGATGGCTACTAAGTCATCATCTTTAAAAGCAGGAGCCACAGGCACAGCACTCCTCTGACACGTTCACATACCTCATGCAGTCTGCAAAAGAATTAACTCTAAATTGGGTCCTCAGTGTAAAAAAACCAGGGGATTCATTTTGTTCACCTTCACACAGAAAAGGATGCAAAACATCCCCTTGCAAAGGGAACTCTTTCACACCAAAAGTTCATCCCCTGCAAAGTATTGAAGCCAAGTCCCAGATTTCAATTTTTGTAAGAAGTTTTATGGTTAGCATCACACCTACCAACAGTCATCCTTAAACACTTCAAGCAGACATAAAATGCTATTACACATCTTCCATTCAAAAGATCAGATAATCAGAATGTCTCATCTCAGAGGGGTCATTAGGAAGTGCAGGTCTCATTTCTAAATTGTAACTTCCAACCGCTACGGATCATTCTGGCAAATATACCCAACTATTATGTTTATCCCACAGCTTAAGTCATCTCCCAAATGACTACTGGAGCCTTGTTTCACTTGTTATCTCTTCAGTGGTGCAGTTATGCATGAACATTAATTATAGCATAAAGGAAACCAAAGTTATTAAAAACATCAAATAAATGGGATTTATTCCTACAAAAATAGTTTATATGAGAGAAGGCATTAAGTTTTGACATTAAGTGTAAAGTAACATCCATTTTCAATTTTAATACCACTCTTTTAAAATAAACCTATAATTGATCCACAATGTTTAGTTATTCTTGACGTTCTGCTTCCACACCCTCACTTTCTATTTCAATTTTTTAAGTATAGAGGATGTACATTAAACGTGACAAACGAAAGATGCTTTTTAAACCAAAAGTACTTTTTCTGAACTAAAGTATGAATTATCTTTTGCAGAAATCCACTTTCTCTACTTGAAGGAAAACATTAGCGCATCTTGATACACTGTCCAAAACCTTGAATGTCTGAAAAGGAACTCACATATTTTATGAAAACTAGCCTTGACTGCACATAACCTCTTTGCTTTATACCAGCATTTAACCAAATCTGGAAACAGGTAACAGCAGAGAAAGTGGGCTGGATAGCACACGACACAGCTAGAAAAAATTATAGTGTGGACTAGTGGAAAGAAAAACTAAAACTACTTTTACCTAAGTTCTAAATTCACATTAAAAATTAAACCCTACACCTGCCACAGAACAGTCTCACTAAGTCTGGCTAATGTTAGCTGCATATGGCAAAAGGAAGATTCATTTACATATCTTAACACACACAAAAAAATAAACAGCCCAGAGAAATTGTCCCATATACCACAGACACATTGGTCCAAAATAGGTTTCTGAAATAAAAAAAAAGAAAATTTGAAATCCTTAAGAAATAGGAACGAGGAAAAGCTACAACCAAAAGTTTTACTTTCCTGATGCTTGCGTGCCTTCCCTCTCCTCCCTGTTATGTAAAACGCTTGAATACAACACGCTTAAAGCAATCTCGCCCAGTAATCTCCAGCAGAGAGCTAAAGGATGCAGGAGCTTTTTCACAAAATCTGTCTTCTAGCCATCAGCTAAACATTCCACGATCCACGGGTAACTGCCTGGAATGAAACAGCATGTTCTATTCTGGATTTGGGACCTTGCAGCTTTAACCAATTATTTACATAGTCATGAAGATCAGCTTGAATTTTAGAGATGTTGCTGCAGGAGATCTCCACCAACAAGAGCTGTCACTGGAGCTCCTGGGAGGAGGGAGCAGGAGGGTAAAATGGGAGTCAGTTGGAGGAGCCCCTTGCCTAAATTACCTCTTCAAGTGCCTTATGATGTAACTGGGAGGCAGGGCACTACCAGAACCTGCAGCAAAAGTTAGCACTGGAGGCCGAGATGAAGGTGGACTCTAACAGCAAGGGAATAGTATTGGAATTTTCCCCACTCTGATGCGCATTGGCAGAAAAATCCGGTGCAGTACAGAGCCCTGAGGCTCTCCTTTTTGCAGACAAAATGAAAACATTTCTAATGCTGCAACAAGAAAAGCAGAAGTATTTTAAGAAATGTCAATATAACACAAAAAGAAGAAAATAATAATCCAACATTTTCATGCCCTACCCCAAAACATACCTGTTCTGTACATCCTATCTAAAAAGCCAATTCCCATATACAAAATAAAAGGATGGGCTCTCATATTATGTTTTACAAGTTCAGTTAGGAATATAATAACCTTCACCTTTTTTTTGTTACGTATTTTAAATAATTAAGCAACGAAAGTTCCAGATACCCATCCGCAGTATAAAGCAGCAGCCTGTGCCCCCAAGGCAAGCTCCATGTACACCAGCCCTGCCTGTGTTCTCAGATAAAAGAAGGCAATCACTCTGAAGGAACTGTCACCATTAATGTCACTGTAACGAGTGCTTTTGACATCTCACCAACTTGAATTGCCAGAAATAAAAGTTTGAGAAAGCAAATTTCACTCTGCTTGCAGAAGAACACTTTATTATGAAACCTTTGAAACCAATTTCCATTGGCCAGGTGCTGTAATGTCCCTGGTCACGTCTTTTCAAGGAAGCATCAAGTACCTGTTTCTGTGTCGTTGGTTACATTCCCTACAGTGAGCTGTGGAGGTGCAAGTGACAATTGTCCACTTATACCAAGCAAATGAATCATCATGTCACCATGCTCCTGGGCAACCAGAGCCAAATGGAGTTTCAAATCTCCTAAAACTTACTTTTAATAAATAGCTCCATTCTAGAATTCTTCCTAAAATTTAGCCACGTCTCAGGTGCCTTCCCTTGCCATGTACCTTGTTACAAACTGTGAACACTGAACTACCTGAAGTTCTGCCTCATCTCACAGACTGTAACACATCTAATTTTCAAGCACTTTGCCTGTCAGAGTGCAAGCTGTAAATCCAAAAACCTTGGGACGAGCATTACATATCACCTGTGCTGGCTGGCTTGGGACTTGCTGTCCAGGAGGAACCAGGGCTGGTTAGAAGATTCTCACTCTCTGTTTATACTTTGACTGACAGTCATGCCTAGAGGGAATCCTTTCCACTAAACCTAATTGTTTTACTGAAATGCTGCCAGACACCTCCATTACACCCCTGATGTGCCAGGAGGAATTATAGCTTTTATTTGCACTTTCCTGAAAATAGCTCTCAGTAGTGCATGCCAAGATGGGGATCCTGACATTATTCACAATTTGGAAGAGGCAAGCTATGAGTTATCTTGAAACAAAGCACTGTTCTGCTTTCTTTTAAGAAAGAAATTATTCTAAATTCCATGAGAGAGACAGTTAACTATAGCTATCACTTCAAGGGTATCCCAGACAAGAACAATCTTTTGTAAAGACCTAAATTTCCTGCCACAAGCACACAAACAGGAGTGATATCAGTTGAGATCCCTGTTTAAGAACCTCTTTGGTAAGTAGCTGTTGATTGTTCTTTTATGCAGATATTGTCTATTTTCACCTTTTAGCATGACCAGAAGAAAATATCCTTAAAATGGGAAGTGCTGCTTAGGTTGCAGTGCACTAGGCAGCTACATTAAATAATGGATTCCATAGCATGAACTATATAAAATATATTTCTCCTAGCAATTATAACATGGTAATCAGAAAATGCATTTATGCATAAAATAAATGCCACTGCTTTTGCCCCCTTTACAACAATGCCTCACAAATGATGAATTAAGCTAAGGAGAAATAAACACTATCTGGTTTATTGTTTTGGTCTTACATTATCCACAATGAAAGGCCAATAAAAGTTAGAGAAGGATTTAATTACCCACACATTATTTCATAGGTACTTGTGGCCACACTGAGAATTCAGACCTGAACAATCAGGTTACTTGAACAGCCAGTGGATTACAAGTCTGCTGGGAATAGTTGGTAACAAAATTAATATTCAAGCCCAGTATCCTATTACAGCATTTGTTCTCATTTGGGACTTCCAAATTATTTACCTGATAAGACTTTTTACAGTGGACGACAGTTCACAGGTCACCACTTCAAACTTCATCAAGGCAGCTCCCAAAGAGAATATGATCAGTAGGATCTTAATCAACATGGCAACATGCCAGAGGAAAATACAGATTTTCATATACCTGGTAGGGTAAATAACAGACAAGTCACTGGAATAGGAGAAAATGGGAAAAGAGCCAGAGTGGGAATATGTTGGGTCATTTATTCTTTTCCCCTCATCCCCTGAAAAGACTAAAATCATGTAATTTACAGAAACTATTTTTCTGACAGCCTGAGTAATAGCATCCTCTGCTCCATTTTGTCATAACTCTTTAGCTAGTCTCTCCTTCCAAATCTGTGTGTCTGCTAATGTCTGCTGTTTCAACCCTAAAATATACCCAGTATACACAAAAACTGTCTGAGCAGAGAGTACATGGAATAAGGTAACACTGCAGCACAGTTTAACCGTCCATATCTGAAATAAGGATAAAGTAAAAACTGCTGTAATTCCCAAACCACAGATGAAGTTTGGGAAAGCAGATTTACCATCCCCTGGACAAAGTCCCAGCCTGAGCCTCCAACCTCCTGGTACCTGGAGAGTGAAGGAACCTGCCCCACATAACCCTCCTCTAGGAGTCACCTGCAACCTTTCAAATTCCTCCCTCACAGAAATGCCTCAATATCACCAGCATTGCTTTTTGAGTACATTTATCCCTTACAGGTTCATTAATCACCTCTTAAAGACAAGAGCAGAAAATAAATATTTCAATAGAAGATGACACCAAAGAAAGCAACTGACATCAATTGTTTGTATGTGAGCAAGAGCTATTTACACAATTTTATCTGCCTTGCACTGTACTTAAGTCCTTTAAGGACTACAAGTTTTCCTGCATATCCATTCAGACACTTACTTACAAACTTACAGGCTTACAAGAGAACAACCAACTTTGAAAATTAGGGTCTGATTTTGAGAGCATGTTAACTTGGACTAAAATTAGCAATTATGAATGTGTGGAGGTTTTTTCAAAAGCACCATTGAACATAGGAGACCAGACTGCTCATTTGCTAGATGTTTCTTAATGTTTTGCTCTCTTTGCAGCATATTGATCTTCACTTTGGAAAAAACACAGGGCAAATTCTGCAAGTTTTCTGTCCAAAATAGCAGACAAAGGACAGCTGCCATTCCAAGGCATTTCCAATGAAACTGAGGCAGGAGGCCAACTCTCACTTCTAAAGCAGAGGCAAACCATAGGCAACTCATCTGGCCCTGAGGGCTTCTGTGTGCCAGTCAGACTAGATCAGATGCAGCAAAAGAGCAAAGAAATGGAAGAGACAAACTCAGAATACTTTTCCAAAGCTCTCCCAGCAAAGTAGGTCTAGAACAGAAAGACTGGCAGCACAGGGGAGGGATCAGGGGAATTGAGACACAACTGATTTGACAAACATAAAGCTGAAAGTAGATGGTGGTCCTCTCAAAATCAAAATTTGAAACCTCAGTCAGTAAAAGAAACAAGAGGAGAACAAATCCAAATGTGGCTTTGTTGGTGGAAATGGAAGCAGTTCCAGGAGTTTTGGCTGTGCCAGCAACACAACTTTGTTTCATGACTGTGCTTGGTCCCATCAGTAAACCAGTGAGAACAGAAACACTGAATGATAATAGCTTTGCTAGCCCAGAGGTTAAGGCATGTGCTTCAAAAAGAAACTGGTGCCTGGCAAGGGACTCACAAAGCTACACTAACTTTTCCCAGCACCTCCTGGTTCAATAACTCCTTGTTGAATGACGTAAGTACAAGAAACAGACGTATCCTGTTTACATCAGTCCCACTGAAAAAAAAAAAAAGAAAGAAAGAAAAAGAGGGTCATCACACAAAAACCCAAAATATGAAAATGAAGTATGCTTTTCCAGTTTCTTTTCTTCTGCTCTCCCAAAAGCACAGCTAGGAGGGCCTTAAACTTTCTGAAGCACTTTTTTTTTTTTCTTTATCCGCATTGGCCTTTTTTTTCTACATGGTAACATATTTTCATTAACAAGCATTTTTTAACAAAGTAATTGGCCTCTGAAGATCCCTGAAAATGAAACAGCTGCAAGAGCTAAAGAGATTAGAATTCCAGTATTAATGAAGTCTGGAAAGAGTGTGAATTGCTTCAGGGAAGGAACTGGCTTGGTCATTTTGAAACAGAATTTTATCCAATTTGCTGTTCAACCTTTTTTGGAAGAAAAAAATACAAACAGTTCTAACCATGTGTTGCAGACCATATATGGCACTCATTAACACATCATTTTAACCTTCCTCTCCAGCCACAGCAAATCACCAGAAAAAAAGATTTTGCCCATTTCATTGAAGTGTTTTAGGAAGACTATTCCATTCTTGCAAAGACATCGTTTTAATTCTTTCAACACAACCACAGAAAATGGCAAGAAAATAATGCAGCATTAACTGAAGTTTTACAGTCTTCCTTTCCTAATGTTCTGCTGTAAATCATCACCTGGGACCTTCTCTCAGGTACTGAGAATCCACCCTTCCACAGCCTGAATCTGCACAATCATCATAGATTCTGAAAAAATTGCCTTCTGTAGCCTTTTTTAAAAGCTCTTCAATAATAAAATCAAATTCTCAGTGATAGTGACACTCATTCCCAGTTGCTCAACAAGACCAGATAAAGTGTGCTGTCACTGAAGAACCCCTCAAAGCTGAACACTCTACAAGCTCTGTGAACAGGCACCTGAGATCATCCTTTCCTCAGGACAGTAGTGAAAAGAAAACATCACTGTACTTACATAGAAATTTCCACTCCCTTGACCAGATTACTTCCAATAATCACATTATCATCACCTTGTTATATTCTCTATATATGAATTAGCCCAAGGCACACTCCCCTGCATGTCATGACAATCACTAGGAACCCTTTCTCCAGAGCAGAAGAAAGATTTTTAAAAAAAGATTTGAGTCCATGAAACAAAGTTTTAAATGAAAGTCTGAATATTGACCAAGACATTTTCCAGCACCCAAAAGTTGGTTGGTCTAGAACACCTGATTATTTACAGACAGAAATGCCACCACGCAATGGCAACGAACGTCCAGCACAGCCATTAAAAACCTGCTTTTAATGTTTGGGGTGTCCAGCTGCAACTGCAACCCAGACTGCCCACAAATTTAGGTCCTGTAAAGCACTGCACAGCACATCTGACATGCAGACATCATCACTTCCAGCTTAGGCTAGAACACACAAGGGTTCTGTTATGGATACTGCAACCTTCCAACCAGGTAGCTCCAGGGCTGGTAACAGGTTCTCCTTTTCCCTAACAGACCAGGATGACAAGCAGCAAACAGCATCGTTTTTCCAAGTAGAGAGTACATCTTCTCACATCTCTCTTGAGAATTCTGTTGCTGCCTGAGGCACAAAAGAACAACGTACAAAAAGGCAGAAATACCTGAAGAAAAGTCAAGTTCTCCTGCTTCACATCAAAATGTAAAGATATTTTTAATTTCTGGGAGTTATGTTCTTTTCTAGGAGATTAGGCTCTAAAATTTTTTAGAGCATAGTTTGCCATATTCCAACAGGAATCCCAAGGCCAATCTTTCCAAGGTTGATGAGCAAAGTCCTTGACTGTCTGATAAGGAGTACATCAGGATCCTACTCCTCCCACTTCACCTTTACCAAATCTAATGTTTATGTAAGCCTGACTGGATTTGGAGGCAATGCTATTGTAATAGCATTGTTGCATGGTTTTCTCAATCTCAAGCTTTCTGTAAATGTAAAGGAGAATGTAGAATTAGAAAGAACACACTGAAGGAACGTGCTCATCCTTCATTGACCAAGTTTGCATCATAACACCAGCCAGCTTCTTGCTATTCCTGAGCTTCTCCATTTTCCATCTAAATATCATTCACACTCAATTTCCCACCTAAGTTTCAGTTGTCTGACTCATTTTATGGTGTTTAATCAGTTTTTCTTCTTCCTGCATCCAGCCACCATATCCTCCACCCAGGCTCATTTTTACTAGATTAAACAAACCCAACTCGCCTCATCTCCTAGAGGTGAGACTTTCATTCCCTGGTCACTGAAGTAACTCATTTCTAAGCTCATTACAGGATCAGGGCTTTTTAGAAGGTGGGAGACTAATTGCAGACAGTATTCCAGAAATTTCTCTATTTCCTGAACAGTGAAATAGTCTCTATTTCTAATAGCTGCACTGATAGAAATTAAATACAGGAACATCATTCCAGCTTCTGGCTCAAAAACTTTTGCTGCATTCAGGCAGTCCTTAAGATATTACAGTTGGGTCCTATTAATGCCATTGCTGTTTTATCCAATAATTTTTTCCTAAAATATGTATTTCTACAACCTCAAAGATGATAAACTTATATATATATATATAATACTTCAAATTAGAAAATTAGTCCAGAATATACTAAACTATAAATTGTGGTCCTGTAAAGAGCCAAAGCATGTTTGGGCTGTATTTTTCAGCAAAATACAATGCAATCCAATGAATTCACCATACTTCTTTTAACTGTAGTCTTAAGCTCAGAAAATTTCCCACCCTAGTCAACAGACATAACTAATCAAAAACCAGAATAAAAAAGCCACAGTGAGCAGCACAGATTTTAATCCTATCCACCCAGTCATGGAGAGAACTGCTAAAATCTGGGTTAATCCTTCCAATCCTTAGTCAGAAATGAAAGTCTGTGCAATTGAAATAGTATGCCAGAATTAGATTTGCTTGTGCTAAGGATTTGATTAAGCCAAAAATTAAGATCTGAAATACCTTCAGTTAAAACCAAACTAGTGCATTTCCACTGACAGATATTATAATCCAGAAGAGTCGTTGTACTGAGACCAAACTCATAACTCTTCTCTCCACAGGAAATTAATTTGGGACAAATCCCAGACACACTGATTTTCAGATAGTTTTGTCAAAAAAAGGGAAAAAATGGGAAAAAAAAAAAATCAGCCTTTCTCCAAAGTGATGATGACAACCACTGGATTGGACTGTCATGAACAAGGAACAGTCAGTCACTAGTGAGGAAGTCCACAGAAATAAAGACAATTACTTATATTGAACTTAATATGAAGCAGATTCTTCTCAACACTGGCAATTTCAACTACTTTAAGGTTGTTACTGCACTCAAAAACATTATCCATTAGATGTAAAATATGCTTCCCACATCTATCTACCTGTATTGGACAGAGGACTAACTTTATTTTCAGCAAACTGAGAGATTACACATGTCAACATAGGAAATTTTAAAAATGAAGAAGGGAGGTTACTAGTCTCCCAGGAACCATTTCACTTGAAGCCTCTTCATCATTTGATTAAAGCCTGCACAAATCTAAAATATTACAAATAGTCTGCATTTGCTGCTGCTGCAAGTCTTCAGACTTGTCTATAGACAATTTACATCAAGGCTGAATTTTATGGCTGTTTTCTTGTTGGAGTTACATATGAGATCACTTCAAGACCCGGAACACCAGTGATCCCCTTGAGCCTACAAATGCCATGTCTGTGCACTTGTGTAACACATCACACTGTGCAGTCACCACGGGAGGCAAAAGCAAAGTGGCAGCAAAACTCTCAGTTACAAATATTTAAGATCTATGGTAACAGAATAATAGAGGGAAATATTCAGTTGTTTTCTCCATGTCAAGATAGCCAGAGGTTTCAAGCAGTTGCATAAGCATATTTCTGTAATCTTTGTTGCTCCAAAGCTGGAAGCTTTTACTCAGGCAAGGTTCTTTGAAGTTACTTTGGGAACTGGATCTCTGCAGATGGAAAAAACAAATGATTAAACCAGCTCAATAGGGAGCCAAGCTTACTGTACATACTTGATTTAAAAAGAAACTAAGGGAAGGAGAATTTTTTTTAATACAAACTAGAATGCTTATAGAAGGAAAATATTCCACCATCTGAGCTGAATTAGAGAAGTTGTTTTAATACCAGAATTTTTAACTGGGTGGAATATGCAAATGAAACCTCAAAATGACCCAGTAAGTGAGAAACCTAACTATCAAAATGAAGTTTAAATAAGTGATCAGGTTTAGCTCAAATAAAACCAACTAGCTTGTCAACAGGGTACTTCACTAGCAATCCAGTAAATCATGAGAGACAACAACCCAAGTGCAGCCCTTAACAAAGGGCTAACAAAATGATTCCTTTAACTAGAGATTGCTCTTCTAAGCAGAAAATGCTTTAAGTCTATTGTGTGCTTGGCCTTTCCATCTCAGATATTACAAGACTATGTCTGTATCTTTATGGCTGTTACATAAAGAACATATTAAGCCCCTCATTAGAAAGGAAAAACCTCCTTCATTATCTCTTTACATGGCAGCATTCAAATCATCAGGAAAAGCAATTAAATAAGCTTTTAAGAACTAATTATTTAAAGCATTTGCTTACTTTGCACTTGCCCTTCGTCCTTTATTTCCCAATGAAATCAATCACACCAAAGTCAGGATCCCACAAGCAGGAGTTTTGCTTTCCATGTGGACTTGTATATGACCTGCACGTTACCTTTTCCTAGTGGCAGTTTGCTCCTCAGCTTTTAGAAATTATTTTGCTGACCTAGAGTAGCTTTTTTCTGCATAACTTATTTAAAACTAAGGTTTTGCATGCCTATAACCTACTTCATAGAGTTAAGAAATGCAGTAGAGTGTGGGAAATGAGCAAAGTTCATTCTTATTTTAGCTTACATTTTCCACTGTTTTCAGTGTCCACTGAGGGCTCCACTGCAGCTTAACAAATCAATAGGACCTACACTGGAATAAGGATTGCTGAGGTGGACTGTTACATTTTATTATTGCCTGAAATCTCTCCCTGTTTTAAGATCTCTGCCTCATACTGTAAAAAAGGTAAATCAAAAACCAGCTTCTCTTAAGCCAGGAATCGTCCCATACCAGGAAGGAACCAGACAGAATAACTTAAAACCTTAAATTTAAACAAGCACACTGAAGATTGGTAAGGCTTTCAATGACCACTAAAGACACACATACTGCAGGTGACAGCTAGGTCCACATAAACTTCCTGCACATTAATTTAAATTTTTATTCAGAGATCATGTGATGTGTTTTTATGAGAAATTGGGATCTGAAAATATCTGTATATAGTGAGGAGATACTGGGAAATGGTTCAGGATATTATAACATGATTTTTCTTTTATTATTTGTACCTGTCCTAAGTCATCTATTTAGTCATTTTTTCACTGATCATAAGAAATACTTCAATTACTCTTGTAGTATAAAATAGTAATGAATAGTAAAGAACAACAGGAATGTAAGAGATTGCGAGCCTGAAGCCTGAGAAAGGTTAGAAAAGGTGTGACATTACTTTTGCAATTGTTAAGACTGGTAAGAATGACAGGGTAAGTATACCTGAAATGGCTATGAAGATCATTTTTGTCCTTACCTAACCCAGAGTGTGGAGGGGATCATGTAACTTGTATTTTCCCCTCCACAAGTGAGCTCACCCTGCAAAGAGCCAAGGCTGTCCTTGTCGGGCTCTTCCCTCTGCTCTGATCTCTGCAGACACTGCTCATTTTCAACCTCATGATCCAACCAGTCACTTAGACAACATCAGGATTTGTGTCATTCAGGATCCAGAAGTTTGTTCAGTGCACAGAATAACAATTTAGGTACTAAGTGCCAGTGAACCTGAGCCTCAGAACAGAATTTTTAAAGTAACAGCACAACACGTTCACATGCAGGGGAGACTGCAAAATTAGCAATCACCTAACACAGTGGGAAAGAAATTTGCTTTCATATTTTTTTCCTGTCATTCTGTCCTCTCCACAAGTATTCTGAAGGCCCTAAGGGGAGATGCAAAATTCAGAATTGAATTAAATTATAAAAGGAAATTATTAATATATTTTGGGACTCCAGTTCCTAAAAATTGCAAGGCAGTAGGCATTCCCACAAAGCACCTGAACAGAGTGAACACAGATGCATAGAAAAAAACTACTTGTATTACTACAAATCAAAGAATTAGTGAAAACTCTTTCCATTTTTTTAGAAATTAATGATTACACAGAGCAGCATCAGTAGCCAGCCATGTGTAAAGGGGAGCATTTTATTTCAGGAAAGCCTATAACCGACTGCCTGTCTCAGAGGTTATCCTAAAGGAAAAAAACAAGAGCAGCAAGGAAATTTTAAATTGCATTAGAATGGATACAAGCAGACTCTCCAATACACCAATTTCCAGATGGTTAACTACAGCCCAGACTCCTCACATTGCAACACTAAAAGCAAGCACCTCCCTGCACAAGTATGTAAAGCAGTCAATGAATGCAGAAGGAATGACTTAGGACTGAAAAGGATTGCCCAAAATCCCAAGGTCAGGAACCCTGAGGAGACAGAGATGGAAACTGTTCAGAATTTTGAATTATTCTGGCTTTCTCATACTGTTTTTTTTTTTTTGTTTGGTTTTTGGGTTTTTGTTATTTTTGTTTGGTTGGTTTTGGTGGGGTTTTTGTTTGCTTGTGTTTTTTTGGTTTTTTTTGTTTTTTTTTTTCCACAAAATGTTACTTCCATCAGTCATTTTTATTTCTGTTTTATCACCACCTCAGTTCCCCACCAACACTACCCTAGCTCACCTGGTTCAATTTATACTCCTTTCCTCTACTCCCTGCTTATTAAATACAAATAGCTTTGGCTTAAACTCATAGTTTTTACTTTGTTCTTGGGAGCCTTGAGAATTTTTATTTGCTCCAACTAAGATGATTTTAGCATCTGTCTTCTGTGCTCTGTGCACACTGATACAGTCCCAATTTTAGGAAAGAGTATTCCTAAAATTCAGGGATACAGAATTTTAAGCAGAGAGGTGTATTCCCTCCTACCCACCTTTGCTTCTGCTAGAAGTGAACAAAGGCAATGAATGGGGAGAAAAAAAAAAAAAAAAAAAAAAAAGCGCCACCCTAACTACCATGACAGTCAAGTATAAAATGGAATAGCAAATGGATGGGGTGCAGCTGAAGGCTCCATCAGAGGAGGGGTTTTGGAAGCAGCTGTTGGGTGAAAGAGGTTGGCAGACAATGGACTGGGTAAGGAAAATCCAGTCTAAGAGTGGGTGAAGAAAGCAAATGTTCCTTTTTACAACTTCTGTACCAGTTTGCTGTTACACAGTTAAGGGACAGAGCTTGAAGTTTCACATGCTAAGCAGCTGAACCATCCACATCTTGCTCTGGAAGGCAGATACCACAAAAGGAAATATCAGCCTTTTTGCAGATAACAGTAGTTAAATGCAGATAAAGGAGAGATGAGATGATGGCAAACAGAACAAAACAAAATAAAGGACAGGGTTAGCTTGTTTCCTACAAAACTAATGTGACTGCTGAAAATAAACCAGACCATCCTAAATGGTACTTGACCAGAATACAGACACTTCTCATAATTCTGGCATCTGTTTTCTTATGATGAATTCACAAGCCTTATCTCATCCCAATTAGGTACTTCATATAGCTCTGATGCCTATGCCAACACAATTTACTCAGAACTCTTAATTAGCCTCACACACAAAAAAATAACATGCAATTTGTCTGGTAATTATATGTTTCTGTAACTCCTAAAAGCAACTTGTTACTTAGAACAGATTACCTTAATTCTATTTCCTGTCATACCTAATTGTGTTGCAAATTCTGTCGAGCTGAAAGGTGGCTATAAAATCCCTGCCCTTTCTTCTTTCTCAGTGGTTCTACATACACAGTGTGTTTCCACTAGACACAAAATCAATGCAGTGAAAACAAAGCAGTCCTATTGCTAATTTAGTCACGTGGAAAGGCAAACTGCTCAGCACAAACAGACAAAACTTTCCATCAATAAAGTTACAGAAATCTTGAACCAAAAGTTAGGACACTAAAAACAAACCACCACTGTCAAGAAAAGGAAGGAAAAAAAAAAAAAAAAGAAGATAAGCAGCTTTTCACCCAGCAATCCTTTGAATGAAACATGTTTATGGAAATATCTTGCTGCAACATGCACAAAAGGCAGGTTATAAATAGTCACAAACACTGAGCAGAGGCCATGGAGCAAGACCAGCACTGGTGCTCTCAGTCATGCTGCAGCAAGGAACTTGTGACAAGGAAATGGTTCAGCCTATCTTCATTAAAAGCCTAAAAGGAAATTGCTTTCCCAAATCTATGATGGAGACAGGAAGCCCAAAACACTGACTGAGGAATCATCTGGTAATGAAGCACCTCTCCAAGAGAGCTTACACAAAACCCAAATCAAGGGATGCACAAAGTTGAGAGATATACAGTTTTGATCTGAAAAAAAAAATCTACTTTATCCAAGCTACACCAAAATGGCTGTATGTAATCCTACTGGGAAATTACACTACTGTTAGCCAATGCAGCACACCAAAGCACCGCTACCTGCAAGCTCCATCCCAAGGAGTAGGTAAATCAAGGTACCTGAAAAATATTAAAAGCATGAAGACTACCACCTGTTTTTCTCTCACCCCTCCTTCTCCCCCTTCAGCAAGGGACTCCAGGAGAAAGCAGGGAGAAGAACCTGTACATATGTCACAGTCAATATGTGGCAGTCGACATAGACACTGCACTCAAGGTGCTTCATTAGGATCATCAGAAGGCTTCAAGCATTAGCACCTTGTTATTCAAAAAGCCTTCTATACCTTTTCTCTGTAGCTCCTAAGAGCAGCTCCACACAGCTCTGGCTCTGTCTCTCTTTCTTCTTCAGTTCTGGCTCGCTTCTTCCTGTCCCTAACACAGTTGCCTAACCCTGTCTATCCTACGTACAGCATCTTACCTTTTCTGTCCCTTGTACACCCTCCTGTCCCTAACTCTTCTCAGCACAACCAGCAGACTCCAACTGACTCCTTACCAGCTCACCCACTCTTTATCAAGCCCATGGCTGTGAGGGCAAGGCTGTTTCCACTCTTAGATAATTAACACAGCTGTAACATATCAAGGGCAAACTGCCTTCAGCAGCATCTCCTTTTGTGTCCCCACACATGTATACCAAAAAAAACCAAACCTGATCACGCCCAAATATGAAATAAAAGATGTCATACAAAAGAAATGGAGATTGTTTTGGAACTGTATGCACAATATTGCAGTGTTTTAGTCAAATCCAGAGCCCTTTAATGTGTTTCTTCCTTCCAGATGGAAGTGTACCTCTTCTTTGAATGTGCTCCTGTCCAAAAACATGTTAATCTTGCTAAGCAAGATTGACCAATGTACAACCAAATGGAGTTACTGCCATGCTCTAGAAGTTTATGACCATTCTGACCTCAGATATGTTGCTGGATTTCCTAATTTTAGTTCAGCCTCTGTAGCTGATGAAGAGGAGAAAGAAAAATGGATTACACAAACCATCTACATATGTACATTTATGAATGATTTCTTTAATCCGGCAAGTGAAGCTGAAAGAATCAGTATGCAAATAAAATCTTAGTCACAAATTTGGACTAGAAACTGTTCCTTTTTCAAGGGGTTTAAATCATTCACAAAGGTTGAACAGGGAGCCATTTACCCCTCAGCCCAGGAGCCCTCATGGCTGAGTCCCAGAAAGGACAGACCTTTCTCCAGAGAAACTTTGCTCTTCCCCAAATAAGAGACAACTTGTACACCTGGAACCTCTTGCTCCCTCCAAAGGCTTTTTGATCACTTAAGCTTCATGTGGATGGAATGTACAGGAAAAATTGCTGTAGGGAAAGGAGACAATGTTAACTGCATATCATAAACCTACAGCTGCTGAGCACCAACCAACCTCCATCAGCAACCTGGAATATCACATTTGCATATCAGCAAAACTCATTTTCCTGTTGGTTGTTCAGCTTTTATACTACATTTCTTCTGCACACTTCAATTTCTCTCCAAAACATTCCCCCTTCTAACTAACCAATCTTATTTTTCAGTTCTGGTTTCACAGAGCCTGCGAGTTTCCCCTTTTCCCTGCCCCAGAATATCAAGTCTCAGGACAGAGGAAGATACATTTACATTCAAGGACATTTTCCTTGAAAGAGTGGGGAGACCAGAGCATAACCCATGAGCAGCACTGCCTCTCCAGGGCCGTGAGCCCCAGCTGGTTGCCCCCCTTGAGATGCCAGAGGGGCCTGGGCTGGGCAGTGAACACACTGCAGAACTGAGCTCTGCACTCAGAGAATTAAACCACGTGCAGTTTTACAAACTGTGCCTCCAGCTTATGCACCTCAATTGCAAGCACAGGGGTTTTCTCCTAAGGACATTAAGTCGAAATCTAATATAAATAGCCAATGATGCTGCTGCAGCTTTATGTATTTATTTCAGTGAAGTACAGAAGAAAATATCTCAAGGATTTAAACAAACAATATGGTGACAGATGGTGTGGAGACAATCCAGGCTGGGCTCCCTCAGTAAAATCCACACAACTTCATAGCTCCAGGGAAGAGTAGAGGCAGAGGAGGAAGGAGGAGGGAAGAGGGGAAGAGAAAGAGTGCACAGAAACCAGATGACCACAGATTTATAAAAAATAAAAGCTACACCCTGCAAAGTTTTTCTGTGCATCTATATAAAGCCCTTTGGACCATCACCACGTAGGCAGATCTATCCCAGAGTCTTCCAAGCAAGATCAAAAAAAATTATAAAGAAATTCTTCAAATTAAATTGTTAGTTCAAATAAGTGACAAAACACATTAATGAACTGTCTATTCAAATAATCTAAGCATCCTCAAAAATAATTAATAGATGAAACACAAAAAATGTGTTTGACATTATATCAAAGCCCTTCTGTTCTGTACAATGCATAATTTTATACTTTCAGGTGTATTCTCTGGATATATTCTAATTGCCAGAAACTTGCTATGTATTTTGTAATGGTCTATAATTATTTTATAGCTTAAAAGGAGTAATTTTTAATTTTTAATTTTTTTGAGAATGTTCTTGGGAAAAAAAAAATTCCAAAGATGCCACCAGGAATTTCTGCAGGCAGAAAATCATGCTGAAGGTCTTGTGTCCTACTTTCACACCCAGGAGTCTGCTGTGTTGTAATTAGCCATTGGCAGGCAATAGTTTGGAGAGATTGCATGGGTGATCTACAACAGGAACTTGCCAGCAGTTTTAAGATGTTGTTGCTCAAAACAAAGATACTTAAGGATTTCTATTTTCAAGAAGTGTAAGAACAGTGTGAAGAAAAAGAAACAGTACCTTTGAAATGAAAATATATAGCTTACTGCTAAGGACTAAAGTAAATCCAAACACTCTTCTCTCCTAAACGTGTAGAAACCAACGCTGCACCCTCAGCTCAGCTGCAAATTTAAGCAAACTGAAATATCAGGAACTTACCAACACCTAAACTGCAGGAAAAATCAAGCTAACTCAAGAAGACTTCCATTTCCTACAACCTGCTCATTAGTTACCTAAATTCCTCATCTTTTCAAAATTACCTTCTTTCTACTTTGAAAATTAAACTAAATATCCCTCCCTTGAGCTCCGTAAGAGTGACAGTAAGTCTACTCTTGCAGTATTCCAGAAATTCATCCATGTTTTCCTTCACTGAATTAAGAGGGATAAATTTACATGGACAAGAGAATGAGGCATAATATAATCACCTCAAGAATTGCAAGGAAAACCCTTTAGAAAAAGGAGTGGGAGAAAGAGAGCAAAGCTCAGATCATTAATATAGTGCTCCTCTGAGTTCCAAGACCCAGCTGAAAGCAGCAAACACTCCCAGCCACGCCAGCACAGGAATAGCAATGTCTAAAGCAGCAGGCTCCATCCCAACCACCTCATCCTCCCACAGCACTGCCTCATGAGGAGGAAAAACAGGGAATATTGAATCCACTCGCTTCATTCACCTCAGCAGGACAAATCTCGGGCACATTTTTAACCATTTAATACCACAGATTACAGCATGTGCGTGCAAAAGGTACTACCACAGATCACATTCTAGGTCTAAAAATCTTATGGATGTGCAAGACTTTCTTAAAAGTACATATAGATTGGTTTTCATGGATATGGACAAGTAAACACAGATTTGCAAGGAGGTCAGTGCTACACTTCCATTGCAGCTCAAAATAAAAATTAGAATATCTGAAGGTTATTCTTCCCATAGGGGCCTTCATACAGCTAGAAGGGAAGAAAATCAAATTCAATTGCTTCTTTAAATGAGTCAGAAGCTGGAAATATTGTGTGCAACAGACTATGTAGTAGTGCAAGCTACTATGTCTAGACCTGAAACAGCAGTTATATGAATACTGCTATTTTTGCACTAAAGTATTTATTAACCTATGGTTTAATCTTCCAGTCTTTCACAGTAACAAAGCCAAAGTGAATATCATGCACAGACACAGAGTGCCATACACAGCAGCCATCAGGAAGGGCAGGAATGAAAGGTTGCTATTATAGAAAATCTTAAATTTAACATTTTCCATAATGAAATACAGAACTGCTTTTACAAGCCAACTAAACAGGCTGGACAGAAATCTGCTTATGCACACGGCAGACATATGAATTTGAGCACATTCCATGTAGTATGACCTCCAGAAAAGATTCTACAATAAAAAACAAATACAACACCCCCTTGCCATCCATCAAACAATTTTGAAAGCATTAAGAGTTGAAGCACACGTACACACAGTACAGAAGTTAAGTGTGGCTTTGGAACCTTTTTGGTCCTTTAGAGAATCACTGCACCATCGAGACATTTGGCAAAGAAACTGAAGGATGTGTGAAGGGACTTCAAGATCATCAACAAAGTCAGGTACAGATAAGGGAGCATAAATGCTCCAGAGTCAAGAGTCTGGGTGGGCTCTGATCACAGCTCTGGTTTGCACAAGTGCAGCATAGTTTTTTGCCTCTCAAATGAGCTAAAACAACACAATTCCAGCTATACTTTATAATGAGATGAAAATGACAAGCAATGCAAAACAACTGCAAGTATTTCACTAAAGTACCTAAAGAATCACCACCAAAAGGAGGAAAGATTTCAAAGTACAGTTTCACTCAGTGCTTACTAGCAATTAGATGCCTTATTTATGCACTATCCCGGCAGTGCTCCGGGGCAGGGGGGGCCCATGGGATGGGCTGAACATGAGTCAGCAGTGCTCCCTTTCGGCGGCACAGCCGAACGAGGCTGCGGCAGCAGCAGCACGGCAGCTGCTCCAGGGAGGGATGCTCCCCTCGCAGCACTCACGAGGCCTTATCTGCAGTCCCCTGTCCTGTTTGGGGTCTCCCCATACAAGACACCAAAATATCCAAGCAAGTCCAAAGGACTGCAAGTGCAAGGGCTGAAGGACCTTTACCCCAGGAAAGCGACAGGTAAGGAGCGCTGTAGTTGCAGCCTACAACTGCACTGAGACAGAGCTGGACTCAGATTCATAGCAAAAGAACAAAGGCTTGTGGCATCAAGGGAAATTCTAATGAGATAAAAGGAAAATATTTGCATGGTGAGAGAGGTTAATTACTGAAACAGATTGCCCAGAGAGGCTGTGGTATCTACTTCCAGGGAGATATTCAAAACTTGAGTGGATGATCTGATTTCAGTATTAGCTCGTCACAGAGCTAGGGCTGGGTTAGACAACCTCCAGCAATCCTGTCCAGCCTCCAGGGCTCTCACAGAATCATTATGCAATAATATATAGCACTTACCTGTTGGAAAAGCAGTTAGTTATTTTGCATAACATTTCCAGATTGGTTTCAAGAAGTATCACTTTGTGACAGCCCTTCTGGAATACTACCCTCACCTTTAACACTTCTTGACTATGTTATAACTGTGAGTGCTTCTACAACAGTAAAATGTCTCAAATTATGTCTTTCAGAAAGACTTCTAGAAAGATTTAGGTTTGCAATAGGCAAAAGCAGTATGGTTCAAAGACACTAAATATTCCTGGATGTATTTACAATACATAGAGATATTTTTCCAACATGTGAAGAACCAAGTCTTTTAGCATTGACACAGAACTAACCATGATGTTCTGTTTTTTAAAAAAACTATCACAAATTACCATTATAATCATAGCATGTGGTGAAACAAAGGGAACTATGTTTGAAACCAAATGCTCAAGTCAGAAAACAGTTCCTAAGTAATGTTTGTGTAGAGATGTCTCAAATGTCAAGAGATACAAGATGAATAAATAGCCAGCCTGTTTTCAGCATCCTCCAAGGGATGCTGAAGCACAGCAGGCTGGCACAGATGCCCCAGACAATTCTCATCTTGTTTCAGTAGACCATCCCACATCTGAGTATGTTTGAAATGCGTGGCAGAATTGGGGACCACAGCCAAGGAGCAGTTCATTGGCAGGAGAGCTCCTGCCAAGAGCAGGTGATAAAATCAGCTGGAGCAGAGCATGTGGCACTGTCCAAGGGATATCTCTGCAGCACAGTCAGGATCAGGTAAGTGTCAAACACCTCCAGGTGTCCCATTGGTTTGTTGGTAGGGTTTGGACAGCTGATGTCAGGTGAAAATAGATCAGCAAGGTTCAGAAAACATCCCAGTTTGGTTGGCTTCACATGCCTGTCTATTTTCCGTGTCTGAATCATGCAAAATCTCTCCTCAGATGGTGCAGGCAAACTCTGAGCAAACTGAAGCAGAGCTGGGCTGGCGAAGGAGGCAGTCTAGACAACACACCACTCACCCCAGATGTTCAGACAGGGACTCAGTGCTTCAAAAGCTGTATGTCCTGCATTAATCACTGCAAACGCCAAATGTGGCCATACCTCATCCTTAGAAATATAGAACAACCTTTTTTTTTTTTTAACCAATATGGCTCTTGAGTCAAGACTCACATTGATATAATATTTATTAGGCACAGAGAATATGGCAGCTTATCTCCTCTGAGTCATTCAGTGAAGTCTTCAGCAGTATAGAGCACTGTAGATGAGTTCCCATTCCTGTGCCCTCAGTTTAGTTGAGTTCAGCATCACATAACAACCACCTGGCACAGAACTCATGTGACAAGAACATAAATGAAATGGCCTTACTAGAGTGCCAGAGCACTACATCCACAAGCAGGAGTTGGACCAGGCACCTTTTGCATAGCCAGGCATCTCAATGCATAGGACAAAGCAGGAGACTTAAAATAATCTTCACAAGTCAGCCAACACCCATGTGTGCCAGCTAAAATCCTGACAGTGACTTGAAAGATTTCATATTTGCAATCCTTCTCCCTCAGATTTCATCTCTCCACCTTTATGACAGCACTGTGAATTTCAATTTCATCTCCCAGGAATTCATTCCTAAATAAATGGTTAATTGAGTGACACATGCAAATCTCATTGCTGCGATGTTCCAAACCCCGTTGTGGGATATTGCACTTTGCAAAGGTCAGGTTAAAAATTAAGGCAATATTAGCTACATGAACAAACAATTCCTTCAGCCAATTCAAGCTACCTGAAGACTGCTCTATTAGATTGTTTTAACACACAAAAGACAATTTTGATTTCCCAAATGGAAATCTTAGAAGCTAAATTTCAGCAGAAAGTTTGCTAATAAAACTTTGATAACCTCTAAAATAAAGACAGTGATACAATAATGATAATATTAGCATACAGTGAAAATAGTAGTAATTTACTGAGACAAAAAAAAAAAAAATAAGACTGTCTCATTTTCTAGAGGTTCTTATATAAAAGTAAAAATACATCTGTATCAGTGACATCCTGCATCTGCTACCAAGAGTGAAGATGATTCTGTAAGGAATTCTTCCAGTGTCTCATCACTTAGCCCTGGCTGGGATCTTCAAGTGTTCTTACACTGGCAGAGACAGTTAAGTGAAATATATATATCAAATAGAAGCACTAAGTACATATAAACCCAGCTTTAAAAGACAAGTAAATCTGCACTGTAATTTAAAAGCACACGAAATAACCGCCTCTGTAATTTGGTCACTGCACTTGCATTTAAGATATAGCAGCATTGACTGTAATGATCTTTCTGTATAAATCAAAATGTCAAAGCCATTGTTATAGGATCTCTGCTATCATCCAGCACTTATTGTCCTCCCCTTGTGTGACAAGTTCTAAAGGAAGATCATTCAAAATACCAAGAGAAACAGACTTCTTACCCCAATGGAATAGAAGTCTTTTCCAGAGGTAAAAAGTTTCCAAAGTTCAAAGCTGATTCCTCAATCATAACTAATCCTGCTTCTTTACCCCCCTTACTTCACAAAATAATGTATCTGGATCACTTCCTTTCCAGATGTGTCCAGAGAGCCCTTTACTATTCAGAAGTCACTCATAAGAAATAATAATAGTCAATGAATAAGGAACGTTAAAGCATGGAAATATCAGGAAATAAGTTACAATTGACATTAAAGATCCTCATGTGCTGGCAAACCAGTGACTTCCCACATCCGCACTCTCTGTTTGAGCTCTCCTCTCTTACACCAGCGTGGGAGCTCCTCTGACTTTCAGGCGAGGCAGAGTCCCAGGCAGAGCTCAGCCCTGCACTAAGTGCCTGTTTCAGAAACAGCAGCGATCACCTCACAGCCTCAACGCTGCCGTGCCAGCAAGGAGTTCTTAAAAATTGTTACAACGTTAAGGATCTTCAGACATGAGTCACTTTTGCTCTTCCAGTCTCACAAAAATATACATAAAAATATGTTTTCCAACAAAACCATTTGTCATTATCTCCACATTTCAGACAACCCCTTACTGGATTTTCATGAACTACAGTAGGAAAGTAGAAGTATCCAGTTATCAAAAATCTAATTCAATAAACCCATGGAATGCAGTTGGTTCAAGTGTGCGAGACTACTTAATTCAGACACTGTAATGGATCACTGAAGTCAGGCTTATTATTGTCCTATTATTACTGTGCACCCAAATACATTCAGATCTATTGCTTGTTATTTCTTGTAAGCACCACAGAACATCTGCTTATAGTTTTACATCTTATCCTCAAAATCAATTTATGAACCTACTGCTGTTCATACTGTTCAGGCTGTTTTTATATTTATTGATCTTATTAGCTATCAAAGTTTTTTAACCATTATTCCATGTGCTGGAGAGTAATATCTCATTAGGGCTGCTTTTATAGTGTTAGAAAGTTGAGTTTCAGGCACAAGCCCCAAAATATTTCCGAATATTTGATGAACCTTCAACAAAGACACCGTTATGCATACTTTTTTTTTTTCTTTTTTAAGTACAGAGAGACAATTAAGAGCTGCTTGTAGCAATTATTCCTGATAGAGACCAACACAATGAAGGACATTAGAATAGCAAGAGCTCTTAAAAAATTTTCCTACCTTATCTGCCATTATCATGGAGGCCCCACCATGAATTCCAAGAATTGGAATAGAAGTCTGAGATGAAATAAAATCCAAAATCTGAGCTACTGCCTCCTGATCAGTGTCATCTCCAAAAACCACTCCATGGATCTTGGTGCCTGACATCAAGTCACAAACATGTGTTATGATGCTTTTAGGGTCAGTCTGGTTCACAAGAAGGGTCACTACATTGATATCAACAGTCAGGTCTGCTGACATTTCCCTGGTCCAGAGAGCTCTGATATCTCTCTCTGTTATATACTTGGTCCTTCCCAGAATCACTGCAATGTTCAGGATGGGATAATTTTTCTCTGCTCCACGAACAAGATCCAAAGGTGCCAGAAGAGCTTGGAGTACCAGGAGAGCACAGCCAATTTTCCTCATCTTTGCCAGCTTTATCCCCTGTAAAAGTGATCACAATGTATAAGAAGAACACAGAGAAAAATATATATACTGTATATCTTCAAAGAAGGTTTTAGACAGAAAGCTTCCGGGCATAATGCAAACTTTAGCAGCTTTTTATAATGCATCCTTCACCTTAGTTCCAAGTCAAGCCTCTTATATCCTATCAAAAACTTGGCTTGATAATGACAGTATTACAGCTGGTCTTCCACGAGCAAGTCAAAAACTGTAGCAGAAGTTCAGAGAAAAGACCCATTAAAATTCTTCCTGGATAGCCAACAAAATTAAAATGACTGACATCATTAAAAAAAGACATTATCATCCTTCTCTTTAACCTTGCTGTGCTAAAATAGGTAAAAGAAATCTTCTTCCATCAGGATATTTTCTGGACATCTATTAAAACTTTAGTCACGGTCTAACAGAGAAAGGCATTTTAGCTTAAAATGAGAGAAGTGAGCCAGAGGTCTGCTGGAAACCCCAGTCCACATACTCTGTACATCTCACAGCATCCTAAACCCATGCTGTTTTATTTCTGAAGATCTCTCCTAGGCAGCTGCTGCTTAAGGAATCCTACTGCATTTCTGGAATAGATTCAAAAGCACAATATTCTGTCTTAATTCTTTTCTGTCCTCTCATGCAGCATTCAGAACTTGAGCATCTCAGAACTGCTGATCTCGGACACAAAGTTGTCCCTGGCGTTGAAGGGGAGGGTGTTCCATAAATGAGCATCACTGCATTGGTTACCTCATGTCTTCACTGAATCTCTGTAGGGGCTGAATATAGACGGAGTAGGATGGGGAGAGAGATGAGCCACAGAAGGGATCTGAACTATCTGAAGGAGGGAGAAGGAGAGCAGGTCTGACTCTGCAAGATCTACCCCTGTTTCTGTGCCCCGAGGGATTTCCACCCCCATAACTGGTTCTCCGCTAGCTGCAAGAAGGGAGTCCCTGTGCCACATAAAGCCAAGCTTGTTGCAAAGCGTCACGCAGAACACACAAGCGGGGCTGTCCAATCAGGGGTGGCATTTTTCACATCTCCCCTCTCATCCTGCCAGCCCTATCTCCATCCTCAGTCAGAGCCGTCTGCTGCTGAAACACACAGCCAGACGCGGGTCTGCAGCATCACCACCTCCTTTCGGGGCACGCAGGGAGACGAGCGCCGGGCAGAGCATTTAACTGCACATCAGTGCCCCCGTGCCGCCCGATCCACTGCGGGCCAGGCTCCCACCAGCGGAGGCACGGAGCGCGGTGGAACAGCAAACCGAAGTGCCCTGGCTTCCCCCGAGCCCGAGGAAGGCTCAGGGCCCCCCCGAGCCCCCCTCCCCCGCTCCGAGCCCCCCGCGGGCACGGCTCTCTCTGCCCGCGCTCAGCGGGCCCGGGAGCGCGCCCCGGGAGCGCGCCCCGCCGGGCCGGCCGCGGCGCGAGGGCGCCCCCCTGCGGGCGCGGGGCCGCACGTACCCAGCGCCTCAGGAGACGGAGCGGCGGCGGCTGCCGGAGGTGCCGGTGCTGCTGTCGGTGTCGCTGCAGGACATGTCGCGACCGCGGGCATGTCGCGCCCCTCGCTGCCCGGGCTCAGGGGCGGCCTCCGCGCCGCTGGCCGCACGCGTGATCCCCGCCGCAGCCTGCGAGCGACATGGCATCCCGGGAGGGCAGCTACGTGGACAGGGAGACAGGCAAGGGGGGGCTGGACACGGGGGGGGACGGGACGGGACAGCGCGGGGAGAAGAGGAGACGAGGAGAAGCCGTTAGTCAGGTTGCAGGTTTGACAGGAGAAACAGAAATATACTTCGATCGCATGCGGTGTGTGAACGGAAATAAAGTGACAACACTCAAAAGTTCCCCCCTTCACTTAAAACCGGATTTCAGCTCTTTGCTAAAGCAGCTCTGTCAGCCCACAGCCGTCCGGGATACGTCCCTCATCTTATCCAGGTCAGGAAAATCCTGGGCTCCCAACTGCCCGTTTGCTTCCAAGTGAGATGGACGGGTTTGGGCTCTAAGGGAAGAGATATCCAACTCGGGAAGCGCAGCTAAAAGCAAACTAATTATCATGATCAAGGGCAGGAGTTTTCTTGGCAGGTTCAAAACAAGCATAACCTTAAGCATAACTAAAGCGGTGTGGGATAAAGCTCTTTCAGCTCCTGAAACAGAACAGCTTCATTCCCAATTTACCATAAACAAACCCGGGGAGACACTACAGCAGAGCCCTCCACGGAATGCTCGATTGCTTTGGTTTTTTCATTCACAATTCCCAGTAAATATGCATGAAGACAGTTCTTCAAGCAACCCCAGCTCTATGTAGGACGCTGGCGCGCCAGGCAAAGCAGCCGGCATTCCCTAACTGGCCCTCGGTGCTGGCGGGGAACTCGGAGCCGGCACCGCCGAGAGCCCTGCGCGGCACCCGGGGCTCCGCGCCCCTGCCCCGGAGCTGGGCGCGATCCGGGCTCCCCACAAAGGCGATACTTACTGCATTCTCCCTCCACATAGTTCCAGTTTAAAGATCCTCAAAGTCATTTCAGTAGATGCCTTTGCAAACAGCGAAGTGGAAAACAGGTTCCTTAACGCCTGGATTTCATCCTGCAACTTGTTCCCACCGCAGTAAATAGCAGCCCGGCAGCTCTTTATCGCTTGAAATCCCGCATGATCAAGTTTTAGCAGAGCCATCGCAACCGAGATTCGCTCTTTACTTTTGGCAGGAGGCATTTAAGCATCTTCATCTTTATTTTTTTTTTTCTTCTCTTTTTTATTTTTTTCTCCTCTTCCCTTTTTTTTTTTAAATTGCGATCTTGCCGCAGCAGTTCCCCAGGACGGCAGGCACGGAGCCCCCGCGCTGCTCTCGGCTCCTTGGAAGCGGCGGGGACTGGCGGCACGGGCTCCGGGAGGTGCGGCGGGCTCCACCCGGGGCCGCCTGCGCGGCGCTGCGGGCTGCGCCCGGCCTGCTCCGCTCCGCCGCCCCCGGCACCGCCGCCCTTGCAGGGGCGCAGCTCACGGCCGCCCTGTCAAACAGAGACCAGCCGCGGATACTTTGAAGGCTTCTCCCCCACCCCAGCCCACCCCCCCCCTCCCGCCCCGCTCTGCTTGCACAAGCACCAGCGAATGAGTCAGACGCAGGCAATCGGGGGAGGGGGTGTCAGATCTGGGGGAACGGCGAGAACACCGGGTTTGGGGCACAGGAGTGGCAAACTCGAGCGCTCTCCCCGCAGTAACATCCCCAGCTAAAGGTTGGTAGCCCGGGAAACCCTGGAGTGTTCTCCTTTTCCTTGATGCAGGCGCTGTCAACCAGAAATCCCTGCCGTGGTGCTCAGGGGAATGAATGTGGAGCAGCAGCTTACACACTAAAAGCAGCCCTAAAAGCTCCAGACAGCAGCCAAATATCACAAAAAAGCTCTGTAGAAGTTGGCTCCATCTGGGTATCCCTGCTGCTCCATCCTCCTTTCCATTTCAAAGCCTGGAGCCTGTATCTCCATCTCCCACTCCCCTCTCACAGCTCTGGTGTCAGACCCACCTGCCCTTAGTGCAATGCTTGCCTCCCTGCCCACACCACAGCCCACCTACATCTCCCTCCACCACACACTACTGTGCCTTCTCCATTGCTCTCCTGCTTTTTCCCTTCCACCATCCTGCTCCAGCTGCCACAACTTATTTGGTTTTGCACAAATGAATGTGCCAGCTAAGTACCACAGAGGGACGGCCTCTTCCGTGCTCCATCCTTTACAGCCATGTTCCTTCCTACACTGAATACTTCAGAGTAAGGCAAAGTCACACATTTTGACAGACCCCCCACTCCTATGCCAGAGGAAACTTTTGGGTTCCAATAGGATAATGCCAAGTGTTCACCTGCTGATGGTTGCTTTTCACAACATTAAGACACAGAACACCAAAAAATCTCTCCCAAAGACATTTAACAACACATCAGCTTTACTGCTCTTGACAGTCTCATCATTGAATTCCCTGATAGGCCTATGCCTGGGGTTTTTTTTCCTCCTTTGAAAGATCTCACCTCCTAACTTATTTAGGGATTACTTCCTCAGACATTACATTAGTCTTTCTAAGCAAAGCAATTAAGCAGCTTCAACTGCCTTTTTTTTTTTTTTTTTAATGTTTGATGTTTTAATGCATCTCTGCATTTCACCCTGGATGAACATTTTCCCCCTGTAAATATTACAGTGATGTTTGTCACGGTTACTGGAGATGAGGTTGCAGTTCCATCTTTGTGTAAGGGTTATTTCAGTGTTATCATTCAGAAGATTTACTGGAACAGCAGCAAAAACAGATTCAAAATCCTCAAGTGCAAGTGAAATTCACAATGGTAAAAAATTGCAGCTCTAACATTAGCCTATGTTTAAAACATGAAAAGGGACATGGTGGTTTTGGGAAATACTTAGTATACAATATACTGTGTACACTAGACTGAGTCTATTGGTGTGAAATACAAGAAATACCCACATTTTCTAACTTTGGACACTATTGATTTTCATTAATCTAAATTTAGAAAGAGTTTAGCGTTATTTCCAAATATTTTTCCTCAATTACTCTCATAAAAGTTTTTGAAATATCACGATAAAACAGTCCAAATTTACAAATTAAAATTAGAACAGAATATATTAAAAGTTTGTGCAAACAAAGTGTGCTTAATCTTGGCAATACATATGCAGTCTTCCCAAAAGCTTCGCCAAATTCAAGTAGATTACTGCCTCCAGAATTGACCAAATGCTGCAAAATTAAGACTGCTGCTTTAATTCACACTCCATCTCTAGGTTTATTTGCACAGTTTTAAATTAAAGAGCTGCAAACCTGATAAGAAGTCAACTTCACTAAGCAGAAACAAGAAAACAAAACCTGCATTGAAGTGCCTAAGTCTTGTAAATTTTGTGTAAGGGAACACTTACTTCAAAAGCACTGTAAGAAACACTAATATCCCTGCACGTGGGGCACTCAGCATCTTCCTGGATAACATTTATTCTGGAAAGCAGGTGGATTTATCCCTAAATGATTGCCTTCTCCACATGAGCAGCTCTGCACTCTTCTAAAAGCAGCTACAACACAAGTTCAAGAAGTTTAGAATCACGCATTCTGAGGATATTTTCCACCTGAAGTTTCCCTACCAGGCCTGCCTCCTTACATAAACATGTATTTAAAGGTCAGGAACTTTCTTCATACTCTGTTCCTTCTAAAATAACATCAAATTACAAAAAGGTTTCCTCTTTCTGAAAATGACCTGTTGCAGAGAGCACTTGCCAACAGAAACAAGCAGCCAGATTATCAGGTACAAGCAGTGTTTCCATGGGCTGGCACAAGGCAGATTTCTGTCTCTGTCACTGAGTCCTTAGGGAGTGACACTAACTTGCTATTTGCTTTACTGTACCAGCTGAAAGATGTTTAACCTCAGAATGTTAGACAGCTAAATTAAAAGTCAAATTAGACCTCCAGATTCCAGAAAACAACTCTATAATATTCCTCTTGCTTTTAGAAAGTGCAGTTAAGTAAGCTAAGTATAGCTATGCTCTTTAAAAAAACAAACTCTTCTCATGAAATGACACCAAAATTAATTTAAAAATACTATATTAGAGGTCCCATTATTGCCACTCTACTATCAATAGAGGCAGTCCTCTTTGTAGTCTTCTCTGCAAAAGTTTAAGACAATTTGAGAGATCTCTCAAACAAATGGCAGATTTCTTCAATAATCCTTGCTATATGAAAACTCCATTGCAACAACTTCCTAAGTTTAATGAAACAAAATGGTAATGAGATATTACAGGCTAGGAAGAGAAGCTCACTTGGAAATCTTTCTGAATTTAAAAATCCTTTCATTCCAGCAATAAACTACTTTTACATTTAGGTACTATTGCTGTAACTACTAACAACTTATTTATATACTTTTTATCTTCCACCAATATCTGAATTTCACCTATCCTGACAAATGTGTCCAACAGGAATCAAAAGTGACATTGATGCAAAGTCATTTTTCAGTACCACACAGGATCAGGTCTGAAATGAAACCACTTGACTCCAACAAAAACTTAATGCACAGCAAACAAGGATACAGTAACATAAATTTACTCTTGGGAGGCTGCAAAGTTACTTACATGCTAAATGAAATCAAAGTAAAAATGGGAAAGAATTCAATTGTTTTCAAAGTTGCTAAAACATTTTGTCACAGATGGCCCTCTTATTGAAAACTGGCACAGCTCCTCATTTGGCAGTGCTCTTTCTTGCACAATTTACCAAGTCATGCATGAAATGATGGCCTTAAGCTACTCTCAGTTTTGCAAAGGACATGAGCTAGCTGCCATGGAAAAAAAGAGGAGGCAACATCACTGAGTGGAGCTTGAGGCTGTTACAGCACTTCAGCTTCTCTGCAAACAACCCCCAGCAAGTGAGGGAACGCCCCAGGGACTGCTCAGCCAGAATTGCCCCTTTTCACCTCACCTCTGATTATCAGAGCTCTTCAGGATTCACCAGGATTGTGTCTCTGCCTCTTTTGTAATAATTTCCCATATCAAATTAATCTTCAGATGTATTTCCAAACTCTTCTCTGCAGCTCCCAAGAGGCATTCTTTTTTAGTCAAATCTAACTCTAAGGGTCAAAACAGAATTTCATGATGAACTTTGTACTTTTTAATTAAGGCAGCTCCATTAACAAAGATCTGTGTCACAGCAATGCAGTCCTGTGAAGACTGTGTCAGTACCAATCCCATTACACACTGAACTGCCTGTTCCCTGGGCTACAGGGAACTGAATCAGGTAAATACTAGTTTAAGACTGCCTCTCTTCTTCCCCCACTGCACTCCTCCATCAGAAATTGGGAAATATTGGTATATTTCTAATAAAATCTTCTGGGAACACCCAAGGAAACACCTGCCCATTGCATGGCCTGTACAGCTTATTCATTAGTGCCTACAGCAGTAAAGGAACAGTCAAAAATTGCCACTATTTATTTAGGGACAAAATATGATCTCCTAACCCTCACTGAATTTAGTAACTGAAGCAGTAAGCCTTTTAAAATACCATTTGAATCCTCCTCTTCAGTCACCCTAAGCCACACAAATCTGCCTCATGTATCTATTATGGACAGCATGATGAGCCTCCCAGACAAGCAGTTACTACCTTGTATTAGTCCACCTAAAGGATGCTCAGATTTTGGAAGTGTATAATGACAGCAGCAGTTTTGCTCTTGCCTCACTTGGAATGCCTTGTGTGTCCCCACATTTGAGATGGTCTACCTTTATCTACCTTTATATGGATTTTATATACCTAAAAAGACCCCTGTGTATATAGCTGTTGTATATTTTCAAATTTTTACCAAAAATTGGTTGCAATTAGAGATTACTATAATTTTGATCTTTTGATGAAACAACAAAACTCATGTATTAGGTCATGTATTATTCAAGGGGCTAGACAGACTTGTTAAGTTGGAAAATAATAATTAGGAAAATACCCTATAAATTTTTAAGACAGGTGAGCTACTTGTCTTTACCAATATTAGTATTACTTGTAAAACAAACTTTCATGGAATATTATGTTATTTTATATAAAATTTCTTTTAACATGAAAAAAATTACTACTTATGACTGATAAGAGCCAGTAGTGACCCCTCACACATTGTTCATTGGCAGAACTTGTTTGCTAAAAGAAAGTTGTACTGAGTGGGAAGCACCAAGATGCCTACACTGCATCTGCTTCTCAGTGCTTCACTAAGCAAATTCTTAGGGAGTTGAGACTTTTCTAAATCTGGAAAATCAAATTTAGTAAAGGTCAGTGGAAGCTTCTTATCAGCGCAAAGTTGCCTCAGCTCTAGCTGGAAGATATTTTTAAGACGAGTAGTATTTTGCTCCCTGCATCCAACCCATCTCTCAATTGAAGGCACTGGCTCTATTAAAACTAGGTGCTAAAGGCTTATGAGACATCTGAGCCAGTAGGAATAGATCCAAGATAGAAAAATCCCCCTTGAACTTAAATTACAGTTCCACATGATGAGTCAGAGCCTTCTGTCACCTATTTCTGCCATGCAGGCTACATGGCTTTTGTTCATATACAGGAATGCTATTGAGCCACTTGAGTATGAGTTTTCTTTAAAGTGCAATTATCATGGTGCTTCTAGGTCCTGCATTTTATCTGCTCTTGCTCCAAAGGAACCCTGTTTTTTGCTTTCTGTAGAAAGAATGCCTCTTGCTTTTCCCTTCCCAAATTCCAGGCTGTAGTGATAATAATCATAACTGTGATTACTAGCAGATCTAATTAGTTTCATTTTATTGTATCTTCAAACCTTGACTTAATCTCACTGGTGGAAACAATGAGCAATTCAAAGGGGCTTTTAAAATAAAATAACATATTAAAACACATTTGTCTCCTACCTAAAATGCAGGCTTAGCTTACCCAGGTGACTACATTTCTAGGAACTGATATCCAAATCAATTACCATAGTTCTGAAATGTCTTCCCAAGAAAAGCAAATGCTATTTCGCCTACTTCTAAACTCTTGTCTGACTGATGGGTAGCTCTGAAACCTAAAAAAACTGGCTTCTGCTTCTTAGGGCAGGGGAGGTCAAATTGGATGGAAGAAGGAAGGATTCAAAGGTTTTTTTTCAGGTTGCTAGAAACACAGGAGTTGTCTGCTCTCTTCTCTACTTGCAAGGTTACTCATGGAATTAATCCTTAGGAGGAGACATGCCTTTTGTTTGTGGTGGTTTCTTTATGGTCAAAAGATACAGGGTTAAAGAGGTCTTTTCTCAAAAAAATTACTGTCAAGAATCCTATTTTTCCCTCCTCTCCTGTCCTAATGGAACAAAAGAAAATCGTTCCTGAATGAATTCTGCAAAGACAGGTCAAGGACTGGGAAGCTCCTGGTTCTTCAGGTGACAGAATATATTCAAAGTTGCTTTGAGAAAGATTTTGAGTTCAGAGGCTGAAATTAAGTGGATCCTATAGGTGGGAGCCTCAGTTACACCTGGCAGGAGGATGCTGACTGCAGAGCTGGCTTGCAGTGTTGATGCTCTTGATCTTTCCAAGCTGGGTCAACATTCAAGACAGTTCCACCCACATTCAATGACATAAGTAACTTGCACTAAGATTTGTGTTGTTTTGGTATTTGAACATAGATACCTAAATGCATTTTAAATTTTTATGCACATAGGTGCATCCTCTCTGATGAACTCTATAATAGTAATTAAAAAATATAAAAAGAAAAAAAAAGTTGTTTTTCCAAATAAAGAGTCTTCTGTGATTTACTGGAATGACTTCATAAATGTGACTTCATTAAAGCAACTTAAAAGGATACAAATTAAATCTATGCTTACATTAATGGCATTCTTTGCATTGAGACCAACTACTTTTTTAAATACCATCTGCTAAACAAGATCTGATATATCAACACAAGTATTTAACTTCTGAAACTCATGAGATAGTCAAGTACATGCTCAAGTATATATTTTGAACCATAAATATCCTGGTTTGTTTTACCTGACCATGTACATACAATACAAACATTCAGCAACATTCAAACACATGCAGGATTGGAGGTTTTAAGCAACAATTATATATAAGAAGCATCTAAAAAATATAAACATCTGAAGTTATTTCACTAACTTTTTTTGAAAAAAATCAGCACCAGAGCCACTTTCTGGAATTAATATACAATTGCTTAATTTTTACAAGCCAATTAACTGTAATCTCACTCGGCAGACGGCTGTATGCTATCTACCCTCACACAACTATTTCTGTTCCCACCAGTCCTTTCTATCACACAGATTCCAAAATAACTGTGATATATGTAGGAACAAGAATATTGCTCCAGTTTAAAGCCTGCCAGATCTTATCTTTCATCTGCAAAGATCAGACAGATTTCTTGCTTTCTTGATTTTAGCCAGAAAGCTAAATGATGGAAGATAACCAAAAAGACAAGACTTTCTTTTTAGACCGCCTTGCTGAGTGGGGAACAAATGCCCTGTTCCAAGGTAGACAACACAGGACAAGGGTTCAGGAGCTACTCCATCTGTGTTTACCTTGTATTGCCTTCACCTTTACACAGACTCTCCTATCAAAATCCGAAAAATATTAGTATTTGCAGGACAAACAGCATTTTCTTAGGCAGTATCCCAAGGAGCAGATACTGAATACTGTATCTATATTCTTTTAAAAATCTCAAGACATACTGGGTTTATATTCACCCCAAGTGTTAAAGTAATAACCACTTAACCTTAGTGATCTCACTGTTGTCCTAGCTCACAGATTTGTTTCATGGTTCCAAGCTTTCCTTGACACAAGTCTGAAAACTTGAAACATCGTATTTTTTACCAACTGACTTTTCATCTGCACTGGTTATAAACATTCATCCTTGAACACAGGTGGAAGAGCTGTTCATCCCAAACATTTCAAGGTTCAAAAACAAAATGAAAAGTAGACTCGGTGTTTACTCTTAGCAGAATTTTCAGCTTTCATTCTTACCCCAGTCGAACAAAAAGTTTTTTAATAACATTAATTCCTAGACTGCTGTTTACTCCAGGAGTAAGTTATAAGGTTGAAAGGGATGAATTTTTTTTGTCCAATGTCTTCACTAGCACAACAGCAGTTGAGTAAACAAAAGTGTACATTACTCCCTGAAGTTCAACTAACTGCTAAGTTAAACCTCGTATCAAGATGATCAATTAAGGCACTTAGACTGTTGAGAGAGGAAAGCCTAAGCAGGAATAAAGCTCAGTTTCTAGAGATAAGTGAATAGTATTTTCTCAGATTGTTTTCCAAAGAAGTTAATTTTATAAATGTGAGGAATAAACACACACTAGATCTGACAAATCAGCACAGATGTGGAGCCTTTGATTTTATATATAGATCCATAAAAGACTTATAAGACTAGCTTATAATAAGTCAAAATTCTAACTGAACTTATAAACATTATAGTATGAAGCATTCAATTTCTAAAAGAAAGACTAAAAGGGTAATAAACTTCTTCTTTAAAAGGCAGACAAATGATTAATCATCTATAAATTCTGCAGATATTTTAGTGATAAACTGCACCAAGGGGTTTACTGCAGAAAGGAATTGTTTCCCTTATATTTCTTATACCAAGATTACTTCTTGTGTACTCCTGCAGAAAAGGGCATGGGTCATTACAATCTGATTTAATATACGGTCTGATTTGACAGTTGTTCACTTAGCCCAAGATGCAGACTCAACCTAAAAAGCCATGTCTCCAACCATGCCCTGCGGCAGCTAAATAAACACACTAACAAGTGTCACACACAGATACATCCCAGTGACTCCAGAGAATGCAGAGAACACAACACATCCTCCAGAAGGACGTGCACACTGAAGGACTGTGCATCCATCACCTCTGGAGCACGTGATTGCTAATCTAACTACATGAAGTCATGGCTATTCTTAGCATCGAGTACGTCACCGTATAAAATGCTCCTCTTCAAGTGTCATATGCTCAGGATAATTTACTTCATTCACAAGAGCTTCTGAATAGTTAAAGCTCTGGCTAAATCCCAAAATTCCTCTATGACTACTCTTATCAAGCTGAACAGCATCCCAGTGTTCGACCTCCCTCTGAGAAAAGGAAAGGGAACAGCAGGATATAATCCACTCCCTAAAATGGATGGAAAGATGGTCTAAAAGTCAAAGGATGTTAAAACTACTCAAGGGGGACAAAAAGCAGCTCCATACATTGCCTTGCACGGCAATTACCTAACAAATGCTGCACGTCACCCAAGAACAGCAGCCTTGCATAAGCACAGAGCAACTGCACGCTGTACCTTTTCTATAGGAAAGGTAAACTTGACTCCAGCCAGCTATTTCAGCAGTTACCATGCCTTCCAACTGCAGCACAGGGATGACTAAGCTCGTTAAAATTGTCTTCCGTAAAGGTTGCCTATAGATTCATTGGAACTAATTCCACACAGTGAGAATTCTTCCGTTCCTATGCGGCGCAAACGCCACTCCTCAAGTCTCTTACACTTCTGTAGGCAGCAGTGAAATGATTCACTGAGACCCTAAATTGTGCTCAAATCAAACACTTCACATTGTCTCAGGCTAAGTTTAAAATCCAGGCCTGCAACTGTACTGCATTTTCTCAGTTGGATCTAGAACATTCATCTATAATGTTTCCTGGCTGGACACTTCAGTTTAAATCCTGTTGCATGAGCTAAGGAAAAATTCTCTGTCAAAAAAGGATGTTCAGAATGATATCAAACATATGGCTGGGGCATATTCGTCCTCAGAGCAAAATTCTAGCCAAAATATAGAAAAATTCCCCTCATCTGTACTAATATTTTGAGAGAATCAGTTGGATAGAACATCAAGGAAAACAGATTATTCTAGTCAATGGCATTATTTTGAAAAATAAAGTCTATCCTACATTAAATAGTCCAAAGCTACATTAAGCATAAGCAAGTTATTTCAGTTTGATTCTACTAGAATGGAAACTACATTCAGAACTGGGTTGAAGATTTCCAGTGCACAGATATATTTATATTGTTTACACAAAAACTATTTGAGAAGCTATCCACATAGTGTCCACATCAAATTACTTTGTCAAGGTATGATCTGTAACTACTCTTGAGTCATTAGCATGCAGCCTTGATTACTTAGTAGGCATCTAACCACAGGAAAGGAAAACAAATCACATTACCTCGTGCTGATTTAAAAATTGTTACTGGTGTAATGTGATGTAAACTGACAATGCATTACAGATCCAGCACTGCATTGCATCAGAGGTGGAACAAGCAGGGAAAGAAACAGAGCTAAGAATAGCACATTTAACCCTTCAGAGACAGCCACAATAAGCAGCAAACATAAATTAGGCAGAGCATAGATAGCACTGAAGAAATCCCCTTATTTAGGTCTTTACCAGACTAATCTGCTGGGGCATGGGAACATTTATAGAACATAACAGCCATGCATGCAGTCACAGCATGTGTGCACATGAACTGCCTTCCAGTATTGTGAAGTGCACACACAAGCAAAACAAACACACGATGCTTCCCTCCTCCCCTCATATTGGTAAAAAACTACATCTCAAACGCTTTCTGAATAAACCAACATTTCAGTTGGAGTTTGGAAGTGTTTTGCTTTGTCAAATGCAGCACTGGGATTGCTTTTGTTCTCCTGATGCTTTTCTAATCAGTTTGTGAAGGCTGTGGGCATATTCTCTGACCCCTATCTACTTAAGAGCATTCTAAGTGTGTAAGTAGAGCTGTATCGTCTTTGTCTTTAAAAGTTTACAATTACATCACTGTCATAGCCTGACTGCAAATTTCTGGATGAAAGTAAAAACAAAGGAGAGAAAGCAGGTACAAAAAGAGTATCACTCTCCTTTCCTCTCCACCCAGGGCTCAAGTAAGATTGTTCAGGTTTTGGCTGCCACTCCCAAAGTCGTATCTGAGTTTGTATTTTCATTCTCATTCTATATAATTTTTAAATTCATGTGATTTTTCCGGTATGAAGTTTTGAAGACAAACCAGAGGTATAGCCAAAGCAAGCTGAGTCTCACTGAAATACAGGCTTCAGCTATTTCACATTTTGTGTTAGTGCCATCACTTTTGATGAACCAACTCCTTGTATGACAACACAAACAGAAGAATCTTTTTACCAACCACTTTTATGCCACTGCCTCAGCACTGGGACCATGGATTAACTCCAATGGGTTTGAATTTGCACCTCAGTCCTGAAAATTGCCATCCTTTTAAATAGGTGAAAAGGCACTAAGTGGAAGGGAAAGATGCTACAGCACATGGCCAGAACCTAACCTGGCTATAACTCCTAACTTTTCCACATCACTTCCTCCTCTTCCAGCAAATGAGCATTTCTCTGTGTGTAATCCATGTGAACCAAGTTTACCCTGCCTTTACAAAAACATTTAAAATTTATGGCTCAGAGAAGCAAAGTGATCTCCGTGCAAAAGGACAGAAAAGAAAAAATTTATGTGGAATTTTCTCTAACTAGAGATATGTTCCCCACTTGTTGTATTTCAGCATCTCACAATCTCTTAATATGGTTATCCACAAAACTCTTGTGATGGAGAAAAGGAGCAAATGTTTTTCCATCAGCTTTCTTGGTGATGAGTCAGTCTCCTTTTTCCTCAGCTTCTTTATCCTTACATAATATTACAGAATAATATAGAAGTGTTCTATTTCCCATCAAGGAATATCTTGCATGTTTTTAAACACATTAAAGCAGATTTACTTTGAAGCTTTGAATTGTTTGTAGCTTCCCCCAAAAGAAGCACTGCAAATATTGCTGTGTAAATGAAGGATATTTTCAGTTCAGTGGTTAATGCAAGATAGGAAAACAATTTTGTACACTTTAAACCAAAACTTGACTTTGAAGGAAATGCTGGGATATTAACCTTTAAATGGCTATCCAAGCAAGATAACATTGTTTCAAAAACATCAGATGAAAATGATTTATGTCACAACTGGACAATTTAAACAGGATTAAACAGCAATATAATAACTTTGGCTGACCCAAATCTGTATCTACTGAATAAATAAGTGGCCAGGAAAAAAAGTATGTCCTAGTTCTACTCATAAGTAGAACACATTAAGAACTTTTTTCTTTATGTACCCCTTTTACTGTCCTGACTTCTCAAGGAAAGTGCTGATCCTGTAGGATCCCAGCACATCCAGAGAAGGCTCCTCTGCCTTCCTCATTGAGTATTTTGAGGAGATCAGAGAGAGGATTAATTGTGTTAAACACTGAAAGTACACCATAGCATTTATCTTACAGGCCTTACCACCTGGGAGGGCAATCTCTATGCACTGACTATTAAATACCTTTCTCCATCATGGCATTGTTTGCAATGTTAACCACTACGTCTGATATCAGAGAGTATGAGTAAACAAAAATTGCACTTAAAAATGTATTAGTAGTCTAAGGAACTTAGTTTAAATCATAAAAATATTCCCCAATAAATCCTGTTTGAATGAATATGTCAGATCCTATGTCCCAGGGAAAGAAGGCATAATTTGTACAGAATTTCAATAGACAATGAGCACCATGTAAAAACCTCAGAGCAACAGGAGCAATGTCATCATAGCAAGTTCAAATTTTGAAGAAAGTACGCAAAGGGAAAAGAAATTCAACATTTTATTTTAATTAGCATATACACACTTTTAATAGAGACCTAATAATAGAGACCAGCAACTCTAAGATGCAATAACCTCTTAATTACAGAGGGGGCACAAGATTGGTTTATTTATAAGATTACCATGCATATGTACAGCACAAATGAATATTTTTAATTGTTGTGATGCATAATCACAAGAAATTTATCTACCAGTGAGCAGATTTTCATTTTATGTAGTGACACTGTAACAGACCAATATAAACTGAAGGAGGTCAGACAGACATTTCTGCTCTTTGAAAGCTGTAACAGTAGTTGTAGATGTCACCATTCCGCACAAACTGAAAATGCAAGACTGAGCCATAAGGAACTACCAGTGCTTAAAGCTGCTTGAGAAGGTCTGTACAGGTTCACTTGGTAAAGAACAGTTTGTTTTCAACTCATGAGGTGCTGGCTATTCTGTTTGTATAATGGATTATTCCCCCCCTCCATACTCAAAAAGCTGCATTTAGGGCTTTTTGTTTGTTTGTTTTGCCCTAGTTTCATTATTATAAATTATTGCATTTGAATCAGCTTTTGACCTAGATCCTAAAAAATGGATATTTCTAAGCAAGGATTCAGAGCTCACATATTCTCAGTGACAGCCACAATTCTGGGACACAAGCTTAGATTAATGCAGAGAGGGGAGAAAAGTATTGGGAAGTAGGTAATGATATTTCTTCCAGCTAATCTGAAACCGAAAGGGACAATGAGCAAACACAAAAACCACTAGACTTGTAATGAAAAAACAGGCAAAACCAGTAAATCAGCTGTACTAAATAGCTAAAGTCCAGAATGCTGCATTCAGGGCCAGAAGAAATATCTTTGCTCAGCAGGAATGAGAAAAGGTCTACAGCAAGAACCTCCTGTTTAAAAAACATAAAGCACATACAACTCATTTTCAGAACTAACAGGATAGCAGAAAGTCACTCATCTAATGCTTTGTTCAGAAGCACAAATTTCATCAGCTAAAAAAAGTCAGTTTCCACACAATCAGTCCCAATACCCAGCAGATAAAACAGATGGGTCACTGGCCATTCACAGCCCATTTCCATGATATGCATTCTCGTGGTCTATAAATAACCGAGTAGGGACACCTGCTTCCTGGCAATGCAGAAGTGCCTGTGTTCTTTTCTACTTTCATCATGTTCATTATGAATAAGGATAAAAAAGATAAACACAATTAAACAATAAAACCTTTTCCTTTCCAAGATAACACATATTCTGCCACTCCAGCCTCAGTACAAGCAGCCAACATGTACCACCCATCACTTGACTGAAAACTGTTCATCTCCCAAATTAAACATACTCTGAGGGAATTCGTATTGGGGGGATGGGGTTATTTTATTTGCATTGTATTTCTCCTGGTAATTGCACTGAAATCACTACTAAACTGCAACTTATCCTTCAAGTATGCATATTCATTCTACTAAGAGTTACTTGCTTTGTTGTTTAAAATTTTAAGTTAGAAAATGTAATTTGGTAAAATAAATAAATAAATTGGAGAGTGACTCTGGCCAATGAATTCATTCCTTCTGAAAAACCCATAGGAGCCACCGGGTAGGGTAAAACGATGGATAATTTCTGGTGGACCTGCCAAAGGCAACTGTGGCCTTCTGTTGTGGACACGAACAAGCTGGTAAGGCAACCTGCTCTCGCAGGATTTCATCGTTTATTCCATTCCAAACAACTCATCCATGTGACATTTGTGAACAATAAGCGTAAGAGCACATGAAATCCACTGAGCACAGGCAATTGGAGGAGCAGAAGAGATTTCTGCTACTGAATACTTCAATAAAGTGTTTCAGCTGGGCATGTCCCACAGCTGCATGGCCCAAGAGCCAAGAGGTAATATTCTTTCACAATGCAGACAGTCAGCACTATGTGCCAAAAGCCATTTCTATCTTCTTTATTTCTTTTATTCCAACCACTCATACCTTTTCTGCAGATCTGGATGAAGTAACTCCTCCCTCTCAAGATTTACAACCTCAAAACCCATCCGCCCTCCTTCAAGCATCTCACCTCCCACCCAAACATCATCTTTTTGCTTTGTTTACTTTAGATGCATTTCTTTCAAACTCCCTAACATGTTTTCATTATGAGCTAATCAGCTTCATGTTCCCTTTGGTTTGTTTTCTTCTCCCAGGCTTTCTCAGTATCTACCTACGTTTCTCGCTTGATAACAGAAAGAACATACCAGAAATTTCTCAAAAAGGCTGCTCTTCTGGAAAATAAATGTTTCCATAGGGAATACCAGCTCTAATTTAAAAAATAAAAGAAAATGGTTTATCTCCATGCAGAACATGAAAAAAAGTAACACAGTCTGGAATCAAATTATGCAAAATAAGAAAGCTTCCTGTCTTGCTATACCAACAGTTAACTACAACTTGAAAAGAGAAGAAAAAAGGAGGGCCTAGGAGGGAATAATCAAAATCCACACATCCCATGCAGTCAGGAAGAATTTAGTCTTCACTAATGACTCATGCGAGTGTCCCTAATCCCACTCTTGCCTCCTTCTTCAGCGTCCTGTGTACTGCATCTGTTACATGCATTTTATGAATTTTCTTAAGTAGAAACTTACTTTCTAGCACATATTTATAAAGTTAATATGCAAATAAATATAAATGCATCAAACAAGCTGCAGGTGACTATTTCCATTTTTTCTTCCCATTTTGCAGCAGAAGTTGCCCTCAGACAAATCTGTCACACACAGCCAAAGTCATTTCTGTCATCATTTGGGCTATCAGCCTGATTCCATGCAAAATTAAGTGACAATGCAACTAAAGCCCTTGAGACTAACTAAGAGTTTAAGAACAGCCAGCATACATTCATTCATGCCACCAGCAATGGCATTAGACCAACTAGGAGTCACAGACTAATGCTCTTCAACCTGCAAGGAATTTTGGCCAAGATCAATAGCAATACCTTATATTACAAAATATGAGCTTGATTTTTCTGCTTAATTGTTTGAGTAACAGAGTCATTTATGAAAGGACAAAAATTACTGTTCTATTACCAAAAAAAACCAAAAAACAACCCCAAACTTGTGTCTCCACACTGACTAATAATTATATCGAAAATTTAAATGCTCAGATTTTCATAACTGCAAAGCATGAATGTCACAGTTAGCAGTCAGGTCAGGTAACTGTGATTGCTGTACACGTTCCTGGGTCCAGTACTGATTCAGCAGCACTAGAAAACATTTATTTATCACTAAAGCAGTTGGGAGACAGGTATAATGAACCATTTTAATTAACACTTATTCATCACTACAACATAGATAAAGCATTTTCAAAGGTTTATTTTCCAGCTCTGAATGAGTTCATTTTTAATGATTTCTTCAGCTTTTCTAAATTAATTTAAAAGAATTTCCAACCTATATTTAATATCCTGTCCTTATGGCCACAGCTGAAATAATGTTTTAGAATGCAAGATGGATGCTGACCTTCAGTGAATGGTGGTGCTGAGCATTGCCCAGGTGCATGATTCACACCACAGACCATTCTGCAGCTGGATTTACATTGCTTCTGTGCAATGCAAGGGACACACACAGTAAACTGCCACTGACTAATGGGCAGTTTCTCTATTTTATTCGCAGGAGAAGTAATAAAGCAAAAGGGAATTAATCTGCATTGCTCAAGGATTTTACTCCCTAGCTGACTTCTCCTCTCACTTGGATGCACTTACCTGTATGCAGAGGTACCAATAAAGCAAAGCCTCTGGAAAAAGTTCATGAATATTACAGGTGCCACAACCAAGCTCAGTAACTGATAAAGCAAGAGACACCTGAGCACAAATCTCTACTTCAGACCCATCCAGACCAAAAAAATATTAGGAACACCATTTAGCAGTGTTTCTATTTTTGCAATGTAAAATCTGAGGCAGTTGAAGTCAGTATTTCAAATCGGAGCTGCTTCTCAAATTCGATATAGATTTCACCTAAGTAACAATTGGAATGTGACACCTTAAGCTTTCTATACACAAACAACTAGGAAATAACTTGTACTTTCTAGGAAACAACTTGTACTTTCTCCAGACAAGATTTTATGTATTTTTCAGGCCATACCTTACTTGGGTCATTACCAGATTAGTGATTTTTTTTTTTTTGGTTGTTGCTTGGGTTTGGAATTTTGATATTCACCTATTTCAATAAAAGGAACTGTGAAGATTTCCACCACTGCTCATTCAAGAATTAACAAAGCTTGGACTCACATCAGTTAAGAACACTGATATTCAAAAGACCCTGATTTTAAACTCATGCAGAGTTTAAGAAATTAAGTAATAATTTATATTTTTGTTTAGGCCCTCAAATTTGAAAGCCTATCTAAATTTAGTAACTTGCCTCTCTCTACTGTGTATTACTTTATTCCACAGGCTTCGTTCTGTTGCTAGTTGCAGCTTAGCTATTTTTCACATTTAAGTATATAATTATAAAGTGACCTTCTTCCAAATGTTGTACCAAGACCTTTAAGAAGCAAGTCAGAAACTACAGTCTCATCTAAAGCATTTGAGCCTTGCAGGAGATGTAAAAGCAATGGATTTTTTGTATTTTAGAGTTAATCAGATGCTTTATATTGGTATTAAAAGGCACATAACATCAGATAAGTTAAAATAAACAATTAATTGCTCTTTCAGTTGTCTTTAGTGAGGGGTCAAAATCAACATCCTTCACAAACCTCTTCCTCCTTCTCTTGTCCCTGTGCCCACAAACCCACAGTTCCAAGGAACTCTACAACCTCGTGCAAACACCATAAAAGTAGCCCTGTTGCCTGTGGAAAAAGCTACACCACACACCTTTTGGAGACTTTATTTCATTTTCTTGGATAAAATAATTTTTCTTGACACTTTGTGGTTTCTAAAGAAAGTGGGAAAAGGCCTTAAAAAACCACCAAATGTTCTAGTGAGATTCCAACAACTGATGCTACGTAGTGTAGCCAGAGTCAGAAAGCTTCAGTGATGGCACATGCTACATCAACTTCAGGAATCTGGTGCGCAGAACCCTCAACAAAAACATTACAAGTTTTTTGTGGACCAGTAAAGCCTCAATGCTTATTTCATCTCAAGAGAATTTCTGTCACAATGGTTAACTCCACAATCACTGTCAATAAATTTACTTCTTCATAGCAAAATCAAAACCCAGGCAAAGAATAGAGCAGTAGAAAAAAAATGGCCAAAAACAGAGTCCTCAATGTTTTGAATAATTTCCAAGCATAAAAAACCCACTGAAAATTATGTCTGAATGCTTTGAACTCCTCTGCTCAGAAAAGAAAATGGATGGGAGAAAATTGCTATGGAAATTTCATTGATAAATCAAGCATCTCTACTGCTCCCATGATCTGAAGTACATTATCACAACTAAACCCACCTGACATACCTTCTAATAATCCAAGCAGCCACTTTTGCCTTCTAGAACTATGGAAACATTAACTTGTTATTCCTGAAACATTGCAATTCTTTTTACACCACAAAACTCCAGCCTAGTCTCCCATCAGTCACCTCATCCTTAGCTTCAATCTTTGAGCAGTGAGTTCATCTATAAACTAAATGCTTTATTTTAATTCTGAGGCATTGAGATGAGTCAAGGAGGTTGGCAGGCAGTCAGCTTTTCACTGACCTGTAAGCACAACAGGAATTTTAATACCCACTTCACTCATTTAGCTGACCCAATCCTCAACAGCACATTTACTAATTACAGTTTTAAATCCTGTAAAGTAGTTTATCCTTTATTATAATAGCCTATTACAAACACCAAGCTGTAGTGTTAAACATTTTTGGAAAACTGCCTCACTACCAGTTTTTCTGACAGTATCTGCAGTTCTTCCATAAACATTAAAGCATTATTCTCTTCTCACAGCACATTAAGAAAGGATATAATTAACTTTGTATCAAAAGGATTGCCAAGGTCTTCAAGAGTGGTTAGCATTTTTTTTAATGAGATATGAAAAATAAAATATTCAGGATTTTTCCTAAAATTGAGATCCCTTCTTTTGCATCTCTGAACAAGCTCTCAAGTAAGGAAAACACAGAAGAATCACAATTGTATTTCAAAAAGCTCCTAGCATGTCCAGATTAAATTGATAGAGAGATCAGAACAGAGATGTCAAGAAAACAAAAAGCATAAACAAGAAGATGCAGAAACTATTTATGGACTGTCTCTTCTCTGCATACTTTAAGGGAAAAGGTACATTTACTGTCTTCTGTATCTCACACTACAGAATGTACTGGCACACTCCATATTGAGTCTCAGGGGTTTGTATTTGAGCTTGAGGTTTTGGGGTTGGGGGAGGGGTTCCATTATTGAGATATACAGGAAAGCTGAAATCAGCCTCCCTTTAAATGTTGGTTGTCTCCAACCACCTCCAGACAGGCAGAGGAAGCACACCCCCAGATCAGTAAGCCAGCAAATGCAGCTGTGAGGATGAAGCCCACACCCCCTGCTGCCATGGGAGCAGCTCTGTGCCAGGCCAGAGGCTGAGCTGAACTCAAAACAATATTCAGCAAGATTCTGCTGGCCTGCAGCAAAACCAACATTCTATTGCCATTGCCAGTCAGGGAGCACAGGCTTCTTATGAACCCATCCTTTCCAGCCTCAGGAGAGGTCTGGACTTGTCTTGGTCTGGAGATCAAACAGGAAGGCGCTATTGCTGGTTTTAGTTACAGCTTAGCTTTGTGCAATTGTGGGGTCTAAGACCTATTGTTACAGTAACTGCAAGATATTCCTCTGATTAATGGAGCATAATAACAGGTAGTTATGCATTCTAGAATAAACTATTTACAACCCTAGAATAACAATGTAGTATAGAGTAGCTCAGGCACAAGATGACAAAGGACTTGAAAGTACAAGCACAGGAAAGTAAAAGAGATCTCAACTACATTCAGCTCATGAATAGTTGATTACTGGTCCTTAAATGCAAGTTTCAGAGCTGGGTAAAACTAGATATGACAAAAAACCAAAGAATAAGCATCCAATATACATATGTATGCAGTATTTATTACTTTTGGGAAATTCAGCTGTAATGTGGAATTCCAGACACATGAAGAAGGACTAAGGAGTAAGCATGCACTAAAAACAGGATTAGCCCCAAGAGGGTTCTACAAGAAGACAAAAACAGCGTCATCAGTCTCAGTTTCCTTCTTGTGAAATGTTGCCAGGCTGTCACTTCCCTCCCATTCCTTGTTGAGGAAAGCTGCACCTGTTGACCTTAGGACACAGAAGGGGGGCAAATGGATGAATGAAAAAGCAGGGGGGAGAGGGGGTAGATACAAAGGTGCATGGAATAATAAGTCGAAGTGTATCACGACTGATACCTTTTTTACAATGGCACTCTCTCAAGTACTTATTCCTAGGCTAATAATAACTCTTTGATTAGACTATCAAGACTTTAATTAGGCTAACAATAAACTCCTGGCTTTGCCTTTGCACATGAAGTGTTTCTTCAGACCACAAGCTCCACAAGGTGCAGTGCAGGAATTCATGCAGCCAGAGGGAGAGTGCACCAGAAGGAATGATTTCAAAAGGGGAAATCCTGAGTGCCAGCTTCTATTTCAAAGCCTCCTCACAAATTTCTAGTTAAACAGTCAAATGAAAGACATAATTTCATAAGCAGTTGCATCACTGATAATAAATCTTTTAATTTCAAGGTTTTTCTGCATATGAATGAGGTATCTAAAAGTAGTTAAAATCACACATAAAGGGTTGTATTTTTATTACTCAAGAACAAGTACACAAACTGCTTATTAGCACCAAAATTAAACTGATTTAACATTTATCTCTAAATGAAAATCTGATAGCAGCTGTGCAGTAAAGATACTTATGAATAAACTGAAGTTGATTTACTTCTCTAGTCATGTACAGTACTCATTTTGGAGATAAACTTAAGTATCTCTTGATTTTCTCATCCTGCTAAAATGTTCTAAGAAAACCAGTGACTGGCTGATCTCTGAAAAGTGGAAGCTGACTAGAAACACTGTCCTTGAAACAATACATGGGGTTTTCAGAAATACCTGGCAACGTTGTTCTGCCTTTACATAAGCTTTCCTACTGTTTTAGAGAGAATAGTGATTAGCATACATATGAGTATGGGCTGGCATCAGCATTTATACTGTCAAGTACAAAAATGAAATAAGCATGATAAGCAACAATTTTATATTTACTTCAGAGCAGTCAAATATCAGTAACAAACACTACTTGATTATTCAAAATAGTATTCAGGGTAGTGGATTTTCTTCTTTTTTTTTTTTTCCCCAGAGTGCTAGAGCTAATGGGCTTCTGTTTTCACAGCCACATCCATTGTCTCTGCAAGGAAGTTTTGCTCAAGCAGCTCAGTTTCTGTTTATCCAGTTACTCAGCTACTTAAGCATCCCTTCAGATCAAATAGCACTGCACAATGAAAGTAACTTCACAATGATTCCCAGAGGTCAAGATACTTTAAGATGTGCAAAGAACACGGGCAATAGGACAGTACAATATACAGAGACCAGTGCTTTCATGAGCATACACAGGCACTACATGGTTTTTCCATATATATTTCAATAATGAAACCATAAACCAAAGTAAGCTAGTCCTGTGTAAGGAGACCAACTTAGGAAAGGCAATATGTTTGGAAAATTTGGAATAGTAATACTGAATACTCTGTTGGCTAGTCTATGCCTTTTTACATGCCTGCACGTGTGTGCTAGACTTGTTTTGTGCTCTCCTAGAACATTACCCATCCAGAGCAGGACCTAGTTACATACAGAACACTGGGTCTGCCAGTTCAGACCACAGAATTAGGACCCACTTACAAGCATAAACTTGTAAAGTTTCATTAAATCTCAGGAGACACTGGGGGTGTCTAGTGAGAATCCTACAGTTAAGGATTCCTGATCAGAGACAGTGGAGATCATTTAGCTTACCTGTTCTCTGAGTAAGATGCAAGTGTTCTGCAATTCAGCTATCAATGAAGGAAACAGTGCTCTGTCCTCTTCCCCCACAGATATTAAACACAAATTTAGGACAGACTGAAGTATTTTGACAAAAGTGCAATGCCAATCTTAGATGTTGTGTATTACAGAAGAATTTGTAAATCTTTGCTCAAGACAATAGCATTATTTATATAAAGAACCAGATTATTACTCTGTGCTAATCTTATATTCATGGACTAGAAGGTTGTGAAAAATCAATACAAATGGAATTTTATTAACCTTTTCTCTTTCAACTGTCATTGTAAGGTCTACCTGACTAGGACAGCCAAAATCATCTTCACTATCTGCAAATATACTTCATCTAATAAACCACATAAAATGAAGTAGTAAAGAATCAAACAACATTAGAATTTGCAGTTAACAAAGTAACTGCTAATCTTCATTTGAATGTCTGGAAACCACTGCACATTCTCCAAAAGTAACAGCCATTAAGTAGGAGAGGCAAACTGTATTTTTAGTAACATGACAATTTATGCACAATGCTCTTCTGCAACCAAAGCTCTGGAAACAAGAATAAGAGAAAAAAGGAAAGCTATAAAAGAAAACAATTAATGTGAGGGGGGAAAAGATCAGGAAGTACAGTATTAAAGAATTAATAAGCACAGGGAAGTACAGGCAAAAAATATAGCTGCTCAAACATGGCTGAAAAAAAAAAACTGTCAGGGACATTGATCTGTTATAATAATGGAATACATCATCCTTTAAGATCTACAAGAAAATGTCAAAATTGCATTTTTCCCTTGTTCTATGGAGTCCCAGTAAAACAACGACAGGATTAAACAAGGCAAGGAAAGAACACTGAAAATATCACTGAGGTATCTCACATGTTCTGCTATCATATACTTTCAATAATTCATGGACAAGTTAATTTAAGTATTTTAGAGATGTTATAATCAGCCAACTATTCACTAGCAAGTCACTACACCCCTGCAGTCACATCTGAATCAGCTTTAATTTACCAGCAGATAAGTAATGAACTAACAGTTTAAGTTACAGTATCAATGTTATGACATTTCAGTAAAATTGGGACCTGGTTTTCAGTCTTTTCTATGATGCATCTCATGGGGAGACACATGGCAGTTGTATCCAGTGTGGTTATGTCTCCATTGCAACTGACCAAAAGACCCAGTTTTGACAACATTTTCAATCCTTCACTCCACATGGATCTTCTTTAGAGTTTGTTTGTTCTACAGTGGCTGCTGGCAACAAAATACAGTACATTAGTCTGGCTTCTGGGTTTTTGTTTGAATGGTTTCTTAAAGACCTACCAAACCAGCACAAGACTGAATCATTTATTGTGTTAGTTAAATTTCTGACATTCTCTAGCAGAGATCTGAAGTTCTATTTAACTCCTCGAACCACCCTCCCATGTCTCACAAGGAGATGAGTAAAGCATCTAGTTTCATGAGTAAGCACATAGCTAAAGCCAAGAAAATTAAGTAATTGCTCATCTCTGCAGTGTGTTGATAACATAACTGAAGCATGTACTGCACCTCTGAAAATGGAGGCTGGGCAGGATCAGCTACCAAGGTCAGGCTACAGGTAAAGCCACCATTACCAAAAGCCACAGTTACTGGGCTGGAAAGCAAAATTTAGAAGTGAAATCCTGAAGTAATGGCATTTGAAATGCAAACATATAAACCAAATGCTTCAAAGCTTATATCAGCTGCTGTATTTGCAATCCCATTTCCTGTCTTAGTCTCCCAAATAGGGGACTTTGCAAAGCAGAGCCTGCACTCCCAGCAAAAGGGTGTCTCTGCTACTGCCTTAGCATTTATCTTCACCCTAATGCAGAGCAGTTAATAGGACACTTGGATGGATCATTTGGACAGAAGCAGCTGAGCAGATAAACCTGTTCTGGAGAATGGAAACTTTTTTTGCATTGTGTAATCAGAAGCAATAGGAAAGACATTGACCATGTCCTCATCAACTGAAACAACATTCTATTAAGCATTTAGGTTAAAGCACATAGGCCCACTTCCCTTAGGAAGTGGATATAGTGTAAATGCAGGGAAGAAGGCTGGATGCAGGATCCTGGCTAGCTTTTCTAACAAAGTAAACAAGGTATGAATATAATAAGTTTTGCAAGGTAACGTTATTTGAAAAGGCAAAAGCCTTCCCTGCTGAAAAGTCATATACTGCTAATAGAGAAGTGAATCATTGGCAAGGAAAGTTCTGTATACTGCTCTTGAATGAATTACACCAGATCTAAAATTATTCCAAACTAGTGTAACTCACAGAGTTAATTTAATAATGTTAATAATTTCTGTTACACAGTTTCAGCTGAAATTTCTAAGGAGATAATCAAAGATAGATATCGGGTAAGCCGTGTAAAAGTTCAGCACTTGCAAAGTCTGAGCTGTACCATTACTGCCTCTTGCCTTCCAAACATCTACTAATAGATTCCTCCAGCTATTACAGCAACATACCAAGTCACATATATTGTCCTTAAAAAACTGTTCATTTCAGCACAGCTGGAGACCTAGAAAGGGTAATTCTTTTAAGCGAATGCCAGTATTTGAGAAAATCCCAGGTATTTACATGATTTTCATTCTTATCTTTCTATGCAAGGAATTATTGGAAAGATAAAAAGCCATTAATGCAGTTCACTTCTAGACTGGATAGATTCGCCTCTGCCAACTTAATACTTTGAAAGAACAAACGAAAGAGAAGTTGGTGATTTTCACTGAACCAATCCTATTGCAGTCACTGAAGCAATTGTCAAGGCACAGCAGGGGCTGGTGGCTCCCCACAGACCACGGAGCAATTGCACACCAGCATGGCCAACAGAGCAGGGCTCTTACCAACCAAAGCCAGCAGCCACGCCAAGAGAGCAGGGCAGGCTCAGCCAACAGCCCAGACCATCAGGCAAATCCAGGATGGTAACACAGGTCCAAGGTCAAACCAGGCAAGTGCTCTGCATGTGAGGGTCAGGCCAAGGCAGGACATCAACCCCAAGGGTCAGGGTCCTGCTCTCCAGAACCCACAGCAAGGCAGGGCACAGGCACAGGCACACTGAAGCTCTCCCATCAGCCCAAGCAGAACATCAAATAGAGCCCATGCCTGTGGGTGTGGGTCAAGGCCTCGGGAGAAGCTGCTCAGGGCCATCAAGGCTTCAGAGCATTAACAGTCAAAGCACAATTCTAGAACCTGCATGTTCCTCCTTTCTGATTTACTTATTTCTCTTTAAAGACTGCCTGCCTTCTAAAATAAGGCAAAGACAAGAATCTTATTTTGCCTTTGATATAGCAGCTATGGCATACTCTGGTGTGTCAGCTTGTTCTGACTCATCTCCATTTAAGTTTGTCCTGGATACTGTTTGCTTGTTCCACTTTGCACTGTATTTGCCTGTAATTTACTCTCCCTTCATCTACCAAAATCTATTAACGCTTCCTCATCTTCTAATTTCCCCTCCACGTATTTTTGTCAGTTGCTGTTGTTGTCTACATCTACACTCGATCACTTTCTGCCCTAAATGCTTCCTGCCATGATCTTTCTCTTCTTACTCCATTCTCTCCTATATATGCTAAATAGGAATAAGAACTTCTTAATATGAAGGTGAAATACACCTTGGGTTTGCCTCTTACAAACAGTCTTCTTCAGGGGCACTTTTAATAATACCCCAGGAGCAACCTGCTGATTCTTAGTTCTGAATACCAATTCAGATCCTAAATGATGCAGTAGGTGGAATTTTTCCCCAGTATTTAAAATAACCAATTGTTTAACACAGGTTAGTTTCTCCCACTTCCAAGTCTGAGATGCATTATAGTATATTTCAAGAAATTAAAGATGCTGCTAAATAATAACGAAGGGAATTCACATTTCACTTTCCCTTAAATTTACTGTTCGAGTGGTTTTGAAAGCCCCAATTTTATCTCAGCATTCAACAGGCATAATTAGTGACTATCTCATCAAATAGCATGGGTTTGAATGGGCTGAAATGATACCTGGAGGTAGACTCCAGAATTTTACTATGAACAGCATTTTTCTAAGAATGGGAACCTTTTTTTCAAATATGAACAATCACAGGTAGTAGCCTCTGTATCTCTTCTGAATGAACAAATTTCAATCACTAAATGCAGAAAGCATTTACATTAAAATAAATTTTAATGTGCAGTGGTAATTTATCAAAGTCAATTGAAAAGGCTTTTCTACCTGAGATGTTCTACATCTCAGAGATCAGAAGTCAAGACCTCTATTTCCATTGTGCTTCCATCTCTTTCTTTTGAAAATGTAAGTGAAAGAACATCCAGTGCAACGTAACACCCACAGCATACAGTGGTCTCAACTCAAAACAACGGCTTGAAAGTGAAGATAACGACACTTATGATCCCACCCACATATCCATCTTCTGGTTTGTTCCACAGCATTTCCCAAGAAAGCTTTTTTTGAGACACCACATGTAAGTGCTTGCCCTCTTTAGCCCCCTGTCCACAGCAGCAGTGTCTGCCTTGGTGACCACATGGCTGGGAGACACTGAGCCTCTCACAGGAAGGACTGCAGAGCCTTTGCACAGAGCCTTTGATTTCTGCAGCCAAAGCAGGACACAGTCTCTCCGATACACCAGCTCCAGTATGGGGGTTCTCTCTGTGGGAACAGGCCAAGCATGCAAATCTGATTCAAGGATATCTTTCTCATGGAAATTGCCTGGTATTTTTCTAGCAGCTCGAAGTTTTTTGATGTAGGTGTTAGTGGGAGATGAGAAATTTCATCAAACAGTCATGGTACTTTCTCAGTCTTTAAAAAGAGGCGTAAGTCCTTCTATCAGCATTTTGATTACCAATTTATACAAAACCATACTACTTCTTCTTACTTTAATACATCTTAACTTTTAAAGATTTTTTAAGAGCATTTAAAATACTTGTACTGCTTAGTATCCTTAGAAGGGAGTGCAAAATATCTATAAGTCAAAAAGCAAACAAAAAACAATTAAAATCACTGTTCCACTGTGCAAAAAATATGCAAATCAGCATAAGACCTGGGGATCATGCTCTTCACAACTTCCCTGCTTTCCCATTTTAACATTTACCTTAAGGCAGGTCACACATGCACAGAATGATTCCACTTTGCTAACAAAGCCTACACAAGGTAAGATGGACTGGCATCTCCACATCCTGCAACTTCTGGCATGAACATCCAGTCAAGAGGAAAAGATGCAGGATCTAAGGACACCTTGAACATAAAAAAACACACAGATACAATGCTAAACCTGCTTCAACATACATGATGCAGTGCCAAGTTACCTGGTCTAGAATCATGTGTTGCCTTTTCTCCATCATGCAAGGCTCAGCCTTGAGATGCCAGAAAATTCATTACCTATCAAACTGCACAACTTCAAAGTAAGTCAAACAGGAAAGAGCAGGGACCTAAATCACATTTCTCCTTCAAAGGCCACAATGACTTTTCTGGAGCAGCAAGCAGTCCTGTCTAATAATGCTGTGTGACACTACTGCCTTGATATTTGGTTTCACAGTAACTTACAGATTTTGCTCAGGTTTCTTAGAAGATCTTTTCACTTGCATGACAAATGTCACTGATCTGACCAGCCATAGTCAAGCCCAGGTACACTTCTTAGGTGCAACTCTCCAACTAGTTTACTCTCAGTCAGAGCTACAATTCTGTTAACACCTTTTCTTCTCTGGTTTTATGCTGCCTCTGGAATTAGTCTGAATGTATGGAAAATCTTGCTAACACAGAGCCACATTTAGCATCTTAAGGGGGTTTTCTGCCTTGTTAGCAAATTCATCAGCACAAAACACCATCCAACTGACTTCAGAACTGATGACAAAAACAGAAGAGAACATAACCAAGTTTTTATCTAGTTGGGAGGCAGGCAAAGAGAACTAACCCTTCCTTTCCTTCCTTTCCTTCCTTCCTTTCCTTCCTTCCTTCCTTCCTTCCTCCCTCCCTCCCTTCCTTCCTTCCTTCCTTCCTTCCAGCAGCAGCAGCAGTAGTAAGCTATTAGATCAGCTTAGCTATTCATGTGTTCCCAAAACAACCATGATAATGTATGTCAGCACTACCACAGCCGAAATCATCAGCCTGTCTGTCACATGTGTGCTGGCTCTACACCGACCCAAGAAAACTGACTTGGAAAAAAACAAAAAGCACAGTGCACATCCTGTTAGTCAGCTCCCTGAATGAGCTCTGCATGGATTATACGAGTGCCCTGGAAAGAGACCATCAGACTGCGTCACATGGAGGGAAGGGAAAAGGTGGAACCACGGCAGTGTTGACTTGAGTTGGTTTAAGCAGTTGTGTAACAACACATAAAACTACTTATTTAGTAGCTTAAAGTGATTAGACTTGAATGAATCGGATTCTGTCAGGCTGGATGCATACACAAAAATTGCACAGACAATCTCAATACAAAGGTAGGCTACCCTCAGGCTTGATGTTTAATGTTACCTAACCTATGGTATTAAGGACAAACCACAGTGGGCTTTCTACATGAGACACAAACCTTTCAGTTCAGGCCTTCATTTCAAAGAAAACTGTGTCATTCGCTGCTGTTTTCCTAGCCAGAAGCCCCAAGTTTTAAATGGCTCTCAGATATTTTTGCCAAAGGAAGCAAATTAATGACTGAAAGATTAGATGACTCAGAGGAAACAGGTACAGCAATAAATCAAATATATGAAAACATGAGAAAATTATGAGAGGGTCAGAAGTTCTTCAGCCTTAAGCACTTTCTAACAGTGTTAGGCTTCCCCAAGGAAGGCAGCCATGAAAACCTAAAATAGAGGCCATGAGACTCAAATTCTCACTTGCATTGATCATGTAAACAAAAACAACTCAAAGACTTGCCTTGTCCCCAGCCTGCCAGCATCTTCGTGAACTCACATGTTTAAGCAAGACACTGTGCCAGTGTCATGTCATTAATAAAGCTGCCATATCCCAGTGGTTGTCACCCCCACTGCATAGACTACTGACCCGCCAACTGAAGATGGCCAAAAGAAACCCCAGAATTTGTAATTTAGAAGACTTTTACTCATTGTTCTCTAACATAAATGGGAAAGGTATAGTTATTTTGAAACCCATGCACATGAGTAAAGTGTCTTTATCACAGCTTACTGGTTCTTGCAAAAAAAAGACAAACATAGTCTCACTTGCATCTATCACCACACTAACAGATGTTGAAGGAAGACAAAAAAAAAGGAACAAAACATATGGAAGAGCTTGGAAGCTGGTCCCTAGAAAATGACAGATCTGTGGAGACAAGTTTACCTTGGAGCATGCCAGCATCCACTACTGGTGTATCAACAGCTCTCAGGGCTTCCGTTTGGGAAAATGTATGAAAAGGAATTTAAGTGTGCTGACAAAGATGAAGAAAATAACTTTTGATATTACAGCCTATGAGCACTCAAATAGAACATAAGGAGTAAGAATTACGCAGAGAGCATCTAACTTATTTTTTTAAGCTGACACAGTAGCACCAAGAGGCACTTGTACCATTTTTCATTAGTATTCTCAGCACTCGTGCAGCGCACGGTGCAGTTCATTACTGCAGTCCAGGGAAGGTCAACAAAAACACAATGAACTCTCAGTGATTTTCATCCTGAGATCTCAAGCCTGTAACCCAGATGGTGCTGATTTTAAGGCACAGTTAATTCTGGCTACGCAATTACAAAGATCCACCTTCTGTAATATTTTTGACTCCTGGCATTAAAGCCAAACACAGATTTTTACTTCAATAGGTCAGAGAAGGTTTTGGTTTTTTTTTTTTTTCATCTCTCACAAGCACAAGAGCATGAATGTATGTGTCCAGTACACTGTAATGCAGGTACTCAGTAAAATGCCTTTTGTTCAGGAAAATGTGGCCAATTAATCTGATTGCAGATTAATGTTAGTGACTTAACAAAAAAAGTCTGTCCTTTAGGGATGACATCAGTTTTCAGTGTGCTATCCTATATGCATTTAAGTGTAAACTAGAATGAATAGCTACCATTTGCATTAAATATTTGCTGAGCTTGTTTCCTTCCTTGCACATAGATTTGAGCTGTAACTTTCTCAAATCTGGGAGCCCCTGTGCAAAGGAAATGTGTGGATTTTTTTCCTGCTGAAGATAAAGGCAATTCTCAAATACTGTGCATACTCAATGAACTGGTCTGGTTTTGGTTGGATGTGGGAACTGACAGTGGTCAGGAAATAGATTTTTAGATTTTTTTTTTGGTGGTTTTTTTTAAACAGCAGTGGGATCCAAGAATCACTTTGCATTTAAATTTACATTTTAAGTTTAGTGAAATAACTACTGATGCTTATTTAGTTAGGTCTGACTGCTGTCTGCAGCTAGCATGAGGAAAAAGAATCATGTTAACACAGCAGTTACAGACTACATCCAAATTTGTAAATGATAACTGATACTTCTGGAAGTATGTTTCATGTAAGAAGTTTATATTTTAGCAGGATAATGGTATACCTAACATTCAAGACAAAAGGACAACAATTATCAAGTCATTAAGGACTTTAATGTGCAGATAACACGCATCATGGAAAATCTAAAGAACATACTAGAGAGCTCCAGAAACTATTTATATTAATTTGTAAATTATTCTTGAAAAAACTGGTGAAGCTCCAGATTATTTCCAGAAGGAAAGTCCAAGGAAGCTTAGTGTTGTGTCTTTGCAAAAGACAATAAATGGGACTGTCCAGGAAATCGTAAGTCATTTGGCCTCAAAGTGCTGTTCAAGCAAGCAAATTATGGAAGGTAATCAATAAACACAAAAATAAAACAATTAAGCAAAATTATGCTACTTAGTACCATTTCAAGGAAGGTTATTTAACATGACCACTAACTTTGTGATGATATATGCTTTCATAAGTTTTGAAACAAAATCCACACCGTACAAATTTATCTAGGCCATTCAATTATTGATTATTAAAAATAATTATTTTCACTTTTAATCTGGCTAATCAATATAATTTTAATTAGCTTTCCATTAGATCTCTTTGTGCTACTCCAGACTCATAACACAAATTTAGACAAAAAGGTTGAGTTGGTAGATAAGAGCTAAATGATTTATCAGCCCTCTGCCACCACCTCTCAACTTATTACCATTTCATTCCTCACCTCTCAGCTTACTTTATGACACTTAGTGCCTGTTAAAAACCAACAGATCTAATTCTAACTGAGGCACTTGACAGGCCAAAGTCTCATGTGAAGATCTGGACTGCGCTACTGTACAATTCAAGTTCTACTCTTCTACTTCATGTTTAAAATTTATTTTCTTTCTCCATTTTCCTTGCTTCAAAAGGTTAGAAGAAAGAAAAAAATCAAATAACTTTCTTATCAAAAACTTATACTGCACTGAACAGGACTTCTGCAGCTTGTGCAATTTGTCACAGTTAAGAACAGCTGCATATTTTCTTTTTAGTAATACTTCAAATGCCTCCTGACTTTAAGCAAGACTATATTGTCAAATAAATCTCCATATATCATCTTACATCTGCCAGCTCTTTATGTGGAAAGTATATTTTTACATTCTGGGTGGATTCAAAATTTATTAGTCATATTTAAGCATGACAGATAAAAACAGAGGAGCATATCATACCCTCTCAGAGAGATCTGGAGTTGAGGGGAAGAAAGGTTCTCAGAATTTCTGCATGAAAGGCTTTTATTTTCCCCTAGTAGTTTATTGCCTTCAGCTTAGGGAAACAAGTTTTTCTCTAGCTCTTTAGAATATTTTACATAGCTTTGTGGGTTTTTTAAATCTTTTGGACAATTATAAACTTTACCATAATGTACCTGCTAGTTCATTCATGACTGTTAGGAATCATTTTTTGCTGTAAATAGTTTCAAAACTAGTGTTTCCTGTATAAAAGAACATATTTATTTGAATTGCATTCCTTTTGAGCTGTTTTTCAGCAAAGTAAGAGATGATTCCTTTCACACCCTGCTTCCAGCCTTTGAAGAAAAATCTTGTATCCAGACCATGCAGCAATTGCACCACCTGATGGACCTATCAATGGAATCCCAATTATTCTGCTGATTTTTCACAACAGCAGGTCAGAACTTAGCTCCAATTATCAGCCTGATGAACCATGGCTTCAGCAAATTTTTGAGTTAAACTCAGCCTGAGAACAGAAGTGTATGTACAGAACAGCATGGAGTAGATGCTGCCTATATTCTTGATTACCTGCTTGTCATTAAGCTGGTAATTGATTGACACCAAGGTGAAGCACAGCACACACAATCTGCCACACATTTTTAATACAGATCTGGAAAATGTTTAGAACTGTCTGTGACTACTGTTGGAAAATTAATTTTCTTTATTTCAGTATCTTTTTTCAGCATAGGTGAACTACAGTAACATTCAGGAACTCCATTCAATTTTATTTAAATTGTTTTTCTATCAAATTCATGTACTAAGATTTGACCTTGTTATTGTTTCCATTTTTCTCTATGGATCAGGGCAGACCATTATAAATATATCAGAATTCTGCACTGAACTGCTGGTGTTGGAGCCTCCGAGGACCATTCTAACTTCATAAAAATTACTTTAAACCTCAGCTTCAGGACCTTGGTTTAAAATGTGGTCAGAGCTGAAATTTTTACTGCAAAAATGGTGAAAATTTTGGGATTTGATCCTTTAAAAAGGGTAGCACTGACTCACTCATTAATTGATAGCCTACATCTCCATTTTTAGCTATGCTTGCTTTTGCTTCCTCTTTCACATTGTGCGACTTTTGGAACTGACTGGAAACTGACAATCATCTGCTTCCTGACTAATGCAAATTCAAAACTCTCTGGCACTTTTTAAAACTGCAATCATTAAAAATGTTGGTTAGAGGGGTCATATTGTTAAAAAAAAAAAAAAAAAGAAAAAGAAGAAGAAGAAGAAGAAAAAGAAAAAGATCCACTGTATTTTTAAAGACCTCTCTAAAAAAAGAGCAAACAAAAAATGTTTGGCTAATGAGAATCGAAAGCCAAGCTATAGCAGGAAAGGAGGCAAGACAAAGTGGATGAATGGCAAACAAATTTCTCTAATGAAATGTTCAATAGGACTCGTAATTTAATGAGACTTTCCAAGCCTGTTAAATGTCACCTCTTGCCCAGAAGATGGAGCATTACGCTAAAATATTACAAACCAAAAAGCGTAAGTGAACTACCCAAAGTGTAGCATTATCCCAACAGACCTTTGGCAGTTTCACTTACAGCCTGTGGGGCAAACAGCACCTCAGTGCTCTGAGAGAAAAGAAGAGGGCCTGGAAGTGCTCAGTCTGCTCCGAGTTCACTGTCACACCTCATCCTTCCAGCCCATTTCTGCCACAGTGGAGTGGGCAGAGTGCTGGGCCAAACATCCTTTACTGATTCTTCCTACAGCTGCCCCAGCAAATCTGCCCAGTTACAGGGGTATGATGCCTTTAGGAGGTAACAAAGCATCTCCAGTGAGAACTCAAAAGTACCCCTATCACCTCTCCAGAGCTTCTGGGGGCAGATCCAGAACACAAAGGTCTCAGCAGGCATCAAAATTCATTTCGAGCAGAGCTTCTGGTTTTCTATCCTTTGAAAAGCATCTAATATATACACGCAATCAGTGCTTTGAGAACTGACCCTGTACATGAATGAAATTGAAATAATCAGGGCATTCCCTTCAAACCTGTGCTACTGTTCTGAACTTAATTGCTAATGGAGACAGAAGTCAAAGTCTGACCTCAAGTCAGGACACTGGGGAGACAAAAGTGCTTCTACCTCCCTCCAGAGGACAGAGACGAGGAAATGACCACATAAAGATGAGAACTCAACCCAACTTCTACTGATACGTGCTTATAAAATTTGTTTGATTTTTTAAAAAAATCTTTAAAACACCCATTTAAATAATGTTGTTTAATGGCCACTGAGGAAAAATGCACGAGATTTTACACTCTAAATAGAATTGCCATGTAAGATTGTTGTCTGAGCAATGGTGGAGTAACTGAAGAAACTGGAAACATAATAAATCATTCTGATTAATGGAAATCATTTATGCCATAGACCTTTCAGAGAAACATAAAAATAAACCCCAAGCCCCACTGTATTTCTGTGAGCTTTTGACTAAACCCAGCAAGACAAAAAAATTTAATTTGAAAAAGGTCATCCATCATTCCTCTGTGCTGGTACTCTTCACCTAATCTGAATGCAAATGATTACATTTTTAAGTGTTCAAACAGCCTTTCATCCCAGCTTTATTTACCAACGCTACTCACAGCAGACTGCATTTGAGGATTTGAAACAATTTTCTTTCCAAAAAAGCTTCACAAGCTACTTTTGAGCTAATAAAACACTATGCATAGTTATGAATGGAAACTATGTCCTTAGACTTACACAGTCTCTAAATTAGCATTCTAATTTTCATTAATATCTTTGGGTATATATATAAAAATGTATAAAATTAATGTTACTATTGAAAGTGAATGGTATCACTTTATAAAAATGCTAGTATTTTAGAGAAGTTAGTGCTAGTGCTCTTACTCCCAGCTCCTCACAGAGTTATGCAAAGGGACAATTTCTGAAGACCAAACAAAACTAAGGCAGAATCTTTTCTTGTACATAGATGAAAGCAACAGTCCCCTTTATGAATGCACATTTGGAACATCCTCACTTATTCTGAAGATTTAGACTGCACAAAGAGGACTATCTGAAAAACTGTTGCAGTAACAATGCACTCAAAATACTGTTTCCAAATCAATCATTGGACTAATCATTAGCATCTCACAAGCTGTAATGCACAACAAAGCCATTAATAAAATGTCAGTGTTCACAGCTTTAGACTACTCTGTTATGTAAATAACAAATCTACTAAAATGAAGCATCCCAGGAGCCTCTTAGTGCAATATCAAATGTTTCAATATAAGCAATAAATCATAAAATGCTCATTGGGTTTAACAGAGCAACAAAATTATTAGCATAAGTCCTAGACAGCCTTCAACTATTATACCCTAATTTATTAAATACTTACTATGAGGCAAAATGGAAAAGCTTGAGGTTACACTGGGAGGAACAGCTAACCAGCACACCCTGGCATTGCTGATGAAAGAAACATCTGTGTATGGAAATCCATGGAAATAAACAAATCCTCAAGGAGGAAACAAATGGGCTTATATTCATAAACATTGACAAAGCAACATTCCGATTTTAAGATTCAGGTTTCCTGGGAAAAAAAAAAAAGAGTAATGTTTCTCTTTTCAAAATTTTAAGTATATTTCACAGTATTTTCTGCTAGATGAACCCATCTTCATGCCAGGAAGGCAGCAGGACATTACAGAGATGGGCTGTCTTACCCTGAAATTTCACACAGAGAAAATTTCCATGCCTAGAACCAGGACAGCTGGAGCTTTGCCACAGCCACTGCTATTCAGCTGTTCTAAGAGAGACCCTCTGGGTCTGAGATCCCAAAATCTGCACTCTCTTGAGCAGAAAGCAAGGAGCTACAGCATGTGAAAACTGCCAGGACTTTCTCTTTGCCGAAGCCAGTCTAGTGAACTGCACAGGACAAACACTAGACCTGTATTCACTACTGGAGTTTGTTCATGGAATAGGATTTGCCAACGTGCTGTGCTGGAATAAAGAAATACCCAACTTAAACTATAAATCAACATATAACAATTGCATGTATTTATTTTCAAGGAGCAGTAAGTTACTTTAGAAAGGAAACAGAAAGCATGAAAAAATGTATTCTGACTTGTCATAGACAAGAAAACAAACACTATTGTTCATATAAACCTTTTAGCAAGGCTCATTTCTAGCAGGACAGTTACTGAGAAGAGAAACCATTCCTGTCACTGGGATTTGTCGTAAGGAACCTGTATTTCCCTGATGTCACCTCCAGTGTGTATCTCAGAAAACCTACTTACGAATGTTGTGTCCTTTCACCCACATCACCCAGCTGGGGCAGAAACCATGGAATTGTGCTGAGTTTGGCCTCAATTCCAGTCCATGCTCCTCGCTTCCTCACAAAGCAGCGTGAGGGCTGTCCTGGCACAGGGCAAGCCTCCAGTGTCACCAAAAAAACGGGAATAAAGCTCCTAACAATCAGTCTTAAGAATCAGGGCATGACTTTGTTACAGCGCTGGATGCACGGGGGATAACTCTGCCTAATGTGGGTGCAGGGCTCAAGAAGGTACACGCATTTATTAGCTAGAAATACACGGACTGTGTGATTACACACGTGCTTAGAGAACCCTGCACTCCTTCCACGTGGCCCCGATTTTCGCCCTGGTTCTGAGAGCCGCACATGCTTCTGAACAAACCGGATTGAGCCGCCGCGGCTCGTGCCCGAGCCCAGAACGTTCCACGGCCGCCACACGAGGTCCCGTTAACTGTTACCGCTGCCCGGGCGGTGCCGCACCCTCCCGGCCGTTGTTCCCTGGCTCTGCTACCCTCAGGGGCAGAGCTCTTCCTCGCGTTGAGGTGAAAGTTCTTGTGTTTTAGTTTATTGGCCATTCTCGCTGGGCACCACTGAAGAGTTCCTAGAGGTAAGAATTGATGACTACGGCCAAGGGCAAGGTTGAATTGGTAACCAGCCGCTCGAGAGACTTCCTGGGGAAATCGGGGAAGTCGCGATATGTCGCGGGCTGCGGCGATGACGGGCAGCGCCGTGCGGGGATCCCGAGCCAGCCGCGCCTCAGGGCCGGCCGCCCTCGCGGCCCGGGCGGGTCGGGCGGATCGGGCGCCTCAGCCCTGCTGGTCAGACCCGGCGGGTCCCGTCCCGCCGCCAAGGGGGAAGGTGGCGGTTCCCTTCCTTCTGCAGCGCGCAAGGTGCCCGGGAGGGCGACGGGTGTGAGCTGAGGGAGCGGCTCAGGGCAGCTCCGCGTGTGCCGCGACAGAGAGCCCTGGCCCTGCCCAGCCCGTACGGGCTTCCCCGGGCGGCCGCGGGCGAGCCCTGGGGCAGCGCTCGCAGTCGGCTCCGGGCTCGGCCCGTCCTCCGCCGTCCGCTCCTCCGGTTCTTCTGCCCAGCCCAGCCTCCTGTGTGTCCCCGGGCATAGGGGAGGAGGACCGTCGCCAGGAGTGGCCACATCATTTTGTAGAGTCATGGAATCATCCTGGGTGAAGGAGACAACTTTAACATCATCCGGTCCAACCGTGAACCCAGTCCAACCATAACCATCCATAAACCGTTAAACCGCATCAGCCAGCACCACATTCAGTTCTTAATCACCACATTCATCGTCTTAAACACCTCCAGGGATGGTAACTCCAAACCCTTGGAGCCTCTCCAAACTCCTTGGCTTTGCCACGGCCAAGGAGAGGTTTGGTCTCGGTGGGTCCCTGGGGCGGGGGGCTCTGAGGGCAGTGGGGTGGGAGCACGGGCAGGAGCCGCAGCAGCTTTGCTGCCTTGTGGTGAGCTGTGACCTGTGCCATCAAAAAAAGGGTGGTGGCATTACACCAGTAAGGTCTGGTGAATACCCAGAAATTTTGCTGTAAGTTGTGAGAAAGTCACAAGGTGTGTGTGTGGTCGCATTGGCGTGAGGACATGTTTCTGTATGGAAGGTGAATGAAAGACTAGTATGTAGGGGTTATGTGAGGTTTTTACTAAAAATTAAACACGTGTAACTGAAACAGGTATCGTTAAACCCACATTATCTTTAAAGCTGCGTTCTCACTTTGAATGAGACTCACACTTTTGACACTCATATTTTTGACAGCTTGATGTTTTCCTGCTCTAAAATTATTTAAAATAGAATTTATTTCAAAACCATTGAAAAAAAAAGGCTTCAGATATGAGTTACTTCATGTATTTGGTTTTAAAATCCAAATCTATAAGTTCTTTCTTATAGGACACAGAAGAATATTTGCAGAAGCATTTGAGAGAAAAAAATATCGATGGATCGAAGGAATCAAAAGGAAGTAGAAGAGATTGATAAAATAAGGAACACCTCAAAAGAGAAGGAGATTTCACGTGTTTTGCAAACTAGACATCATTTTCTTCAGCCAAGCACCTTATGTGCAATCTGCAAAAGTAAGGATTGGGTTAAAAGTGTTTTTTGAATCAAATGTGTCTTCAGTGCTAAATGAAAAACATAACCAGTGTTCCGAACAACAGTGAGAACAGTGGCTGAAAAGAATGTTCTTTTGGTGTAAATGTTGCTCAGACTATTACTCACAGTGTCAAAATCCTGTGCCTGAGATAATTTGCAACAAAAATTCAGATGCAAACCAACATTTAAGTGCTGAGGCACAAGGTGGGGGGAAGGCAGATGATGAAGACAAAAATGCCTAAAAATTCCACTGTATTTTTTTCCCCTGTGAAAAAAAAAGTAGTCTTTTATAAAACTGATTTCTGCAGATGTTCTGGATCACAAAAATCTCTATTAATTACGGTAAATATTTAAAAAGTAATGTGCTTAGCTCTGTACCAAGTAGCTTAGTAGGGGAATTGTTGCTTCAGTATCAACACAAAGTTGGTATTGACTGGAAGGTATTATGTCACTATAAACTCTAAAGAATAATTTCCTTTATGAAATGTTTCTTCTGTAAATTTCATTTGCTGGTCGTAAGGGTGTTTTTAAGTTGAAGATGGTTCTCACATGCATCTGAGGACAACATCTCAGCTGATGAGAGTTAAAAGTCCCTATTCCTGGGAAGAGGTTTTCTGTGATCTGTCAAAAAGCTCTTAAGTACAACAGAGATGAGACGCACTGGCCCAGAATAGGGTTGGAAAAATCCTCAGGTGTATCTCAGTGTTATTTCTGTAGAAAAAAACCCCACTGGCGTCTTTTACTTGTTTATTTCAAGGTAGAGAGCATGTTTCTGTCACTGGAAAAGGAAAAAAGAAAAAAAGAGAAGGGGATTAGAAGTGAGAAAATTAATAGCATCGATTAATTAATAATCTTCTTTCTGTCCTCCTCTTCCCTCTGCAGGCTTTTGTCTGAGGTTTTGGGGTTTGTTTCTCTTAGCACAAAATACTATGTCCCAATTCTATTTCAAAAGCAAACTGCTGCAGCAATTTAAGGTGGAACATCAGTGACTGGAGTGATACAATTCCCCCCTCCACTGCCCTGCATTGTAATTATTTATGTTGAAAGAAATTTGAAAGGTTGATGATGGCTTTTTCTTTCTTTTTTCCCCTCAGGGGACACTGACAGGAAGCAGGTGGTCCCCATAAGCAGAGGAAATACCCAGTGTAAACATATTAACATTCTGGATGGAAGCAAGAAAAAGAGTCTTTGTACACTGGCAAAAAATAAAGACAGTCTTTTGGCAAAGGTAATGTGCAGTGATTGGAATGTTTGAATTGTTTTGTGTTCAATAGAAAGCTTGATTTTATTATTTTCTGGTGATGTGCCTTGCATTCCAATAGTTCAGCTATGCTGTACTGCTTAGAGCATTTTTATGACTGCTCTAAGTCACTGAAACATCTTCATTCCAACACTTTATTCCATGAAACTGAACTTCCAGTCTGGTGTTTCCCAGTGTATGCTCCCCTTGGGACTCCAGTGGTCAGTCCCTGATGATGCAGAGGTGGGAGGGTGGGAGGAGGGTACTGAGGAGATGTGGACACAGAGTTTAGGTAGTGTTTGGTGGTAGGGGGAAGGTTGAGGAGCCAGAAGAGTCAGCAGGCAATCTGCAGGACTGGGGAAATATTCATGCACACACATGAAAATGCAGGTGCTACTGAATTCACTGATCAGATGCCAGAAGTTTTTGGGAGAGGGAGATTGGTGTTGTATCACAGAGGCAGAAAACAAATACTTCATGTAGAGAATAATGATCAGGAATTTATGTTTTTTAATGGAAACTTTTTTTCCCTAGGAAAAAAGGATGAGTGAGGATGAGGATTTTATTTGTCATAAAATTTTTATTTTCCTCACATTAGGATGCATTCTAGTCCTGCTTACGCAGACAATTTTTCCTTGTAGCTGGTATCATGGATATATGTCTGATGTGTAAAATCAACAAATAATTTTAAGAGGAATAATTTAAAATATTTATAAGATATTTAAAATTTTATTATCTTTCTATAATCATTAGAATTTTTTTTATTTCTCAGGTTAACAAGCTTCACTTGCTCATGCGTACCCTGCTTGAAATTTGCCTCTCAATAACTTTTGATCATCAGTCCTGTAGAAAGTAAAACCCTTAATTTTGTATGTAGGGAAATTATAAACTTATAAAAAAAATGTTCAAAGCTGTATTTTGGACTGCTAATGGTAACACAACCATAATAATTTTACTCCTTTAAATTTTAGAAGGTAGGCATATTGTGACATCTCCTTTATGCAATGTGACTTAAGCCCAGTGGAGAATGCCAAAGCAGAAAATTCTATGGTTTGTACCTGCCAGAAATGTAATATAAACAATAGAAAGAAAATTATTACTCTTCCTGAAACTTGGGAAAATTTTAAATTTAGCAGTTGTTTCATACAGGCATTTAAGTGAGTTTACATTTTGAGATTTGAAACACAGCTTTTCTTTATTCTAGATTAAACTTATGACTGGTGAGCAGATGCGTATTTTAAAAAATGACCTCTTTAATCAAGAAGTTGAATGTTTAAAGACAAGAGTTGGACAAGTGGAATGCACCGAAACTCACAAAGAAGTAGTTACAGCATCAGTAGTAAGTTTCTTTGCATAACTGTGTGAATTTCTTGTGTGTGAATCACATATGACTATTATGGTACCTTAAAGAAAGACCTCCAGAGTATGCAAATTGTTTCATTTCGGGGACAAAGATAAATTAATAATAGTTCTGTTTTCTATTGCAAATTTTTTCACTGTCTGCTCTTCATACAACAGTAATAGACAACTTCCATATTCTGGGTGAGCTGTGTTCATCCTTGCTCTGTTTGCTCTTTGTTGCAGCAGAAAGTCTCTGAAGTGGAGAAGGAGGTGAATGCTATCCTGGCAGTCCAGGAGGAAACCTCACCAACAGTGCCTGTTCCTCAGGTGGGGGATGCAGAGACAGACACCCCCGTGGGCATTAATGCCTCCTTGGAAACCAATGAGTGATAGGATGGTTACACTGAAACCTCCTGGCTGTTACAGCTCCCTTTGCTGTTGCATTTAGAACAGAAAAAAATGTATGTAGAGCTCATACTGGTTGATCTTTGAAAATTTTTTCAATACTACAACATAGTTCTTTTCAATGTGATTAAAGAAATTCAAAGGAGGGGATGTTGATGACTCCTTCTTTGGTGGTGTTCTGTTGGAAACACACTGGAATTTTCTGCTGAAGGGCCAAACCTCTTTATTACAAAGTTAAAGCTCCTGACAGCGTACCTGCCTCTTTGAGTTACCTTGTGTCATCCATTTACCTATTCCCAGCCCATTGCATAGGAGCAAGTTGAAGACTTTAATTTCTTAGGCAGTGAAATTGAAAATATGAAACAAAAAATAAAAATGTCAGTAACATAGCTACTACTAATACAAGAGCATTTCTCATGGGAGGTATTGATGCATGAGTACTAAAACAGGACTGCAAACCGTTTGTTGTTGGTGTTTTTTGGGGGGGTTGGTTGGTTATTGGTTTTTTTGTGTGTGGGGGGGTTTGTGTGGTTTTTTTGGGGTTTTTTTGTTTGTTTGGGGTTTTTTGGGGTTTTTTTTGGGTTTGTTGTTGTTTTTGGGGGTTTTTTTTTTGTGGGGATATTTGGTTTTTATGGAGAACAGGAATTTCTCATGTCCTTAGACTGGTTGTATTTTGTTGTGCTGAAATTCTTTCAGCTAATCTTACAGGAGATGTAGTTCTGTGAATTGTCAGCCTCCTGTTTCGTGCTGACCATATTTTTCATGAAAGAAAAATCTTACAAAAATACAATTGTTCAAAAGAAGTCTTCAGAGTCTAAAACTTTTTGTTCTTTCACATCTAAAAGTATAAAAGAATTGCACGTGACAAATACGCAGTCTTCTCCTTTTGTTTAAGGCTTTCACTAGTTTTACAAAAGCAATTTCATATCTTCTTGGCCTTTTTCCAAAAACTTTAACCAAAATATAAAACAAAGATAAAGTTTGGTAAGACACTTAAAAGCCTTAACTTGGAAATTTTAATTTGGGGTTTTTAAAACAAGTTAATGTTTTAAGTGTAAAGGTTTTAAGATACATGATATGTCCTCAGGCAATTAGAGAGGACATAGTTTGCTGCGAATCAAGTATTGCTTTCACCTGCATGAACTTTTGGATATATAATTTTGCATTTTTACTATAATTTTTGGTTGTTTTAAGAAATCTAAGGAAACAGATAGCGTTTCACTCTGCCAATTGGTTCACAGTCTTGGATATACTTGACTAAAGAGAAGCCTTCCACTGAAATTCTGTATTATCGGAGTGAAATGAAAGGAAAAAAAGCTTGAATTGATCAATACAACAGAAGAAAACCACAATTCTTCAATTCACAATGTAAAAGAAAAAATTTAAAATTTAGTTTCCAGGAACTCCCTAAACTTAATGCCTGAGGCATAGTATGTAATAATTTAGGTACCCTTAAGGAGAAGGTAATCCTGGGGAATCAATACCATGTCCATTGCCGTGTTGGGTTTACCTGCCAAGGTTTTTGTAGCAGGGGGCTGCAGGGGCAGCTCCTGTGAAAAGAGAGCAAGGCTTGGATCAGTATCAACAGAGCCATTTCAAGCCCATTCCAAAATGGACCTTCCACGGCCAAAGCTGAGCCACGTGTTAAATTGTGCACACTGCAGGATGTTCAGGACTTGATGGAAAGTTCAGCTTTTTAAAGATCTTTGCCGAGGGAAAGGAACAAGTTCAGCTTTGCCGAGGGCTTCTCTTTCGCCACCAGGAGGCTCCATTGGAACGGGATTGGAACAGGAAAACAATTCTACAGAAGCAAATGACGAACGCCAGGAGACATCATGGTCAGAAATAAACACAGTGAAACCCCTAGCCCCAAAACGTGTTCCAGCCATCCTTCCCCTTCTATCTTCTTTTTCCTCTACTTTGTCCTTCTTCTTTCTTTCCCTCCCTCCCCCTCCAATTCTGCCAAGCCTAAAAATGTGTAAAAACATTTCAGGCAATAGCCAGTCTGCCTCCAGGTACTCACATCGTGCCAAGGATCCTTCTTTGTGCAGTGCTTCCTGAAGGGTTCAAAGACCCTTCTCAGAATCTCAAAACTAAAAGAGGCTCATGACAAAATCCAAGGGGGATTGGACTGTCATGGACCCTTACAGGAAATGATCCAAATGTGCTTTCCTATGCAGTTATCACCTGTGTCTGTTCCATTCAAACCTTAGTAGTAATTCTGCTTCAGTCCAGAAGAAAACAGGCAAATAAAGGCTTTGCCACTTCCAGTGCCTTGCTGACAGGTTGTCATCCTCAAAAGAGTTACTTTGTCATTCAGTGAAAAGATCTATTTGGATGTTATAGACCATTTGGTGATAATACAATCTATAACAGCTCAAAAAACTCTAGGACACTCAGAGTACCTTGCCAAGTGGTCTGCTACTGCTGGTAGGTACTGGACTGTTACCTGCAGTGAGTTTCATGTAAAAAAGCATTATCTGCACTGCAGACAGTATTATCTTCATGTTTCTTGTTATAGTCTGTATGTTACTCCATTAATTCTGTAAGCTTGATTCTACAGTCTTGGAAATGAAGTCTTCTTTTTAAAACTACTTCCACATTTCATTTTCTTTCATCTTATTACTTCAGAGAGGATTACTGCATATATAAAAGAAATGGAAAATATAATAGAATTTTCAACTTCATTGTTTTATTTCAATGATTTTAGGATTCTTAGCTGTCATTAGTGTTTGGAAAGGTAGTGGCTCATCTTATTCCTGTCTTTAGGAATTACAGGAAGAATTCTTTTCTTTGGTCTGTTTAGCTAAATGGCACAAACTCCCACGATGCTCAAGATAAGAACAGAACAAGTCAAGCAGTCCCTCCATTATTTTGAACACATTAAGAACAACATAAAATTAACTGTTGATGTAGTTGGGGTAAAAAAAACTAGTTAATGTCTAAGCAGCACAGATCCTATCACCTACAATATTTTTTAAGATACAGTATAGCAAAGTAATGCCCACCTCTTGTCCTGAACAGAATACATAAATAAAAACAAACTTTTTTTTAAAAGTGTCTTGACATAAATATGATAGATTGTTTATCCAAGATTGTTTCCTGTACTGTAGATGATTATTTGCTGGGTGAAAAATGTAGAGTCAGGGCTGCTAGTGAATATTTTAACATTTGGGACTTTTCCCTTATATTCATTACGATTAGAAGGGAGAAGTTTTATGGGATTTGGGAAATTATTTCTGTGGAGTTGGGGGAGTGTTTTGAATGGATCTGTGCAAACCCAAGTGTGCTGTTAGCACCTCAGTGCAAATCCAAAGCTTGGACCAGAGCAGATAGAGAAGTCACTGGCCTGTTTCTCACATTAATTTGCTCATGTGGTCAAGGCACTCAACCTCATCTTAAAATATATGACTGTTTTTGCAAGTGATGGAAAATAAAAAAACCCCTTACAAGTAATAACTCCTCAGAGCATCAGTGGATCGTGCATTACTCAAGACTTTCTTTTGACAGCATACATTTAAAAGTTCAATACACTAATATTTTCTCTGCTTACCCTGAAAGGTCTTCAATAAAGGACAAAATAATCAGCTTGTGGTTCTACTACAGGCAGGAAGAATTTAATTTTACCTGTTCACACAAATACTCAACTATTTCTTATCCAACATTGTGTAAATATATCCCAAGCTTAAAGACAAGGTCAGATTGCTAAATGTATTGAGTTTGCTATTACAGTACAAGAATTCGTTTTAACTTTATTTTCATGTACATTTTCAGAATATATAGAGTATAGAAAATGGTATATTTTAAAGGCATATAAGGTAGAAAAAAAAAAAACCCCTAAAATATGTTTGCCCTGCTCAAACTCTGCAGACTGATTTGGCATTTGTTCACTTGCTGTGCAGAACATTCCCATCTGCTCTGTGTGGCATCATGCATGTGCTGGTGCTTGTACACAAGTGGAGGTGCTGTGCATCAGAGTGTTTGTTGTGTGTGTGCTTTTCACTTTATTAAAGGGACAGAGCTTTTACTGTGGAATTAAACTGTGTTCATGCCTATCTACATCTTTATTTAAAATATTTGCTCTGCAAATGACCTGAGCATTATCAAGGCAAGAAACTGAAGCATCTCTGCAAGTCGCATAAAAGCTTTGCTTTGAATTTTTCAAGACTGTCCTCTAGATATTAGAGCATTAATCCATATTTGCTTAAAAATTTCCCTTATTCGTTCATGTTTTAATAAATGTAGCAAAACACCTAGCTAACAATCTACTTTCATCCTTAAACCTGCATCTATTAAGACAAATTCTGCTTGCTAGCAAAAACTCAGGTTTTGAACCTGAAATGTATTCAGCAAATTATAGAAACACTTTTTTAAAAAGTAGGGTAATAATTTTTGAAATTCAGAGCACTCCCACTAAGAGGAAAAAAACCTGACAAAATACTAGCATGATGCTAGACTGGGGAGAATCCCTTTTCTTCAAGCTAATGTGGGTTTTTAACTATTATTATTACTTTTACTGTGATGTCCTGCTTGCTCATCCTAACTTTTTAACAGTCTTACTGGGATTTATTTGCTCCCAAAAGACAAGCAGCACATGCCAAAGGAATGTAGATGGAACTACATGACCTGTCACTCATGTTGGAGGCAGTTCCTAAAAAGCTATGCACCTGAACTTTTACTTTGTGATAAATCAAGGATAAATCTGAAGAAATCAGATGAAGTCTCATTATCTGACTACATTAGACATCAACTGATGCCTAATATGGTAATTATTAACTTCAGTAGAGCTACACTGCCTTATGATACTGAACTCATTCTACTTTAAGTGTAATACCTCATTCCAAACCTATTTACTTTTTTACTGCCTGTGTATTGGGCCAGCTGTAGTGAATATACTGAAAGAAATAAATAAATGGTTTGAGCTTTTCAAAAGTCAAATCTGTACTTCAGCATCAAAGCTGTGACTAACCAGAACAGGCCACTTCATTCATTCTCCACACTGATCTCCAAAATCACCATCAAGCCAGTATTACACTGCTGAGCAGTTAAGCCTGGTATTAGAGCAAAGATTTAGCTCACAAAATTACTGAAAAATAAAAAGCCACCAAGTCTTTTTATCTTGAAACCTATCCTGGAATTCATAAGCATAGTAATTGCACTCTGATTTGTTTAGTAGCAGTGTTTAGTTCCAGTAAAATCCACAAAGGAATTTAAAATGAATTTTTTAAAGGCCAATTTCCTAATGGGTAGACTCAGGGAATGCTTTTGTACAGGACACATTAACCATGAAATCACTACATGATAAAAGCCCAGTGTAATAAAAATGTCGAGTTTGGCTGTAAAAACCTAAATTTGGCATTGCTTGATCACTAGTCTGCTTAGAAATCTGCAGATGTAGGCACAGTAATGCTTTTCTGTTTCCCAGAAAGGTTGCCCAAGGCTAAACTGAAGGGATTCAGGACTGGGGTAGGGAGTTCCTCACTGCCCCAGCTATGCTGGGCCCAGGCTGAACAGGGAATTGGCTGATAAGTGCTCCCACCAAAAGCTCCTCGAGCTTAAATTAAATGTGAAAGACAATCAAGAGAAACATTTGCTGGAGTACAAAAAGAACTTGTTTACTTTTGTAAAGCAAGTGGTTTTAATAAAAACTTGATGACACTTACTGCACTTTATAAAGAGCAGAACACTGGTCCTGAGCCAGGGCAGATGCTCTGAGTGCAGCTTTGGGCTTGAGAATTGTTTGCTTTTTCATTGTGATCTGCCTCGTTTTTTCACACACCCTTATATTTAATACATTTCAAAGGGATATATCTGGTCCAGGAATATAGTTAATATATTGCTTACAAACTAATTTGTACAGGCTTTATTTGTAATCTAGAGGCCAGGAACAAACTGTTAATGTCTAATAAAGGAAAACCATTTATGATGATGAAATATGTAAAAGAACCTGGCTCTGTCTTGCTCTGACCCCTGACCTGGACGTGCCAGGCATTTCATTTCACCTGCCTTTTTTTTTTTTTTTTTTTTTTTTTTTTATTCTGTTTCATATCAAGAACACAGTACATTTTTAGAGAAACAATACCTTTACTACAAAACCACGTAAATGATTATATACAAAATGGTTACTGGAATTTGGTTTTGTACTGCAGTGACAGAAATAACTAGGTGCTGACATTTATTTACGCTTCCTTAATACTAAGTACATCACTCCACTGATCAGGGTAAAGGCAAAGGCAATCCAGGCTAAGACAAAGGAATAGCCATATTGGCCCTTGGAAACTTCCATTCTATATCCATGGCTCTGGTGCAGTTCTTCGTGCCTGTCTGTGTAAATGGAAGCTGCAATCATAACACACAGACCTGCAGGAGGAAGAAAATAATAAAGGTCAGCATCTAAAATATTATCAGTACACACAACTATGCACTGTCTCTTCTGTCAGCTGCTTCCAACAATGTCCTTTCTTTGCAGACACTCGTTTTCCATCCTCAAACTAATCTGGAAGCATTTCAAGACATATTTTCAGTTTATTTGGCAGGCTTTAAATTTGAAGTGCTGTTGTGTATCTATGTCATTTGCAGTGAACAGAAAATGGTTCTGAACATCTGGGTAGTTTTTAAGACTGACAAAAAACAAAGTGAGTACTTGCCTGTAACAATTAGAGAGTTATTTAGTGTGCTCAGGAAGTTCAGAATCTCAAATTCCCTTCAAAGTTTAAATTACTTTATCCTGAGCAGTGGTGCCATCCATGTTTTAACTGCCCATATAAATTCCTACACAGAATGGAAGAGTTCACTGTTTAAACAATTAAGGATAAACTATGGCCTCAACAGCACTAGAGAGCTCTCATGCAGCTTGTTCTTTTTGAAACCTTTTCCTACTTTCACAAAAATATCATTGAAGTCAAAAGCATTGAAAAATCACTCACATGACAGGAGCTGGATAATGGATGTTAGCACAAATCTTTCTCCTTGCTTTAGACGGAAGAGTTGAAGAATGAAAACCAGAAATGCCACACAGCAGAAAATTGTAGACAGAATCATGGCGGCCTGAACAGCCTGAATTGATTGATACTCTGCAAAAACAAAGCAGCCTTGATTAAAAATCATTTCTCTCTTTGCCTTCCCCTGCAAGGAGTAAAGGGGCAGAGCCGTGCTCTGTGAGTAGTTCAGGAGATGCAGCAAAGCATTTGTGTGTGCATTGTACAGGCTGGTTCTCCTCTGCTTCCTTGGTGGCTTCCTTCCAGCCAGTGGCTTAAAGACTTCTAAAAGCTTCTCACCAAACTGAATGAAAACACTGAAGAGACTACTCCTGCCACACCCCCACCCTTTGCTGCCATCCATGTCCTAGAAGCACAGTGAAACTGCCAGCTGTGCCAAGCAGCTTCCAGTGCAGACCCCAGCAGACCTGGAGACAGCTCTGTGGAGCAGCAGACACACCTCAGCCATCCCTCATCTCCCCAGGCTGGGTACTTGACTGCAGTGGACACAGAGAAATACAGAGAACAAATGCAAACCCTCAGATCCAGGTTAGCTGAGATGCCCTGTGTGGAGTGCATCAGCTCACTGCACATTACAGGCCCTAAACCAACCTGATGCTTGGAAAACAAAATTACTTCATGGGTACACAGTTCTTCAGATTATTTGCCTCTTTAATGTATACACAGATTGAAAGTCGAGAAATAATAGAACATTTGAGAATACTTTCAATTTTTGTAAAGCAGGCTATTACACTAGGCTGTATCTTAAGACTTCCTTGTTAAAACTCTAGCTTGTGTTTTCTTCTACTTTTCCCCCATTCTTGTACATAATCAGTATTTTTCGGTTCTTTTCTGCAAGTTCAATTCTGAGGCAAATCCTATCACTTCAAATGACTTCATTGTTTTACCTATTTTTCTTAAGAATTTGTTAGCAGTCATTAGTAGTTTGTGTTAACTCTTTTGCACTGATCTCTTAAGTGCACATGACAGTTCCTTCTGCTTTCCTCTCACATAAACTGTTAGAACAGTTGCCTTTCCAAAATGAAAAGGCCTACCTAGTTAGGACATGCAGATTTTTGAAAACTGCCCCTGTAAATTTCATAGCAATTTCACCAGATCTGCTGAAGGAGCACAGACACAGGCATGGATAGACACTCACCATTGAACTCATCAGTGATAGCCATACAGGTGCTTGTATTCGTGGCACACATTCTCCAGACATCTGTAGAAAAGTTATCTCCCACCCACCAGGCCTGCAAAATAAAAAGGCTCTTACAGGAGAAAAAAACAAGCAAAACCCACAAAACTCCTTCCTTGTCCAAGTGTCTACTGATCAGATACATCAGCTGTAACAATTTTCTGTTTATTTTTGATGCTTAACCACTCAAATGAAATGTGAGATCTCATGGCATTTCGAAATAAAGGGTGCATAATTATCCACACATCATTCTCATTTTAGACCTCTGTGAAGTAGGTAAGGGCATCTTAAACATCCCAAAGGGATTTCCACCATTCGGGCAGAAATTCTGTATAGTCAGTGATTGCTCAGTCCTTGAGACACCTGGACAAGATATGCTTTGTTCACCCAGACCCTGTTTAGGATGCACACCTCTCTGAAGGAACAGCATTTGCTAATTTGCAGGAAATAGCATCACCTGTGAAACACAAGTTCTTTATGGATGTTCTGGCTCCTGCCACTGAAGTGATTCATCTCAATGTAATGCAGCTGTGCTGAGGTATACTATGGCATCTGTCTGGTAATGCCTGCTGACAAATTAAGATCCTTCTGTGGTATTTCTATTTTGAGGTTTTAACGTTCAAGACAAAATGGTACTGCAGTGTCTGAGCAGACTTTTACAGTAGCCTGGAAAATGACAAGCACTCCACAAGTGGCATTTCCTCAGGAAACTCATTCCCATTCCAATAGCTACCCAGGCCTTTGTTTTGACTAGAGCTGCACAAAATACAACTTATAAATATGATTCCTGGTAGATCTGCTGCTTAAATAGACATTCCAGAAGTGTCAGACCTTACTGTGCAGACAATACTGCTTTAAAACTATATTATGGTTGTAGGCATATGGATAAACAGAACACTGGGTTTTAAGAAAAAGAATTTCTCAGGATGCCATTTATTTGGATTTTACAGTCCAAGTTCAATGTTATTTTTCTGCTCTGAGCTCTATATATAATATATAGATACGTAGTATAAAATCTAATAGAAGGTGGTTGTACAGTTTAAGTTTTTAATTGTTCAAAAGTAGCTAATGACACAAAGCAGAGTGCATAGGCTTTTATTTCTGTAATAATTTGGGTTGTGGGCAGCAGATTTGAAATAAGATTAGGTTGCTTTGCCCACTGTCTTTGCATTCTAAATATTCAAAGGAGCAGGGCAAGACAACCTGCTCTCGTGCTCTAATAATGACCTACTTCCACAATCAACCAGCTGACTAAAATGTAACACCTAAGTTTTTACACTTTTGCAATAAAAAGTTGTGGGTAACAAATCATTTCACTTGGAGCATGGTCTTCACTAAACAGTATTTTCAGCAGCAATTTTTTTAATATCAAAAGCCTGTACATACATCAGACCTCACAGACACATTCCAGTGCACTGACTTCTGATCAGGATAGTGGGCTGTTTTGGAAAATGGAGAATTCCATTAAAAGCTATATACAAATATTGGAGGGTAAATTCTTTCTGATCACAAAAATAAAATGGAAATTTGAAAAGAATGCATCATAAAACATTCTAAAGTTTTGTGCTGAAACTGCTTCAACTTAACGGAAACAGATACATTCGTGGTGTGTCTCATGATTTAACTGGGCATCTTGGACAAACACTTGTGAGGCAAAGCACACCTTGACTGAGATTATCCCCACACATTAATCACCAGCTGTTTGACTTCATGTACTTGACACAAAAGGACAGTGATTTCCCCCCTCTCTCCTTCATATCCAGCTGAATCAAATCCCAGTGCTCCACCCTGTAAATACCCTCCCTGGCCAAGTCTCTCCCAGGGGAGAGGATCTGATGCCTTGAGCTTACAACATGATGCTATGGATAGCCTTATCCACCAGCAACGTGCACACCTAAAGCATTTTGTTACAGAAGGGTCTTAGGACACCAGTGTGTCTAACATACTTAGGTCCTCTCAGTAAGCAAGTTGAAGACTAGAAAAGAAAAACCGAATTTTTATGAAGCAAAGGAATCCCTGTGTTGGAGAGACAGCAAGAAGAAATGCCACTTACATTGTCGATAGTTGAGATGAACAGCAGCGCTGCTGAGGTTATGTGAAACACGATAATGAAGGCCAGGAGAATCAGCATCCTTGCTCTGGGGAGGCTTTAGGCTGAGATAAATCTGTTGAACATAAGGAAGTATATGAACAATCTTTAAGAGCTGTCAGTGCATCAACCTGCAGTTCTGGTGCTGTTAGAAACAGTACCATCAGATGCAGTTTGAGTCCACAGCACGTGTTGTATCTCCGCAGATACTGAGCTGCCATCACGGGTGTTAAAATGAATCACAACTTGAAATGAAGCCAAGAGGTGCATTTTGCAACCTTCCGGCACTATGGCTGCAGTGAATAAACACACAAAGAAGTTTCAGTCTGTGGATGGAAAACTCCTTCATGTTGGCTTTTAGAGAAATGCATTTCAAATTACAGCCTCAGTGATGATAGTATTTCCACTGACTGCAGTAAGGTCTTGTTTCAACCATCCTTCCAAAGAAGGAAGAACCAGGTTTCAAAAGGATGCTTTTAGAACAAAATTAAGTGCATCAAGAACTACCTCCTAGATTTAGTAACACCTATGTTGTACTTTAGGCTTCACATCCTTTGTTCATACAGTTATAAGTTTTATCCATTGAATAATATCTAAGGACTACCATTTTCTTCTATATCTTGCTCCCACTGGTAGGGCTGAATAAACCCATTAGTCACATAATCATCCAGTTAGCTATTTTATGTTCAGTCAATACTCTCTGTAGGCTACCTATTACCTTCTGTGGTAGTTTGACAACACTCAGACCTTGTTGTAAACTCAGAGTTTACTCAGAGTTGTAAACACTCAGACCACTGCACTAAATTTGGCAGAGACAGGTGAAACCATTACACCTTCATACATTATTTAACCCACTTATTACAATGCCACATCTCATGCTGAAAAAACATCAACGTGAAAAAAAAAAAAAATCTTGTGTACAAGAGAATCAGAAACTCTATTTCACTGGAATCCCCAGGAAATCTGTGGGCACATAACAAATAGGTTAGGGAAAACTACTGCTACTAATACACAGAAAAATGCGATTGCTTGACATATCTATTTCTTCTTGGCTAGAAATTCTTGCCAATTAATATATAAGGAATGCTATAAGGAATCTGCAGTCTTGCAGATCTTTGCAGTTAAGGTGCACCATTCTATACATCATCTGCATGTTGTCACTCATCAGTACATTAATGCATATTTCTCCCTTCCCTTTGCTTTGGATGCATTCTATGATGTCAAATGATGCCACTCACATAACAGTAAATAATCAGAATAAAGGGCAGTTATGAATTTGAAGACTTCCATGATTTTTTTCATGTCTAACCCCCTCTCTCTTACTGCCATTTACTGGAATCATGAACCACATGAATAATTAAACCAAATAAAAGGACTACTCTGACAGCATTTTTAAAGCAGCTCCACTGGCACTCTCATCAGGGCAAATAATAACTACTCTGCAAAACTTTAACAAAAGATAATTGACAGCATAACAACTCAGTGAATAGAGGCCAGACTAATCCTCTCCATCTCCACTGCAGTACAGAGTTATAACAAGCTCAAAGGCAAACAACATTAAAGTGCTTTTGTGAAAAATAAGTGGATAGCCTTATATCCGTATCTAATTAGAATGACTGAATGGGAGAGGCAATTCAAACCCTAAAATAGGAAAAGCAGCTACTCTAGTGTGTATTCCTTCCATTTCCTCTCTGTTAAACTCTGCCTTCTCAGCCACAACGAAGAACAGAAAGTGGCAATTTCCTCCAATGAGGTGATTCTGCTGTATGACTCAAGGTCCTCTGAATCCAGTTCCACTTCTAGAAATGTCATTCATGTCTCTCTATTGAGCCTTGCTTGAATGAAATGAAGAAGAAAGGAAAAGAAGATATTTTGTGGGTTTGTATAATGCCACATCAAAATATTTTCATTGTGATATGTACCAGTCTTTGCACAGCACCCTCTTGTCTTGTGGCTGGTTTTTTTCTGAGGTTCATTTCTTGCACAGATGGTATCTAAGCATTCAGTAATGCAACAATCATCTGCCACATAAGGAGAGAGAACCAAATTGTACTCGGTATTATTTTAAGAATAACAATGCAATTTCATCTTATTACATGAAGTAACAAAGTAAGAGAGACCAAAAAATGTAACCTAATTAAAACCAATCTTGCAAAAGCAAGACTTGCCAGCACAGAAGAACCCACTTTATCTTCAATCAAGTGAATGTTTTTGTTTTACTGTTTTCAGCCATAAAGAGAAGTGTTTCAGACAGGATAGATAAACATGTATGGCTGGTGAGAAAAGACTTTTTTGTCATTTTTTGTTCTACCCAAATAAAGCTAAGATTAAATGAAAGAGATGTCTTTACACACACAAAAACAAACAAAAAACAGACAGTAAGAAAGGTCTAATGTTTCTGTTACTAAGACTCCTGCTAAAAATCATCTTTAGATCCCTCCTCCTGGCTTGCTGGCAACTGCTCCCTTCATGAGCTGCTACAACTTCTGTGCACACAGTGCTAAACAATGACACATGGAGACAGGAATTAATACACTAGGGGAAAGGAAGGAGACAGACCATTTCCAAGTAATTAATACCAGGAAAAGACAACAAGAACTGGCTATTCCAAACTGTCATGCCTGAGCAGTTTCCCAGAAGTACACAGACCTCAATCACTCCTACAAACTTTCCCTTCCCATGGACACCCAGGAGTTTCTGTGGTTCATCCCAGCCTGCACAAGGAATAATGAAGGGAGGAGGATTTTCCAGAGAAACTCTCTTGTGATTTGTGGGCAGGAGGCAGAGAGAAGCTCTTCCCTTCCAAGATGCAGCCAGCAATGTCGCAGATGCTACTACAGAATCTGCATCCCTCTCTAGGCAGAAATTCTGGATTTCAAATCTCAGAACTACTAATCCTTCTCCACTCCACACAATGCTGGAATTCAAAACTTTACTATGCAGACTCAAGATTTTTCAATCCCTCAGCAAGAAGCTCTTCTTTCCCCTATCCTCTGAGGACAGCCTGCCTGGGAACATCTCCTAGCAGCAGGCAGCTCCTTTCCCTATGAGCAAGGGAAGGACACAGTTACAGAGCACTGTTTGCATTAACATTCAGAATTGTTATTTTACTTATGTATTACTAACCAAACACTTTGGTAACACCCTATTCTGCACACTAGCGTACTCCTTTTCTTATTTATCATGAACTGTTTCCTGGGCAGAGTGATTTTTCACCTTCTCTCATTTGCAGTTGAAACACACCATGCTCTCAGGTCAAGGTGTTCATGATTTTTAAGTACACTGCCTTTAGGCATGGATGAAGACTGGAATGATGCAACAGATACTGTTCATCATTCCCCAAAGTGGCTTGAATTCTTTTAATAGTTTTTACACATACACAAATATATGAGAAAAGCTTTTTGGACACACTACACTAACGATGATGGAGCCACTCTTCTCAGAAGTACGTGATGAAAAGACTACAGGCAACAGTTACAAGTTGCAACAAGGAATATTCCAATTGTGAAAAAAGTATTAATTATATTCAATGAGCATGATTAAGTACTGGAACAGGGCCCATGAGGCTGTGGGATCTCCATTCTTGGACATCTTCCTGACTTGACTGAAGCAAGGCTCAGAACGTCCTGATCTAACCCCCTGCTTGGAGCCAGTCTGCTGCACTAGAGACCTCCAGAGGCCCCTTCCAGCTCAGCTCTCCTGTCAATCTGTAGCTATTTCAGGAACCTCCCTGTACTAATCTCCAGCAAAGCTCTGACAAAAGAGAACATAACATTGGACTTAGCTCATCACATGTGCCATTAAAAACAGATTTGGGGGTTATAGTAAGGATGACATTGGATGTCAACATGAATTCCTTCAATTGCAAGCCTCAGCATTTAATACCACTTCACAAGGTATGGTGTAAGGCAGAAGTGGACAGATACTGCTGAGCTACAAGTGCAGACTGCCACTGGATCTAGAAAGAGTAAGTTACAGGAATCCCACTGAACACAACCAGATTTGCTGTGGTAATAAGGTTTCCCACAAATGCTGTTAAGTTGCAGGATACATACACAAAATACATTGAAAGCAGAAGGCCAGTTATAGCAACCACACATTTTTTTCAATTAGTGCAGAAGTAATGCTCCAGTGCTACTCCATTTTACACAGGGAGGATAAATGCAGCAGTCACACTTCTCTTGAATCTCTTCAGTAATGCAGACTTTTGGAAGTAGTAGTTTGCACTTGCCATGGGAGAGAGCCTGATGAGCTTTAGAAGAAGTGGCTAAGAAGGGCCTCTGCTATAATCTCCTGGACATGCAGAGACAAGTACATTTATACAGGATATGACACTACAACCATCACAGAACTGCACAGTAAAATAAGATATCTAGGTCAGGGTTTCCAACATTTCCGAACTGTGTGTTTCAAAACTGGATTGTCTCCTTATGTCATATCACACACAAAAACACATCCCCTGCAGAAAAGCCCCAGTTTATCTACAGGATAAAGTTTATCTTTAATGTCCATCAGTACAAAGAAACATGACTATTTAAGTTTTTTCTGCTGTTTAGTACAGCAAGCAAGCAAAAATGAAAATAGTCTTTGACAGTTCTTAACAGAAGTTTTATCATTGCTTTCCAACCCAGATGTCATCTCCCCAACAAATGCTTTCCTCCCATGCAGTGCCACTCTGCTGCCAGGCTGTTTCTCATGTTTGTGCATACTCAATTTTGCAACCAGCAATGCTGAAGCTTAACCTCCAACACTGTCTGCTGCCCTCACTCCCTAAGATCAATTCAGGAGTTTTTATCATCTTCATCTGAGCCCATGTACGAGAAAACTTCCACACAGACAATCCTCATTCATACCCTTAGAAACATGGTGAAATCTCTGTAAAACAGCTCTTGCTCTGCACAGACCGAGGCTGGGGGTGTGCAGACTCCCAACACCCACGTTTAGTGTGCTGCAAAGACACACCCAAAACAAGGGGTAGAGGATCCTGCTAAACAAGTTACCATACCTGCAGCTCTCTGCACTGGGATGTTTCATTGCAACTAGAACAGCAGGTCTTTGGGCCATCAATAAGCATTCAGTTCAGCTGAACTTTCTTGAGGTCACTGGTGTAAAACTGAATCAAAGCAAACCTTAATTATCAATTCGTCTGCCCCTCAGCGCTATAATTAAGTCTGAATATGTGAATTTAGAAGAAAAAGTCTGTATACTTGTAGCATGAGAAATCTGTCATCTTGTGATGCATCATAAGTTGTTTGGATTTACATGTTTTGCTCAGAGTTCTTGTGCCACATCTCATGGTACCTCATGACAGAGAACTCAGAAGCTGGCTCACATTTTGCCTGCACCATTGCCTCTAAACTTGCACAAAACTCTCTGGTTTATGAAGAACAGAGTGATACTGTTAACTTCCTTCTTTTTTTTTTTTCTTTTATCAAGTATAAAGGGTTCTGTTTTTCTTGTGTGATTCTCAGAATTGGAACCAAAAGTGAAGTTCAGACAGCAGACTTTCTCCCAAGCCAGCAGGAGCTTTGAGCATTTCAACAATCCTCTAATGCCTAAATATCAGACAACTAAAAGGACGAGAAAATCAGGAATTGTAATACCAAGAGGATAATTACACCAGTTAAAACAATTTAGTCCAATTTTTTCATTTCTTCAGTCTGAGTTAATTTAACAGGAACACCAACACTCTTCAAGTGTACATTCAAACTGTGCCCTGTTTTCATGCTGAGGTGTTACCCAGCTAACAGTCAATACAGAAACTGAATGTCCTTCAACCACTCTCTGCAGCCAGCGTGGAGACCTCCAAGAAGTGCTGGATGGCTCTGACTACACCTCTACAATACTGAATGGGGACCCAGGAGGGAAGTGCAAAGTACAAGTAACTGTCTACACAGCACATGGGTTCCCACCCAATTCCTTCCTGGTGTGAAGCAAAGACTGAACAGTATGTGCTCTACATGAAATAAAATTTCAGGGCCCTGCTTGATGCTGGCTTTGGAATCAAGAGGGCTAAGTGTCCTGTGAGCCCCTAGATGGCACAGAGACCATCAGCTCTTTTTGTTTGCTTAATTGAGAACACATTCAAGCCCACAGCTCTTTGTGCTACCTATTTTATATGGAAGGAAGAGAGCTTTTCACTTATACTTCCACCTGTTTTTCAAAGTCCTTCCTCACAAAGCAAGGAAATCAGAAGGAAATGAATCAAAGTTCCCTGCACCCAACCACTGTATGAAGGCAAAAAAAATCAATACAGCAAAAAATGAATCCACACTCTTTTCTAGAGCTCCATTTGAATGACAATATTTATGGCTTTTTTAATACAATAAATAAAGTAGGGTCATCCTATCAGACCTAGATTTATTGGTGCCCTTGCAGCAGGCTGTGTTAAGACCCAGTAACCTCCAGCACAATTACATCAGTCAACTGGTTGTGTTTTGATAGTGAAATACAGGGGCTTGGAGAGAAACTCACAAGACGTGGTATGACCTAGTTTTTATCTATTTTCTTTCAAAAAATTGTGCCTTGCAACCAAAGCCCCGAGGTCTGCTTTTTGTGTACACCACAACTAATACAAATGTACATCTATAGCTTAATAAAACCTTTTGTTTTTACAGTGTTTGGATGTCTGTTCATCCTGCTGGTACTGGTGGGACTGCCTGAGCAACAGCAGACTTTGAGTGAACAAGCTCATGTGCCTGGCTTCCCTATCACCTGTGTGCGAGGGGATGCTCAAGCACCCTTTCACCTCTTTCTCAAGCAACTTCATAAACACTAAATCTGGTCTCCTCTTCAGAAACTCCACCCAGTTACCAAAAGTGAAAGAGACTGTGATTACAGGTGGGTTTGGCACATCATCTCCAGACCTCCTCCCTTCTCACCCTCCTCATTTAGAGCTATGCTACCAAGCCAGAACTCCAAAGTCTAGGAAATTCTAACCCTGCTGTTCCATATACTTCCAAACAAAACCAAGAAGCAAACTGCAGCAAAAATGCAACGTGCTAGCTTCGAGTATGGAGACACAAAGAAGCTGATGTTTCTAATTTCTTAGGAATGCTATTAATAAAATTTTGACCTAGGGATGCCAGCATTGCTGCCACTTCTGTAACTCAGTCATTTATTTGCAAACAAGTTTGGGCTGGGTTTAGACTTGCCCTACCACTCCTTTCACTATGGCCCCGCTGTCTGCACTGCAGAGGAAAGTCACTCTGCCATGAAGCCTTTGTGGGCAGAATCAGCAGAAGAAAACCAGCAGGACCTATGGGAACACAGGGACACAATGCCCTGTTGTGGGGTGGGGAAGTGTCACTTACCAGAAAAAGGAGTCTTGTGACACTTACCTGAAAATCCTAAAAAATAGCCTGAAGCTTAAAAACTTCAAGATTATTCAAATACTCCTGCAAAACCTGGAGGAGACATTACCAGCCACTATATGCTGAGAAGACAATTTAGCAGGTACAGAAGTCAGCTGCCTACACAGACAGACATATTTGAATGAAAGTCTTTAAGACTTCATCTTCTCAAAACTGCTTTTTAGAGGGTTTTGTGTGGTCAGCAGAAAAAGAATGTTTCTCCTCCTCCAGCAGCACAAATCACACCATCCTCAAAAATAAATCTTTTACACATTCTTCTGTTTCCCTAAACCACTTTTTCTTGTAACTGTACTTTTATACCAAATAAAAATAATCTCACATTTAAGATGTTCTATATTTGCATCTAATCCCAACACAACCCACAGTGGTATAAGGTAGGCTGCCATATTACCAAATAACACCTAAAAGGGTTGCAATTAATCTCTGATTCCCATCATAGTCATCCACTCTTCCACCTTCAGTTTATGCTGAGCATCACATGCCTTTGGCAAATGCCAACAAAACAGTCTTTCATCAAAGACACCCCATGGTTCAAGGGATTTCTCAAAGGGCACATATTGTTTGAGAAAACCCAGCAGTAATTTGAAAAAAGTAACTGCTTGTATATTTAAGTTTCTGGTTTCTTACAAAATATAAATGTGTTCTGCCAGCTTTTACAAAGGCATGTGCAAAACGTGTTATAAAATGTTTGTAACTTAAGTATGTATGGGTAGAGCTTAACTGTATTCTTAGAAAATGAAAGAAAGCACACATAATTTCAGGTGTTCAATGCATGCTCTCTGTTCAGCTAGTTTGCTTGTTGTGCACCAGATACCACTTCAACAAAGTTGTGGTGTACATTAAAACTTTCTTAACAATCAGGCTGGTCTAAAAGTACTTAAAGCTTGTTTTCCTAAGCTTAACAAGACAAGAACTTCTCGTTCTGACTTGTTCATTTTCAAAGATCAAGACAGAATGGGGATATACTTGCTTGCAGGTCAAGGCAAACACATGGAAGGAAAAAGAACTGTTTAACTTAGAGATGAAGATAAATGGCTATAAATCAGATGTGAGCACATTTAAGATGTAAATTACAACTCTTAGAGCTGTCACATTCTGGAACAGCTTTACAATCACCACAGCATAGGAAAAAGAGAGCTCCACAAGATCCTCCACAAGAAGTGGTGCAGTGACTGTGCTAGCAGGGCAACAGACTCGCTGTCCTGAGAGGACCCTGCAGCCCCACTCTCCAGTGAAGACTCTCAACAACTTCACTGAGGTCTCTGTGTGTTTCACAACAGGCTTTTTGCATGATAGCCATGCCCCTGGCACCCAGCTGAATTCTCTGTCGTGCTCCAAGGGCTGCTGGCAGTGCAGTAACCCCGTGGTGATCATGACAACACGCAGCCAGCTTGGAGGGACCACTTGTTTCTCAGGTGGGTGGCAAAGCTTCCAAGAGTGAGCATGGCCTGTGCCCCTTGTCTGAGGGTGACCTAAGGGCCACCACTGCCTGCCAGCCCCCCAGGGCAGTGGTCAGAAAGCACAGAGCCCTTTGCAGCCTGCTGGCAAAGCCCTGCCTCTGGAGAAGCAGCCAGCTCCATGGAGCTGGGACAATGACACAGGGCTGTTCTGATAAGCTATTCAAGCTATGAGAACCCTCCTGGGAACCTGCTTCTGAAACAAACAGCTGAACTGAGGTGTGGCCTGGCCTCACCCCTTCTCAATCACTGTGTGGCCACATTTCAGTGCCGAGGGTGTCCCTGTTCAATACCTTGGCAGGGCAGGGAGTGACAGACCAAGTAAAATACCAGACCTTTACATCAGGTTGACAGGCAAAATCTGTCCTCAATCAATGACAAGGGGGGAAAAAAAGCACACCTGCAACATTGACTACACATTAACATAGTTCTGAGCAAACCTCAGACCCTGGGCTCTACTGACTACAGACTGCTGCTTATCCAGAGATTATTACAGATACAACAGAACAGCTCGAGTGATTTATGATGTTCCACCTAATTAACCAACAAACAAAGGCAGAAAAGGTCTGTCTTTCCAGATTGAAAGCAATGCATTTAATTCCGTAGAAATAAAAGCTGATATTGTTTTAACTTTGGCAGATGCTCTGTGGAAATTGCTAGCAATCAAATGTGTTGCATTCATTGTAAAATTTTCAAACTGCTTGTTTTGATTTGGCTTTGACTAGCTCTGTGTTGAGAAATTTTGGTTTTAGCTATTTCAGAGTTTACACATCATCTATCAAGAGTGTGAAAACACATATCTATTGGTGGTACAACAGTTGGTTATAAAATAAAAAGCTCAAACTCTCCACTACTACTACTACTTTGTTTGACAGCAACATTGTGGCACAGGATTACACTGAATACTCAGCCTACCTCCAGAATGAAATTTTTACACTGTAATTTGTAATCAGTGCAATTAAAGTTGCCGTGTGGACACTACAAGTCCAGGTAGAAGGATTTCTATGCCTTGTTTGAGCACACTCAGTGCACAGCTCTTCTACACTGGCTGCTCTATGGGAACAGCCCAGTCCCCTCAGCTCCTGGACCTCTTTGCTCTACCCCACAGCTGCACCTTGACCAGGCTGGACAGTGCCTGGGTCACTGCACAGCCACAGTGCCAGGTAAGGGTACACCAAGCACCCTGACAGATGGGCAGGCTCAGCCAGAGCCCTTCAGTTGTTCACAGACTGTTCTGCAGTCTCTGGACTTAGGTTTGTTTCTGCCTTTGAACTAAACAGCGGGTTTGTTGCTTCAGTGGACTGAGCACTGCAAGCCCTGGAGAACAGGTGAGTGTGCAGAGCCCACCTCACAGCACATGCGCCTCAGCAGAGACATCCAGGGCCTTTGGAAGGTCTTTTTCTGCCTGGAAGAAGGCCAGAATTTTGATCTATTTCAGGACACTAAACACCTGCATTAAACACCCGAGGGAGTGTTCATACTGCCCACCTCGGCTGTTTGCGGCCCATGCAATTCCAAACATAGCACAGTGTTTAGGAATCAGTGAAGCAAACCATAAATATATATCCTATAGCCATCTCTAAGGGGTATTTGAGTCAGTCCACTTTCTGCTCCACCTACAGACTCCTGTGAAGATCTCTACACAGCCAGAGGGTTGTATTTTAAGGTCACACCCAAATTATGAGGCTTCACCTGGCATGCACATACCATCATTAAACCTGCCCATGAAACTTCACCGGCAAAATAAAAAGATGTAATTACATTTTCTCCATTCGGTGGAGAAATAATAATTCCTTTGATGGATGAATTCGGGCCATCAGGCTTTCTCTTGAGTCTCACCCAGCAAGATATATTTTCTAATAATTATGATGCTTATCTTCCTAATGAAGTCATAAGCATCGCCTGACATTTTGAGATATATTTTACAAAATTATCTGCTCTCTAAAACAGTAAAGCTTTTAACAAAAAAAGAGAAAAAACCAACAAACTGAAACTCCACTGTAAATATCATGGTTTGCTTTGAGCATCCAATAAACAAGCAAACCCTAACAAACACGGAACAGCTCCATGAATGGAATTCCTTAGCGCTGTGCTTATGTTCCCCCTGCATTCCCTCTGAGACCAATGTGATTTCAATAAAAGCTGTGCGTTCCTTTCTACTTTCAAATTTGGCTGTGCTGAAGTATCACATGGATTTTACATAGAGTGTTTACTTCACTTCAGAGTAAATTTCTTTCTTATTAGTTCCTGTATAACACAGTGCCTCATTCTGCTGGGTCTTCTTCCAACAGGAACATGGAGGAGGACCTGGAAAGTACATCTGCTAGCTAGCAGTATAAAAGACCTTGTCCCCAGAGACCTACTTATCTCTTTAATTAAATACATTCTTGTCCTGATTTATGTGGGGATGTCATGTCTTACATGATGCTCAAGACACAAATAGGATGTGAAGAGCCAGTGGAAAATCAAAGTATATTCAAGCCACTGAGGTGAAAAGGGAAAAGTCTCCTTGTGTTGCCACTGATCTCATTTTTAAATGATAGGGAAACAGCATTATGAAAGGAGACAGCCTACACCTAATATACTTAGCAAAAGTGGAGGAAGGTCTTGCTTCTCTAAATACACATATGGGACTCATCAGTACAACCTTCTTCTGATCACTGAAGGAATGTCAAACCTGAGATGGGAAACAGCCTTGAGACAAACAAGAAAACAAAGGTCATAATAATGGAAGTAAAAGAAAGACACACTGTGATGAAGGAGATGCTAATAAATCAAGAGGGGTCAAGTGCATTAACTGAAAGTGGGTGTAAGATGGAGATATTCATTTCTTCTAAGCAATGTTGGCCAGCAATAATAACTCCAGCATCTACGAACTGAGACAGAATCTTTGTCTAAGATAATAACGCTGCAGCAGCCTTCAGTCTTGACCTGCTCAGTCTGTTGAACAACTTCCTTTATTAACAAGGTTTTAAATCTGTGTAACCAAATAAAACTCACTGTTTTTCCTCACTGGCAAATCCACAGCATAATCAACATTGTTTGTATGTTTATGATAGAAGTCTTTCCAGACCACAAATAAAGGATACAACACCAGTAGTGTCTTGTCTACTGATTGGATGTTGTTTTTATTTGAAATTACATTCACACACCATTTTCCTTCCCAAATGAGCATACTAACAAGAAACTGATCACCTCCTAAGAGTCTTCATGGTATTGCTGCATTTCAGCTCCAGTTAATGTTGATGGCTACTGGCAGAGTAATTCCTGGATTCCTGGCTGGGCAAACAGCTACCTGGTAACATCCCTGTCAGCCACACAGCTGGCATGATACAATCTGTACACATCTTTCCTCAGCATGGAGGATGAATCTTCCCTCAGGTATCCCAACAGTCTATTTCCTAACTCAACTCTACAAGTTCACAAAGAGATTCAGAGAACAGCAAAAGAGTTCCTTCTTTCAATGTCTTGAAGCAAAGGTGAAGTCGTTAAATCTTATGCTGAATAAACTCCTATCAGCTTCTGCTGGCCATGTTTACCATATGCCTTTGTTTCCACTCCCACTTTGACTTCACCAGCTGTGGCAAGTACCTGCACCCCAAGCTGCATTCCTTCAGATGGCATTTGTCACACACTTTCTTACAAAAACGTTTCTGGACTTTCCAGCAAACTGCAATTCCCATTTCTCCCCCAAGTGAAACTCATGCCCAATAGTCCCCTACCATTTGTGTGGATTCCTGCCTGCCCACATCTGCAGCCACCTGCCACCTCGGTCCCAGCAGCCAGCCCCACAGCTCTTTCCTGAACGACATGGACAGCAAAGCCTTCAACATCTGAGGGCAGGTCTGGATGAAGCAGTCACTATAGACTATTTTTACTTGCCAGAGAAAATATCTGCTCAGCCACATGAGAAAACTTATTTTATATAGTTAACACACCAGCACTGTATATATAGAGCCTGCAAGTAAATGAAAAGAAATAGCTACTTTTTGTTTTTCTGATGATGAGCCAACCATAGCTGTTTACTTCCAAAGTTCCTAAAGAAAACACCAACAAAATTCAGTGTGGATTTCACAGCTATTTAGTGGGTTTCTTCACAGCCCTGTATCAAGTCAGATGATACTTTCAAGATGCTCTACTGCAATAATTACTGATCATTTACATACTATTCCCAACTTCTGGGAGGAAAAAAAAAGACCTTCCTGCACCATGTGAACTAAGTATTCCTGCCAAGAAATTAACGGAGAGGCTGAACTGCAGGTTTCTTAATGGCAGCATTCTGTGGGTAAGAGCAAGTCGTGGGTAAGCCTGCTGAGGAACCGACAGCAGTGCACTGTTCTTCTGAGAAATGTCCAAACAAGGAGCTGACCTCTCAAATCCAATACTCAATATTGCACACAACCCACGTTACTGAGAGCTGCCTGTCCAGTATCTGGCACTCCCCAAAGTAAGCAGGGTATTACATATAGATAAAAACTGCCAGTGAGTGAAACTTCAGTTTAACTCAAGTGGAAAAACGTTTAATGCTGGCAAAAACTTCATAAACCGAAATCTGCACTGAATTACATCTAAGTGTACTTTCCTTCCACTGGGAGGGCGGGGGGAGCTGCCAAGAGCTGCTACAACGTTACTGCAACACACGCGAACTCCGCTGAGAGTTCATTACAGAAAAGAACAGAAAGAAACTGTGGAAAGCGCGAACTTTCTGCTGGTTTGGCTCAGCCTGGACTCACTGGCGAGGAGCCCCTCGGCCCGCTCCGTCCCGCTCCCCGAACCCCGGGGAGAGGGAGCGGGGCCGGGGCTCGACGGGGACCGGGGACCGCTCTCCCCGGGCGGCCCAGCAACGGCGCAGCACCGCAGCCACCGAAATTAAATGCACCTCGTAGTAAACAAACGCGTGCTTTTAATTTTTCCCCGTTTCTGGAGGTTTCTTCCTCCCCTGGCCGGCGAAGCTGCCCGCTCCCCCCGCCGCCGCCGCCCCGCTCCCCCCGCGCCCCCCGCCCGGCCGAGGCTACTCACGGGCGCGGGCCGGCGGGCAGCTCTCCGGGGCTGCGACCGTCTGGCGGCGGCGGCGGTGCCTCCGCCCGCCCTCCTGCGGGAATGATGTCAGCGGCGGCTGGGTGTGGAACCAGAAGGACTTTCAAAAGTCCCCCCCCCCCGGCCGCTGGCGGCGGGACAGGGGTGTGAGCGTGTGTGTGTGTGTGTGCGAGAGTGTGCGGGCGCGGAGGGAGGGACGGACGGACGGGGCGCGCACAGGAGAAACTTTCCCCGCCCGTTCCCACTCGGCGGCGGGCGGGCATCCAGGCGCGCCGCCGCCCGGCCCTCGCCGGGGGTGCTCGGCCCTCCCCGAGGGTGCTCGGCCCTCCCCGAGGGTGCTGGGCCCTCCCCGGGGGCGCTCGGCCCGCCGTCCCCCGCAGCCGGGGCCGGTCCCCGCAGCGCTGCCCCCGCTGGGCCCCGGGATGCCAGCGGCCGGGCGCTCGGCCCGCTCCCCGGGCGGCCCCCGCCTTCTGTCTGGGCTGGCCCTCCCGGAGCAGTGACTGCCCCGTACCGAGCGCGGGAGGCGGCGGGGGCCCGTCCCGCGGAGCCGCGCACAGCGAGGGGCGGTGGTGCCACCCTGGGCAAGGGACGGATGACCGCTAGCCGATGTTAGCTGGGCGAGGGCTTTACCCGGGAAGAACAGGGCGAGGCCCAGGGCGGAGCCCTCTCACGGGAGCCATAGCGGGGGAAAGCATCCGCGATTCCCAAAGCGGCCGGGGACAGCTGCGGTGGCCGCGCCCGGCGGGGAGCCCGTCCCGGAGAGGGGGCCGGGAAGGCGCCATTTCCAGCCGGCCGTGCTTGAGCCGCTCCCGCCAGGGCCTCCCGCCCCTCAGCGCCGGGCCCAGGGCGGGACGGGCCCAGCGGGGCTGGCTGAGCCCCTGTCCCCGGTGGGACGGGCCGAGCGGGGCTGGCCGAGCCCCTGTCCCCGGCGGGACGTGCCCAGCGAGGCGGTCCGCCGGTGACGCCGCTGAGGGACGGAGCCCGGGGCTGCCCCGGGCGGCAGTGAGTGCCATGTTAGGGCAGAGCCGCCCTGGCCGGGAGCCCGGCGCGCCAAGCTCGGCTCGCTGCTGCCTGGACTTGTTCGTCACGGAGGAAAACGTGTGTGTGGAGAGCTGAGGAAAGCTCCGCTCATGAAGCCGTCCCAGGGCAGCGCAGGTGAGAGCGGGGTCACTGCCCGCGCCTCACGACCGCCCCTCTCCTGAGGGGTTCACCAGCCACCATCGCCAGTGGCAAACATAAGTCACCAGATGTGCCTGTTTCCAGCTTGGCCTTCGTCAGCGGGACCACGGTATTTACCGTGACTCACGAGCAGGCTGAAGACCGTAATTCGGCTTGCCTTTTTTTTTTTTTTTTTTTTTTTGGCTGCCTTGCATGTTTTGATGTTGGTGCAGCCTCTTTGCTTGCTCAGATGGCGAAAAGGTCTCACCTGCCCGTACCACAGTGTGATGTTGGTGAGGAAATCTGGCTGTTCCCGTATGACTGCCAAGCTGTCTGCTCTACATTGTTTTCTTTTGCGTGTTGCCCTCTGTTACAGTTCTGCACAAATTGCTGTCAACATTTGCTTTGGATGTTACCTAAAAATCCAGCAGACCATGACTCTTTTGTTTCAGACTGTACGTGCAAGTTCATGAGGAGTGTTTCCCAATCCCAGAGATTACCTGTTCTGTAAGAACTGTAGTAAATTCCAGCAACACCATCCCTATTCCTAGAGTCTTTACACAACTAGCAACTATTATGCCGAGCAAAAACACTGTGTTGGTCACTACCCAAAAATTAGCAGCATGGCCCTACTTCATTGCACTTTCATTTTTTCTGACGTACAGGATTAGTGCCCTTGTACAGCTGTTAGGAATCTCACATCTTGCTAAAAAGCAGAATTACAGGAACACTATGAAAGAGTTGTTTTGTCAGTCTAAGCACCACCAACTCTACCAAACACTGCAATCAGTTCAGCTGGGGTGGATGGCATTTGGTGGTATGTCTCTTATGTCTTTTGCACTCTGATATTAGCTTTAGCTCTGTTGTAACTGACAAACATATCTTGCATTCACAATCACTTTGGAATCATACACAAGAATATCCAGTGCCATAAAGAATCCCCACTCTTCACTAAAATTTACATTTCTCTGTGCTCATGTATTCCAAGTTTCTGGACAGGAGAGACTGGCACTTAAAGTAGTGGCTGCTTCTTCGTTTGTACAACACTTGGTTTCTGGTAATTGCCTTGAGGTTAGACTGGAATGGGAATTCCAAGTGGCTCTCAGGGGAGATGTTCATAGCTCTGGGGCTGAAGGAGCAGAAATGAGAAGCTTACGAGGATCGGTGGCAGAGACAACCCTGCTTGTCAGTTCCCAGGGATTTCAGGAAAGTGATACCTCAGGCTGAGCCAACCGCAGCATGACAGCCTGACTCCCACTGAGCTGAAGTGTTAGAGCTGAAGTCACTTCAACATTCCCCTCACACAGAGATAGGTTTGCACGTGGAATATGACAAACAGAGCACTTGATTTTTAAACCAAAGATATTGCTTACAACTCAAAGTACTAGAAAGTTAATCGTGCTTCATCATGCACTGCATTTGAGGTGCTGCTTGCTAATTAGTACAGAATATTGTCCCTATAGGAGAAATTTACTGTTAAAAATAGTCTCCTTTCTTCTCCCTCAATGCCTCATACTTGCATTTTTAATTGTTGAATAGTTGTCATCCTTAGTTTATCTTAGCTAGGAGCTGAATAAGTACTTTCAAAGCAGTATTAACACACTGCCGGATGACTACAGGCTTTTCCTGGAAACAGATTCTCCAGGTTCTGCTTTTCAGGCTCGTGTTGGACTGATGTGCTTTGAGTTTGTTTTTTTTTTTTCACTAATGCAGTGCTAAGTATCTGAAAGAGGTGTTGACCTTTTTCCTGCCTTCCTCTTCCCTAATTTGCATGAGGGATGATGATGTGAAGAAAAACATGTTATTCCAAGTACTCCCTTCTACTTGGCTAAGCTGACAGCGAAGCTGTTTGAAAGCAGAGTCATTGACAACAAAATTCCTAGTGTGCAAACACAAGACAAGCCATGCCATTCCATGCCAGTTCTTCCTGCTTCTCTTGCCATGTCCTAGACAGTATCTTTGAAAGTAGCCAGAATTCATAAATGGACAGAGGTATCTGTCCCACTTCCCACTATCAGCTGCCATTCAGTGAACACGATTTACCTGTGTATTTGAGATAAACCTTTTTTTCCAGTAGTTAGAATTCCCTTTTACACATGAGGAGCTTTCAGAGCAAAGTCTGAAGTGTGGGCTGAGTAGCCATTATGACCAGGAGAGGCTGTATAATGGAAATACAGGCTGAAATATTGATCTTACTGGCATAGTGTGCATTGGATGGCGAAACGTTCAGTGTGAAACATTGATTTACAATTTGCAGATATGTAAATGGACCAGCAATAGAAGATTTGATCTCATTAATTGGTAGTATAACAAGTGGAATAATAAGTTGGGGTTTTTTTACTCACAGTGATTACATAGCTACAGTTTATGCTTTATCATGTATCTGTCAAGATGATGAACAAGTTCAGTATTTTTGTAGCTAGCAGGGATCAGGGCATGCTCTGTGCAATATGAAGCTGTAAGTAAAACCAGGCTAACAAGATCTTTGGATTTATCTGAACAGGAATACAAGTGGAAGAAAGGAACCTCATGATTGCCACTGGCTCCAAGAAAGAGAAGCCTTCAGACTGAGGGAGCTGCTGATCAATAAGGTAATTGAGTAATTACTTGTCCAACTGTTAAATGGCTTCTGATAAAAATATCTCTGCCTAGACAGACGGTGATATTATTTCTCCCAAAATGGAAATACTGTGCCAAAACTCCTAATAAGAGGACTATAAGGCACCATCCTCTATAGGCATCCTGGTAATACCAATCCATTAGTTTGTCACAACGAAAACCAGTGTACCAATGAAAGACTTTTAGCACAGTAACAAAACTGACACTGTATTTTCCCCCAAGAATCTGTGCAAGAATCCTCCAGATTATTGATTCAGAGTATACAACACTACTAGACCCTTTCTGTGCTCACTTTTCAAAAAGAAATTACATTTACTGCCATGTCAAAATAATACTGATGAGCTAGTGCTGATTGGGGAGTGATGTCATCAATGAAACTGAGTTCAAATGTAGGCTTGTGTGGCAGTGCTGCCATTTCTATAATTAATAAATAGGAAGTGTGCTGTAGGACAATTTTACCATTGGACAGTTTTGTGAGGGGCAGGATGGAGAAAACAATGAGAAAGAAGAGAGTGACATGGACCTTTCCTGTTTCATGGCTTTTTAGAAGCCCATCCAAAGGAGCTGCTAGGGCATAATTTCATTAGTCCCTTAAAAACCACTGAGCCATAACAAGGTTCTCACACCTTTGTCTCCCTTTTTTTTTTTCCCTCTGCAGAGATCAGAGGGTTCTTTGCTTTCATCCCTAAGAGCCCTGGTATGCTTGTAGAAAGTGTCTCAGATCTGTACAAACCTTAGTGTATCCTTGGTAAAGAACCTGACTCACATACCCCTTCCCACTCCAGCCTTGGGAATATTTCCTCCTCCCCCTCAAAGAAACATTGGGAGGTTAAGCAAGAGCAGCAGCTTCCCAACAATTCTTAACTCCTTGAGAACTGAAGTCCTTGTTCAGGCTTGCTGAGTCTAGAACAAGGAGTTTGGAAGGAGTTCTGACAAACTTACAAAATCCTGAGGGATCAGAAGACATTTCCTTTTTCTCCTTCCCTGCTTCCATCACTTATTGTTCTTCACTGCCTCTTGCACAAGTCCAAAAATAACCTGAAAAGTAATGTCTTTAGTTGGCTGCAGTTAGGCTGTGCCGAAACAAATGGAAGATTCAGGCATAAACAGCAGAGCTTTTCAGGGAGCTAGTTCCATGGTTTATACAGCAAATATATATAGGAGATACTAATTCAAATGTTTGTTCACCACCTTGATCTGCAGGATATGCAAATCTGTGGAGGTGACATTCAATAAAAAGGAAGAGTATATCCTTCCTTTCTTCCCCACTGTTGGGTGTTCTCCTGGAAAATGCTCTCTTTTTTTTCTATTAATGTTATAATTACTTTAAGAAAATCAATAAGCAATTTCTGGCAAAAAGTAGCCAAGGCAAACTGTAGTGCTGCCCTTGGAAATGTTATTACTGGATCAAAGAAAGCTGTTTGCCAGTGCAGTGATCATATTATGAGAACTTCCTAAAAGCACTGCCTCAGAAAATGGTTATGGACAAGAGTAGCAAAAGCATTGAGTCCAGGGGCCTTTAAATCAGAGGGTATTTGATGCTGTTGGCTACTGGATCATGTCTCTTTAGCCCATTTGCAGAGTTTTTCTATTTAGTCAAAACTTGGCCAGACAATGGTGAATTAAAAATTAGCTCTGTAACTGGATCTAGCTATTAAAATGCTTTAACATTAGGATTTAACAATCCTAGCTTTGTTTGGAAAAGAAAAGGAAATAAATTGGCAAGGACTAAAGGCAAGCTGCAACAACAACAACAACAACAACAAAAAATGAAGAGCCTCTGAAGTACAGTGCAGTATGTCAAGTGCTTAATACATTACAAATAAACCTGTGTGTTGCTTATCATCCTGCCAAAATAATTGCAATAGCAACCCAACCCTCCAAACAGAGCTTTACAAATCAAAAACCATAGAAAAGAACTTCTAACCCATCACTCTGCTAGAGACAGGAGTACAGTAGAGTAAATTGTATTATTACAGAGGGGTAATAAGGCCTTGGCCACAGAAAATTTGCTGTTGTTTGAAGTCTGCAGGAGTGTGCAGTTGGAGTGGCAGGACTAGGATTTCATTGTACAAACAAATCCAAAAGAAGGTCAAAGTACCCTACAAGAAGACACTATTTTGAGAAGTAGACACTTGAACTGCTTAGAGGAAAAATGTATTTTGTCATTTTGTCTATTGACCTTGTAATCCAAAAAAAGCACAAATCTTTAAATCACTTTAAATCAGTTAGAATTAATTGGAAAATATGGTGTTTGCTTCTTCAAGAAAATTACTCACTCTCAATACACTACAAGCAACATCACATATTTAGAATGCAAGGAGTTAATAGATTTTCATCTGGTCTGTAAAGTAAAATAAACTACTTAGCATTTTTATTTCCTAAGACTTACCCATTTGCAGCCAAAGCTGAGTGACAAGCAGCTCCATCAGTGAGGACACTGTTTCTGTGTGGATCTGTTCTGCAGAGCACACAGGTAAATAAACAGGGACTCTGAGCCATCAGTGGGATGGTTCAAACCATGGCATTCCAGCAGAATTCTCACTCAAATAGCAAGCCTGCCATGCAGATGCACTTCTCTCCATACAAATTTGTGCACGTGTATATTGTACACTAGCAAATATGTACACATATAAATTCATATCCAGGAACTGGATAATCTGAAAAGAATTTTGGTGTTAGCATATTTTCTGAGGAATGGCCCACACTGCAAAGATTCTAATTCTGTATATCATTTGGAAATCCATCTTTGTTTATTATTATGATGTCTCCATGCATGTGTTAGCTCCTTCTAAGTGTGTATTAGAAAAACACAACATTGTTACTCCTACTGAATTCTTATGTAATTTTAAGTATTTTAATGGCCACTTAACTAAATCCCGTAGGAAAGCAGTACTGAAAAGAGAGAGAACAGACTTGCTGAAGTCAGTGGAATATGCATTTAACTCTTCTTCATGAGAGCATTGGGGTGCTCCTTGAGACATGGCCATGGCAATGAACCAGATTCTGCCTGCAGATATGCATTCTTTAATCTCATTTACCTAAGTGGATGTTGCCACAGGCAAAATTAGGACCAGTGTACTCTTAAACTAGAAATTGTTTTCATAGTGATTGCAAGTGTTAACGCTAAATATGCACAGCATGAGCCCTATCATTAATAAGATCTAAGCTTTTAGTGCATTAAAATTTTAATAAAAAAACATAAATTTGAAGTAGTAATGGGTCTTACAAATTTTGCATTTTAAATCGTGGTAAGTAAACAGTGCATATGGGTATCAGGAAACAGCAGTGTTGTAACTCTTGCAACATCTTTGCAAGTCTCAGACATTCACTGTTTTCTCAAAGACAGTCATAGAAATATGACAAAGCATTTGAGAAAGCCTTTTACCCTCATACTTAAAAAAAAATAATAAAAAACCAGAAGAAATGTGTTTTGTCATCTACAGGAAGCTCAAAATTAATTTTTCGAAACCTATAATTTTTTAATCTTATCATAAAATATGTTGTGGCCTGAGACAATGTTTTTGAATGTAGGCCCTTGGCAATACTAAGATGTTATCATAAGGGTCTTCATAAAAAAGAATTAATTTCACAAAGCAGCTTAATCTGTATTATAATAGCCTGGATTTGTATATGTATTCTGGTGTGGGGACTTTGGGAAAGAATCAAAGTCTGGAGCATTGCAGCAGACTGTAAAGATCTGCTTGATAAAAAGGAAGTGAACAAGAGATGCTGATTAGTTTGAACAAAGGACTGTTAGTGACTAGAAGATTTGAGGCTGAGAAGAGGACTGTGGAGAGTCACATCAGTCTGTACCAGGCTTGCAGAGCTGGGTGTGTGCAGCCCCTTTTCACTCTGGCCCAATTCCTGCTTCCACAGGAAGGAAACACACACAAGTCAGTCAAAAGGAAATCTGAGTGTGCTCCTCCAGGCTGGCCAGTTGTCCAGAATTGACATCTGCTCTTCATTATAGCAGTGGATTAGCTGGGTACTTTGAACAGCATCACTGGGAGTGATCTCCACAGTGTTAGGATTTAGATCAAAGAGCAGGATTTTGTTAAAGGAAAGAGCAGCATTCTCAATTTTAAGTAAAGATTATTAAAGTTGTATTTTTTTTACTTTTAATTTCTAAGAAAGTATCATTAGGATGTTCAGGAAGTGAGGTGGGATCTGTCCAAATAAATTTTAGATAACTGAAGGTGCATGAAGTACTCTCCTACAAAAGCTGGAGAGAGCACTAGTTTTAAGGGCATAATCTCAACAGTTTCTTCATTTCTCAGATTGTAGAGTACAAAAAAAATTGTATTATCATATTATCAATATGTGGAGTATAATCTCCTGCTGATGAGAGTCAATTTCTCCTCTGGAAGTGTTTTTCTGGGAAAATTGTCCTGCAGACAGGACAAATCAGCTTGTTCCTCACCTCCACAACCTTGTAGGACTGCTGCAGTTTCACTGCAGTGCTGCTCTGCAGGAGGTGATGGAAGGTGAAGGTCTTGTCCTTAGCAGCCTGTTATGTATGTGGATGCTGTTGTAGTTACCAGATCAAACAGCCTTTAGCTGTTGTGAAAATACAGACCTGACAACACTTTGTAGGTGCAAATGGTTGTGGGTTTGGTGGGATTTAGCAACATTCTGTCATCAGCACAGAATTGCTTGAGTTCAAAAGCTGTACAGGACTTCTGAATTGTTCCTGAAAGAATATGGGAGGCCTGTTGGGATGAGTCATTTATCCAGTGTGTGTTCTCATCTGAGCTTCCCCATTAGTCTTATCCACTGATATTTTTTATTTTGAGTTTCCTTATTCAGGTTGGGATGGTGTTGTCCTGAGCAGCTTATCCTGGGCATTGACTCTTCAGTTTGTGAGCTTAGGTATATTTTTGTATTTTGGCAAGCTTTGTCTGTTTGAACACAGTATGAATGGAGTAGAGACTGGATTTTTATGTGTCAGTTCCTCCCAATGGAACTGTTCAGTGTCTAATGCTGCAGTACCTGTTCTGCTTGAGAGGCTGCTGTCACAGTGGGGCAACTCCAGTCACCATCCCAAAGAGGGTTGTTTCGTCTCCCTTTTAGCCACCAGACCAGCCACCATTCAAGCTCTGTTAGTGGGGGTTAGGAGGAAGCTAATGCTGCCCATTCAATTCAAAGAAGCTGTGCTGTTTTGGTGTTTTGGCTTTTTAAAAAAATTATCTATTTAGAATTAAGTGCAGCTGTTTGTCTTGGTCACATCCTAGGTTCCACAACCCAAGACACTGTTCATCACTGTGAACAGGTTTGACTCAACCTGGTAAGTGAAGCTTTCCATTTAAGCCCCAAAAGGGTACATATATGCAAGATCCTAGAGTAGCATTAAGTTTTTCCTTCTCTCTTAGAAGATAGGCCATTTCCCTTACATGAGAAGAGCAGATTTTTTTCTAATCATGCATTACAAAGACAGTACCGAAGTTCAAAAAGATATGGAGTATTTGAGAACTTTGAGCCTTTGTTGCTAAATTCTTCTGAATGAACCATAGCAACCTGTTTATTTCCTTTTATTGAAAGCCTATTCTATAGGCTCTAAAAATACAGTTGAAAAAATGTTTCTGTTTTTTTTCTCATATTCCTTTATTATGCACAAGCTTACTGCCACCAAAGTTACTTACTGCCCCAATTTATCAATACCTTCCCAAAACAACATGTAACAATCCTCATTTCATTTCAAGAGTATATATTTATTTCCTCTTGTGTTAAATCTGGAGTCTCTGTCCAGCTCTCAGGGTTGCATGCATTGGTTGCTGACTGATTGTCCCACTAAAGGCAAGGAACAAAGTGAGTCAGAGCTGCTGAGGCAACTCAGATGAACATCCTGGCACTGGCTCTGGGGGTACCCAAACATCTCCCTGCCTTGCTGGCTCAACCAGGTGCTGTGTTGGTCCTCACAGCAGGATAAACAAGGGGTGAAAAGGAACTGCAGTCCTGGAACAGGAGACAGTGAGGCCACTGAAGGTACACAACACTGCTCATTTTCTCCAGTGAGGCTGTACTCTAAGCAAGGAGCTTCTACTTATTAGGACAGCCATCAGAATTTTAAAAAGCAGCTTCATCTTTGGAGTTAGCTGCACTTAGTATGTGCTTCAGGTACAGACTTAATTCAAACATGCACAGCAAGGACTCCTCTCTTTTTTGCAAACCACAATGTCCTGTACAGTGTCAGTTTAATGTCTTCAGCCCAAAGAATGCTGCTTGTGTGCTAACAAACTGCACTTGCAAATCATTGCTAACACCTGAGAACAAAAATTATTTCAGTTCCCCCACTAAGTTAAAAGTATAACACTTATATTTAAAAAAATAGCTTTAAATTAAACACTTTTTTACCCATGAGAGTCCAGCTATGAGTGAGAGTGTTGTGAAGTTCTGAACCCATATTCATGTTCATGTTGAATGCCATGAACTGCTCATTGCATTCTCTGCAGGATGATTCACTTTTTCCAACTACTTCAGTGTTGTACATATGGAATCTGTTGTATACTGTCAGCCAGTGATGCACACTGTGCTTCATTCCCTTGTGTATACAAACCATTCTGAGTAGTTCAGCCATTCCTGTAATAGCCTTATTTCTGCAGTGTTCCTCTCAGGAGAGAGAAAGCAGGGCTTTTTGATACTTTATTTTGCAATCTAAGCAATCTTTTTGCAATCTAATAATATATTTAACTTTATCATAACAGCTACTCCAGGAACACAGGACATTATTTGATGCTATGTTAACTTGGACAGTTTGACTTCAAAGCACTTAGCTTGTGATCCTAAAATTGTTCCCTTTTGAGATTGTGTGTTCTGCTTTGGGTTTTCTTAGATATAACAAGATCATCTTTGATCTTTTTAATCCCCTGCAAGTTTTGACCGTCACATTTGTAGAAGATAAAAGCATCTTCCTGTGGTGTAAGGTCTTCTCATCTGCCTTAACCTTTCAGTGTTTGGCAAATGGGATGAAAGCTTTTATTTGCATCCAAACAAAAGTTTAAAGCAATCGACTGTCAATAAAGCTGCTGGCAGCTGTTCCAAAATCCTCAGGACAGTTTATAGATAGCCAAGGCTGATTGGCACCGCTGCTGAATTCCTGAGGAGGGTGGAATTGCAACCAGATCCAGTGGGTGTGTTGTGAGGAGTGAGGGGCCCACGTGGATGTGCATCTTCTCATTTCTTCTGACATCCAACCCAGGACTACAGTAAGCTCTCATTTTTTGTTCAAACCTTTGGATGTTGCAGTTGTTAGGCACCTTTTTTTTGGTCTGTACTGGAAGCCATAGCAGCATCACCTCTCAGATTAAGCCTGGTTTTCAAACTCTGTGTGAACAGCTTTTGCAACCTCCTTCCTTTGGTTATGTCTGTGACAGACAAAGCACTGGCAACTTCTTGTAGCTGTGTCCAAACAGGGAATTCACAAACATATGCCATAAATTAAGGCATAGCATAATGAAACGAATTTTAAAATGTTGAATCACTTGTGCTGAAAACACTGAAGACCAGGGCTGGAGAGTCATTCCCTCAGCCTCCTCCCTCACATGACCTAAAACCAGCCTGACAGGTGAGAAACAGGCTTTCTGGTGTGGTTTTTTTGCCTGCTTTGATAGTGCCTGCAGCCCTGCCAGGTGCAGGGTGTGGCTGCATGGGAGCTGAACTGCCTTGTGCTGAGTTGTTTATCTTTGCTGGGAAACCTGCCTTTACCAACCTGTGGTAGGGAACTTTGGGCTTAGACATTGTGCTCAAAGAAGACCACCTGTGGTGAAAGGAGTCCCATCTGCTGCAGTGGAGGTGTATCAGTTAATACAGAATAATTAAACCCATAATGAAAAAAATAAAGATCCATCCTTTTGGAATATACCTTTTTTTTTTTTTTTTCCTCCTAATGGCTAAGTGTAAATGTTATGGACTCCAGTAGCATCTGACTGATTAATACTCTCTGCCCTTCCAAAAGCAGAATTGTAACTTTGTGAACTTCCTATACTTCTCACTGTTCTCAGCATTTTTTAGAATAAGTAGTGATGTAGGGTTTGGAGGGGTTTTGTGTTTACCTAAAAAGTCCCACAGAGCTAAGACTAGCCTTGAAGGCCAGGCCCACGACCAGCATACAGCCAGCTGAAAAACAATGCCACTGTATTAAACCCTGTACTAAAGTACTGCACTAAACGGGATATTTGCATGTCAGTAGATATTGGGATGCAAATTTTTTTACTTCATAAACAAATTAAGTTTCAATATAAACAGACTTCCAGGTTTTGTTGTGTTAATGGGCTTGAGGACATCGATACCAGGCCTGAGGAGGAAGACGTGGGGGTGTTGGTGGAAGAGGAGCTCAGCCTGACCCAGCAATGTGCAATCACAACCCAGAAAGCCAAACGTGTCCTGGGCTGCAGCAGGAGGGGACTGTGCCCTCTGCTCCTTTCTCCTGAGAGCCACCTGCAGAGCTGCCTCCAGCTCTGGGCCCCCAACACAAGAAGGATGTGGAGCTGTGGAAGCAATTCCACAGCTCAGAGGGCTGGAGCACCTCTGCTCTGGAGACAGGCTGGGAGAGCTGGGGGTGTTCAGTCTGAAGGAGAGAAGATTCTGAGGAGACCTTAGACCTCCTCCAGTGCCTAAAGGGGCTCCAAAAGGCTGGAGAGGGACTTTTGGCAAGGGCATGCAGTGATAGGACAAGGGGTAATGGCTTTAAACTTAAAGAGGGAAGGGTTGGATTTAAATATAAGGAAAAAATTCTTCCCTGTGAAGGTGGTGAGGCACTGACTGGCACAGGCTGCCCAGAGAAGTTGTGTCTGTCCCATCCCTGGAACTGTGCTTGGAGCAACCTGGTCTAATGGAAGGTGTTGTAACTAGGTGATCTTTAAGGTGTCTCCTAACTCAAACCATTCTATGGCAGGAAATTCTTTTTTTTGTCTTCTCTGTGTTGTTTGTGTTCCATCTCTCCCTCAGTCTCTTATTTCATCTCGCATGGAAAGTTAGGAATACATTAGAGTAAAAGTTTTCATTTCAGAAAAGGGAAAGAAAAGCAATCTCATTTTTCTTTTCAGAAGCATGGAGAAAGCAGCCTTATAAGTTCATCCAAAGACATATAAAACACTCTTATAAATTACTTTATATAGTGTGAGGAACTGCAGGAGCCTGTTTCTTTTGAAATCTTGCAGAATGAAGTATTGCCTTTCAGATCTTGATCTTGCAGTGGAATACTAATGTGAACTCTTCTGGGGAATTTTCCTAATGGCTTTACCTAAAATGACTGCTTTACATAGAATACATAAGGGAAAATACTGACTTGTCAAAATTCAAATAATTTTGTGGGAACAAATAATTTTCTTGAGGTTTTCGACAGGGAAGCAGCTTCTCAGTTGAATGAGAAATCCACTGCATGTGCCCCTGTCCACTGAATTTGGCTGTCTTTAAATCTCTGCCTGCAGTTCTGCTGGCAACCTTGCTTGGTAACTAATGTGTGTCAGGTTTTTATTGTCACCTACTGAGGTTGTTTCATTTCTTATCTGTGCGAGAAATGCTTCAGGACAGAACTGAGACTGAGTGTTTGTAGTCTGCTTAAGCAACTCCACTGGTTCAGATTCCTGCCCTGCTGTTCCCAGCCTATGCCAGGTATCTGCCCTAGGAAGTGTTTGCCAATCATCTGGGAGTTGGATAGAGACAGGCTGAGGATAAGGCTCCTGTTCTGAACTGATCCACCCAATTCTCATTGCATCCTTCCTCTGAGCAGCCTGTCTATGAGGATGTTTTTCCTCCAGGCTGGATCAGCATATACATGTTTTGTTTTCTTTCCTGCCTTCCATTAAAAGACAAAAAAAAAAAAAAAGGAAGCTTGGTGACACCTGTTTCATCTGCATGGAGAACTGGGCACTCAAATCACGTGGTGTGGGACCGTTGTCCTCTCTGCAAGGAGCATGGTACCACCACCCCTCCAGTCCTAGGCAGTTTAGTAAGATGCTGTAGCAGGATGCTTTCAGTTCATTTCTGTCCTTTTGGTCTACATCCCAGCACCAGAGGGTTGAATATTCAAATCTTTTCATACAGTGCTAATTTTCAAGTTCACAAAGGTAATAGGTAATATACTGTTTTAATTGAAGTCACATGGTAGAATATGTTCAATAATTTGGGACTGCCTGATACTTTCTGGCCTTTCAAGAAAGATTCAATCTCTTGGAAACATCTGCCTTGCTGTGAGGAGGCCCTTGCCAGTATGCTGGTTTATACATTTCAACATTTCCATTTTGCAGTTTTTCCAGAAGATGCTGATTTTTTCCCCCCTTTCTTAGGTGAAAAGAAGTCAGATACTTGAAATGAAACCAAAGCAAAGGAATTTGAAAAGCTGACTGGTGCAGGAATGTTTGCTTTCAGTTTGTTCCTTCCTCTTCTGATCATGAAATTTGATTAAAACTTGTTTTAAAGATAACAGCAACTGCACAAATCAATGTATAATACAGTAATGTCTGCTAACACTTCTTTTAAAGAAGGGATGATTATAAACTCTGTCTTTTAGGGTTTTTTAGTACAGAGGAGACATTTCAGTTGCCAAGATCATAGTTCTTGTTCTACTTTTTCTCTTTTCCTGTTTTGGATCAAGCAAAGAATGAGTCTAACATGTAGTTCTCACTAAAATTCACAGACTAAAGGTCCATTTTTTTCTGGGGCAATGATGGTGAAGGTATTAGTCTGAAAGAAAAAACATATTCTGCTGTACTGAGACTGATTATACTGAAAAGATAGCTTTAAGTAAAAAGACCTATTTTATTATTATTTGAAATTTAAAACTCCATTGATTTGTTTAGTAAGATTCCCCTACTGCACAGCTTTGTAATCAGAGAAGACTTGTGAAGAGACTTTAAAGAAATGCTAATATTTATCACAGAAAAGTGAGAATTCTATAAAATGGTTGGTTTGCGTTGGGGTTTTTTCCCCATAAGTCGTAGGAATCCTTCTTGTAGGATTTTTTTTTTAATGTATCTGTGTTTTGTGATGCTCAGCAAGACAGGAATATAACCCCTTAAAGGCATGTGAATGGAATGAAACCCAACATTTACTATTCTCTAGGTGTATGAGTCAATAGGGATCAATAATTCTCCTGTCTTAGTACTTTCTTTGACAGTGGATATTAAAATTCTGAAACTTAGAATGAATTTGGCCATAACAGATTCTGCTTTCAGAAGCTTTATATTTCTGCAGGGTATGTTCACACTTCTGTCTAAAATTCAGTTGGCCTTGCTTGCTTTGGGAAAAATCCTCCTCAGCTCTGCCCATCTCTAATCACTGATTAGAAGTTTAGTTCACAGTCTTGAATTGTTGCATTTTAATGCCTACTGGCTGCAAATCAAACGTTTTATAGTGATAACCACCATCAACTCTTTATCAAGCTTTATGCATGTAATGAAACACTGCTTTTGTTGTTGGTTGGTTGGGGGTTTTGAAGTGGAAGAGAACAGGACTGGGCTCCTGTTTGTGTTGCAAAGGCAAAGTGTGGCTTTGATTGTTTGTGTGAGTGTTGAAGGACTGGCTTGGACAGCAGGTGTGGGATTCCTGCAGGCAGGAACAGCATTAGCATTAAGACTCCTACTGGTTGGTTTCTAGATAATAATTACATAGCGAAAGTTGTCTGTGATTGCAGGAGAACAAAGAATGCTTCCTTGCTCTTTGCCAAAGCTCTCCCAAAATACCTCCCTCAAACTTAATACAGATATTTGTTCAAAAATTAGACTTGGTTTGAACCCACACAAAGAAACTTAAGCCATGTGTAGCAGTGCCACCTAGTGTAGACTATTACTGCTTGGTTTTCCACAATTTTACTGTTCTTGCATCTGGAGTCTATAATGTTCATGAAAATAAACATTACCTCTGCATTGTGGAAAATGCTTGAAAGGTGAGTCTCTTGAAATATGGGCCAGAATATCTTCTTACATGAAACAAGCACTTACCTGATGGCTGTTTCATTCCTCTTTGCTGAGTTAATGACAAAAATAGTTTGAAGTTATCCATGCACAACATACTATTTTATTTATGTCATGTTTAGCTTTGAAAATGAGATGGACAGGTAGGATAGAGCAGCAACTGGATACTGCTCTTGCTCATGAAATACCAGCTTGACATTATGATTTTTCATTGAGGATTGATAATACTGTGAATTTATCCATGGAATAAAGTAGCACTTATTACAACAAAAACTGGTAAAATATGTCTGTCAATCTACATGACAGACTTGATTTTGGAAGTGGAGGAGTGGAAATGAGGATTAGATTACAGATTCAAGCAGTAAATGGTTTATCCTGGGTGACAATTCTGAAAAGAAATGGACTTAAACTTGCTGTGGGTCTTAGCAAATTGTTGTCATTTATAACTCTCAGCCTAATGGCTGTTCTTGCTGTTGAGTTTTAGCTCCTGACTGGCAAAGAATAGTCCTCACAAGTCTGTACCTTTGTTATGACAAATAAACAAAGACGTGGAGTGGATTTTTATTTTCACTATAATCCCTCTAAAGATAGATTAATGAAATCTAAAGAAGTTTTTCTGGATTTTCACCAGGCTTAGGAAAACAGACATTTAGTTCTGTGCACCTCTAACCTAGAGGAAGTTCATCACTGCAGCTGGAGCTGCTGGGAATTGCATGTTTTTTCTAGATTCCCAAAGGAAACACTGTCAGCCAAAGTTAGAAATGGCAGGAGGACAGAAAGCAAAAAGGCACAACGGCTGGATTTATACTGACATAGTATTTATTCTGCTTTGCCTTCCAAATCAGCTGCTGAAGCTCTTTTGCAGTTAAGAATTGTTTATCTAGTGCTGTCTAGCTTAATACACAGAGACACTTCTGAGGCCACCCAGGGAAGGTGAACAGCCCTGTCTTGAGTTCAGGTGTGCACATGTGCCCTCTTTGATTGCTGATTCCAGATGTGGGAAGGGGAGAAGACCAGCAGGATCCTTGAAGGAAAGATTTATATGAAAAGCTGTTACTGAGAGGATAATTTATAGTGTGTTGATACTCAGTGACTTGGGGTGTTGTGCTGTACAAACAGCACACTACTCAAAGATCTCTTCAGATAATGCTGCCTTGGAGTCCTTTCTTTGAGGGGAAAATGAGATTGTGACTACTCCAGTGCCAAGGTCCACTATCACTGACAGGGCATGGTGCAAATTAAGTGAGCAGTTATAACCAACATGCATGGGTATATCTAATGTTTCTCAAGAAAATCATGACTTGAAAATTTGGGCACCCCCTAGACTGGTTTTATTCCTAGTGGATATGAGGCAAATCTCTTCACAGTACTTCTCTACCAACTAGGGTTTTCTATTATTTTTGTTAGTTGGACCAAAGTGCTGTAGAAACAAAGCTCCAAATTATGTCAAGAACATTCTAGCTCCAGAACTCCGAGCTGCATAACTCTCAAAGGGGATTAATGTTTTGGCTGTTATCAGTGAAAGGCATGGACAGTGTTTCTGACTGAGATAATCTTGGTATTTCACTCATATCAATGTAAAGGGTTTATACTATTAGCTATAATTCAGTCTCTTGCTATAATATTGTCCTACATATGCATAATTTTGGAAGCCCTGGAGTGGAAGGGCATTCAGGTAGCTCTAAGTTTATGGTAGCCTAAGTTATTTTTTAAAGTACATAACATATATTAAGGCATCCATGGCCCTGTAGCTGGTGATTCTGAGCAAATGTTGTCAATGGCAGGAATATTTCAGAGTGCTTCCTGGCACTGATCCACAACTGATGGCTTTGAAAACCGAGGTTGTTGAGTGGAAGCATTTTGGAAGGAGCAATACATTTGCTGCTAATAATTATGAGTTATCTCATTTTGATTTTACTTACTAATCTAGTGAGGGAGTCATGGCTTGTACAGAAAAGCAGGTGATCTGATCTAGTTCCTCCCATTCTTCTCTGTTAATATTCTTCTGTGATCTGTGGTTTCTATCAGCAAGTGGTAGAGGAACATTTCAAGGGACTCTTTGTTAAAATGTTAGTGTTGCATCACAGACACCTTTTCTGTTTTTCTCCTCTGGGTTATGCAATAAAAAGTTTTGAAAGTGCAGCAGAGGTGGAGATATTAATGGCAATGTCTCCCAAACTCTGTGTTAGCCAACCTGGTTTGTTTTGGTGCTGCAGTCTGCATTAGATCCTTCTGCAGATCCCTCCAGGGCAATCTTCTGCCACAACCAGCAAAGCCAGCGAGCTTTGGAAGGGCATTGCTTGAAACCCCTTCTCAGAGCTTTGCTTTAATTTCAAGGGGCAACCACATCAAATGGCAAATGTGCTCACGTGGTTGGTTTAGATCCAGGGCAGATCTGTGGATGCCACACTGACAAACACAATCAGAGGTGTGTGTGTTTTGGCCCAGGGAGAATCAAAACAAAACTAAACTGCAAGGGCAAGTTAGGCAGCCTTCCAAGGGAGTCCAGGATAATCACTGGTGTGTCAGGTATCTCACTGGCCTTGCATCACCAGCAGCAGAACATACAAGCTGCTCTGAGGTGGTGGTGTGCTGAGGGCTGCAGCATGGATTTCACCTGGTGGGATATAACTACTGTTTGTTTTATTATTTTGCAATTTTAAAAAGCCTTCATGGGAACCTAGCAGGAACCTTATGATTTGAAAGGTTACCAGGTTGTCAGGTGTTCTTGAAAACTGGAAAAGAGGTTTTTCATTTTCTTCCTTTCAGATGGAAGTTCTCTGTCTATTTAATTCCTGATGATGTCTTGGGCTTTGTGGCCTTTTCCCTTTTGTTCTGCTGTTTTAAGTGAAAGCAAAATATTGATGTAATCTTATCAGCAGTTGCAGGGCTTGACTATTCTTAAGGATTTTAAGGGGAAAGTTCAGATAATGTGCAGACATGAAGGTGGGAAAGCTAAATTGGAGTGGAGCTGAATCTTTGAGGCAGTGACAGGCATTAAACAGGGAACCTGTGAGAAGCTGGAACTTTGCCACAAGCAGTTTGAGTGGCAGTGTCTGAAAAGAGAGGCCATCCTTCCCAAGGAAGGGAACAGTTTGATTCTGACTACAAATGAAGTAAAACTGTAGGAAAATCAATTGGCTGTTAGCAACTGTACATGAATATTTCACAAGCAGATCAGAATCTGGTCATTTTTAAGAAACTTCCCCTTATGGTCCTCTGAAAATCAACACTTAGCAGAGCTGTTAATGCCCAAAAATTGAAGTGAATGGTCCTCTGAGGCTACACTCATGTATTGATTTTATAATTTTATGAACTTACAGCTGTGCATTAATGTTTCCCTTCCCCAAAAGCATATAACTCTGTTTTGCTCTTGTCTGAACTGGGGGTTTTTTTTGCCTTTTGAAAATCTCATTCATTAACTCAGAAATGCCAATTGAGGAAATAAAAGTTTTGACAGACTTCTCTTTGTTCCAGTTCAAATATTAAGGGAAGCAGTGAGAAAGCCAGTAGATCACACTGAGCAGGAAAGCAACTGCAATGTATAGTCTCAGATTAATGCCCTGCTTAAAATCCTTGTGGTTTCCTGTATGAAACTGGGAAGGGGGATTTTCTGGAAGAAAATTGCTTGCTATTTAAAAATTCATTCTGCAAACAGCAGTTTTCTTTGTCTGAAAGTTCTACTGCATTTTGATGGCAATAGTGAAGGTCATTGTTTTTCAGCCCCTGCCATATCTTATTCTGTTGTAGTATAAAAACCCAAAGCTTCTCTAGTTGTTAATAAATTGGTATAGACACAAACCCCCTTGTATTTTATAAAGAACTTAGTGTTTCATATCAAATAAGGTTGAAAAAAGTTTTAAGCTGAAAACCAGATTTTTGCTCTCCCACTTGTGAACAACAGAAATACAATTGAAAAGCTAGACTAACACATTCAACAAAAGACAAATATTCCTTGCCTATCACAGTAGAATTGGGCATAAACAAAAGGAGGCAGTGCCATTACCTAGAATGCACCTCTTTCCTCTGACCACATTTGGTTTTTTTTTCCTCCTGCTGATGCTTTGATAAAAATGGTTATAATAAGACCTCATGCTGACTTCAGAGGGAGCTGCCACAATCCATGTCCTTGGCTGATCTCCTGTTGCCCCAGCTGGGCTGTGACCTGAACATTTTGACAGTTTAATTTTTTCAAGTAAGCCCAGCTATGGCATTGATGTTAGAACTTAACTTTGTTAGCTTTTTATATTGGCTCAAATATCAGTATTGCCTCAACATCATCATAAAAGAGCAGAATAAGGTGCAGTGGATAATTCCTCCCTCTGAGTTGGCATTATTTGCTTTCTGTGATATCACAGTCGACTTTACACTGCCTAACTTGGGCACAGCTGTGCTTTGATATTTTTTTTCCTTATGGCATTACCATATCCTTAGTCACAGCATCTTAATTTAAAATGCTGCTATGCATTCCAGTTGGGTGGAATTTAACGTTTAGATTTTTAGCTAAAAAAAACCTCCAGCTACTCTAGAGGCTTTAGAGTTTCAAGGTTTTTTTTTTTTTAGTTAAAGAATTGCAATGCTAGTCAAGCAATATTTTCCCAGGCTGTCTGCAGCTGATGCAAAGTGGGATACTCAGTTTGTTGATAGCATAGGGTAATACCCTGCTCAAGGAATTGCCTAATTCAATGGCAGAAACTGAGGAGCACCTTGATTATTAGTCAGTTATGTTATGGGAACTATTTGAAATCTTGGCTGCTACTCCAAGGAACTACTTAATAAAAATAAGTATGAATCAAACAACAACACCCCTGCCAAACCCCCACCACCCCCACCCAGAGAAACCCAGTTGTGATACTGAGAGTGTGGACAGGGTGAGTGTATTTTGACTGCTCTGTCCTGAACGGGTCACAGAACTGCACTTCCACTTCTTTTTAGTTAGACAAGCACAGTTGTGTTTATTATTCTGAGTATAGAAGTCAACACACTTCACATTTCTGGAAAACATTCAAGGATTTGTATTCCGTGCAAAAGGCTTTAAAACAGAATGTGCTGCTTGTTAAAAACAGCCTATCCCAGCTCCCTCTCCAGCCAGCACTCCAGAGCAGGGCAAGCCAAGCCAGTATTGCTGAGAGAGAAAAAAAAAGAGGGGGAGAAATCTAAATAACAGAAATACATCTGCACAATTGTCACATGATACCACTGAGAAACATCTGTGAATAAAGCAGAGTTCAACAGAGAATCTCAATGATTAGAAATCAATCCCTCTGTGAAGGAGGTTATTTTCCAGTGTGACAGGTAATGATACACAGAGTCCAGGCACTGAATAGTACAGCAGGGTGGGAATAACTCCCACTGTTTATTCTGGTATTTTAGCCATATGTGCAGCCTTCTGCCAGCTGAAGTTTTTCTGAAAAAGTGCAACTTTGTCCAAACAATAATAAGTAGAGTAAAAGGAGAAAATGGCAAATAACTGGAGAAGTCACATAATCACATAATCCCTCACAAGAATTTGGTCTGTTTCACATGCCTTGACAGTGTATTTATGCTATAGAGGTGGGTAAAGGTAGCTGAATCTTATGAGACCCTCCATTGCTGGTGGGAAGCTGGGGAAGTTGTCAGGTTTTAACCCAGTTGCTTGCTTGCCTCTCCTCTTACAAATAGAGAGTATCTCTGTGGGAAGTTAATTTTAATTTTGATAACTTTCTGCCACAGTGCCAGTGAGTCATGAAATCAATGTCATTTGCATTTACAGGAAACATGAGCAAGTACAGGGATAGAAGTATGCTCGAGCACTGATGAAGTCAGCAATTTTCATATCTTTTGGGGGTTTATCTTGCATTCTTAAAAACACTGGCAAGTTGTGTTGGGTGAGGGAGTTCTCTTTATAACATGTCAGAAATCTTACATCAGGTGAAGCTGTCTACGTTTACAACAGCAAGCAAGCCTGTGTAGAAATGTGTGTTACAAATGAGATTTCCATAAATCACAAATAAGATGTGTATGCTTGTTAATGATGAAAATTAATGAAGTAAAGGTGACTAATCTAGCAGCATGCTTTCCCAAGGTACTGAATGCTCTCATTTGCCTTTTTAAGTGTCTCGTGGAGAGCAGCAGGAAGATCTTCTGAATGTTAGGTAAATCTAGAATGGACTAGAGCAGAAAAGTAACTTAATGGGTTTTAAATTCTTTTACCTTGCAATACATCTGGACAATGTGTCTAGGTAAGTTTGGGAATTTTCAGTCTTCTGTTCTGAATTTTTTAGTTAGTATAGTTCCTATAACACAAGTTTCTTCAAGCTCTGCAGTTTAAAATGCAAGTAGCTCATGGCTTTTAAGAACACATATGAAATGTAATAAAATCTGTCTGTCTTCATGTGTACTTAAGGAAATAAGAGCAAAGTAACTAAGGTTTTGAGCTTGGATTCCTGTTTCTGTTTATTGTTGTAAGTTGACCAGCCAGTGAATAGTTTAAGTTCATTATGCTCATGTATGGGATGTGTTGAGAAACTCTTGACATTGTGTTTCAGACTAGGGCCTGAGTAATTCTACAATTTCATCATCATTTTTCAAGAGGGGATCAGTGGCAAAGAGCTATAAAAAATTATTGGTAGCCTGTTGTAGCCTGAACACATTCAGTTTCCAACAGCACTGCTAATGCTGGATCTTAATCCATTTTTTTTTTTTATGGCAATGCTGTAACCTGGGCTGCTTATTCACAGTACTCAGATTGGGCCAGTTGAGATCATTAACAGATTTCAGTAAGTTAACATAAAACCAATGATCAATGTTCAGTATGGTCTAAGAAATTGAGGGAAATAAAATGAATTAGCAGTAACTAATCTCCATTGCAGAGCAGCCTTGAAAGTCAAACTAGAATTTGGCTGAGGGGACTGGTTTTTTGTTGTTGTTTGCCTGTTTGGGTGGGGTTTTTTTTGGGGGGGATGGTTTAATGGAAACTTGGAAACCATGGGGATGTGCTCTGATCCAGCAGTTGTCTAACCAGGCATCCCCACTACAGAGATTTCAGACAAGTGTTTCCTGCTTTCCAATCTGGTGAAAGAAGTTTGTCTTTTTAGCATTATCTCCTTTTTGGACAGCCCCTACTTTCCTGCATAAGCAGAAATATGGAAGCTTATAATATTGCCCATGGGAAATGTCTCCAGAAGTGCCATGGTTGCTACCAAAACATTTAAATTTTTTATCTGACTTAAGCAGAAAATTTAGATATAAATAACTTTATATTCTTCAGTAGAAAGAGGCTGTGATGGAACTAAATGTAGTTTAAAATAAATGCAGTTGCTCCCAAAAATTACCCAGATATTGTATTGTCTGTGCAAATGCATAGTCCAGGCCCTGTGACAGCATCTTAGAATATATTACTTCTGTCACACCCACCATGCTTTCTTCTTCTATTAAAAAAAGATTTCTAAATGTCCCAAACTGCTTCCATATGTTATTTTTACTTTTAAACACTCAAATTAAAAAATTTGCTTTAACACAACACTTAAATCTAGGAGCTAAAAGGAATGGGTCGGTTTGCTTTCATCAACATAGTAAATTACATTTTTTATTTCTGTATTTCTTTACTTAACTTGCAAATTTTATCATTCAAGTAGAATTTTATTATTTGATTAGTAGAATCAAGTCAACATATTTAATATCCAGTAACTTCTTCCATATGACATGTGGTTTAATGAACTAGTTAGTGGTGACTCATTTCTCTGCCATATTCCTTTGCCACTGACTCTGTGTTGCTGTTGTTGAGCAAGAAAAAAGAAGGCAGCAGTGGTTTGGATACCAAAGCCTTCAGGGAATAGAGAGTGGAGGATGTGCAAGGGTATCCAAGTAGAAACTGAGAGTGGAGGCCAGAGAAAAAGCTCCAAAAGCAACTGAACTTGTAATTGAGAACATAATAAACCCTTAAATAAATCACTGTGGGCTTGGTACTTAAATGGGCCTCTGAACTGCAATTTTAAAAAACTTACTGCTTTAGACACAGATGTATCAATCTTTGTGATTGCATTGACAAAATAACTGAGACATTCATAAGCTGCATGTTGTAAAGGAAAAGTCAACCAGTTGCCAATGAAAATAAATTGCAGTGCAGTGAGATAAAACCCCTAAAGTCAGCACTCCCTCTCATGAAGATTAATTAGTTGCCATCAAAAACATCAGAGAACAATGTGCATGGGCTCACTTAGGTCTTCAGGGCATGTGGGAGGATAAGTGGCATACATTAAGTGTAATCATTTTCATTGAGCAAGCAAGAATGTTTTTTTCCTTATCAGAAGAGTGATCCACCCCTTTCTTTACACGCTCTCCCCCCATGGACTCTTCAGCTGTTTCTTCCATCAGTCCTGTTCCACCTCCGCTGAGGAAATGATGAGTCTTGCTGCTGTCTGACTCCTAGCATGGACTGGGAGCAGACAATTCTCATATTACAGCTGGTAGCTAAGTTGCTTCTCAAACATAACTTTAAAATCCACCCACTAGTGTGCATCCAGTGCATTTGGACTATCCAAGATGGAAACTGCTATGTGTCCACAAGAGTCAGGTTAGATTTTATATGTAACTGAGGATTTTTTTAATGATTTGAAGATCAGTCAATCAAATTATTAATTACTCTTTCTGTCTCTTGACAGGTTCATTCAGTATAAAAACTGCTGTATTGAACCTGTTCATGCAGATACTTAGGTAAGGAAATAGAAAAGATAAATACTTTAAAACTTCAGATCTATGTTCCCCTTTATTAATAAGCTAATAGCTTTAGATTTACTCTTCTGCCAAACAATATGACTTGTACCAAGGAATTATGGTTTTTCTGCACTCTACATCTGTATGGATACAAAAACAAGTTTTAATCATCAAATGGAAGCATGATGAAAACTTAGGTAAAGTTTGTCTTCCATGAACTCATGATTCCAAGGAACACTTGGATTCTGGTTAGTATTCTCTCTGTTGGCTCCCCTTGAATATAAATGATAATCTGCCACAGAGCTGGTCTAAGTGTTCAAAGCTCCAGTGGAATGGAATTAGGGAACTGCCAGCCATCCTGGGGAATGCTAACACAAGGAGGGAAGTGACTTTTCCAGGTACAGACTTATCCTGTGAATAAGGAAAAAGCAACTGGTTGTGTAGCTTTCAATGACAAATCAGAATTTATTTCTATCACTTTCATAAGAAGCTTTATTGTAGATGCTAATTTTAAAAAGCAGACCTATCTCCATATTCTAATAAAAGTTGATAGTGCTACTTTAGGTGACTTAACTTCATTTAATATAAGATGGACCTTGAAGAATAGAATAGAATAATACACTTCAATATTATTTAGTGTTAGCAGGGAATAATAAATATTGTGGCTGTGTATGCTGTATTGTTGAATTTTAAATGGCTTTACTTCCTTTTTTAATTTTAATTTGTTCATGTTGTTCTTGACTTAGCTACTGTTATCTTTGTTCAGTAAAACAGTCCCTTATTATGAAAACATTACTAATGGGTTTTAGATGAATGGGGGGAAAAAACAGATGTACAAAATATTACCAAAGAGCTGTAAATATTTCATGAAAGGAAGACAAGGTTCAAGTGGAGTAGTTAATGAACCAAGCCTCGACAGCATTAAAAATACAGAGCTGTGAATGTTCCAGTGTGACAGCACCCCAAATGCTTGGCTTGTGGCAGTGCCAGTAGTGGATGTAGAACAGCAAAGTGGGAGTGAAACCAATGGCATAAGGCACTTGACAGCAGTGACCTTTGACTTGCAGGATGGGGGGACTTTTTGATCCAAGAGAAAAATGAAAATCTATCACTGAATGAAGCACACTCGTATTTATGGGATTAGAGATATGGATGGAAAGTACTTCTGGTCCAACCTCTAATGCAAAATAGGCATATTGCTGTCAGTAGATCAGATCAGCCACAGCAGAGTCCTGAAAATTCTAGAGATGGAGATGTTTCTCCTTTCCCTCTAGAGGGAAGAGATGGTCCTGCTGGAGCAGGGGGTTTGGACCAGATAAACCAGATCTCCCTGCCAGCCTCAGCCATTCCGTGTTAGGGAAAAGAGGGACAGACCTTATTTGAAGGTTTCTTCCCTTAAATATTAGGGAGGGAACACACATTCACAGCCAAGTATATCATCTGTATGATTAGCATTGTATAGTGGCCCTCTGAAGATAAAATGACATTAAAGTGTGTTCAGTTTAAAGAGCAGTATAGAGATGCAACTTCAAGTGCTGTACAAGCCTGGAAGAATATTATCCCTCTTGAAGATTGCTAAAGCTAAAAGAATGTACAAAAACACTCTGTACAGTCAGAAAATGACCCAGGCAGAGAAAATGTTAATGTCATTCAAGATGGGACCAAAAATGAGGGGAGGAAATGAATACTGTATGAAGTGAAGAGAATGGTATCTTCAGCTCTGAGCCACCTCAGCCACCTCAAACTTGAGTTCCTGTTTTCTCAATAATGGCAAGTTATTTCTGAAAGTCAAAATTTGTAATGTAGTTGTACCAATTCCCATCTTCTCCCATATCTGCTCCAGGGACATGACTCAGAGAAGTCTTGAGACAGCTGGGAGAATTGAACTGTTTCAAATATGTTCTGTGTCTTACTTATTGTTTTGGTTTTGATAACTTTTGATTTCCTACTTTGTAATCAAGAACGTAACCCTCTGCCTTGCTAGACTAAACTCGAGTTTGGTTTGAATATTGTCTTAGTTTGTGATTCTCCTTTGAGTTTACAAAGACAGTAGTGCCTCTCTGGAAATAAAAACAAATGTATTTTAAATTTGCTCTTCACTGGATCACTGAGTGATGTGTGTGTCATTCCATAGTTTTTTCCCCAAGTATTGCATTTGTGATTTTTTAAGTGCTTTTGTTTTGGGTGGGTAGAGCCTCTTTATGATCAGAGAGATATGGGACATAGTGGGCAGCTGGAACCAGGCCCTGCTTCTCTGAGTGCCTCTTTAGATGTCTTTGGAGGTCCTGGCTCAGTGTTTATGTGTTTGCTCTTTTCTATTAAAACCAGTTGTCCCTGCACTTTCTCTACCCAATCCCGCTGTACAGGGAGCAGCAGTCAGTAATTTAGTGGGCCCAGAGGGAGAAGTTAAGATTGTATAAGTATTAGGTTATAGGATTTGTCAATCTAAGAAGTAGGCCAGTCATCACAGGCTGTCAGTACAGACTGCTCAAGGGGTTTTATTTGATTATCTAATGTGTGTATGCATAATTGTACCACTGACAGTGCTAATTTTAATGTAAGGTTCTTCCAGTGGAAAAATAAAAGATCTAAGAGGTTGTTTTGCTTGACAGACTATGGTTAAGTGATGTGCTGTTGGGATTTGCATAGGAATATATGGGTAATATGGCAATATGGGAGGTTGCTGTGTCTGAAACCCTCCAGTGGTGTGTACTGACTCACTGTCTCACCATGCTGTTAGCAAGTGTGCAAGGATTGTAAGGATATGCCACATCTCTCACCTCATTACTGCATATCTAGCAAGGGTCAGCTTGGAAGCAATTTTACCAAAGGGAGTATAGATAGGAGTAAGTTTCTACTTACAGGAAGGAGAAAAGCCTTGCTTAAGAAAGGATAACTTCAGTATGTTGAGATCTGTGAGGTGTCAGATCTGGAAGACACAAGTAGACCCCAAATAGTACAAGGGGTTGGATTCATTGTGTGGTTTGTGTGTAAAAATCAGATTTTAAGCCTGATCTAGCGACTATGTAGTGATGCATTGAAAAACGGGACACCTCATTTTATGGTTAGCAAAAACAAAAAGCAGCTTAACTTACAGCATATCCAGACTCAGTCTCGCTGCTCTTCTCCAGAGTGATGATATCCAAGAGGCACAGATAACCCCTGCCCCTTTGCATCTGCCATGTGGGAGGTGGCAATGCCCCCAGCAGGTGCAGACAGTGCTCTGTCAGCAAGGGGCTGCAGTGGGAGCACAGCCCTGCCCCTTGCTGGCCAGGCTGCTGTTCCCAGTGCTGTGGGCAGGGCTGCAGGGCAGGCACAGGGCAGCAGCAGCAGCCTGGGGAGGTGTGGAACCGTGCCAGGTTCTCACTGCTGCTCACTCAGCACTGAGTCACAGCTGGGCACTGACCTCGGGCTGGCCAGGCTGCCAGCTCTGCTCTGGGCTCAGGGCAGTCCCAAGCACAGAATCACTTTAAGGGCAATGAGTAGGGATTTCATTTTCTTTTCCTTTTTGTAAGGTTTTAATGCCCTGTGTATTTGGGGCTTCCTGTTTATTTTCAGTTCTAGTTTCCTTGGTGTAATTAAAATAGTTTTCCTCTTTCTGCTTTGCTTTTCATTAGTTAAGCATCTTTTTTGTAACAAAATTAGTATCTGTTTTAATTTGGTACTTGGGAAACAGTTAACAGGAGGAGCACTCTTAGAATCATACAATCATCGAGGTTGGAAGAGACCTTTTCTTTCAGAAATGAGTAAAAACTTTAGCAGGGTTTTGGGGGTTTTTTGGTGTAGAATAAGATTCTAGTTAGTGGAAGGTGTGAAATATATAACATTTTGATAAACTAATCTTAGTTTGAGTCTTTTCTAAAAATAACCAATATTAATATTGGACCAAAGGTAATGGTATACATGGTGTAATAGTCATGAATGTGATTCTAACCTCAAGATCCTGTCTGGGTAATAATTATGAGATACTCTTCTTGTAACCTTTGCCATTAATACTTTCAGCTTTGTGGGTTAATATCAACAGAGCTCAATCAGGCTTAGGACCTATAAAAACACTCTGAAATAAATAGAATATAGACAGTGTGAACCAGGAAGGGGAAGGACAGGCTTCAGTTCTTTATGAAATCCTGATTGTATTAACTGCTACAGGATATAAGGCTCCATGATCTCTAATAAAACTGCACAAGTAGTAATCAGTCAGATGTGAAATGGATGGTTTGCCTTGTATTTCATCAGAGGAATGCAAACTTACAAAGAACAATAAAAGGTGTTAAATAGCAAAATCTAGGTTTAATTTTTACTTTTGCTGAAGGGCTTTAGCTGAAGACTGGAAAGGTTTTTTCTCAAGAGGCTGTGATCCAGTCTCTGGACTAATAGTACTAGAGCTTGCTTGTTGTTTTCTGAACTAACTGTATGAAATACCTTTTGTTTAGAAGATTCTCATACACTTCATCGATAAACCTTGGCCAGTGATTCTTTTGAACAGTGTGTTTTGAATGATAATTACAGCATAGAGTCAGATCGCCTTTTCTTTGGCTTAAAATTCTGGAAGAGTGCTATAGAAACCCTATGGGATAATATGATTTTACTGGTGTATATGTAGTGGGCTGACTTCTGTCCCCCTAGCCTTAGACAGAATCAAGTGGCAGAAATAATAAAACCTTTAAAATCCTCAATGAAATACACTTTATACAATATTCCACGAGAGAAGTGGGATGCTATCATAAATATTAGAAGTAGATAAGTCTACTAAAGAATGAGTGAGGATTGACAGGCATAATATTGCATTGTATGTTAGCTCAGTCTAAATCCTATAAATCCTGTTTTTCTTCTACTGAGAGAGATTTATTTTTTTTTTTTTAATGTGTCTGGGGGATGTCTGTTCCCCTAGCCAACAAATGACAAACAGCTCTTGGAATTTCTCTGTGCAATGTTAGATTTCTCTGTGCAATGTTAGATAAAATGTTAGTTTTTGTCCAGTTTACTTAACCTGAAAAAGGACCCAAATCCCACCATGCAAAAGCACTGTGGCAGCAGTGCTGTTGTCCATTGGAAGCTAAGCTCTAATCAGAATAGAATACAAAGAGGGGGAGATAATATAGGTACTGAGTAGAAGGAAATCAAAGGAAGTGAAAGAACATAGCACCCTTCTGTGTGTAACCGTGATTGTTGGAGAGGCAGTGAGACACTTCTGCTGTGTGAGAGTCATTGAGAAATTCAAATGCCCGGCATTACAATGGGAACTCAGTCTCACCTAATTACTATCGCTAGCCAGAGATGAGTAGTCAGCCGTCCAGGAAGAGGAAAACTGATTTCTATTTGTAATTGCTTTTGTTCGTAATTGATGGGAGCTGTTAACATCTGTACCCTCAGGCTCTGATAGTCCATTAGAGAGCTCGGAGGAATGGCTAAAATGGAATTGCAGCTGGGAGGAGGATGTGGCAAGACAGCGAGGACTGCCAGGCATCCTGTAATGTCATCAGCTCGGCAGCCTCCACAGATCTACACTGCATTCCAAAATAGATCCTTCAAAACAAACTTTAGCCCTCATTAGAGATCAGAAATAAAAATGTGGACAAATCACCCCAGACATTCCGTGGCTCACAGTATTTCGAGGACTGCTTTTTCTTCAGTGACCTTTCCTCTCAGTGAACACTGCTTGCTGCACAGCCGAGCCACCCAAGTTTCCAAGACGTGAGGAGACAGCACGACAGCCTGTGCAATCCAGTTTGATAGTGCTAAAAACATGAAACTACCTCCAAAAAAAAGCCCCCTAATGCTCCCTCCCCCATCTCTTCTTAGTTCTGGATAGCAAGACAGCCAAGAAAGCATTTCCAAGAGCTCTGCTCAGTCTGAGTCATTTGCAAATCTGTTTTAACTTCTTTAAAGATTTCAAATAATGTTTGAGACTATGCATCTGTCAAATAATATGGTACAGTAGTTCATATAATGTATTTTTTTAAGAAAGGTTGATTTTTTGAAGGAATGAGAAAGCAATGCTGTGGTCACTTTGGAGGAAATGGCATTGGAGCCCTTGTATTTTTCATTGCAGGGAGCTGCAGGAAGCCAAATACTAAAAAGGACTAAAAGCAGAAAATTGGGGGTTTGATATATACACCATAGTAATTAGGCAATTTATACTGGTTTAGGTTAAGTTTTCATTCTGAGGAGAATTTGTTTCCTGAGGATACCTGTAAGCACAGAAGGGAATTAGGTCCTCAGAAGTTTGCTGAATGCTCAGATTCTAATAAACAGCCAGCTTCCAACTTTACAATGGTCAGCTACTTGAAAATTAATCTTTTCCTAGCAAAGGACTGTCCTAAATGTTTCCCACTTAAACTGTTATATAAATATTTGCATTTCTTCGATGATGCATGTCCAAATTTGCATGCTGCTGGTTTGATTACTTAGAGTAATCATAGCATTTACATAAATATGCATGAAAGACACCATCATTTCCTCTCTTGTGTCTCACATGCTTTAGATTTATGGGCCAGAGGAGAGATACACACAATTCTGGTTAAGGAGGGTATGTAGTCTGCTCTGGCATCACTTACTGTATGGAGGCAGGATTTATATGCTGCCCTTCATCTGTATTTATTTGGACAAATCATTGTTAATGTAGCTGCTGCAAGTTTTACTCTCTCCTGCAAGTTTTACTAACCTGAGTTTCATGCAGCCTTACCAGAGAAGGCTTTTACTTTTTATGTGTGTATTGTGTACTGTACTCTCATCTTTTCAAAATGGCAATAGTACAAAGAGGATGTGCAATTAGTTCAGAATGTGTATGCTCTCCACTTTCCTCTTAAGTCTGTGAGGACAGATAAAAGACTTTTCTAAACTATCAATGGATTTGTTTACCAGATGTTTTCCAGATGAGTACAGTGAGGGTGGAGAAAGCAGGACTTTTGGCTCAACACAGTTCCTTTGGTTCCTTTCATATTTCTTTCAAAACAAGATTTTGTTTGTTTTTTAAGAAACAGGAAAAAAATCTTGGCAAGTAGAAGGAATTTTAGAGGGCAGTTTAGTTTGCATATTATTGTATTGAAAAATTGGGCATCCTTAGCTCCAGAGAGATGGAGGAAATTGCTCAAGGCTTTTTCAGACTCTCTGAAGGATAATATTTTTTAATATACATGGGTTATAGCTGCGGTAATGCTGCAGAATGTTCTGTATGTGAAAAGTCTGAAAATAATAGAATTGTCATTTTTATTACTTGTATCACTTTTTTCTCCTGTCCCCAGTATGTAAGAGGCCACTTGTTCAGTGCACTCTGGGAAGCACAAATGGAAACAAGCTACTACTTTGTTTTCTGTTTACACCCTGACATTTCTAAACAAGAGAAGAATGCAGAACACTTATAGAAGAGATTATTTTCTTCTAATTTTGCAAGAAATAACAAATAGAAGTTTGATGACTTTGATTTGGTAATGATGTGTTATGTGAGAAATATGCAGAACAATTAGAAATGCCAAGAGAGTCAGCCACTTTAAACCTCCCTACCTGGTATAAATGCCAGACTGTGCTTCTTTCTGAAGAAAGAATTGTCACATTTTCTGCACGTGACAAGCTACTTCAGCATTTGGACTACTGGTAACTGTAGCACATAAATCACAAAGATTAAAGGCTCCAGTGGGTAAAGGAGCAATGAAAGAAGCAATCAACTGATGATCACTGTCATTAGTGAAAGTGGAAGACAATTAAACAAACCAACCAAGCAAAAACCTACCTCATTCCAGTATAGGCTTGTTCACAGGTTTGGTGCTGAAGGCCTTTAACAATACTAGAACAGGACTTTCCATCACAAAAATATGTCCCCATCATGGGGACATGAACATTCAGCAGCCGGGAAAAGAGGTTTCAATAAGCTTGTGTGTGAGTGATTCTCACTGCTGAGCCATCAGTGCCATCTCCTTCTGCCCACAAGGGAAGGATACATGTTCCTTTTTAAAATCTGTACTTTGTACAATTGACCCAGTATATTATCCCAGTATATTATATTATTATCCAGATATGCAGCTTCAGCATGCCTTGGAAGTGCTTTAAATTCAGACAGACTGAACATAGAGGTTTGGGAGAGCCTGACTGCTTTGCTGTGAACAAGTTTGCAAAACCAAATCAAATGCTGGTTTCCCCCCTCAACATATTTTTCATAAATCTTTCCAAAGGACAGATTAGTTCTGTTGTAGTGGCCTGGGAAAGAACTGTAAAGCACCTCAAGACAAAGAATCATGGGCTAGAGCCATGGTCTGCTGTTTGCTGTACAGAAGCAGACAAGTGAGGTATCAGGGTGGACATAATAAAGCACATACGGGTTTGCAGTGAGCATACTTAGCATATCTCTGTACCACAGAGTGAACTGCAGGTCTGGAATATTTTACTGTCAGTGCCTAAAATTGAAAAATCAGTATATTTATGTTGTAACTAATGCTGTTCACTGTCATTCTTTCACTTCATTACTGAGACAAGTTGAAAAGCAAAGGTCACAGTTTGCCTCAACTGCCATTGCTGAGTTCATCAGGCAGGAAGGAAATGCCTTCTATAAGAAAGTATTTGGATGGTATCTATTGCGTGACAAGGTTGGAACAGATGATCCCTGAGATTCCCTTCCAACCTGGTATTCTATGATTCTCTACTTCTCTTGTGTGTATGGTAAAATGATGCTGATTCCTGTGTCTCCTCTGAGCATCCATCCCTGTCCCTGCATTGCCACTGTGCTTTTCCCCCCCATCTTGTGCAACTTGCTCCAAATTACTCTTCCCACTTGGTAAGACTGTGTTTCGTTCCCACCATTTGTCCTTCAAAGGTAGCAGTGCACCCATTTCCTTGTCTCCTAGAAGCCTTCTCAGCACTTCCTGTGCTCTGGCTTGCAGTCATTGCTGGCTTTGGCAGGTCCATATGCCAGGGAAATCAAATGCAAAATCAATGCATGGCTGCAAGTCAGTGATGGAGAAAAACTGGGCTTTCATTGGTTGGTGAAACCATTTGATCTGTGACCCCAAATACATTATCCCACTGTTAAATGAGTCTGTCCTAGCACCAGGGATAAAGGGAGTTTGCAGGAAGATGCTGTGGAAAGCTGTGGATGGGCAGTTCAGAGTTTGCGTCCACTTTAATGTCAGTAAGAAAATTGCAGCTACTGAAACTATGGGAGGCAGATACAAAGGCAGACTTGTCCCTCTCTCAGGCTACTCCAGACTCCGTGCTGCTTAATGAAAAACTTCCAGATTCTTCTAAATCAAAGAATCTTTCCTCATAAAAAGCAAAGCTGTAAGGATAATGTGTAAAGCAGTTTTAGGAAAGTTCAGCATGTACTGGGGTTGGTGCTGGTGCTGTGGGGAAGAGGATAAAAGAAAAGGAAGTTTCCTCTAAAGCCCTGTATATTGCAGAGCTCAGAAATACAAATCTGTCACCATCTCATCAGTTGCTCTCCCTTCCCTTCACTGCACCATGAATGTTCCCCAGTGAGAGAGTCCTGCCTCTGCTTTGCTCAAGATATCAAACATCCTTGACAGCCGGCTCAGTGCCTCGTGCCAGAGGACTCTGCATGGCTGCAACAGCTCTAAATACAAACTGAGGGCCTTAAGTGGGCAAATCTGGCTGCATAAACTCTCTTGTAAATGTTGTCATACTGAGAATAGTTCTTCTGCTGCTCTTGAAATATGGAAGATAAATGAACATTAAATGCTGGAGCTATCTACAAGTAATAAGATGCAGGACCTAAATATTTATGTGTGGAACTTCTGCTCAGCAAAGCACAGCTCTGATTTATCTGCCCTTGGGGAGAACCAGGTGGCAGTTCTTTCGTGTAAGTGCTTCCAGTTGGGGTACAAGAAAATGTATCATTTAGGGCTGTCTGCTTAGCAAGATTGTCAACTTCCCTGTACAAACTGCAGATGAGGAAAAAACCTAATATTTTTCCACTCATATCTGGATGACCTGTTTAGCAGCAAAACTTTGTACTTCACTTGCAGGTTAACAAACAAGCCAAACCCACTCAGCAGTCTCCCACTGACACAACTTCTCTGCTAGGCCATGTTATTCTCAAGTTTTTCTTTTGTATAGAGTTGTGCCTTTAGTAAAGTGCCATTGTTTGCTTAGGCACTTCTTGTCTGTGCAGTGTTCAGAACACAGGAAACCTCAGCTATGCCAAAAATCTTTAATGAAGCATTCAGAATGCATTTTTAAAAGGCATTCCCCTATGTAGCTGTAAAACTGTAGTCTTTCTGCTCAGACTAACAGCCATGAGAACAAATATATATACTGATAATTTTATTAGGCAAAACAATTGATTTGTCTTCAGTCCAAGACGCAAAACTAATTCTCCAGTAAGTGCTTGTACAGATGAACTCTTCCCTTTTTTCCAGTAGACTCAATGAATAAGCTCAGCTTTAAGGATCTGGAAGAGAGAGAAATATTTGATAAATTTAGTACAGGGGCATCCATTAGTAGTTAGTTATAAACTCCTTTGTTTTGAACGTGGGTTTGGGGTCAATGAATTTCCGTAGCATCCCTGAGCTCACATAGCTTGGGGTGACACTTTCTAGTTAGAAATTTCAGCTGGAAAGGCAAACACTCTTGGCACTTGCCCTCTTCATAGGAGTAGGTCTGTGCAAGCCTTGAGAGACTGTGTTGTGCAGAAGCATTTGTGACACTGGCATGGGACAGCCTTGTCCCCAGGTCTGTTCGGCATGTCTTTTCCTACCTGAAACACAGGCATGGGACTGCCCTGTCTTTTGTGTCTGGGATGTCAGGAGGGAGGGGCCTGGCAAGGGCTGTGCTCGGCCTTAAATGAGAAAGGTGAAGCGGGGACACAGAGCCTGAGCAAGCAGAAAGGAGGAATTGCGGGCTGAGAAGCGCTCCCAAGGAGAGGGGGCAGGGCAGGGTGCAGGGAGAGTGGCACGGAGCAGAGCCTGCCAGAGGCGTGTCAGAACAAGCAATTGCCATTTCAACAGCCAGTTCGGCAACTCATGGAGGTAATGCAGCAACCACGGCAGCACGGAGCTCAGCTCTGGCTGTAAAACGTGTACAAAGTCCTTGGTTAACACTTAAGCACCTCAGTCCACGGGCTGGAGTCGCAGCAGCATCTGCAGTGCAGGAGCATCTCAAAGTGCCTGGCCAGAGGCTGGGTTCAGCTCCGCGGGGCTGAGAGCAGCACACAGCGTGTTTGGATCCCTGCACCTCTGCAGTGCACACAAACGAGCACAGTGGATGCAAATCGCCCTCCCGAGCCCGTTTTCATGTTTACCTCGTTTTCCTGCATGGCGTGTTTGCAAATGCTTGCGAGTTAAACACGGCCAGGGCTGGGTAGGAACACGAGGGGATCACGTACACAGCCTGGCAGCGTGTCAGGCTCAGGAGAGCCGGGGCTGAGACAGTTCTGGGTGGAGCTGTCTGAGATAGCTGCAAGTACAAGTTTCACAGACTCCTCTCAGAACATTGCCTGCAGGGCACAGATGTGATAGGAGGGGATGAATACACTCCTGTCTTTGTTGCATGTTTGTTTTTGAAGCTGAGCTTTTAAAACAATGTCACTCTTCCTCCTACGGTGCTTTAACTACACAGAACGCCAGTGCCTGGATGTCGAGCCTGAGCCTTGCCACATCAGCTGCCTGTTCAATCGATCTTTTCCTTCTTGCCTGCTAAAGCAAGGGACCGAAGCAGGATGCACAGGCCAGGGGGAGCAGCGTGCAGGGGTTCCTGGAGGGTGCCTGTGCTCTGTGACCGTAGGTGTGCTCCTTGTGTCAGTCTGTGCTGCTCAGGATCCCCAGCAGCACTGCAGCTCCCTGCTCCTGCTGCCCCAGCTCCTCTGGTTGTGAAAACCGTAATGGTCCTTTAGACACCTTGTGGTCGAAATTGGACCCATTGGACCCCAGATGGTCTAAAAATGCTCTGCTTCAAGCAGAGCAGGGAGCCACTGACACTCATGGCCCCACCACCTTCCTGACCACACTCTGCCTGTTGCCCTCTGTGGAGATTATTTTCACCACCATCTTTTGTTAGTGTAAATCCTGGTTTTCACAAGCTGAGTTCTCTTATGAATATTTGTTTCACAACACTAAGAAATTTCTCACAAGAAGACAACCTCTGTCTTGTTTATTTAGACATATTTCCCTTCGATCTTTCTACTTTAAAAATTCCATTTGATATTGGAGAGTTTGGTGATAATCCTGCAGTAGCAAATGGCTTTATAAAAATAAAAAGCACCACACAACAAAAACCCTACAAACAACTGATGGGAAATCTCTCTTGTACACCATAGGTCTGCCTTGTATTAAATACACCACATCAGCAGGGGTATTTTGTATAGGTTTGAATTTCTTTGCATTGGCAGCCAATGATGGATTGCCTTAGTGTTTATAAATACTGAGAGAAAATCCAAACAAAGGTTCAGATCACTGTGTCACCTCCTTGACTTATTTGTCCAATATGGCTACAGGAATGTAATCTGTGTTTTTAAAAATAAAATCCCCTAAGAGATCAAAGGACATCATAGGAAGACAGGATAAACATTTATGGATTCCAGCTGGAAAAAACCTAGAACTATAAAGTCTAAATACTTAAGAGGGTCTTTCCTTCATCAAATAATACTTGGACCAGTCTGACCTGTATCTTATTCTCCTGACTAAGTTTTAATAGAAGGTTTGGTTTACAGCATGGTTTTCAGCAGCCCTGAGGCCAGGGAACAGATCTGAACTGGTAGTGCCAGCAGTTATTTTATGACTTGAGCAGGCATGTTCTTACATGATGTGGGATCATAATGCAGTGATACTGTAATTTCTCCCATTCTTTAATACTTCAAAGCAATTTGCATTGAAAAAAAGATTTTCTGTTTTATATCCTCTATAAATTCAAATTCTTTTTTGCACAGTAAAGCATTGGTTATTTGTTATCGGTTATTTGTTTTTCATTGTTGAAATTGATTGTGCTTTTACATTAATCCCTCCATTTGAAAAAGAAGCCACTTGGGATGGGTCTCCTTCTTAAAAGAATAAGCTGAAAATGTCATAGTACTTTGTAAACTACTGCTGTGGTATCAGAATCCAGGTCCAGAGTCACCTGATTTGCTTGTGTTTGTCACTGCTGCATCTACTTTTACTGTGCTGCAATTCTCCTGAGCCTCTTCTGCAGAATAGATTCCCTGTACACTTTCCCTTGCAATGATAACAGGAATGTGCCAAAGCCCTTGTGTGCAGTGATGAGCAGTTATCAGACCTGCTTGTGGTTAAAAACTCAATCATCAGACACACAGGTCTCTTAGTCAAGGGTACAGGGATTTGAAATCTCATCTCTGCTGAGTAGTTTAGATGCACTTTGACATTGTTTCCAAGAGCTGCCAGGAGTTTTGTTGTACTAGGAAATGCATGATCATGATGCTTTAAGTTCATGCCTGTGATGTTGGGGGTGGAGGGAGGGGAAATGCCAGAAAATCCATTTTTGTCAGTGGCTATGTTGTGTTAACCATCCTTGGTTGTATTAACCACCCTACCCTTGTGGGTCCCTTCCAACTCACAATATTCTGTAATTCTATGAAATTCTATAAGTTCTACCCTGGGCTCACCCTGTCTGCAGTCATTAACTGCTGCAGGGGCTCACAGTTTTAAGCTGTTCATTTTTAAGAGGGAGAGTATCATTAGCCCATGTTCTGATTAATGGTAGTGACATTATGTCCATGTAGAGTGTAGTCTCATGAGGCTTTTTGTGTATTTCTGCTGCACAAAAATAAGCTTTGCTTATATTTTGAGACAAAGGTTGTGTCATGGATTGGGGATGTGTAAGAGTTCAGATTATCTCTAGATTCAAATTCAAATTTAAAAAGCCCAGGGACATGGGCTTGAAAAGGTTGGACTCAATATGGTATCAGAAATGGGTTTTCTGAGAGATTATTATTTTTCCTAGTAGCTGATACTTTGGTTTTTATATATTGATTGACTGGGCACACCACCTGTACAAATTCTGCTGCTTTGCTGTTATTTTAAATTTTCAAAAAATAAAAGTGCTACTAGCAGAGTTGGGTAAAATAAACTGCCTTCACTGCAATCAGTAATGTTATTGCACCCAACTGCTGTTATCATTAGTGAAGATACTGAGAGCCATTGTTTTCTTACTCTATTTGGAATTGAAGTCCATAAATTTTTATGAGCTATAGTTTAGATAATGTTAGGAAATGGCTTGTCTGGAACTAAAATTATCTCATTGTTTCAAACAGGCAGGGACAGGTTTTGGTCTTTTCTACATTACTTTATTTGCTATAAAACAGATCTTATCTTTCAAGTATTATGGAATTGCACATTCAATTTCTAGGTTTATACATGGAAATGCAGTAGATCTGGCTTCTTGATGTCTGTGGCTCCATATGAGTACAATAATTAATGATCTAGTTCACAAGGAGAGATATCTATAAAAAAATTATATTCTCTTGGGGGGTTTTATAAGAGATTCTCAGGTTTATCTATGTGAGTATCTTTATGATTGTTAGAAATGTGTTTCCTTTGACGTCTTCCTATCACAGCTGGGATTAACTGCATTCTGGAGGCTGAGTATAAATTTGTTTACTCAGTATATCAGTGGCAGAACAAGATTTTTCTCCATTATCCATCTATCTTGGCTTCTAAGGAGCAAATAGTGAATTATTTGTAGTCTTTTAGGATTTATATAGCTTTATAGCCAAAGTCCATGAAAGTCTCCTCCTTTTTGATAGCCTAAAGAAAGCCATTTACTTTTTAAAAGAGGATGTATGCTATCAACAAACTGAAATGTGCTGCATGTGTGGAAACCACTTGAAAAAGACAAGAGCACTTTTTCAATGGAAGGTTTCTTTTCATTAGGATAATCCACTTCATTTCTTCTGCTCAGTTATATCTAGGGAAGAAGATGATTTTTGTGGAGTGTTGTTTTTGCAGTGCTCAGTGAAGATTTGTTCTTGCTGCCAGTAGGTGAATCTCAGGGAATTCTGTACTGCAAGTGATGCTCTCCAAGAACAGCACAAGCTGCCGTGGCTCCCTGGGTTTAGGCAGCCACTCTGAGTAGGAATTCACACTGTGAGCAAAGACTTCAGTGTTGTTTGCACTGACAGTGTACCAAGTGAGGTCTCCACCCAAAAGCAGAGTCAAGATCTTGGAGAGAACATGGCTGAACAAAGGCACAGTCAGGAAGGAGCTGGAATTTGTCATGTTCAGAATTATTGTTCAGCCCTACGATCTCCTTCCCAAAGTCCCCAGATTTTCAAATTCAGGCTAGCTCTTCACTTATGTTGATTGTTTTCAGACAAAGATACTTTTTTCCTTCTTTTTTCTTCCATTAAGAATGGAAAAAAAAAAAGTGAGGTCCCTTAGAAGTGCCTCCCTTCTGCTATATATTTCTTAATTGAGTTCTTGGCATAAGGAAGGGAGAAAATATGTCTAGCTATTAGAGTAGCTGTGTGAACTGGGAAAGCCTCCAGCTTCCAGAAATATATTTAAAGGCTTCAAGAAGATCCAAATTTCCAAATAATTTTTACTCCTTTGCTTGGTCAGCTGTCACTACTTGATAAATAGGGTGGGACTATTGTCAATATTTAACAGCTCAACACAAATATTATTCTTCATACACTGTAAAAATAGTATATGAAATGCAAATAAAGTACTTTATTCCACAGTTTGGTAGTAACAGAAGCAAGTGATAAAATCTCCCTTGCCTCCATACAAAGGCATAGAGAGGGAGAAAAATGTTACCAGTGGAAACAATCTTCCCTGCTGGGAAACAAAACAGTGAGATTCCTCACTCCTCCCTAAAGTCACGTCCCAAGGGGGGTTCTGTGATCGAAGTTTGTTGTGAAGTGTTTCTGAGCAAGAAACTGCAAGGTGGGACTGGTAATTCAAACCAGATCAGGGTGAAGTCTGCAGAAACAGAGCTCCTCCTGGATCCAGCAACACATCAGCAGGACCCCTTGAATTGCTCTGCAGTCAAACATTGCAGTACAAAACTCAGTTACTTCTGGAACTTTCCCTACATTCAGAAAACCATCCCAGAAAGCCACCACTTAGCATTACACTGCTGGATGGAGCAGCCTGCCCTCTCCAGCCTGCAACCTGACTGTGGCATCATGCTGGGAAAAATCAAATTGCAGCATGGTCTGTGAGAGATGGGTTTAGTGAGTACCAGAAGGAAGCCTGGATGTCCCTTTCCGATTTTGTGTTCCAAAATGGTTTCCTATTATTTAAAATCTTTAGAAACTTTGTTGCTGTGTGAATGGTTTGACCCAATAGCCAGGAGAAACTGCTTTTTTTAGCTGAAAGGAGAATCTGCGTGTCAGCCAGGCTGTGAGCAGCCGGGCTTGGGGCATGGTGACACGCTGTGACAAGCTGGGCTGGCCACAGGGACACTCCACACCGTGCAGCCCAGCTGCCCCTGCAAGGGCACTTGTGTTGGTAGCCTGATTAAGCCACCACCCACACAAAACAAAGGATGAGGAACAGAGCCAGTTTATTCAGGATACTTTCAAATCTGTCATTGTTTTGGATTTGGCTTCTGTCCAGTGCAAAATGCATTTTGTGTGTTCCTACAGCTGCCATGTAGAGTGGACCCTGAGGTAGTAGGAAACTGCTCAATTAGTAGAACTGTAGTGTGCCACTCATTCTGTAAATGAGTGAGTAAATCCAGGAAGAAATACAAATAATAGTAAAACTTTATTATTCTGTTTTGTCCGAAACAGCCAGGATGCTTTACCACCTAGCTCTTCCTCTAATCCTTTACTATGATTGCTGCACTGTTAATTTGTTTCAGCTGCCATCCAGGAAAGTCTCATCTCAAAGCCCATTCCATCCTTCTCCTGTCCCCCTCACTGGCAGAGCTTCACTGAAAACCAGAAAGCTGAGCAGTCTTGACTGACCGACTGAAGGACAATTTAAGACACTTTAAGAACATCTGTTCCTGTATTTTGTCATGGTCTTATTCTCTTTAAATAATTCTCCTAATTCTTTTTTTAATTAGTAGCATCTACAGCTGAGAATATGAGGTTACTTAAAGGAAAGAAGCTTGATGTTAATTTTCAGCAGTTTATAGGACTTCATTATTTGAGAAAACGAGTAATTAATTATCTCCATCAGGAGATATTTGCAACTTTTGCAATTTTATAGCATGAGGTATCAAAGGTTACTGTTCAAGTGTAGCTGGTGAGCTGTGGTGTGCTGGGGAAGACTTTGCACACATTGACACTTCTTGTCCATGAAGAGGGAGTTTGCCTTCCCAGGAATCACCTTCCAGCATTGGTCTGGGGAGGGTCAGCAGCTGCAGAGTATCAGATGCTTCTTGCAGACATTTCCTTAAAGGCTCTGTGATGTTAATCATAGCGGCAACTTCAGTGGCCTGAGGAAAGGGGACAGGTCACTCACATAACTTCAGCAGACCCTCACCACATTTCTGTTCTTAAAGCAGACAGGTCACACTTTCAGGCAGGGTTTGTACAGCTGGCTTGAACTGAGTCAATATGAAACCTCTGCCAAACTTTCAGAGCACCTGTGAGAAGTGAGGATTTCTCACTTGTGCTGACTCCAAGAGTGGATTAAACCACTCTGCTTTGACAGATCTCCTTTGCTATCCTCACTTGCAGCCTTTCATTTGAATACCTGTAGAATACATTTGGTATGGATGGTACCAGCCAGTGTTACTGTAGTTCATGAGAGCTTAAACTTGTGGGGCAGGATGTGCTGAGGAGTCTGGATTTGGCACAGAAACATAATAAACAATTATCTGATTGGTAACCAGAATCACTTGTCAGAAAACTCCCTTGAATATGGAGCTCTGAAATCAAGAGCAGATATTGGCCACAGTGCTTCCAGCAGTTTATCAGTGGAGATGTGGCAAATCCTCTTGCATAGTCACTGAGCTGGTAAACTCCTCATACTGACAGAACTGTGCTTCTGTTAATTTCTCCATGCACTAAAAGATGGATTTTTCCAGAAACTACTTTTAACTGATTTTGGGACAGTCACAGTTGTTTAACTACAGAAAAACTAAACTTTATTAATTTGTTTTCTGTCTAATGCCTTCAACTATAAAGCTGGCAGCACACACAGGGAACAAGTGCCAACATCAGCACTTCCTTTAAAATAAACAGCAACTCAGATAACATTTACATGTTACAAAGAAGTGGTTCATTTGATAATTTCTTTCTCTATTGCAGCCGAGCTATAAAGCTGAATTCTTCCTTTAAACCATGAGAGAAATAAATTATTTAAAAGAAAAAAATCCCTAGAAAGTGAAGTAGCAAGTGGTTTTACTTTCTCAGAATTCTATCTCTAAGAAAATACATTTTAAGCTGTGAGCTCAAGCAAAAATTCTGATAGGAAAACAGTGTCCAAATTTCAAATAGCCTGGTAGGATTACAATTTCTAATTGGAGATCTGATGGACATAGCATTCAAGGATTTGGATGACCAAAAGCATCCAAAAGAACCTGGTCTGGTTCAGGGGGCTGTAGTAGAGTAAAATTCATATGCATTTCAGGAAGGACAGGATATGCTAATTACCTGTCAATATAACTACTTCTAGTAAACACTGTACTTATATAAACATTTGGGTTAAAATATTAGAAATCATATTAGACTGACAGAAATGTATGCTAAGCCTAAAATACTTCTGAGTATCTGGGGGACTTTTTATGAAGCTCTTACATAACCCGGGGGCTGGCAGGAGACTCAGAACCCCCAGGTACTTCTGAGTTTTAAGTATGTCATATTAATGTCCTTTCACTCCACCTGAAGAAAAACTCAGAGACTCTCTAATGTTCCACTGACTTCAAATGAAGTTTCCTTTTTTTTTTTAGACAAGACCCTTTAGAACATCAACGACACGACTGGCAATTGTGGGAAGAATAAGGGATAAGTAACACTCTGCATTTTTGATCCCAATTAAAACATGTTTGATATTTTGGATGTATGAAATCCTGATGACCAGACTCATATCAATCCTAATGCTGCTGACAGTTTTGTGGAAGAGATCTTCAGGGAGGACATGGAAGACAAAACTCAGAGTGAGTATAAAACTAGAGCTGTGTATTATTTAGGGCTATCTTGTTTTGTTCCGTTTGTTGAAGTTTTTTAAATAAAATCATTATACTGGTTAATTACCTACCTAACTGATTGTGCGGTGGTACCAGAAGAGACAAATGATCTGCTCCCACAGTAAATGTAGCTGCTAAGTGAATGCTCCAGAAGAAGAGGAAAAATGTTTATATTTCCTAGCCTATTGATTATTATGTTACCCTCACTGATCAGGATGCATTACAGCCAGCATGGTGAACCCATTCAAGCTTTTCCTATAGGTAGCTTTGGAGTGGAAGAGGTCAAATTGAACTAAGGTCATTTCTCAGCCAGTTTACTAAAATCAATGCAACTTGAATTTCAACAACCACTAAAAATGGCATAATGTGATTTAAATTGTGCTGCTATTTAGATCTTGTCTACAAACTAAGTTGTACCAGATTTGCTAATGATGTGTGTTGTTTGAAAATTGAATTAGTTCCTGCTGCTGAAAGATTATTTATAGACAAAACCCAAAGAGTTAAGAATGCCAGGAGCCTGCATCCCAGTCCAAATCCTTCCGGGCTTGTTGACACTCTGTAGAGGAGTAGTGGGAAAGATCTCCTGGCTGGCACTGTCCAAACCCACTCAGCCCTGACAGCAAAGCAGTTCTGCAGTAGATGAATCATCCTGGGCCCTGGAGTGGCAGGCTGTGAACATGACTGAACATTTGAAGGCCACATTTCCACATTGTACTGAGCCCTTTGTGTCCAGGGGAGGTTCTCACAGAGATGCTTGAGAGAGCCTTCACCCAAAAACAAGCCTTTCCTGATTATAAACTGCAGGGAAAGAATCTGGTTTGATATGAAGAGAACACAGAATGGAAGAAAGTGAAGATAATGGCAGTAAATTTCTCCTTATAATTTAATTCTGTAGTGGTTCCTTCTTAATCAGATAATCACTGTAAGCTAACTGTGATTTAGAGGAAATATTTATGTTGATAATTTAGTGCAGTTTGGTAGCTAATTGTTTTGCAAAGGAACTGCTTATGATAAAAGAGCATTGTTGGAAAAAAATTGTTTTATATCTTGTCTACAGTTTTACTGGTTACAGAAAGAAACTTAATGACATTAAATATTGATTATATACCAAGCCCACATCCTTCCTTTTCCCTGAGAACACCAAGGATTAGGGTCTTCTGCTGCTCAGAAGCAGAGTTTGAGTAACCTGTGCTGTTGTTAGGACTTCATTATTTTATATTGTGTGTACACCTGTCCATTGCAAAGGTGAGGTCCAGCTCCCAGACAGCACTGGTGAGTAGATGTGTCAGGGAGAGCTTTACAAGCCTGTCAGTCCTACCCATTGCTCCCACTGTCCCCCTCCATTGCTAAGCAAAGCCAGCAGCCTGTGGGGATGTACCAAGGCTGTGAGGCAAAGAATCCCCAGTGCTTTCAGAGGTCACCTGCTGCTCAGCAGGGTCCTCCTTTCCTGTGTTTATGTCACGCCCCCTGCCAGCACAGCCCTGTTTCCCATGCTACGCCTTGATGCCTGCAAAGGAGCCAAAGCCTGCTCTGGTGTGGATCTGTTGTGGGGACTTGCAAGGATGTTGGCCTCTTACATTAATGCTACTTAAAACTGGGAGCACATTGTAAACATATTCATTTCTTTTCAATAAAAAAGGATAATTCAAAGTAAAAACAATGAAACAAAGCAGCACGTTCCTCAGCCAAGTAAGAACTGGGCACAGTTATATCTCAGTTTCAGAAAGTATGAATGGGTTATCTGTTTTCTACTTGTAGAGGAACAGAAGACTTCTCGTGGTTCAGATTCCGGGTAGGATCTTTGTAGTTCAGCCTTTGGTCTGTATTGGTAGGAACACTTTCTCTTGGGCAACAGCTGGAAATGGTGATTCATCTTCATGAAGCAAATCTAACAGTGAAACAGTGCAAGTAACACAGTCCAGAGCACTTGGTTAGCAATGAACCAGGACACTGAAACCAACTCCCAGAGCGATGCCACAGGTCACACACGTGCTTGTGTTATGGTAAGTGTGTAATGCAGTCACCATGCTGATACTGCCTGGCCTGTGATCATGAGTAGGAATTTAATTGATTTGGTGAATGCAGATAGGTTACGGGCTCTCTTACACTGAGTTATTTCTAATGAAGTTAGAGAAGAGGATGAAATTAGTGTTTCCTGCAAGAAAATGTCTGCAAGCACATTATACACAACCAAGGAAACTGGTTAGTGCTGCAGAGCAAACTCCTCATTCATTCACTAAAAGATGCTGTTTAAGCCTGGCTGTGAACTCAAAACTGAAACATGTAAAGATGCACCCGTCTTTAAGCCTTGTCTGGCTGCATGTGAGTGGATGTGGGCTAGGATCATCGTGTGTTCTTGAATTTTTATTTTTTTAAAAAAGCACTGACATTTAAGACATACAAAGAAAAATGGCCTCAGGGGAAGCACCTCCAATGCATCACAGCAGCTTTGTTCAAACAGTTTTCGATTACTCACTCTGACCACACATTGGCTGAAGTGGTTTAGATAATCTGCTGTACAGGAACGGATTGGTGGGGAGGATCACCAGACAGCATTGCACCAGCCCACGTCATTCCTGGATGACCTCCAAAGGCAGGAAGCAAACACAACAACTGCTGAGCAGCGTGTTCCTACCAGAGCATGGGCAGGCACTGAGCAGCAGCTGCCCCGCCGGAAACTTTCCCTTCCAGGACACGGGGAAAGTTTTGTGTTGCAGCATCTTGGGAGCGTGGAGAAAACTGCTCCTGCTGCCCTCTCGTTGCAGCAGGCTGTGATTTTTGATGGCTGGATACAGTTAGACTGAGAGCAGTCGCTCAAGTTCCATCATGTACTCGGGGTAGGCTTACGTGCAGCCTGGCTTTGTGTCTTGGTTCTGAGGTCAGCTCACTGTTTATTATCTGAGTGCAAAAAGCAGCCAGGTAATGTGGTGGGAGGAGCATAATTGTGCCTTCTCATTTTTAAATTCCTTTAATATTTTGCTTCTCAGTCAGTTTTGCTAAATATTTCCACCCGTGTTTCCATATTTTGCCTAAATTGTTTTGTAAAATTTAACATTTGTTGATATTAAGCTTGACGGAATAAATAGTGTACTCATGACTGATTTCACAATTAATTTTAGGATATATACCACATTATTTCTAACTAGTGTGATAACTTGCAATATTTAGATTGCAAGCATAATCCAGATGTGGAAACTGAAATTAATTTTAACCTGACTGGTTTTACTGTCATGTCATAGACACATTCTGCACTTGTGCTCCCTCCAGCCAGAAATTATTTTATAAAGGGGCACTTAAAAACAATAGAAAACACCAATGGAAAATGTGATGCAAATGTTCATACATTTAAATCCATGAGACACTTAGATGGATAGCCAATTCAGGCATAAAGTGCTGTAGCTGGCCAGACCATATACAAGCTAAAGTACATGAAAAACTACGTCTTTTCAGCTTTGTAGACAGGGGAGGGAAAGAAAAAGAAAATGTATTTATGTGCCGTGAGCTTAAGCATGTTTAGCTGGTTAGTTTGAACTTTCCTAAGAGTTCCTAAAAATAAACTGAAAACATCTTAAACTACTTAAAACAAATAGAATTGCAGGAAAACTCTATTGTTTCCAAATGTGCATTAAAAAAAAAAATGAGTGAATGTGAGGCTACTCTGTAAGAGGAAGAATCTTAATGGAAAAACTTATAGAACTCTGAGTGGAGCTGTATGAAAGTAGAGATGATTCTTGCTGCTTAAGAAAATTTTGTCTCTCGCTACAAAGGTTAACTTCAGGTTAACTTCAGAATACATGTTTCAAAATTCAATTAATATACTTCCAATGCATGACTTATTTTAGTGCAAACTTACTGCAGAGGCAATACAGGCAGAGATTAATACAGGTCTATCTTCTTCTGTGCCATTTCTGCTTTGTATAATAGGAAGACAAGGGCAGAACAAATGTTTGAAAAGTTCACTGTGACCCACTTTGAAATATTCTGACCAGAACCAGGCCAACATTCAGGCTAAAGATATGGAAATGTATTTATCAAAAGGCAAGGAAAACTTGGAACTTAGGTGTCAAGAGAGACTAATGATATCCTGTGTATAAATACTTCTACATTTTAGTTGATTTAGGGCTCTTCCCTGGCTGCTGCAAAATAAAATGCAAAACGCAAAAGCTTACTCATCTTCTTCCTCTAAAATAGGAAAATGTGCTGTTTGTGGGCCTCTTTATTTGCACACTTTCCAAAGTTTGTTCACTATTTAAGAAAAAAAAAAAAAAAGTAATGTATTACTTCTACATCAGGAAATGGCCAGAGAGTATCATCAATTACTGTAAAATAGAAAAAAAAAAACCTTCTAGGATATCTTTCCCCACTTTAAACATGTAAGTTGCAAATGAACACAATCAGTGTGTGATTCTGCGAGGTTCCTTGTAAAACCCTGACATCTGTCTGTGAGCAAGCTCCTCTCAGGCTGGATGTGAGGCACAGGCAGTTCCAGAGAAGAGAATACAAGTACTGACTTCCCTAAGTGATTTGGAATTCCTTAGTGCTGCACACTTACTTAGGCAGCTGCCCTGAAAAGCTTCAGGTAAGCAGCCTGATACAATAGTGAAGTGTATAAATCAGTGTACTGAGCCTGAGCTGGCACTGCTCACAGCTGCTGAGGCAGACAATCTCAGTCTGTTTTCTGCAGGATATTTCAGGTTGGGGTTCTTTCCCCTTCTCTGTGATCTGATGGATTATATTCATTTTCTAATCAGAAAATTAAATTTCTAAGTAGGCTTCCATCTTGACTATCTGAAATACTTAGTACTTAATCTGTTCTTTAACATTACTTTTTCAGACTGTAATTTATTGATCTGTTGAAGTGGAAAGCACTTGCTGTGCTCCTGAGTGCTGCAGGTTATGTCTCAGACTGCCAAATGGTTTTAGGAAAACTTTAATGAAAAATGTCGTTTCTTTGGATAATGGATGGTGAGAAAGGAAAAGGTCTGCAAAACTTATCCACATGAATCTGCTTTTTACTAGAGCTGACAAGAATAATTTCATTCATTGCTAATCCTAAAAGTAGGTAGTGGTACTAGAATCAGCACAATGCCTGCCAAGTTTCCTTGGATATGCCGTTTCAGTAGTGAATGAGGTGATCTTTTAATGAAAAACAGAACATAAGTAAACAAATAATACCGATTATTTTTCCTCCTTCCAACAAGACAGAGTCGTTATCATTTGAGATTGTGGAGTGCATTCACCACTGGAGTCCTGCTGTGTTAGTGCTAAGGGAGCTGACAAGGCGTTAGCACAGAGACACTGCCCTCTATTGCAAACTGCTCTTGCATGGGCGAGACCAACGCTAATCAACAGTTTTAAAACTGCATACAAACGGGGCATTTTAGTTCAGCAACTTTCTGTCAGTCTGTAATAAGGCTGTGCCAAATGCACTAAGGTCCCAACAACCCAAGCTCTTTTACAGACAGCACATGAAGCCCGTGGCAGACACTGGTGTGCTGTTTGCTGCATTGCTCTTACCTGCACCTCAGCTGGCTTTTGATTTGATGTGGGTTTGTAATGTGAAAGGCACAGAACAGTAAATCAAAACCAGAGGGGACACTGCACAGTGGAGCTGGAGGGTGAGGAGCCAGCACAGCACAGCTGCCTCTGAGAAACCCAGCTCAGTGCACAGCCCTGCCCAGGTGCCACCGCTGCCCTGCACCAGCAGCACTGGGAGCAGGCAGGGAATAACTGATGGGGGAGTTATTATTACACCGAGGCAAAGCAGGGCCCTGGGACAAAGCCACTTCTTCCTAAATCATTCTCAGATGTAAGGGGAGGGCCTGTGCTCAATCAGGCTCCCACTGCAGCAGGGAGGACGCAAAGGGAAGGCTACAGTAGCCACTCATACTCTGTCTCTGCTGCTTTTTCCACTCCAGGGTAAAAGTTGATGCTGTCCAATGTGTACCTCAGGTTAAAGCACTTCTCATTAATAAAATGAACCTGAGTTTTGTCAGAAAGATCCTTCTCTAGGTCATCTGTGCATCTCTTTAATGCTGAGAAGGGGAAAGACCTTAATCTAAACCACATTTAATGCCGTCGTGCTAAATAATGAATTGTTTTCATTAGTTTCCCATAATGCTTCATGTTCAAGTTTGCTGGCATTTCCACTAGCTTGAGAATGCCCAGTGTTGTAATTTTGGCTAGAGGGAGCTGCTCTATCATCTGTCTCCACTGGCCTCTAGGGTGAGTTCACTGAAGAAAAGTATTTAACACACAGCTTTTAATAATGTTTGTCAACCACAAGGGTGAAAAACCCCCAGTAGTTGTGTGGCATGAGGGAAAGCCTCAATGCAAAAAGGAGGAGGTGATCAGGGGGAACTTTCATGCCAGCACTGCTGTAACTGAGAAAGAAATGGGCAGACTGGAGTTGTAGTTTCCCATCTCTCCTGTTTTGGGGGACAGATTGATTTAGCATCATTCAAATTGTACATCACTGCAAAACATGTTTAAGCATTTCTGCTCACCTTGATCAAAAGATGGGAAATACGTTGCTCTCTGCTTTTTTACTCTCAAAGAATTTTTGGTGTAACTTAATCTCTTTGGCTCTTCCAAAAGCAGGGAAGGCCTGGCAGGCCTTGGGCCAGAATCAGAGTAATAAGGATAGAGAAAGACAAAGCCGTGCTTTCCAAAGCATCGCTTTCCAAAGCATCAGGAAAACAGCAGACTTATTGACATTTTTGGTAAATGTTGCCATATGGACTTGTCAATTGGTATTACCATCAGTCTGCCTGGTGTGGAGACAGAACTGGATCAAAGGTGAGCAGAAATACCACCCTAAAACCCTCTAAAGCCTGTTGTTCCCTCAGAGAGCCCTGCACGAGGAGCTCTCACTGGCTCAGAGGAAGAGGGGTGCTGAGGAAGGAATTCACTTTTCCATTTTGGTGCTTTTTGTGGGGAACGTTCTATATAACCTTGGGAACAGGAAATGATCTGTTGGACCCAAAAGAAAAAATATTTGGACACGTACCTCAGTTTAAAATGTGGAAAGTCTTGCTGACATCAGTGAATCTAATCCATATGTTGGACAGGAAGCACAGACCTAAAGTGTTGTCCTGGGCTGTGGTCTCAAACCAAGCCAGTTTTTTCAAGGGCAAGGTACAGTATAAACTTCTCAGATATGACTTACTGGCCAGTTCCTCCTACCACAGACATCTGAATTCACTTAAACATTTGACTCCACTTCCAAACAGTGTTTTGTTCATTATTTTCCCATGAAATCTAATTACGGAGCAGTAAATGCAGGAGCTGTACGAGTATCCAGTGGTCTTGAGCTTTTACCTGAGGAAAATATGCTTGAACACTCCTCAAAGACCTTAACTAAACATATTTTCATACTTTTTTTTCTTTTTTTCTTGTTGTTGTTTTGGTGGGGATTTTGGTTTGGTTTGGTTTTTTGGTAGGTGGACAGCTATGGGTTTTGTGTTTGGCTTGCTTTTTTGGGTTTAATTCCTAGATTGTTCTTCTAAAAAGCTTGCAGTTGACATGCTGTGTCCGAAAAAAGACAATTTTTCAGTATGATACTCTTAAAAACACCAAGAAAAAGCACGCCGCTGCCGTGACTGGACCTGCTGCAGCTCACGGGCTGTCCGCAGGGCCGGGGACCCCGCCGGGGGATCAGCGGAGCCCCTCGCGACACAGCTCCCGGGGCTGTCACGGGGCTCTCGCTGGTGTCACTGGGGCTCTGGGTGTGTCACCGGGTCCCTCACTGGGGTCACCGGGTCCCTCACTGGTGTCACCGGGTCCCTCATTGGGGTCACCGGGTCCCTCACTGGTGTCACCGGGTCCCTCACTGGGGTCACCGGGTCCCTCACTGGTGTCACCGGGTCCCTCGAGCCCTCAGCGGCAGCGCCCCCTGGCGGCAGCGCTTGGGCACCGCGGGCCCGAGGCCCCGCCTCCGGCGGCGGCGGCGGAAGTGACGCAGCGCGATGGCGGAGGCGGCGGGCGCACCGGAGGGTGAGCGGCGGGGCCGGACGGGGCGGGCCGGGCCCCCCGCCCGCGGCACTCGCGGCCCAGCTCTCGCTGTCCCTTGCAGAGTGCCCCGGGACCGGCAGCGCCCAGGCGGGCAGGGCGGCCGCCTGCCAGGGATGCCCCAACCAGGGGCTGTGCGCGGCCGGCGCGGCCGGGCCGGACCCGGGTGAGTGCAGCGGCCGTGAGGGGGGCGGCGAGGGGGGCGCGGTGCCGGCTCGGTACGCGGTGCGGGCTCGGTACGCGGTGCGGGCTCGGTACGCGGTGCCGGTTCGGTACGCGGTGCCGGTTCGGGGGCGTGGTGCCGGCTCGGTGCGCGGTGCCGGTTCGGGGGCGCGGTGCTGGGCGACGGGGGCAGTGCCGGCTCGGTGCGCGGTGCCGGTTCGGGGGCGTGGTGCCGGCTCGGTGCGCGGTGCCGGCTCGGTGCGCGGTGCGGGCGCACTGACGGCGCGGTGTCTCCGCAGCGGAGGCGGCGGAGCTGCGGGCGCGGCTGCGGGCGGTGCGGCACACGGTGCTGGTGCTCTCCGGCAAGGGCGGCGTGGGCAAGAGCACCTTCAGCGCCCTCCTGGCGCACGGGCTGGCGGCGGACGAGACCAAGCAGGTGAGCAGAGAGCGGGGAGAGGACCGAGCACCTGCGGGCAGGTACCGATCGTGTGCCCCTGCTCGGTAAAGTTTGACTTTCCTGGATGAGCCCTGCTGGAGTGATTTTATTGCATGAGATTGCCTTTAGAGACAGCCCTGTGCTGCCTTTTTTCCAGTGGGGCAGGTTGGCTGGTTTGTTTTCCAGGTCGCTCTCCTGGACATAGATATCTGTGGGCCATCGATTCCTAAAATGATGGGTCTAGAAGGAGAACAGGTAAGTGAATGCTCAAATATCTTGTTTAAGGGATTTTTTTTCTCTCAGTTTTTCATTAGCATATTCAGGCTTTTTGGATGTAGAGCTTCTAAAAGGAGTGCATAATGGGGAATGTGGCGCAGTGGGTAGGGAAATTAAGTGAGATGGAGAAGTTCAGCATAATGTATTTTGCAAAAGAGTCATCTGCTTTCAGGATGTGCAGTTCTGCAGATCAGCTTTCATTGCATATCAGCCACATAATGCTGACAGCTTGAAGCTTGAGTGGTATTAGCATGATGCACTTTATCAGCTCTTAAATGTTTCTTACAAATACATAAAGTAATGAGTAAATTTGCATCACTTATTTATGGTGATATGGTGCTCCTGAGTTTTTACCTCAGCTGCCCCACTAAAGCAGGATTGTTTCTGCAGGCAGGAGAGCTCTTTGCCCAGGTTTGATGTATGTTCATGCTTTATGTAACATCTGTATTTATTTCATGTATCACTTCAATTTTCAGGTTCATCAGAGTGGATCTGGATGGTCTCCAGTGGTGAGTTGATGCAGCTGTTTCAGAAAGTTCATTGGGTGTGTTTGGGTTGGGCACCATCTTCTACAGTGAAAAATGAGTGAGGGAGGAGCAGGGGGTACTCTTGTTAATTTTTCTCCTAATGACTTAAATATCCAGATTCTACAGAATCTACAGATATAGGATGTAGAATCTACAGAGTCTATAGGTCCAGATTCTATAGATCTATATAACCTATATCCATGTTCTAGAGAATATCTAGAGAATACTATAGAATATATATATCTAGATTTTATATAATATAGAATAGATCTATAAAATCGAGATGCATATCATATAAAATCAGGATATAGACTATGTAGATCAGAGTGTTAAATTTCTTAGTAACAGTAATACTATACTTCTAGAATTGTTTTGTTGTCTTGTGTTTACTGACTTTGCAATATGGGCAGTAAATATAAATTACTCAGGTTTGTTATTTTGGGGTATCTTCAGCTGTAGTGTGTCATCTTTTCTGTGACAGCCAAGAAGCATCTTGCACCCAAGAAAAACCTTACTAATCTTTAAAATATGCAGAAAAAGTTTTGCAGTAGTGTTGGTTGTCTAAAGATCTCCTCCAGTGTGCATGCTGTTAAAAGGCAGCTGGTGCTGAGAGGGAAAGCTGCTTTTATCCTTACATTATCTCCAGGGAATCCATAAACTGCTCTAACAATATAATTTTTTTCAGTCTTAGTGTAGTTGGTGAGTGTTGCACAAGATGCAGTTTTCAATGCCCTATGATAAAAGACAAAGTTCTCTGCCTTTATTTCATTCATGTCTTCCCCCTCACCTGCTTTTTCTGTAAAATAAGGATTCAGAGTTGGTTTCTCTACTCTTTCCTCACTGTTATGTTTCTCTATTTCTCCTTCAGTATGTTGAAGAAAACTTAGGTGTCATGTCAGTGGGGTTCTTGCTCGGTAGTCCTGATGATGCTGTCATCTGGAGAGGACCAAAAAAGAATGGTATGTGCTGAGTGTTTCCAACAGTAATTTACATATTTGAAAGGTTTCAAGTGTGGAAATACCATGAACTTGTTTAGTAATGTAGATAGGATAGTTAGCTAACACCCTGAAATTTGAAATACAGGAAGATACCTTTTTCTCTTCCACATTCTTACCCTTTCCTCTAGGGCTGATCAAGCAGTTTCTGCGGGATGTGGACTGGGGTGAAGTGGATTACCTGATCGTGGACACCCCCCCAGGAACATCAGATGAGCACCTGTCCATCGTGCAGTACCTCAGTGCCACCCACATCGACGGCGCCGTCATCGTCACCACCCCCCAGGTATGAGCCAAAATTCCACCAAGGCAGTCCTTGGGTTCCAGGCTCTTGGTTTCACTGAAATCCAAGGGTTCAGAATCTCAGGGAAATGACTTTGTTGTGTTGCCCCTGCAGCTGCCTGGTCTGTGGGTTAGGTGGGTGTCTCAGTGGAGCTGGATGGGGATCCACACGGGTCACTAAACCACAATAGTTCACAATCAAAAGCTGTTGTGACCTGTGTGGTGAAAGGAAATGCAGTGTTTCACTTCCTCCTTCAGAATCAGAGTTCACTTTGTTGAGGATCTGTAATTTACTCACCAATGGCTTAATGTTGAGAGGAATGTTGATAAGAAGCTTCCTTTTTAAGTGATAAGCTGTGCACTCTTTGACACCTATGAAGTAGCCTGTCACCTCCAGGTGACCCCCCAAAGTAGGCAGCTTTGCCATGTGCATCTTTAAAAGAGAAATCAGCCCCTGGAAAGCTGAAACTAAAAACACACCCAGATAAACAGAGGTTTTCATGTCTGATTTGGAACAGAACAGGTGATCAAACTAGCACATGACATGAAGTATTTCTACAACAGCTGAAAGGATAACACATAAAGGAAGCAAAGTATTGAGGACAGTACCAGAGAGGTGGTGAAGGAGGAAGAGAACAGCAGAATGAAGGAGGTCAGTCATATACGTGAAAACTCTGAGGAGAGAATAAGATATTTTAAATTTAATTTGACAAGAGGTAACTAGTGTAAGCCTGATGGTTCTTGTCCTCACTCTGTGGAGAATACCTAGGGTCCTTCTTTAAAATGAAAATGTGAAAATGTTGCATTTAAAGAGAATACGAGATGAACATAAGAGATAAAATATAAATATGGGTGAATCTTGATTAGAGTCAGAAACAAAACACTTGGTTAGAGTCACTTTCAAAGCAGAACCACATCCAGTAGGCTTGAAGTGTTGTACCTGCTCTGTTGATAGAGCTCGTAGCACAGGTTTGTGTTCATAAAAAATATTAAGACAGCAGTGGTAACTCATTATAAAGTAGCTCCGAGGAAGTGAGTAAATGGATTCAGCATGAAACATTACAGTTGGAACACCAGTGTTTGCTAATATTTGTAGGAAGTGTCACTTCAGGATGTTCGCAAGGAGATCAACTTCTGTCGCAAAGTGAAGCTGCCCATCATAGGTGTTGTGGAGAACATGAGTGGCTTTGTGTGCCCCAAGTGTAAGGTGAGGCTGGCTATGTTCTTTCCTTGGCACTGTTTGGATATCAAACGTTGCTCCAAAAATGCCTTAATCTCAGAATTGCAGTATTTTAACTCTGATTTTCGTGCCAGAATGAATCTCAGATCTTTCCCCCGACTACTGGTGGTGCAGAGAAGATGTGCCAGAACTTGAATGTTTCCCTCCTGGGTAAAGTGCCTCTGGATCCACAGATAGGTAAAGTCACTCACCGCACTGCACTTAAAGCAAGTTGTTCCTCCTATATTGATGTCAGTGATGTTACTGCTGGAAAGTCCTGATGTGGGCACTGATGTCTGTTAACACTTTTAGAATTTTTTTTTTAATCAAGTCACTGGACTATGACATAGAATGAGGGAAGTGCTGGGGTAATATCCTTACCTTTCCTTAATCAATTAAGATTACATGCTGCATCTTTTCAGCTCTGTAATCATATTTGAAATACAACATGTCTTTCTCACTTGGAAATGCAGACTGAATGAAATCATAACCACTTCAAAGAAGAATGTTTTGTAGATGTTAAGCATTAAAACCAGTGCTTTAACCTCACTGTTATTGGCACTGCCCAAATTCTCCTGTGGGTCATGAGGAGGTGTAGTTCTTTGCCTGCTAGCTGTTACCAATTAATACCTGAATTAATGACATCAGGGATCAGCTCAGTACCCCCAACTGAAGGTTTCTGCTGGTACTATTCCTGTCTAACTGTACACTGTATTTCTGGTCCTGTTACTGACTTCAGGGCTTCCTAAAAGGAATAGATGCAGGTGGCTGTTTGAAAAGGTGTAACTGAAACAGGATAAAGGCTAAAAAAAGAAAAGCTCATCTTTTCCTGTTGCTTTGTTTCTGTGGTTTTTCTCTGCCCTTCAAGGAAAAAGTTGTGACAGAGGCCAGTCTTTCTTGGCTGAAGCACCTGAGTCTCCAGCTACGTTATCGTACAGGAATATCATTCAAAGTGAGTCTGAGAATCACTGTGCAAATCAATCCCCTGGGTTCCGAGCACTGCTGCAATATCCAAAGGTGTTAAACGGGCTTCTGTTACTTTGCCACAAATAATAAAATCAGGAGAGGTGCTCAGCAATTCTGAAAGTAACAGCTGCCAAATCCGTTTGCTTCTGGGCATCACTTCTGATGAAGCAGTAACAACATTATTTGATAACTGGTTTCAGTGTTTGACTTCAGAGAAGTCAGACTTTCATTTTCAGACATGGGGTGTCCTTTGGCTCAGAGAAACCTTCTGAGGCTCTCGAGCAGGTGTGTGGAGGGGCGCTCACCATAACCCAGTGGGAGGCAGCTGACTGACCAATGCCTCCACTTCCAAGTGTAGTTACACAAAAACCCCTTGCTTGCAAAAACTCTCTGAACAGCTGGGACTGTGCTGTTTAAAAATAATCCTAAAGCCACTTTCAGTGTAAGGAAGGCCCAGCTTCAGATATTTGTACCCTCAGGGGACAGATGCAGCAACAACAAACTCCTGATGTACAACTGAAATAGTACTTATATTACTTTTTCTCCATCTTTGCAGGAATTCAGGAATACTGTGAACAACACCATTTGCAAGAAGAAAAGATAATTTAACCTGTAAATGGAACAAAAATGTAGTTCATGTTTAATTATAGAAAAGTAACTTATGCCTTGATTTTATTAAAGGAATGTATTCTTTTTGTATATTGGAAATAAATTCTTAATAATATAAAGGCTCTTGCCTTTTGTTTTTTCCAAAAGTTCAAGATTCTTGTAGTTCTTCCCTCACTAGAAAGTTGTGAAAGTGAATCTGCATCTGGCTCCAGTGTCATGGTACCAATAACCTGACTGTGAAGGTAGCAGTTGAAGAGGTGAGAATACAACACACATTTTATTTAGGAGGTTGAATATAAAATATGCTGGGTTGACACTGGGGCAGGTGCAGCAGCCTTTGTCCTGCCTGCTGCACAAGGGTGAGCTGTAATGCCTGTTCTCTCTCCCTGAATAACATTTAAGTGACTCCTTTCAGTGGAAAAGATCTGTATCTACAGTGAAAGCTGGAGCAGTATTATTGTACAAGTGCACTGTTTATTTATTTTTTTACAGGTATCAAAATAAAGTTAATTTTTTTAACAATACATAACTGGCAGCTTCACACAAGCAGTGGGTGAACATGCTTCATGACTTCTGTTTTCTTCTATTTGACCCTAAGCCTGAACGTTAAAAAACAAACATTCAGTATTTTTATTAACTAAGAGGCCCTTTGGGATTGTAATGTGAAAGCTCTGAAAAATTGCTATTGTGTACAAGAGGGAAAGGAAGTTTGATTTTGTTTATTGTTGTTCTAAAGTTAAACAAATCAGCATTGTCTTTTCATTATACGTAATTCCTGGTTAAAATAATCCAACAGTTTGAGGTTAGTTGACAACTTTTCTGAAAGCAGCATGCTCTTTGTAAACCTTGAGCACTGTCTGTGCTCACCCAAACAACTTTTTGGTGAAGCTTATAAGTAACAAAGACTTTAAACCTTCCAGGATCTAAAGACTCAAACATAAATGATTTTATTTCATGCAGGCATAATTTTAGAAGAGCTTTATCTAAATATCTTCCCATGAAGAACAACTTTCATGAATGACTTCTTTTACTGCTCATCCTTTAGCTCTTCCTTGCTTGGTTACCTAGTGCCTGTCTTCCCACGTTCTTCAGTGCCATCTTCAGAAATTCTCCTGCTCTGTCCTGTTGAGGGAACAGAGCACACATGGCTGTAAGCATAACCTGGGACACAAGGATCTCTTACAAAAGCAGGGAGCTGCTAGCTGGAAGCCTGAGGGTTGAAGATGGCTCCTCCAGCGGTGCTTAAGCAGAGGCATTAGGATTATACTAACTCCAAAGATTTAACTTAAGGACATTCTTCTGGAGCTTGGGAACTGAGACCTGGGAAGAGCCAGCACCAGCCCCAAGAGGCAGGTTGGCCTGTGCTACCCCATGGGCTGAAGCTCAGTACTCACTCTTGGGAACATCTGTGGTGCCAAACAACCTTGAGGTTACTCTGCTGATGGTTTTTTGTCCCCCTAACTTGCAGTGGATGTAGCCATATAAATTAGCAGTCTGGAGGGAGATCCCAGCAATCACAAGAGCCTGTGGACAAACAAAAGTTCAGCAGGGACAAATGCAAGGCTATGCATTGACTGTAGGACATTGTGTGTGTGTGTGTGTGTGCATGTGTGTACACACTACCCAAATAAACATGCTGTAAGAGAGGGACATTCCTTCCAATAATAAATGGCCTTCAAAGACATCCAATCATGTCAAACACAATAGTTCCTTTCTACAAAATACCTCTTTTTATCAAAACACCAATATCAGTTTTGTCATTCTGTATCTTGAAAGACTTCATTACTTTCCTAAAAGCACCTACTCAAAAAAAGACCTACTCAACAGATTCCAGAAACATTTCACTTTTTTTAAGCCCCATTCGTATCTTTAAGTTTCACATCCACATATGTGGCACACCTGCAGGCCTGTTTGTCAGCTAAACACCTTATTATAAACAAATAACATCTGTAATTTACAGATTTACAAAGAGCATCCATAGATAGATTCCCTATCTGGCATTGAGAGGCAGTGAAAATAATCAGCTCTTTTTGTGGTACTTTAGGTTTAGCAGCAGGTGGAACCAATCTGACTAATGCAGTAACTTATAAAAATGTTTCTCTTAGCCTTCAGAACCCAGTTTCCCAGAAGTGATTTTATTTTTGTTTGTCTAACTTGCCTTTTACAAGCACCTGGGCAACCTGCCTCCTGTGCCAGTTAGAGTTCTGTCTCCAAACAGCTCTTGGCTTAGCAAACAATCTCTGCTTTTTAAAAATAAAGGTGGAGCCATGAACAAAGAATGCTGGTTTAATTTTAACTATTGCTTGTTTAGGGGCACCAGCAAGCAGTTAATGATTTGCAATTGATTCATGCCCATAGCTGAATTTCTTGTTTAATTGAAGACTAATATGCAACCTTGGCTGTTACTGGTTATGTAACTACACATCGGAGGTGCTTTTTTTATCTTTTCAAGCTTAATTAAGAAATGGTACTGAGCATGGCTGGGAACTTGACAGAATTAATAGTGTGGTAATTAGCCAAGCACTTGATTTTTACAGGGGAAAATGTGAAGATTTCATAGACAAAAATATCTTAACGTAATGCAATATATGAGGTAAATTTCATCTCATATTTAGAAAAAAAGTGTTGGGTTTTTTTAAGTAGATGACTAATAAGTAGAGCAATTATAAAATACTTATAGTTAAATTTATCAAAGTTTTATGAGCTAATGATGCTGGTTCTTTCTAAAGGGTACCAGACATCTAAAATCCTTACTTTTAAAAGTATATTTAAGTTCCCAGGAGACCTAAAAACCTGAAAACCAACATCACTGGTTCATTTTTTGTCCTCTCGTGTTAGTTTCATTTGACTGAAGTAAGTTGGGGCAGAGTAAGTTGCTATGGTTAAACAGAATCCCATAATTTTGCCTACCACTTGAGGTTCTCTAGAGGAAGGAGTTGACATCTGATAACCCAGAGGTAGTGCAGCTAAAAATTACCAATCCTTTCCAGAGTGCAAGCCTTGACTGCAGAAAACCCCTCGGGATTCTTTGAAGCTGCTGGTGCAATTTTTGTACTGTTGGAAGATTGGGTTCAAAACTAACAGATCTGGGTTCTCCCTCTACCAAAATTGTTTCCAGTGTCCTCTGACTCACCAGCCATTTCAGCTTCAAGGAGAACAAAGTGCTAAAGAAAAACATTGTCCAAATCACTGGGCAGATGATGAGACCGAGCCAAAAGATTCGGGCTTCAGCTTCAGTTGAGGCAGCTACTGTAGGCACCTGGAAGAAAAAATTGAAACTGTCAAAATGTCAAAATCCACAATGAATGACAAATGAACAGAGGAGAAAGATTTTACTTATCATATGCATAGATTAACTGAGAAGTAGCTCATGCCCAGTTTCCTTCCTGATGCCTTACTGTGCACAACAGCATTTTCATCCATAGTATTTATTAGTTTGTTCTACTTCAGACTGGAATTCTCATGGACGTGCACATTTCTATACATTTTCCTAAAAAGATGCTGTATCTTAGCTTATTTTAAATCTTGCAGGAAGCTTATTTTCCTATTATATAAACGATTATGTATTCCTATTATATAAAAACTTGGGGTTTGCTTCTGAACTCTGCTGACATTCCATGAATTAAGAACCGTGGCTTTGAAAGTGCCTCCTTACATCATGCTGGAGTTGTGCACACTGTAACTGCAGGAGGCAGCCTTCTGCCCCGTGTCTGCTCTTCAGGGGGAGCAGACTTCAGAGCAGGCTGCAAAGCCCTGCTTACAGATTTCTGCAGGACAACACAACTCACATATCTATCTACACTGAAGGGCTCATCACTCATCACACTTAAGAAGAAAAAAAAAAAAAAAAACAACAAAAAACAACCCTAAAGTAAGAGAAATGTTCAGAAGGTTCTGATCTTTCCAAAATTCAAAATCTCACTCCAACCCTCAGACCACTTGGTGACCTCTAGTGCCAACTTCTGAAACAGAAGCATCACAACTGAAAAAGAAAACCCTCTGTACTCTTCCACTCTGAAAAGCTTTTCAGTTAATTTTCAGTCTATTGAATTTTCCATGTATCCTTTCCTGCAGGGTTTCCTCTATTCTGTCTCCAGGCCTCTCTTAGACTCACGGGAAGCACATTAATTTGTGCTCCGTGCTCGGGGCACCCCTGAGCCGCAGCCGAGGCTGCAGAGGGCACTGCAGAGGGCACTGTGGCCCCGCACACCGGGACAGCACCGGGACAGCCCGGCCGGGCGGGGAACACAGCTGGGGGGCTCCAAAGAATGTCCCGGTGAGCAGCACCCGCCAGGCTCAGTGGGGCTGCAGAGAGAATGTCAGCAAGGGAAAGCAAAACCCTGACTCCTGACTCTGGCAGTGATGCCAAAGGCCGTTCTATGGTGCCTTTTTCCCCCCCCTCAGTGTGTTTGGGGGGCACTGGCAGTATCAGAATGCTCGGTGATCCAGGTTCTCTTTCCCACCATATGTCATGAACATGAATAAAATATTAACTTCAAAATACTAAATCTGAACTATTCAGCATTGCTTTCCAAGTAGATCTTTCCTGAAGAGGATTCTGTGTTGGGATTATCTATGGGAAGATGTGTTTATTACAAGATATTCTCACTAGAAAATAAAACAGAACTACCAGAAACATTTCATACCTATAGCACCATACTGTTAATATTTATTCTGCCAATCCATATGCTGACAGTGTTGTGAGACCTGTTTTGCCCTGAATGCTTCCAGGATGTGACAAACCAGTGCTTGCACCTGAATACAGACATTGTTTTCTATAGAAGCTGGATAAAAAGTAACTGTTACAAAGGTGCTCTATTTGTTACTTTATTTGCCTTGGTATCAGCTTTACACATTTCCTTTGGATTCTGTTTGCCCTGTGCCTGCTTCTATTAATATATTTACCCTCTTTGCTTCAAACACCCAGTGACTTTTTCCATCTTCATCAATCTGGTTCCACCAACGCAAACCAACCAAGAGTCTTCCTGTCACATTCTAGTGATGAAACCATTATTTGCATTAATCAGTAGCACAAGTCATTTGTCACTAAGTCATAACAGTTAAAAATAGAAAAAAATAAAAAGACAAGCATGTTCAAAAATCTTCTTTTATCTAATACTAAAATTACTTCTGAAAGTTGTTCCAGCTTGAGTACAACAGCCATTAACAATGGGTGAAGTTACAAATTTAGAGGCCTCTTCTCTTTCAGCATGATAATTAGCACAATAGCACTCATTTAGACAAGAAATTTTAGGTTGTATCTTTTTCAAGTCAGTTAGCTGTACAAGCACCCAATAAACAAATTTCCTGACTAAAAGAGGAATCCTGAGAACAAAAACAAACTGAAAAATGGGAGATTATTGACAAGCAAGTAAGCTGTGTAGGATCAGGGAAACAAACCAAGAGTATATTTCTCCACCTGGATGAGCACCAGAAGCTTTCAGAATTCTGGAGGGGCATCAGTGCTTCACTTCTACAAACCAAAAGCCCTGCTCCTCATGTGGAGCCCCTGGATCCTGGCCTGGCCTGATCCACCTGCCTGCATGGGATTAGGGCTGGGCTTTCAGGAGTCTTCTGCAGCCCCTGCTGTGGGCTCTGGGCACAGGGTTGCAGATCTGGACATCCTTGGGTATCCATTACTGAAAGTCAGTATTACTTTAATTTTTTAATTTATTTTTTAAGGGGGAAAGAATACAAACCAATCTACCTATGGCAAAGCAATTTTCTTACCATATTAGTAGTCAGCCATAGAAAACATGGTGCTAAATAACTAACATATGTGAACAGCTTCATTAAAATGGGCTAGACAGTTAATAAATTAACAAAATGCAGTATTTTTGTCACTTCTGTCATTATACATATTTCAAATTTTTTTGTTTTCATTAATGACAAACAGAATACTTTCCAAGGTAATTACTATTGAGGGTCATCTTACCTTGACAGACCAAAAGTCAAAGGATAGAAGCAGGAGAATAGTGACAAAACAGGCAACAAAGCTGTTGCTGAACCAGTCACAGAACAAGTAGGTAACAATAGCACTCACTCGGAAAAACAGGTGGAAAAAGGTGGCCAGTGGGTGCCTAGAAGAGAAAGCAGAGATCATAGATGTGGCTATGGGACAGGAGGGAGTGTTACAGTACTTGCTAACATGTAGCACAACACAGCTGTTTGGAGTTTATAATGGTATTTTGGTTTGCAGCTGCTATTATTTCAATCTTGGTGTATATCTTCGTTATCAAAGCAATTTGAGAATGGTATTTTCAATAGCCAAGCTTCAGTCTAAAGCTAAAAGACGAATGTGGTGTTCCTGTCAAAACTTTCTCCAAGATAGAACAAAATATGGAGCCTTTCACCATATTCTTTGGTACTGTGTGAAGGAATTTAGTGGTTGTGTGCAACCCAGTAACATAAAATCCTCATTGTTTTCATGAAATGAATCAGCATTGCAAAGCACAAAATAATTGAGAGAGCTCTTATGCCATTCAGAAGAGTTTTGAAAACAAAATACGAGCTCTAAAACAAAAAAAATTTGTGGCTGTTCACTCTAAGAAAAAATGAACTTTCATATTTAATGTCTAAATCCAAGCACTTCCTTTTACACAGGCAGAAGTAACAGTTCTTCTGAAATATTGCTTATTAATTTCACTTGTATCTATGCTTTGCTCATTGAATAAAATTTTGTCTGTAACAAAACAAAGAGAAATTTCAGTGAAAGAAGTAACAATGTGACATTGAATATTGGCCTGCACAGTAGACAGGGGAGGCTGGAGAATGCTCTAATGAACACAGTACAAGTAAAAATCTTACTCTGTGCAATTGTTTGCGTTAATTAGTTGAAAGTGAGAATTAAGTACCAGCTCTTGCAGTTAAGTAACTTCTTCCTTGAAGCTTAAAGAATAAAATATCTGAACAAGATACTTAAATCAACAATTGTCTCATTAAGCTCCTACGCCTCTGTGAACAATTAACAGTAAAATAGCCAATTAACAAAAGTATGGGCTAGGGCATAATCAACTATTAAATGTTATTCTATTATTGTGTTTAATAAAATGAGACACATAATATATACACAATTGCTTATTATAAACTTAAAGTATAGCTCTATAAGTATAACTATTATAACTTAAATAACTATTATAACTTAAATACCCATTATAACTTAAATACCATTGTTGTTCTATAATTACTCTCTAGCTGTTTAACTGTTCTGGTGTTTATCTTTCTCTAATGGCAATACTGTGCTTGTAGTACTGCACACATGACTGGAGAGGGATGAATGATGCACAGGTGACATCCTGGTCATGCCCATGTGAACTTCAAACTTTCCAAAAACTGTTTCTGACTTAGAACTGAACGTGTGACATTTTGAGCAAAGGGGCTTTTTCTGCCATAAGCAGGCAGGTGGGTGGAGGGGATATTGTGAACTGGCTGAAACAGACAGTGCCTGGCTGCTTCAAGCCTGGATCTTGGTCAAGAAGATGTAACAGTCAGTTATGGGAGTGGTACCCTTGTGTCCAGAGGAGCTTCCACAGATCACAACCCCAAGGTACACCAGGGCTGCCTGAGCTTTTCTAATGGATTGGTGCTTCAGATGTGGCAGTAACTTTGGTCATGTTCCATTTTGGGAGGCAGATTCAGCAGTATTACTGGATTACAACAGGATTACTGTTTGGATGCTGAATTTGTTCCAGTATCAAATATTGAAGGGTATTTACGAAAAAAAAAACCACACATGAGCAAGAAGCTCTCAATTATTACAGAGCTGAGCACTTACTGAGACTATGGAAAGCATAAAGGAAACTGCACTCTGCCCTGGCTCAGCCTGGTATATGTTTGCTCCTGAAAGCACAGAACCCACTTGCTTGGCTTTCTAGTTTTCCTATTGCATCTAAACATCCATGTGATGTAGAACTGGAGCCTCAAGGCTCAATGATTGCCATTTACCTTGTTACAATAACCTCTGCTCAGTTTGTGAGCATGATGCCTGTTAGGACAGGAATGAGCTGTAATCAGTTGAGTTGCATCCTGTGCTAGAGAATCAAATTTGGGTCAGGCTAAGCTATGCCAGTGTGCCACAGGAGAATCATGCCAGGCACCTGCTCAGAAGTCCCACAGCAGCACTCTACATGCTGCTTTTTTTTTTTTTATTATTTCTGATACTTCAAAATGTGTCGTGGCTGATTTGTAAAAGAAGCAATCATATGCTCCCAACTTCCAGATCCAAAGTTCTGGTACTTCAATGAACTTACCTTTTTCCAAGTTCTTAGGAAAGTAGGCACTAACCTTTTGCATTTAAGGAGCTCTTATGCACATACCTCGGGGAATCACAAAAGCACAATTTGTCATAGCCTATGCAAATTCTAACCAAGTTCAAGATATATGAAATTGTAATAAAGACAAATGATTGGAACATCTTGTTATGCCCTCTAATAAGATAATGAAATTTTGCAGCACCTAGGTGAGTTACAGGCTCTTTTGCTCAAGATTCTTCAGAAATATAAAAACGAATGTGTGTGACCAGTGTAAGCAGTTTCATTTCTGCATTCTATAGCGGACAAATTTTCAATATGACATCATCTTTTAATATTGTCTTGAGGGCCAGAAGGAAGAGCTGTCTGTAAAGAAGCCAGTGTCTACACAAAGTGGATCACAGAATAGTACAGTTTGCTGATACTGTACCTGTGTTGTATTACTGAGTAGCATGAATCAGGAGGAATCTCTAAGATCTCTAGAGTAACGTGCCTGGTGCTGTGACTTCCTACAAACATTCCAGGCTGCTTCCACTTCATGCTACATCTAGTCTGGTCCCTCAGACAGAATCTGTGGCTCAAGTGATCAAGTACTTCTAAGCTGTGTTTCCCAGTTTAGTTGAATCCTTTAGGCTATGTTCTCCAAGACTGCACCAAAATATAAAGCTGGCTCAAGAAGTGACAAAGTCGAAAGCAGTGCAGAGCAGAAATGCTTCATTAGACACTAGTAAAACAGAGTAACTGTATTGTAAAGCTACACGATTGCTTTTTATCTCAGATAATGTCATTCAGGTTGAACATCTATTGTATTTCTTTGTTTACACCTACAAGAAATATTGTAATGGACTAGACCAAACTGGGACAAGGCAGAAGAAAGCAATCTAAATCAAATCTGATTATAAGCATTATTGATCAGTGCATGCCTAATTTCTTTTGACATAAAACTCTTCCTTTCACAATCTTTGATTGGAAAGTCTTCAAAAGCCACTGATTGAACAGCTCTGTCACCTGAGACCTCTGTGCAGCAAGAGCTGCAGAGTGACACCTCTGGTGAGGAACCAACATGAGATGGGTTAACGGGCTGGGTTTTCTCAGTTAACGTCTACAAGCATACGATATCTTATATTCCACACAGCATCACATCCCGTGGTAGGAAATCATGACAGTTTTATTGCAGCTATCTGGCTGTTCAGCTGGGTGTGCAGCCGAGCGCTGCTGCACAGCGGGCTTTGCTGGAGCTGAGAGCTGTCTCCAGTGCTCCAGCTCTAACTAGAGCACTGTTTGCTTGGGGTTTGGGATGTTGCGTGTGTCAGGTTTTCATTTCCAGTGACCGGGTGACGCCGGGCAGCGGGGCCCGGCCTCACCTGCTCAGCCGGGGCATCTCCCGAACAGAGGCCCCCCGGCCTCCTCGGGCAGCCTGTTCCAGCGCTTGATACCCTCCCTGTAAAAAATGGGAACGAAGTGTTTAATGGATTTTTCTGTACACCGGAACAGCCAGGGCCACACGGGCCCGGGCGCCGCGATGCTGCGGCCTCCGCGCCGTTACCTGATCCGCGCTTTCCGCAGCGCCAGCTCCTCCTCGCTGCCGAAATCCAGGGACACATCCTCGGTGTCGTCCACCAGCGCCTGCGGCGGGAGCCCATCAACGCGCAGGGCCCGGGGGAGCCGCGCCCCGCCCGCAGCGCCCGCCGCCCCTACCTGCTTCATCCCGGCCCCCGGCTCCAGGGCCCGCCGCTGGCCCCGGGAAAAGGGGCCGGGCTCCGACCCGGCCCTGAGCGGCTGCAGCGGGGCTGCCCCTCGCCACAGCCCGCGGCGGCTGCGCCTCACCGGGCACCGCCCGGGAGACGCCAGAGACAGCCGTTCCTCCGTGCGGCCCTGGAGCCGGGCTGCCTGTGGCCGCCTCCCAGAGCGGCCGGGCGGGCTTTGGCAGCGTGAGGGGCCCCGGGAACCCCGGCCGGCAGCCCCCGGCCCTCAGCGCCGGCAGCTTTCCGCCCCGCGGGCTCGCACACGCACCGGCCGGGTCAGGGCCGCTGGGGTCTCATGCTGAACACGTACCCTGAAAGGAAAAAGGAGTGGAGGGAAAGGTGAACGTGCGTGTACAAATATGAGCGCACACCTGCGTGTAGAGCCCGGCCAGCCCCTGTGGCCGTGTGGGGGCACAGCTGTGAGGGCAGGCGGCACCACAACACTCTGGATGTGCCACTGGCGCAGTGCAGGTGACACGGCCCCTCAGGGCGGCGGAGGTCACTCGGCTTGTTCAGCCTGGAGGAGACTGAGGGAACACTTCAGTGTGGTCTTCAACATCCTCACAAGGGGAAGTAGACGGGCAGGCACTGATCTCTGTGGTGATCAGTGGCAGGACCTGAGAAAATGGCCTGAAGTTGTATCAGCGGAGATTTAGGTTGGATATTTGGAAAAGGTTCTTCCTCTGGAGAGTGGCTGGGCACTGAGCAGGCTCCCCAGGGCAGTGGTCAGAGCTCCAGAAGTGTTTGGACAATGCTCTCAGGGTCTGGCTCTTGGGCTGGCCTGTACTGGGCCAAGAGTTGGACTCGATGATCCTTGTGGGTCCCTTCTAACTCGGGATATTCTGTGATTCCATGATGAAGTGTTTTCGTGCCTTAATTTAAAATGCGGGTCGATTATGCAACAGAGTTAAAGAAGTGAAACAAGACTTCAAGATAGGGGTAAGGGTTTCACAATAATGGGGGAAGAAAATCTGGACAGCTTAGTATGAAGTGGAGGGTCAAGGAAGATCTGATTAATCACAACCACATGTAGATCTGACTAGTTAGTAGCATTAAATAAACCTGCACAATAATAACTTCCTAGTCGTTTCTAAAACATCTAACTAAACCAGATTGCTGAGTAAGTACAGAAGCTACTGAGGTGAACTTTTCAAAAACATCAACTGGAAAGCAACTTTGTGCAGGACTTACTGGAACAAAGCAATACCTAATAGGTAAGAAAAACTGATAAACTGTTCTTAGTAGGATTATAATTGTAATGGAGGAAAGGTGTAGTTAATGATTAATGAAGTCAATATTTCGATTGTCATATTTTGGCCTTTTGATAGTGTTCAAACAACTTGTACAGTGTGCTAGTAAGTACAGTAGACTGCCACTAAAAAACTGAATAGGCACCTCTGATTTGATGGGATGGCCCACGATAACCTACAGTATTAAAATACTGAAGTGGATTTTCATTCTCCAAGGAGATATGAAGAGATCGCTCTCTTTGAGAGCTCTCATGAAATAGAATTATTAAATAATTATGTGCACACCTGAAGCTGACCTCGACTTCATGTCCTGTATCAAAATGCACTTCTGTGTAAAAGCTGTAAATTAACAGGAACTCAAACAGAGCCAGCTTCTGACTCGGAAGCAGCTCCTGGAACTCACTGCCAGGATCCTTCAGCAGTGCAGGGAGGCCTCGCATCCTCCTGGCTGCCAGATTGTTCACCTCAGCTCCTGCAGCAGCTCCTCTTACACCTCTCAGGGCAGTTCTGCCAGCAAATCTGATTGTTTGAATTTAGTAATTCTCTAATGTTGCTGTATTGTCCAAGCCATTGCATTTTCATTCTAAGGGACCAGAAAATAACTGTGTCCTGTGTCCCTTATCACATAAAACAGCACCTCCATGGGAGAGGGGACAATCAGCCTGTACAGCGTTAGATATCTGATTTACTACTCTGCTGCTGCTAACTGATTTCATGAGTGATGAAATAACTGGAAAAGAAGCAGAACCTGGGTTTTGTGCTTTGATTTTAAAACAGATAAATGTTACCCTAGTTTTCCCTCCTTCCAGTGCTTATCTCCACTGGCTCACTGTAGGGATTATCTATTTTCTGAACAAACTCTATTAGATAATCCCACAGGAAACAGCCACTGTTCCATGCAAATGGTTTTAGTGAATTCTCTAAGAAGCTATATGAAATTGTGATGAGTGATTATTCAAATTATTGTATGGCTCATGATTTTCTTGTAGAGCAAATTGAGAGGTAGAAAGAATCCTTGGTCTCTAGAGGAATCATTGGTCAAAGGAATGTCTTCATTTGGGGTTTGCTAGAAAAGAATTCTTTGTTGTTTTAACATTAATGCATGCAAGTGAAACCTCAGTAGAAGCTTCCAGTGTTTTTTAGGATTTTACAGAATGATTTTCTGTTATGTCCTACTTTCAACACTTTTTCTGAGTTGCAACTTAACTACAAATTATTGGAACATTGGAAAGATTAGCAACACCCTAAATGTGATGTAAGTCCTCAAATCCTGCTTCAACAGCCCCAGATGAAGAGATCATTGCACTGAATTTGTGAATTGTGGTTTGGTTTTCAGGTTTTTGCACAGGAAAACCTAGACCATTTATGAAATACGTTAAGATTTCAGTTAGTTGCTGACAGAAGTATAGAGCACAAAACAGTTCAAATCACATGCTGCTGTGCCCTTGCCGTTGCCTCACAGGCAATTCCCTTCCCCACAATAAACAGCGGCATTTCTGTTGTAGGGCACTATCAGAGGCTTGATATAATATCTGAAAAATCTCTTCCTTTCTCTGTTTCAACAATGAATAGAGCCTCCTCTAACATTAATGTGGTGTCTTAGTCACACGATTACCAAGAAGTCAGCTGGTTTCTCTTTCTCCTTGGAGCACTCCCAAGAATCTTGCAGAGACTTATCAGAGAATTCCCCTCTAACTGCCTAAGGATATTGTGAATAACCTGACTGGTTTTGCTCTGGTTTAGGCACTTCAATGGGGTTTACAGCTGAGTATTCTATTCCTCTGAATACTGGAAAATATTGTTAATCTGATAATAACTCTTACCTCACTTTCATTCATCAGAGATACACTTAAAAGGTTTGTTGGTGTTTCAATAAAATGTTTATATTTGGGTGGGACAGGGCAAATCAGAGAAGGTACTAAATAGATAAATTTCTAATAGCATTGCTTTCTAATTCATTTGTCAAAGATGATTTCCTGCTTTGGCCCAGAACCAACTTCTATAGATTTTTTTTTGAATTGTTGTATTTGGCAGCCCAGTATTAGCAGGGGAGAAACCACAGGATTTACTTGAGGGATGAGGACAGTTTCTTCTAGCTGGGTGATATATAACAATACACTCTCAGTAGAGATCAAGTTCTGCCATCAGTAAGAAATGGGTAACAGAAAGATATGTCAAAGCTGAGGAAGTTTGGGCCCTAAATATAAATGGGGATTAAAAAAAAAATAAAGTATTGATCCTTTATTTAGTTGTGCTCAAAAAGGTGAAAAGTAATTGTTGAGTATGTGAGGAAATGAGTACAAATTCCCATTATTGCAGAGTAATTGGTTTTGATCCTAAGAAGTGCAGTGACAGCTGTAAAACCAAGGAAACATTACATATTTTATTAATACCTTATTTTATCCTCTGTAATCCTTGTGTGGCTTTAAGGCCTTATTGAACTCATGCTGTAGGAATCTCTAGTTCAGTCACCCAGGAAACAAAAGGCTTATTATGAAATTATTCATGAGTTTACTTAAGTATCATTTTCCTGTTTAGACTGTGCCCAGTGGTCACTTAGAAACATCCAAAAGAAGGGCACAAGGCAAAAGTCATTGTCTCTCTTCCAGCTTGGGGTGCATTCCCAGCATTTGGATGCAGATTTTTCAGTGTGTTTAGCTTTAGGTATCTCTTGATATGTTCAAAGCTTTAGTCACTCTCAACTGCAGTTCTTGGTATTTGTTGATTTTGCAAATCATCTCTCATTTCTCAGATTGGGAACTCCAAAAATAAGGAACTTGGGCTGTCAAAAATTTGGTTTAAGCAAGTTCATAGATCTACTGCAGTAAGCAGAGCTTATCCCTAAGCCCTGGGATCCATTTCCCAGATTTCATCAGAAGAGGTGCTTGGAGTCCCTTCTCTGCTACATGAACTTAAAATGTCTGTACACTCTCACACAAGTATCCAATAGCTCTCCTGCCTTAAGCCTCCATAGTCTTACTGAGAAAAAAAAAATCATAACCTGTTAAATAAAAGACCTTAATGGCTATCAAACAGTTGAGAAGCTTAGTACAATAGGAAGTTGATATGAAAAATTCAGCACTGTTTCTTCTGGTTTATCTGCAGAAATAAAATTTAAATTTGCTTATGAAAGATGTAACTTGCTTCTTCATTAGATTTTTTACATGTTTCCTTTTTCTTTTGTTGCCCCTGACTGCTCATAGTATCTACACAGCCTTGCTTAACTCCCTAAGAAACTTGCTGAACAGTTCTTCAGCCACTTTCACTGGCAATTTCTACTTCATCTTTTGTTGTGGAGCCTGTGGCTAAGCAGCTCTTGCCATACTTGCTAGCACTTGTTTTTCTTATTTGTTCTAAATTGGTGCCAGGGAGGTGACAATTACTTTATCAGAAAAAAATACAAAGACAATACAGACGAAACACGAAGTAAGAAAGAGTTTCTAATCTGGTGATGCAATGAAATGAAAAACGTGTACCTGCCATTCTTAATTCTGTGAATTTTTCTGTGAACCTGTGAAGTTTTTTGAAGCAGCCTGTGGTCCCTACTTTTATAGCATTATTGTTTAATAGTATCTTTCCTAATGAATTAATTCTTCTTTTTCTAGTTCACCAAATAGCTTCAGCTTCCTAGTATTCCTTGTATTGAGACATGGAGAACTCAAGGGGATATCTGAGGTATTAAAATTCACAAAATCCATACTTTTTCTGTAGGTTTGAATGGTACAAAGAGGAGGAGGTGCTCTGGATTGGTCTGCAGGTCTCTAGATCCCCCAGATAAGTTCTAAGGACACTGAGTGCTTTGGATGGGGTCTGCCACATTGATTGATTGTTCTTTACAAGATGCACCAAGTGATGCTGGACATTACTCACTCTCTGTGGAGTCTACAGCTCTCCTAGAGGCAGGGGCCCAATCTTTTGGCTAAACTGAAAGCAAAGTTCATGTCTGTGGCCTATGAGCCCCTTTTACAACCAAGGCCATGATTTAAGAGACCACAATTTCCTATATGGCCTGAAAGGTGACAAGCCTCAACCCTCCAGCCTCCAAGAGGGGGAAGTTCCAGGCTGTGCTGGATGTCTCCACAGCTATTCCCATGAAAGCTGTTCTGCCTGACTTCCCAACTGGCAGGTGTTTCTCCTGTGACTGGGCCTGAATTCACGAGGCACACACCTTTAAAATCTAGAAATAATCACCAATGAAAAATAAACTGAAATAAAGCTTGGATGAAGGGGGAGAACCCAAAACTGTTGGTTTCTCAGAGAATGCACCAACTGTCTGATTTTCATCCTTCATGCAGGGCAGTGCAGCTTCAGCAGAAGGGTGTGAGAGCTCCCCTTCTCCAGGGCAGAGCAGAGACCACACTGCAGAACTGTGGCAACATGGACCTGAAGCTCCTGAAGGGGAAGGTGTCGTGACCTTTCTGTGATACCACAATCACTGAGTGACAAGAACATCACAGCTACTGGAATGAGGGTCATGGTAAGTGCTCCTTCATTCAACTGACTGATGGTGTGCATTCTGAAAGCTTTTGTGTCTGGTGTGTGTTTTAGTTGACAAAGATCAGAAATGGTTTAGGGAAGCCCCTAAAATATGTGGTTTATTCAACTGCCAGTTTATTATTTTTGCCCAGTTTTTTTGATTCAATCTGAAACTCCAACAGGCTGTGGTTTTTTGCACGCATCCTTCTCCTTGTTAACTGTAGTTTGCATTTATGTGCTGTTTCCCATTCTTGTTCTATTTTATTTCAGCATAAGGGAAATGACAGAGGGTTTATGTCACATGCTCCAGTGTACCAATGTATTGGAAAGGTTATATGAATTCCAGTGGTGGTGAAAGGAGAGATACAAATTTCTTTTATTTTCTTCTTTTTTTCTTCTTATTGCTCTTAGCTACAGATAAATGAGAAGTCCTTCTGTTAACAAGATGAATACTGTTGTGCACTGCCTGTCCCAAAACTACTGCTAAGGGATCTGTGCATTTGTCATGTTCACAGACTACTTGGAAACCAAGGGAAGGCATAAGAGGTTTTCTCAAAGTCTTCTCCTCCATCTACAGGCCAGGCAGCTGCCAGCTGCTGGTGGAAATGCTTGCTCAGAGCCCCAGGAGATGTGTGACTGGCTGTGAGGGGATCCACTAATGGGAGAATGGTAGACTTCTTGTGGAGAAATGTAGGGACTGACAGGGGCCAGAAAATAGATTTTTAGGCTCCAGGCAGTGGCTTGGGGCCTATGAGAAAGCTAAACACACAATACTCTCATTCTGGCCTGGGAAATTGAAGGAGGAACCCAAAACAATCCCTGTAAACAATCCCTGTAGATAGCCTCCTCCTGACACCTGGTGTTTTTCCAACTTGTTTACTGATAAAAATCTTTACAAAAAGGTGTTTCTCTGAATAACCAATCCTATCCATTGTACCAAAACTACTCTGCCTTTGAACCCAAAGTGGATTATCTTGTAACTGAGGCCAAGATAAGGGAGAGGAGACTGGAGAGGCTTAAGCTTTGAAAACTTGGTTCAAGTTCTTCTGCTGCTACAGTGCTAATTTGCAATAATTAAATGTGATTTGTATTTCTGGTTTTGTTTTTGCATTTGTAGATACAAAAAAACTTTCTTACTGTCTTGACACCAGATAAAATCTACCAAGGTTCATGACATACCCAAATGCCATGTGCTGAAAGACATAATGTGGCCTACATTGGGACACTTTCATCTACCTCACTGCCCCTGGGAAAAATAGTAACATTTATTACTGACATTTTACTAATATTATTTGGGTTCCAAACTTAGCTGTAGGCTGCGCAGCACTGTATTTACTTAGAAGTGATACTTCCCCTCAATGCAGAGAAATCAAAAGCACAAGTTCTCTTTTTCAACTCACTTTCCTCTTTATAACAGGCACAGCCCAAACAATGTGTGTGAAAAAGAGAACTAAGTCAGGCCATGCATTTTTACTGTTTGGTGCTTCTTATGTAGCTGTTGCTTAGCACTTTGCATAGCTAAGGCATGTCTTTTCTTTTGGATCTTGAGAACACTACCATGACTTTCCCTGAGAGAGATACAGCTGTGATGAAACATCTGTCTTATCTACAAAAGCTGCATGTGAGTTAAAGAGAATCCATAGGGCAGGAAGGGAAGTCATGCAGTGAAGCAAAGTAGTGAACTGCTGATGTCTATATATTGTACAGCTTGAATCATTATAATCAGAAAATAAGGAAATTTGTTAAATAGACTTTCCAGTCTATGAGAAATTGCTCAGTCAGCAGTACCTCAAAGATCTTCACCCTGGATAGAAGGAATACCGAACAAAAATTCTGCTATGGAAACCAATTTTTGGCCAGAGAGGCCAAAGACATTAGCTGACTGGAAAACCAGAGCTTAGATACAGAGCCAGTATGAAAGGGACTTTCAAGGAAGTACAGTCCTTGCTCATAATACAGTATTGAAATCAATCCATAGGGACTTTGCAGCAATGTCTCTCAGTGTGAGAGAGCCCAAAGAGGCTGATGTTCTGCAGCACAGATCAGGCCCCATGTCTGTAAACACTGGCAAGAGATCAGCTGCTCCCTGGAAAGAAACAGCTTTGTCTCTTCTCAGTGAGCATGTTCCCATGGAACCTGGTAGAAGTGGATCTCCTCTGCAAAGAGAAAATTCTTACACATGTCAGCAGCTGCTTTGCTCATAGGAGCTGCTGCCTTGTGCAGAAGCCATTTCTTACATGCAGCTTATTAAAATCTTGCCTTATGGGAAGCAGAGAGTCTGGTGTCATTGAGTTCATCAAATCCTATTTCCTTTCCCCTTCAGGCTATGGTGGAACTTTTCTTAAAAGCTATAGCAAATGGAATAATACTATAAAAAGTATCTGTTCACTCTGGAGTACAGTCTCTTTTATAATTAATTAATTTTTAATTTGTGTAGGTCTATGCATGATTAAAAATAGAAAACTAAGCAAATAAACTTACAGGTCACCACAAAAGCAGCTATAGGCATCATGAGAGGAAGCTCATGAATGAACTTGGTTTTCAAAAGGTTGTTTGTCTTAACACCAGGTAGGCATGGCAAGGTAAGTGATGATTAGATGAACAAACAGGCTGTCGGATGCTGCTACAAGCAAACTGTGAACACCATGTGCAAGCCAGACAAGCTCCTGTTTCACAGAACATCCTACTTGTCATTTTGGGCCAATGGCAAGAGACTTTGCATGAGATGCAAAACTAATTTTGTGTTGATAGAATCTGTGAACATGAAAGACCTACTTTCACTTCTGTTACACCAAGGGGAGCTGCAAGGTAAGTGGCCACATGCTGCTGGCTTTATTCTTACTGATGGACTGTTTAACAGCATGACTTTGGGACAGATTTGAACTGGAATGAAAAAGGAGAGGAAGAATTTGGGGAGCAATGGAAATTGTTACTGTCAGCTCTCATTCAGTTCTGGTTTCCAAGCAAATAAATTGATGTTTTCCTAATCAGTGACAAGATCAAGCTCTTCTTAGCAGGGACAAGTGACCAGTAAAGGTAACATTGCTTGTTATACTGGGGCTGCTAGAGGGGAGGTTCCTCTTAGTTTTCCTCTTTGGAATTCCCCCTCTGAGTGCTCTGGTCTTTCTAATTTCCTCCTTTCTGCTGTCACTTTCTGTTGGCCCTGGGCAGAGCTGGCGGTGCTCATCATTTTTTGGTACTGAATCCAGAGGGAAGGAGCAGGAACTGTCCAGTCTCTTAAGGTCAGTTTTTCCTCAACCCTTGAATGCATGCTTTTTTCATGGTAAATCCATCTTATCTCACTTTTTGCACATATTTGTAATTGCAGTGTGTCAGTATCTGGACTTGTATTGCTTCAAATATTAGTAGGATGATGTCTGAATGTGGGTGAAATTTTAGAGAATGTTTTGTGATTTTGTTTTGTGGGTAGCCCTGCTACTTGCTCAAAGGATTATTGTAGTTTGTTTTAGACTTTGTTAAGAATATACTTTTTTTGTATAAATGTTTTGCCTATGGAAAGTGAAACTGAGAATCACTGGAAGAAACTGGCTTATTTCCATTTTTTCACAACTCTGGCAAAACAACCTAGAGTTTTACTTTCCCATTGAGGTGGGCTGAAATTCTGTCTTGAAGCAAGCCATTGAGTTAAAATGTAGACAAGTATCTGCTGTGATGCTTTACTTTATCTCACAGCTGGAGTGGGAGAGCTGGGCATGGCTGTGACACAGGCAGTGATATGGGACATGAAAGGCAAATTCTTCTCTAAATCACAAGTCTGACATCTGCAGGGCACTTGTTACAGCTCTGCCTGAACTTGTCCATCTCCTGTACCGGTAACATCTCCAGTAACACTTTTGGTTCTAAGCTAAGCTCATTGAAAGGCAAAAACTCCTTTTACCTGATATTTATGCTTTTTAAAACTCCTTTAAACTCTTCTCTAAGGGAGACAAAGAATAACGTGGCAGCTCCATCTCTTTTTCTTTCATTTTAGACTATAAAGTCTGTGAAAAGTAACACGATTCCATCAGAAAGATAAAGACTCAGCAAAAGTAGTATCTCTTCTTGAGTTGGGTAATACAATAGAAAAAGTCCAACTGGCTTTTCAGTGTATAAATTTTTCACAGATCTGCAATAGAAACTAAACCTTCAAAGCTAAATATAAATTGAGCTCCATTACTTGCATTTTGCAAATAATCAGGGCATTTCTGAAAGGAAAAAATCTACGTGGTACCTGTGGAGCAGAGGAATTGTTAGTCATTTATTTGGGAAGAGGAAAAGGAGATAAGTAGATTGGAATGTGGAGGGAATTTCATCCTTCCCCATTGTTGGCTTGTCCACCTCCCAGAAAAGCCAGGAAACAGCTCTGCCTTTGGGGGAGTGCCTTGTGCACCTTGACATAACCTTCTGGGGGCACAGAGGATCAGAGAAAACTTTCTAAAGTTGCTGAAAGAAAACAAGGCTATAAAATTGTGGCCAACAATATTGAACTTTTCAATCAAAGTACTTTTAAATCAAAGTACTCTTAAAGTACTGGTGTTTCACTGGACTCCTTATTTACAGCTTGATATAACCTGCTTTTTGTCACCTTGTTTCACTCAGACTCGTGTAGCACTTAAAACAGGCCTGGGGTGTGGCAGGAAAATAACCTGTGTTCAGAAATCTTTGTATTTCATTTTTCAGCTTCCTGTCTTCATAGCAGTCCCACTCTTTAATTTTTCTGCATTCTAGGGCTTGGAATGTTATGAAGGACTTGGATGCTGTGTCATCCTGTGGTTAAAAAGTGTGTGATTTGCATGGCACTACTACACTCTTTTCTACGAATTATCCTCAGCTTCCTAAACTGGCCCAAAAGTTAAATTGGAGGGGGATTTCCTCTGTTCTTAAAATGACTTTACAAATTTTCATTTTCATAACCACTTTATTCATATGGGAGATTTATTACCTGTTAGTTCATATGTCAACAGAAGTTTGGGAAGGAAAGCCCCTAACAGCTGTCCTCAAATCTTCTATCCTTTATATTATTATTGGAGTAAATGTTGCATTTTGGCCTTTGTAATCTTTTGTTCTCTTAGATAACATTTGATTTCAATTAGTAGCAGACCCCATTGCCTGGAATCTTTAACACATTGACCCTTTAAAATATAAGACAAGATTAAATCAAATTATTTGGGAAAAATGATGAATCAAAATGACCTCCATTACCTTTAGAAATCTAAAATGCCCCATCTAACTCTTATGATTAATATGTGATTTAAGTGAATACCTACTCCTTCTTTGTCCTTTGTACAGTGATGGTCACTGGTTCTTTCACTACTTTTCCAGCATTTTTAATTCATATTTCACTTGAACCCTAAAAGAGCACTGAAAAAAAAGTATTGTGAGTCTTGCAAGTGAACCATATTCATGCCATGTCATGCCATGTATGCAGGATGCAGAGCTGAACCAAATGCATCCTGAGTAGAGACCTGGCAGTGTCAGGTGTGCCCAGGGTCACTGCAGAGGTGGCACAAAGGGCACATGGGGTGCCAAGTGTGGCCGTGCAGCTGGAGCATATCTGCTGCTGGGGAAAGGAGGTGTCATTGAAGGATTTAAAGAACAATATTTGTCTTAACCAGTGTCCAAACCACAAAGGATTGAGCTCTCTGAATGGCATGGAAATACATTTGGAAGTACGTCCTGTCTCTCCCCCACCCAGCACATGTCCTTTGTGTGTGGAAGCCTCACAGGTGGCCCTGGGGACTCCTGTCCTGCAGGTCCCTGCAGGTTCTGCCTTGCTCCTGCTGAGAGCTGGCCTTGCCTTCACAGCCCTAACACAGAAATCATTACAAATTTTCTTAATCCACTGGCATGAAACTGTGCCAAAACCCCGTTTTGGCAGCACTGGGTCCCATGAGACCCCAAAGGGAATGTAATATCAGTAAACTGAGTTGAAATCATGTATTAAACAACAGAGGAAGTGCTGAGCAGTACAGAGCTTATTCACCCTTCACCTCAGACAGGACGGCTGGGATGCTGTGACAAAAAAAAGAGGAAACTCTGGGAAAGGAGTTGCTGCTGTAAACAAGCTTGGTAAAGGTCTGGTTTCGTTTTGTGTGCTTCAGTTACAATATGCAGCAAAAAACTCGCTGTCCCTGACGTGTCATTTTCCTTGCCTCTGCCTCCTCTCCATGTAGAAATACCTGTCCTGCAAAAACTTGCTTCTTTATTCACAGTATGTAGCCCTGGTTCATGCCTGAGATGTTTTGGTTTCTCTGAAACTCTTCCCCAGAGACTTTTCTATCAAGATACACGTTTTCCTAACTGTAACCTATGTTTACATTCCTTTCCCTAAGAGGGACTCTTCTTGATGTCCCTCTGACTTGACCAAAGTGATTGAAGAAGTTTGTCTTTCTTCCTTCCACCCATTGGGTTGTTCTTTGTAGAACAGCATAAAAAAGAAGAAATTCCCAGAAATAGACAGAGTCATTGTCAGCCTTCTGAAGTCGAAGTCTGTGTCATTGTAATCTTTAACAGCGTCACAGTATATTTTCCACGGTGGGACAATGTTTTTAATGCAGCAGAATAAAGCTGCTATTAACAAGATTTTGGTTCAGATTAGAAAGAAATCCCAAGATCCTAAATCCAGTGTAGTCAATAGAGACACAGCTATATAAGGATTTGTGTCAAAACCAAAACAATGAAGAAAAAAAAACAAGAGTAAGCTGAGGGCCATTCAGGCTGGTGAAGCAAAAATGGCAAGCAACTGAGATTTTCATTTTTGAAAGAGTGGCAATCTTCATCTTGTTGAGGTTGAGTATGTTTCTCTCACTCCTGTGCACCTGAGCTGTACCATCTTTTACATTCATGAATAGTTTTAAGCTCTAAGTTTACAGACTGCCAAGACTTTCCCTTGGTTGCTTCCTGACTTCTTGTAGCTTAAAACATTTTTGTATTACTTATGTATTTATCCACAGAGAAAGGAAAGTTTAAAGATAGGAAAGCTCTTATGACTATAAATTAATTCAAACTTAGTATTTCCATGAAGATTAATTAGGCCTGCTCAGTCTCTTTCCCTAGACATGCCCTTTTCTTTGTGATGGAATCAAGCAGTTTGCCAGTCACTGAATTTGGAGTGATAGATTTGTCTGTCTTGCATTCCCCTTAAGCCTTCTGCCCAATTTCTTCTCTGACTCTAACCCCAAAATTATATTGACTCAGAGGTAATTTTTCAACAGCTTTATTCACGCACTCTGGCAACTTGGCCTTCTGAAAGGCCCTATTTAGATTTTCTGTTAATTCAGCAAAGGAAAGGGGCAAAATAAAGTGTTGCAACAAACTGAAGATTTAATCTGGTGTGTTTATAACCTCATTCTTGGTTCTCAGGCAGGTTTCTCAACTTCTGCTTTCCACTTATAGCTGCCAGGCAATAATATCAAATTTTTGTAATCTTGGTAGTGTAGTGAGGCCATAAAACATGAAAAAGGAGAACTGTCTTAGTGCTGGCTACCCCTCTCATGAAACCCCACCATGTTCACCTACTTTTTAAACTTCTGGTTCTAGATTTTGGCATTTTCTGCAACAAATGCAGAAATACCCATTTCCAAGCTGTTCAGAGGGACAACCACATGGAGGGGCAAGAGGAATGAAGATGAGTTTATAACAAGGCAGCACGTAGTGTGTGATGAGGTCTGCTCTGCCTTCTTTCACCACAGCTGTACTGTTAGCTGTATTTCTCTTTTTCCATGTTGCAGGTAGGTTTCATGGTACAGCTGTTGCTCCATGTTTGCACACCTCAGAACAGAGATGGATGCAACAGGGACATCAGTGGGCCTTCTGCTAGGTGCAGAGTATTTGAGAACCATTTCTTAGATATTATTCATTGCAAAATGTAGTGCTTGATGCCAAGCTGAAACTTTCCATGGTTGGGAGTGTGGACACCTATTTTAACAGGATAGAGTCTGAAACTTTTGCTGGTTGTTCTTTTCATCCTGGTATCTCTGTATTAGGCTGGAGTAAATCATTTGGATCACCAGCTCAGGTGCATTTACACCAGTGATCTATAAACACTGAGGAGCCAATATTTGAGTTTGAAATAATTTGATAAAGATGATGAATAATTAACATGTAGTGTTATTCTATTCTTGTGGAATATCCAGGAGGAATGTTTGAACTGATTCTAGTGTCTGCTGCAGTAACTGGAAGGAAATAGAAGGGAATTTACAATGATGTGGAGGAACAGATAAACTTTATGAAGAAATGTAGTTTCTGGATTCTCCCATCATATTCTCCGCAGTCTTCTAATTTCCATGCTACCTGCTGGATTTGTGTGTCATTTATATCCTGATAAGGTACCAGGGCTGCCACTTATTCAATACTTGGCACTTTCAGTCCAGGTGGTCAGACTGCAGTATCCCACTCCTCTCACCGGAGTAGGAGACAGGCGAGTCTCACTGCAGGCTGTCTCTGGATCTCTAAGTAACTCAGGGTTATAACTCAGTGCAGGTCTTGGTAAGAAATGCCAGCTCTCCAGCCTCAAGATCTGTGTCTTGCCAACAGAAAGCCACAGTACAGAACTTGTGGATTTGACTGACAAAAGCTGTGGCTGCCATAGCTAACTATTGTGCAATTTGATTTCAGAGAGACAAACCATGGATCCAGTATTTGTGCCTGAAAATGGCTACCTTGATTTACTGCACAGTGATATTGATCCACTGCATCTGTGTACTTTCTTTGATCCTAAGTCATTTGGGGATGAAGAAGGTGACTTCTCTACAGGTTAGTAAAACACAAAAAAATATTTGACTGGTTTATCCCTCATGCTGTAAGTTATTGCCATCTCCTCTCAGCTACAAAGCCTCTTCATGGCAGTTTATCATGGTGACTGAGTTAAAGTCTACAAGCACTTGATGTTAGGATGTGGTAAGTTTATTTCTGTCTGTACATACAGTGACTGTTTCCAGAAACTGTCATGTTCTTAAATTGTACATATTTATAGCATCCTGCTCAGTCAGTCTAACAAAACTCACTGTATTGTCACTCATCAGGGCATGACAGTGTCTTTCATTTTGATATCACTCTTGTAAGTAGTTTATTTGCAAATGTTCCTGTCATAAGCTGGCCAAGTGTAATTGCCAACACCTCTGTGGCTTGAAGCCAAAAGTTTTGCAAACCAGAGACTTACAGATGAGTTTGTGATGAAGACAGTCCACAAGCAAACAGCATTACATTGCTTTCTGAGATAATAAGGCACCAAAACAATGGAGTTGCATTACCAGATGCCATTTTCCAGCTTTTTGGGATGCAGTGGTTTTATAATTCCATTACAAATGAGAAAGCAGAAGGGCAAGAGTATAAAGTTGATAATTTCCTGCACTTCAGTTCCTACAGGTAAACAGATCAGGATGTTGCCCTGAATCTCAAACTTTGTGCTCGTGACTTTGTGTGGAAGTTGTGAGCTGTTCTGCTCTCCCTTCCCTGAGTGTTCTATTATAAAAATATGGAAGTGTATCTGTGGCATGGAGTGTTAGCTGAGCTTATTTTAAACAAATGAGCTGGACCATGGATTGAGAATGGCAATGAGCAAAGAAGAGCTGGTGTATGGCAGATATGAAGTCTCACAGCTCTGTGCCAAATAGGTGGAAAATGTTACCAAAATGGAGCATTGTGGCTTTCATGAGTGACCAATGCCAGTAGGCACATGGGCAAATCAGTGGAGAACTGAGCACCAGATTATGGAATCATCTTTGTCATCGATCATTTCCCAGGTTGGGCCTTTCCCTCTCAGCTTCTAACTGTTAAAAACAGCTTCAGGAGTGTTTCTTACCCCATGGCCTCACTTGCTCACTCAGTGACTGAAAGTAGGATGAATTAGGGGTCAAGCACTGACTTGTGCTATCACAGATGTTTCACTGATTGGAATACTTTTGAGCCTTAGCAATGTCAGATGATGTAGGTAAATCAGACATCATCAGGACATGGCATCAGTTACTGGAAGCTGGGCATCTCTGCTGTCAAGGTGTTAGCATGGTCCCTGGCAAGGTTTTAGCCTTGGCCAACTGGCAGCTTCCCAGGCAATTTGCAGTGCAGTTCAGGGGTTAGCATGGACACAACATTGTTCAGAACAGGGCATCTGGGTGATACCACCATATCCTGAAGGATAAAAAGGTGTAATAGGCTGTATGAGTCTGGGCCTGATTGTCACAGAATGGATTCAGGAAGTATTTTATTTACTAGGAGAGATGAGGTCTCAGAGTTTAGCAAAAGAAAAGTGCTGGTTTCCAGGTGACTGTGAATTACTGAGATTTCAGTTCTGTTCCTTCTTAGCCAACACACAGTGAAAAGTCAAAGCCTTCTGCTGAAGTAACAAATCTGCCTGTGCTGCATGTCCTGCTGTCTGGTGGTTTTACTGCTTGGTTATGGTATTCGTTGAGCCAATGCATATTCCTTATTAACTCTAGATCTTGAAGTTGATGCCAACAACTGTGAACAGGTAAATAATATGGATTTCCCATATGAAAATGGAGATGGGTTCTACCCCTGTTCCAGCACCACGGATGCTTATGCTAAAGTAGGTATGAAAGCAATTTTTGCAATTTTTGCTATAGCAATTTCTTATAAATTCTATTCTCAATCTGAAGGCATGGCATTTACTCAAGTAGCCTTTCCCTCATGCATGGTAGATCTAATGTAGAGTACCTGAACCTGTGCATTGTGGGGAAAACGATAAACAGCAGCTTGTGGTTGTTGGGGGGAAATCTCTCTCTCTCTCCTCCTGCTTGATACTTCCTTTCTCAACTTCTCTTTTTCTGTGATCTTTATTTCCTGAGCAACAAGTTACAAGAAAAACTTAATTTAACTCTTCCATTTAACTTACACTGCAGAGTTCTGATAACAAGGAAAAGCTTACAAGAGTTTTGCTGTGACATTTACTGTTCATTACTGTGTTCCTCTATTTTTTTTTCTTTGTTGCCAGCTGAATTAGTAGAATATGTGCTCAAGGATCAGCAAGAGAAGCAGGTCGAAGACATTTTTGGTAAGATTGATATGACAAAGACTACCTTTCTCCATAGACAGTGTCCTGTCTAACATGTGCTTCATCCCCCCAGTTTGAACACTAGTAAAGTTTCTGTACCTCTGGTGTCTTCTTTTTTCCCCCTGGGTACAGTGTCCTGGGATTTTCTTGGAAAATGAGGATTTTATGCATTTTTGCAGGCCTTTCTCAAAGATGGCAGTTTTGTCTCTGACCAAGCTGCTGATCATGTCACCATGGCCATGGAATATGCACAGCTTCACTGTCCAGTGCATTAATAGCCTCAAGTAGCATCACACTTACTCTGAGCACAGCAGGGGTGATATACCTAAGTCCCCAGAGCACTTTGCATGTGTATAAATACAGTTCACACTCACTGATTTCTGTCCAGGGTGCACAGAGCTGCCTGAGCAAGAGTGTCAAGTTTTACTTCTCACCCTGATTAATGCAACAATGCTATTATATATACAGTAAATCATTCCTTCATCCATCCTCCAGTGACTGGAGACATTGCTTGGCTTGTGGTACCAAATCATTGTTTTGGTGTCAACACAAATACAGCTATTTACTATTCCAGAACAGATATATCAATGGGTGGCTGTTGAGAAATATCTGTATATCCTGGTTTATGTTTGAGCAAAATAATTTGGATTAATTTACCAATGGTCAGTCTCTCCCTAGAATAATTCTGGCTGTGGGAAGCTCACATGGCTTTTCAAATGATTTATGCTGCTCCCTGGTGTGTTTAGAATTGGTGGAGGGTTGCAGCTAATGGCAATATTTTTATTGGTTTTAGAAAAAAGCAGGATACAATATTAGTACTTAAGTATTTTCCAGTAAAAGTATGGTGTGGATAACTTCATAGTTCTTGCAACACAGAATATAAAATCTTTTTAGAACTCTTTATTCTGTCTATTAAAGGATCTAATCCCTTTGGTACATAAATTGAGGAGTACTGAGATCACACTGTGACACAGCTGCAATGTTTTATCCTTTGCTCATCATTAAAGCATTGAGAAGTACTTATGTTTTATTAGCCACTGCCAGTAGATTAATAGTTTGCAGTTCAAGAATTAACACAGTGTGGCAAAGTCTGCATTCAGAGCTCTGTGGGCTTTCTAAATCACATGGATCTGGATACATCTTTTATCCCATGATTTGGTTTTTATTTTTTATTTGGAGCATATTTCATCTTTGCTCTCTGTTGGTGTGTTTCTCTTGCTTTTACTCCTCTCTGTAATTTTTTTAGAACAAAGTTTGACAGTGGACCATATTTCATGTTTTTAGCAGGGAACCTTATTTTGGATGACATTGCTGCTGAAAACACCGAGAAATTTCCCGACATAAAGATGCAGACATGTCTCAAACGGAGTAAGTGTAAAACAGTGAGGATATGGAAGGCTTTGTGCCTGAGTTTTAAACTTGCATTACAGCCCCTTGGCTTTAGCACAGCCCCAATGCACTTGTCATGCAGCTCTTCAGTGACACCAGAGGTGCTTCCTCTGCCTTTGTTTGTGCTCATGCACCAGAAATGAAAGCAGCTCGTCCAAGCGTAGAATTTACAGTTTGCAGAATTTGTTGTCCTGTAACAAATACTAAACATGTTATATTTCTTTGCATTTTTGTCATCCTCATGGCAGTGTTGGCTTTGTTTTCAGTGTATCTATAGCTTAGTAAGCATTGGCTGAGCCATTGCCTCTTTAACAGCAAGAAAAACAGCAAAATTCTTTGGCATAAAAATCTGCAGCCTAATTAAAACTTCACAGTCAGAGCGAAATAACATGAGGCTTTTCATACTCATTTTTATACATTGGACCTGTACAGTTCTGAAATAGCTGAATTGAAACTGGTAACACCCCCTTCTACTTTAAAAAGTTAAAATAAGTTTCATGGGGTAAATTTAAAATTACCAAGATTTTGTCACTTACTATGACCTTGCTTTACATCAGCTTTTTTAGGCTCTGCAGCAGAGAGTTACTGTGATGCTTCAGAACCCAAATATAAGAAAATTGGTAAGTCATTGGCTAAATAAAAAAAGTTATTGAACATATATTGTCTCATGTTCCAAAATGTAATCCTCTGCTAAGTATTATAACTCTACCTTCCAGAAAAGTTTGCTGTTACAGATTTGGTGATTTTGATCATTATGCATTTTCATGTTTCTGCAAAAATCACACTTTTAGATTCCTCTGACTAATTATGATGTAACACATCCATGTCCTCTTATCTACACCTTTTAAATTGTGCAACTTAGGACCAGCTATGTAGTAGCCTAAGAACAGTTGGATCCTTATGCTTCAAAAGTACATGTTCCTGCTAGGTGATAGGAAAATTAGTTGCTTAACGTCAGCAGAGGCACAGTTGACCTTTTCAAAATCCACATGAGAGAAGAAAGAAAAATAGTGGAGACCTGGGTCAGTGCCAAATTCTGTAACTTTTATCACATACACCCTTTTTTTCACTGGATTTTTGGAAGATGTCTCACTTGGAACAGAAAGGATCAAACCCAGGACATGAGGAGCTATGACCTGAGTCATATTACCCATCAGATCAAGCTAGCTCTGGGAAGGTTTCTACTTAACAGAGTTTCTACTGAACTGATACCTGGTTGTAGTTATTTGGACACAGGTAAAGTTCCTGGCAGTGAGTACCCATTAAAGGTGGATTGCTTTCTATTTGCCTGAGTTCCATTATAGGTTTGGCACTTTTAAAAGCCTATCTTTAAGTCACACTAACAATAATAGTTTTCTATAAGGAAATGGCACATCAGTTCCAAATACCTCACCCTACAGAACCTGCATTCCAGAGGAAAGAATCATTACAGAGCTAACAGGTGCTTTGTGAAGCTGCACCCATCCTTTTCCTGGAAGTCCTCAGAATATTATCAGTTTCTCTATTGTCCTTGACCCAATGAAGGTGCTGAGGAAGGAACATATATGTAAGACAGTATAAGTCTGTAAGACAGTATAAGATGAGCTACTTGACAAAATGAGGAGTTTATTTACCCTGCCATGGGTGTCAGTATGATCCTGCAAAGGCAAATGCATCAGCTCTTCAGCACCTACAGCAAAGAGAATAATGTGTACTAAAGTTCAAAGTAGTAAGCCAAGGATGAGATTCTTTCAAAGGAATTGAGTGAAATAGTGGCACAAACCCCAGAAAGGTTTGTCGCTCCTGATAAAAGTATCAGATCACAGGAAGTGATGGAATATAGGCTTGTTGCAGCTAGACAGGAGAGGGAAGGACAAAGCAAAACTAACTCGGAGAACAGGGGTCTTGTAAAACCAATGAAACTAACAGACTAATTCAAATAAGTGTGTCTTACTTGATTTGTAGGAATTTTTTGATAATTGTACAATGCACAAGCCTCTCTCCCCATTTGTTCTCTTCTTGGAGGAAAAAAAAATGTGCTGCAGAGGAGAAGCATCTTTAAAAGCTCTGGTGTTTGTGACTGTTCTTTGGGAGACATTTAACACACACTGTTTGTCCTTACAAGCACTAGAGTGTCTAAGTAGGGAGTCAAGGTCTCCAGTTTGCTGCTTGTGGACCTCTCTGCTCTTGTGCAATATTGAGACAACAAACTGTGCTTGGAAAATCAGTACAGCCAATGTAAGACATTGTTCTGTCTTATCTGTCAATCATCCATGTCAAGGGTCATGTACATCTAGATACATCTGGAAATAAGACAGGCCAGGAATGATGAAGAAAAAGAACATTTGAAGAGTGAACTGCTGAGAAGAAAAACTGATCTACTGCAGAATTTAATAAATACATTTTAGATTTTAGAGAGCTAAATAGTTTTCAGAAAGCTATTGTGATTTATTATTGCTTTTGGAAAATCAAAACACAGCTGATCAGAATCAAGTGGTTTATCATATCTACTGAGACCTCTTCTTTGGTTCCTTTAACTTCTACCAATGAGATAACTTTCTCCTTTTGTTTCTCCATTTTATTTTAAAGTGGAAGTCCCTGCAGCGTCTGCAGGGAGTGGCAGTTTTTTTGCTATGCCTCTCAACAGCCACCCAGTGAGCTGCACCTCCCTAACTAACCAGCACATGTCCTTTTCTGTTCCTGCTGCCCATGGGCTGGAAAAAAGCCTCATAATTCCTGGTACGTAGAGTTAGAGCTGTAGGTGTGCACCTGTACACAGGCTGATTTACACATGGGGAAAACTCTCTTGTAACTCTTGTCACTGACTATGAGCAATGGCAGGAAAATGGCAAGGTCTCAGTCAAGCCCTTAAAAGTGTGGCACTCACTAAAATAATGAAAAATATTCAAGGGAAATTTAAAGGGCATTGCTTCTAATTGAGTAGAATGAATCTTTCATTTAATTTGTGCAGGTTATAAGAGAACAGTTATTTACTATATGCTAATCTAATTACTTCTATTAAGAATAGAAAGTCGCAAAATTTTCATTATTAAACTTTAATTTAGTTCCAATTTCTATTTCACCCAGAGGTTTGTAATGGACTGAGGGGTAATTACATTTGCAACAGTAGAGCAAAATCTAGGCTGTGATTTAGCTCATGAAAACTGAGCAGTAATCCCACTGATGGGCTGTGTAGGCACCTGTCCTGGGCCATGCTAGGTAGCAGAGGGTGCTCATGGTACACTGAGAAGTGCACAGTTCAACACCTTTCACTGTTAAGTCTGTGCTGGAAAGGAACCAAAAACAGTGTGTAAGTTGGAAGTCTTGAAGTGCCTCATGCGAGTTGAAGCAGCATTAAGTAGCAGAAGAAATTCTGTCCCACCTACAGAAACTCAGAGCTATGGCTGATTAAATTGCAAGCACTGAATCATCAAAAAACTTTCCCAGTGTGGGTTGAGAAGGAGGATACTTGCACAACCTGCATGATGTGCAGTTATGTGGGAAGGGTGTAGTGCAAGGAAGGTAAATTTAATGCAGATAAATACTATTTACACATTTTCTCTTCTCTGGACCTCTGGCTATACATTTACAGACTTTGCCTTAAGCACTTTTCCTTATGATAATAGAAATTCTCTTTAGATTATTGAAAACAGTGGCTGTTAAAGGTGGGTAGTCCCTTGTATTTTATGCTCATTGTACCTTGTAAGAGTTCCTTTTTTAATGGGTTCTATGGACCTCATGTGGTCCTGTGAATTCTGCATAGGAAAAATTTGCCTAGAAGCTGCTATAAAGGATAAGTAGCTGTTAGAAAGCTTTTTCTCTCTCATAAAGCTTTAGAAAACAGAACCTTTTAAAAACAGAAGAGTAATTATTCTGCACTCCTTTCAGGACTGACCTCAGAGTGCCTACCAGCCAGTGTGAAAGGGTACCAAGAGAATCCAGGCTTGGCAGGTCCTCCTCAGCAGATATTTAACTTTATTCTTGAAAATGGCACGTCTGATGTTATAGTATATCCAGGTAAGGGCCTTTTATCTCCATAAAGAGGCATAAAGTGCTATAAAAATCAATGCTGCCAACAGAAGCATTGATTAAATTCAGTTACTGATAGTTATGATATGCTAAAAACTATTGTTTCTTTCCAGTGCTGACATCTTCCATGGAAACATTCATGTCTCCAAGTATTCCAGTTAATTTATGTGGTAAGTAGAAAATTGGGGTTTATATAGGTACAGCACTTTGAACTGGGAGAGAAACCATATTGCTTCTACTCTAAGCCAATTCTCCCCTCCAGGCCTTACTTGTATTGACCTTAAAAAAACAAAAATGGATGATATTTCTTTCTTTGAATTGATCAATTGATCAAATGACTGCTTAGTCTGATCCAAAATGTACAGATAAGAGTTGTAGAGCTTCAGGTTCAGCAGCCAATCCCCTGTGTTTGCTGTGACATCCAGTTTCTGGAGTAAGTCAGGTTTAGTTAGAACAATGCAAAGCCCAAGGTGCTGGAGCACCCTCAGAAAGTGGGAGATGATCTGATGCCAGCATGGCCTGAGCATCTTAAATGCTCAGTGTTGGCAGCCAGACTGCAGCCAGCTCCCATGGAAGCCACAAAACCAACATGATGATGACTTACTTAACCAAGCAGTACTGAAACCTAATGCACAGAAACTCTTATAAAGAAATCAGAGCCTTGGTCAGGATTTAACAGTCCCACTTTGGGTAACAAACTTTCCTTAGACACTTTTATTCCAGCCCTCAGAGAGCTGTTGGAACCCAGAGTTTTCAGATCAGAGTTGTTTCTGGTCCCTGTGCCCAGTGCAGGAGTTTGTTGCCCTCTGGTGGCTTCCACTGCCCCAAATGCAAAAGTATAATGTGGAGATTAAGAGGCAAATATCCCTAGGTGTCTTTGTAAATTGTATTTACTGTTTATGTGAATAAACAATGCTGATAATGCCAACTGATTTACTGCAGCACAACATACGTGTGCCACAAGCCCCAGAATTCCAGATGCAGCAGCAGACAAATTAGCACGTAAGATGCCAAGCCAGTTTATTTTCTTTTTTTAAAAGTTCTTCATTCCTGCCTGCTTTGACCAGTTTCCCATCTAAATGTCTCATTACAGATTTTCTTTTCTGTTCTTCCATTCTGTTTTATTAGTTAATAAAATAAACAGTAAATCAAAACCAGACACACACTTGCCCGACCCTTCTTTATTTAATATCTTCCTTATTGGAAGCCTGTGGTGCTTCCCTTTTAGAAGCAAATCTGAACCCAAACCATTCTGATGGTTGCTGGCATGCAGGTTAGGAATTAATTTCCAAATCTCCAAAACTTTAAGATTTGTATTTCTTTTAGACCACATTCTATATCAAGATGATCAAGGGTAATATAATAATAATTGTTTTGTTTCTCCAGATTTAGAGAAATTTCAAGAAGTTCAAGATTCTGTAATTCCTTCTGAAGAACCTTTCAAAAGACCAGGTGAGTTTAGAACTCTTGAACTTAAACTTTCCAGTATTCTTTGGAAAAAGATTCTGTGTTTGTTTCCATAGAGGAAAGCTCTTTGTAGGAATCATTCAACAATTTGTGAAGCTGTTCTGAGGGTCTGAGCACCATTCCTGATTTCAAGGTATTAGACTTGGCTTCCTGCAGATATCTAGCTGTAGTAGATATCTACCTACTTAGTAGCTCAGTGTACTTCAGTGATGTTATCATCTGTACAGAAAGCTTCAAAATTATTCAGTTCATAGATCTGAAAGTGTCTGTTGTGCCTGCACTTCTCAGCTGCAGTTTCATGGGGTAAATCCAGACCTGTGGGCTCTGTGGGAATGCCTGTGCTTTTACAATACTGCAGTTAGGCACTTAAGCCATCATGGTGTTGTTTGTGGACTGGTTCCTTCAGTTTGTGTGTGCTCTTCATTTCTCTAGAGCAAGTGGAAACTTTCTGTTCATCACTTAAAGATTATTTCCGAGACACGTGCAAATCGGTGACCATGGAGCGGGAAGTAAATCTGGATCACCTGTTCATTGATAGGACACTTGTTCAAAGTCAAACTGAAACCAGGACTGGAAAGAATAGTGCAAAAGCAATGGAAAAGGAACTGATAACCTGCAGCCTGCAAGAGAAGGAAAAGACAGCCATTGATAGAAGCCAAATATTTCAAATCCCACAGCGTAAAGACTTGGAGACTAAAGTGATTGTGGTGCTGGGAAAAGCAGGAATGGGCAAAAGCATTCTGGTTCAGAAGATCTGCCAGGACTGGTCCAATGGAGAGTTTTCTCAGTTTGAATTTGTATTTTGGTTTGACTGCAAACAAATAAGCTTGCCTGAGAAGCGATACAGCCTGAAGGAGCTGCTGCTTGAATTTTTCGTAAAACCTCGAGAGGGAAGCAATGAGATCTTTGAGTATATATTGCAAAATCCTGCTAAAGTCCTTCTGATTTTTGATGGTTTTAAAGGATTGCATGATCATGAGACTTTTCCTCGTTGCTCAGCCAGCCAGCCTGAAAAGGATTTGTGCAGTATAAAGGAGCTGCTTTCAGGACTCATCCAAAAAAAGATACTCAATGGCTGTACTTTATTATTTACAGCAAGACCAAAAGACAAACTGTACCAGTATGTGTCCAAAGTGGATAAGACTATTGAAATAGTAGGATTTTCCCCTCAGCAGAGAGAATTGTACATAACCAGATATTTTGAAGAACCATCCTATTGTGATAGGGCACTGAAATTAATCAAAGAGTGTGAGTACTTGTTCAGTCATTGCTACAGCCCTGTTATGTGTAGATTTGTTTGTTTTCTCTGTGAGGCAGTGCTTGAAATGGGAGAGAAAAGTCTTCCTTCAACTCTTACTGAAGTCTTCCTGAAATTTTTTCAGCAGAAGATAATGCTTATGCAAACAGATGTTACAGCCACACAAAATCAGGAGAGTCTTGCTGCCCTGGCCCGTGTAGCCTGGTGTCTTGGAGAAAAGCACCAAAGTGCCATGAAAAGTGATCTTATTCTTTCTAAGGAAGTTAAAGAGTTTGCACTGAAATATGGGTTTGTCCTGCCATTTGCATTCCCCAGACATTCAGATAGTGAAGAAGAGGAATTTGGGAGCACATTCTCTGATTTTGTCATTCAGAATTTCTTGTGTGCACTTCACCTTCTGTTAGCAGAAGAGCGCAAGGATAGAAATCTAACAAAGTATCTGTCCTTTCTATCCAAGAAGAAAAAACCTCATAACTGGTTAGATTTAATGCCTCGATTTTTGGTTGGTTTGATGTTTCTCCAGGATGACCCCTATATCTGCTCTCTTTCAAATGAGGATGCAAAACAATCAACCAAGAAGCAGAAGACACTCTTGAAATACATTAGAAGGCTGCAGATTAATACTCTCTGTCCAGAGAGGCTGCTGGAGCTTTTATGTTGTGTTTATGAAACACAGAACAGTTATCTTCTGCAGCATGTGGCCTTAAGACTTGAGCCAGACTTGTCTTTTCTGGGCGTAGTTCTTACACCACCTGATGTCCATGTACTGCTCTCTATTTTGAAAAGGTCAAGAAAAGAGTTTTCCTTGGATTTGCAAAACAGCAGCATTGACATGCAAGGGCTGCAAGCCTTGGTCAGCCTAAGGAATGTGACATCATTCAGGTTGGTCACTCTCTGTACCCCACAGCATCATCCATGCACTGTGTGTAGATGACACTTTCATGCCACAACAGCAGTCACATCTGTTGGTTTTGATTGTTTTTTTTTAACTTCACAGGGCATCCCTCAGTGACACAGTCAGGCTCTGGAAATCTTTAGAACAGAGAAAAGACTATGAACTGCTGAAAGCATCTACAGAGAAATTTGTTCTTGATCCCTTTAAGGCAAAGACAATGAAGGACATCAGTGACCTCTCTGACCTTGTAGAGATGCAGAAGAAGATGATGAATTGGTAGGATCATTTATGATCAAAACTTCTCTTACCCCAACAATTTATGAAAACAGGGTTTCACTACCAGTTCTCTGCTTGTCAAGAGGAGAAGTAACTAAGGCAGTGCAAGCTCCTGGGTCATATCAGGAGGTTCTCCTGCTCCCCTGTGAGGTGGCTGTTGTGGCAGGGAGGAGCAGTGACAGCACCATGCAGAGCAGTCATCAAAACTGCCAATGAAAGAGCCAGCTGTCATTTCTCTTTAATCTCTGAGTATGCCACCTTCGAGTTATCTTCAGTTACATAACTTGGGCTGATTCTTTCCCCCTGTAGCACCTGGGCATAAATAAAAGCCTGTTTTGCACTGGTCCCAAGTGGCCTGAGTCAGTCCTTTAGCCCAGGAGGTAAAAGCTTGTGTTACATGGTCTTGAAACCCTGTGCTCCATCCCTGCTGCTGACGTAGCTGGGGGATTGCTTTCAATCCAAAACATGCAGAAAAAGTTTCGTTGTTTGGGTTGTTTTTTTTTTTTAATGATGACTTCTATTTTAACATGGGTGGAGTGTTTTGATTAAAATATAGATAAAATAGTTTCCTGTTTGACAGACAATAGTTGATCTAGAAAAATGTATTTTTAAGTTTTATTGAAAAAAAGAGCAAACAATTGCACTATGAAAGGCAATCATTGGATTGAATTTACTCAGTTGAAGAAAAGTTGGAGCAGAAATTACTCTGAAGTTTCCTGGTTCCTCAGTTAATGCAACAGTGGTTTATTTTCTGTAAAAGTCTACTAACAAATTATTTTTAAAGCACTATTTTGGCTGCTAAAATATTTATCATACTTCTACTGTGATTTATTTAGTGTGCAAGAAGCATCTGGTTGCACCAGCTATGAAATTCCTGCCATCAGAAACCTCAGGAAACTGGAATTTGCGTAAGTGCTGAACTTCTCCTGATTGAGATGGTCATGGTTAAGGAGGAGCAGTTGTGAGTGTTGGCTACAATCATTGCATTGATGTGTAGTCAGCTAAAAGCATTAAGTAAACCCCATTTAATTGCTATCTTGCTTTTCTCTGAACTAGATTTATTAACTTATGGCCAAAACTGAAAAAATGTCATTTCTGGCTCCTGCAGCAATATAGATCAACAGGGCTTTACCAATTTTGTTTGGGTTTAGTACAAGTTACTGCCTGATCACAAGGGACAGATCTTGTGCTACAGAGCATAAAATACTTTGACTATGATCCAGCTACATGGGAAATATTTTTTCCCCCAGAAATGCTGAGCTTTTCTATCTGAGTCTTCTGATGTCATTTTCCACCCTGTCAGAGCTAAGGCCATGAGAAGATTACATCAGAGAATGCCTCCCAAATAAATTATTTAGCACCCTTTTCCTGGAAGACAGAAGGTTGACTTGGTAACATTACTTTAAAAGTGAGGGTTTAGTAACACTTCTTTTTTTTTTTTTTTTTTCCCTAAACTGTAAGCAGCCTCCAAGGCCATTCTATTGCTCAAAATATCCTGCCATAGCATGTGAATTAGTTTGGCCAGAAACTGCAGCAGTGCAATGGAGAATTCTCATCAGGTCTTCACATGTTTCCTGCTCTGTAGATCTAACCCAGCCTGGGACAGCTATGCTTGGCCTCACTTCTGATTTTATGCTGCTTGCTCTTCTAATTTCCTCTTTCTGTTTCCCTTTATTTAAATTTTGTTTAAAATCCTAATCTTTTTAAATAACTGAACTTGTTCTGATACCAAAGAAACTCCAAATAGGATATGAGAGACAAATGCTTGGAGCATGAATATCAAAGTGCAGTTTATGCTTTAAGCTGCAGTAAAACATTGATCTTGAGTTAGACTGAATTGTTATTAGTTGGGGCGAAAATAACTTTGTTTTCATTTCAGTTATACTGAGACAGATATATATTTCATCTCAAGGTTATACTTACAGTGAAAAACTTGAAAAAGATAGAGAGCAGAAATACAAGAATCTAAACCAAGTGAAATAAGTCTTGCAGAGAGGAACAAAAAAGTGGCAAATGTCCCACTGCTGCTGGGCAAGCTCTGTCTTGCCAGACCTTAGCCTCATCTGGAGGCTTCACAGCAGAATTCCTTGGTGCAGGTGGTAGGGAGGAGTGTAAACTGCTTCTGAGGAGTGTAAACTAGCTTGCACTGGGGGCTGCAGGGAAAGAACTCAAAACTTCATGAATTTTGCTGCTTGTGAGCCTGTGAAAAACCTGCTGCATGTCTGTATTTTCTTCCAGGCTGGGTCCAGCATGTGGCCTTCAAGGATTGCTAAAACTTGTGAAAATTCTTGCAGCATTTCCATCACTTCAGCATTTAGAGTGAGTTCTGCTAAAGATTAACTTTGCTAACATTTCTCCTCAGCAGCACTTGATGATGGAGGATCTCTTGTACCCAAGAAACTTTTTATTTGCCAACAAGGCTCCTTGTTTGATGACCAAAGTGAACAGCAGAAACATTCCCAGACTGGATCAGCAGCCTAAAAGCTGACACTCCCCATCCTCCCTGGACACACCTGGTGGTGGTTTGTTCAGAAGCCCTCAGTCCCTCCCTGGGATGTTCCTGGGTGGGTAAAGGTTCAGTACAGAGCCCCTGGATGCCTCCCCTCCTGCTCCAGCACTGACCAACTGCCTGCAGTGAGCTCTGTCTTCACTGTAGCTCCAGAACATCCATGACAAACCAACTCTCTCTTAGTTTTAAGCTTCTTTACACTAAAAAGAAGTGTACCAGCAGCAGTCAGTGTTGTTCCATGGCTGTGGGAAGGTTACTGGGTTTTGAGAGGGCCTTTGGCCTAACACAGTCCAATGGCCATTTGTTTGTATTGTAGATGGCCTTTTCATGATATTTCAGGAAAACAATAAAGCTTTAAAATTGAAATATGTTCAATATATTCCAGCATTATCTAATTGTCAGATTAGAAGGGGTTCCAGTATCTGAAATTGTGACTAGATATGAGGAAAAGTTCATTTTTAATACTCCCTCTCTAGGGAAGGAGCTGTTTAGGCAAGGATTTACAGGCTGTGATGGATTTTGTCAGTTCTGTATTTTTCTGTGCACAGGAAATCTCATTTCAGCTTAGCTGGAACACAGCTATTTCATAACCATTTTAATAATCTTGCATATCAAAGGAAATGGGTCAAGACATTCAATGAGTAAAAAAATTCTTAGGCTGTAAATTTGGGCAGCAGAAAGCTGCTTATTGGAGAAGCTGTAATTTGTGTGATGCTTCATGCTGATTGAGGCTACTGCAGAGAAGGAGCTTTTCAAGATAGATAGAGTGGTCTCTGAAGTGAATAAATCACAAAAATTTAGATTAGAAGGGAAGCTAATTCTCTCTTTGTTGTCACACAGCCTTGATGCTCTGAGTGAAAATGGCATAGGAGATGAAGGAGCAAAGAGTCTATCTGAAGTTTTTCCAACCCTGACATCACTGGAAACATTAAAGTAAGTGCAAGGTTAACAGTTCAGGGAAATTTTAAGAAGAAATAGATTAAACCTAGAGGCTTAAGGGACTGTGTGTTAACAATTAAGGGCAAAAGTATCCCATGGACAAGGAAGAGCAGTGAGCCTATGGAGATACTTGATGGGTACATTAATTAGACAAATAGATTAATCCTTCCTGACTTCCCTTCAAGGGCTCTATTTTGTCTTTTTCTTTGCATTTGGACTAAACAGACTGTCCAAATTCCATTTTTTAAAAATTGAAAATTAATTTCCCCCACATTGTAATAAATTAGAATCAATGTCTTCAGCTAACAAAGTGATCTCATTTACTGTAGTTTATCACAGAATAAACTAACAGACCTGGGTGCAGAGAACCTCGCTACAGCTCTCCCTTCCTTGTCTTCCCTAAAAACACTAAGGTGAGTTGCTGTGTCCTGTTCAGTTGTTTTGGAAACATCCCTTGCTGTCTCTGTCAGAAACTACTGAACAGGGAACAAAGAGACAGGGAACACTGTACAGCAGCCAAGCTTTTGACTTCATTCTTGCATAAAGTCTTCAGAAAGAAGAGGAGAAGTATGACAGACATACAGAAGGATATGCAGGAATATAGCAAGGACTGGACTGATGTTCAAATCCAGTCCATAATACCCACTTATGAATCATGCCCTGCACAGATGTGCACCCAAGGCCACCAAAGCCTGTGTTTGCTGATACAGGAACAATGGTCCCACTGCATTGGGGTATCTGGCACAGGTCTGAGTGAAGTAGGAAATGCAAGAAGCCCTGGTGTGCAATTCTGGAGCAGTTTGGTGATATGGAAATCTTTTGAATGCTATACCCCAAATCTTGGTGCTTCATTGTTTAGCAAATTTTTACTTTGATCTAATGTAGACAGAAATGTTCTTATTATCCATAGAATAATAGAATCTAGACCTATTTTTGCTGTACCTGTGCTAGGTGAAGAAGGATGTGACCATTTGCCTTACTTGATACAGGACATATGAATGTGTGTTTTAAACTTCAATGCAAATAAGGATAAATTGAAAATTAAGGTGTACTAACCATATTTGAAAACCCTTGATCTCATATCAGTTTACATTATCCATTATTCAATTGTGACTATTCTGGTTTGGTTTTCTGCAGCTTGTACAATAACAACATTTGTGATTCTGGAGCGGAAAATCTGGCAAAGGTTCTTCCTGCAATGACATCTTTAAGAGTGCTAGAGTGAGTATGAAATCTTTTGAGATGGCCCAAAAAAACTTACTTCCTTGGAGACTGAAAATACAAATGTTGCATGTTTGATTTTAGAGGAGACAGAAACTGAGGAAGAACATTTGGGGGAAATTTCACTGAGAAAATGTTTTTCTGCAGAGTCCAGGTAGTCAGTGATTAGAAAGGATTAAGGAATAGTTCACAATAAACTTAAAAATATTGGTGTTAAGGTGGGAGAATAAGCTCATGGGGAGCTGGAGAATGACCTCAGGAACACATAAAAAGGAATCCCTCAGATGAATTAACATAATGAAGTTCCCATTCAACCTTTTGAGTATATTATTACAGGGTTTTTGAATCAACAATCTATTTTTGGGGTTTTCCTTTTTTTCTCTTTCCCCATCTGCAGATTAGCCTATATAGTATTTTTGGTTTTGAATGAAAAGTTTGATTACACCATTCCATTTGGATTAACAAAGTTGTTTTTATTCCTCAGTGTTCAGTATAACAAAATAACTGGTGTTGGAGCCCAGCAGCTGACTGACAGCCTACGAAAATGTCCCCATATAAAGAACTTGGTGTAAGTCTCTTGACAGGCTGTTTGCTGCTTCTTCATCCTGTAAAACTGGGTTAGAGATCATACTAAAGCTGCCTTCTGTATTTGTCAGATTTATAAGAGGCACAAAAGAAGATATCACCAAAATACAAATGCAGATGTTAAAAATGTTGTCTCTGGTTTCAGCTGCATTAGTTCCCAGTGATCCCAGGCAATCGAGCTTGTCTTGCCTTAAACTGTTTCCACTGAGCCTCCCTTTGTTAATTTTCTACCCTCCCAGAGAACCAGACCTACTCTGTGCTGCAGCACTTGTGTTTGAGGGATAAACTATGAGCAGCCATCATTAGAGGTTAAATAGACTGAAGCTGCCAGCACACATTCAGAGGAAGGAAGTTTGATGGAAACCCAGAGAACAGTTACAGAGACAGGAGTGCAGTTGTGTCCTGTAACCTGAGTCAACAAGGCTATGGAGTACTGAACTGCATTTTTCTAAATCAAAATGCATTTTCCCTTGCTCCATAGCCTATATACTTTCAAAGGGAAAGACAACTTAAAAAAAACAAACAAACAAACAAACAAAAAACACCAAAACAAAAGCAACAGCAGCCACCAAAGAAAACCACAAGCATGTCAAACACACCAAAAGAAGGTGAAGCAAATCCCACCTCTTAAAATCTCTTTCCTTTCTGAATTTGCCCTTACAGGATGTGGAATCCCACCATTCCCTATGGAGTTCTTGAACACCTTCACCAGCTGGACTCTAGGATCAGTGTGTAGATTCAGAGGATTCCATAAAGGTAACATAAACCCTGACTCCCTGAGACAACCAGCTTTGTTTCTGTGGGAGCTGTTGATTCCAGGCTCACTGGCAGCAGGCACAGTAACAGCACCCATGTGTCCATGGGCAAGTTTGGAGATGCTGCCCCAGAGTGGCACAGATCAATGTCACATCAGAGCCCCCTTCCCTGCACTCACCTTGAGTCCCCCACCTCCATGGCACCTGCACTAACAGAATGCAAGTGCTTTATTAAGAAAAATGGACTTCTAGAATTCCCAGTCCAGCCTAGTTCAGTGACTGGCAGCTGCCTGCTTCCTTTTCTGTTGTGGAAAACTAAAGCTCTCTGTGCTTCTCATGTTTAATAGATGAGTTCAGTACCCCTCAGAGGTTGTTTTGTGTTAATTTTTACTAAGTCCTTTCACTTACCTTTGTTTAATACAAATCCTCAACAGCTGCTTGTCTCACTATGCAGCTGTACCTGTACTGTACTCAGAGCAAAACACTCCCTTCCACATTCCTTGTTCTCAGTCTCTTTGTGTGGTTTAGCCACTGGCTGCCACTTCTACTTCATTGACATTGCCTGCACAGTTTCAAGGATCCTTGAAGTAATTGCATTGTGAAGAATTTAATAAGTTTGTCAATGATTACCAGGATCTGACTGCCTTGATGGTCCTGGACTGAAAGAGCTGTAGCCAGCATGGGAAGTTGGGGGGCTTGTGTAGGATTTCTGTTCCCAGTTTTCTGCCATGTGCTTCCTCTTGCTCTTAAAAAAAAAAAAAAAAAAAAAATGCATGTTGCATCAGTTAAATGATCCCAGTGAATGCCAGAGTCAAGCCAGATATCAGATGTGCTCCAGCTTTCTTCAGATGGCCAGGAAACAAACTGCAGTGTGATCATCAGCTGCATGAGGCATGCTTTGAATGGGCCTGGTCATGGAAGGGCTGCAGCTGCCAGTGGCTCCCAGGACCATGCAGTGAGGCATTTTGCAATACTCTTGCTCTCAGTGCAGTAATCACCAGATGCAGACTGGGTTGTTGGTATGGCACTGACCTGGCTACAGGTTGTGGAAGGTTCAGGTGCCATGGCAGCTTCACAGACCAGCTTTATACAGCAGCAGTGTAAGATTGTGGTGCTCCTTACTAGCCTACAGTCAACTAAATCTTTGTCCTGTTGATCAGCCCTGCCTTCTTGAGAAAGGAGACATTAGGGATATGAACACTGTGAGGAAACCTGCATTAGCCCTGAGGATAAATAGCAGCAGGAACTCTGGATCCTGTCTCCCAACCTTGAAACATTCAGCATCCACCAGCCACTGTTGTCTGTCTACAGAGTTCATCAAATCTATGATTTTGGTAATCTTAATGGTGGTTAATCTGATGGGTATACATCTAATGTTCTGTTTTCATCATTTCACAGGTGTCACAAAGAAGAGGGGAGGGTGTCCTCTGTGTTTTCCTGTCTTCTTGCTGCTTTATGAATCGGTGTTTTCATGTTTGTTGCAAAAAAAAGTCACATTTAAGTTTCTAAGTGTGATGGTTTTATCACGTTCTATATTTCATTTGACTGGAAGAATATAAAAGCAAAACAGGCCCATCTTTAAATTACAAAGATAGTTTATTAATACACACAAAAAAAGAAGAGGGAAAAAAACAACAACAACAACAAATGAAACTTCTAAAACATCTTTCTTCTAAGTTTTTTACCTTTCTTCACTCAACATAAAAAGACATGACCTGCAACTTCAGCCAGTTTTACCATTTTAAAAATAACCTTTTATCAGTTCTTTTAGGAAAGGAGTCTCTCTGGGTTCTATATAGACATCCCATGCTCTACATCTGCGAGGATTTTAAAGGAACTCCTGCAAACTGCGAAATCCTACCCATTAGCAGCTCTCTCAACACTGCACATGGGCCATATTTGCTTATTGGGGTACTGTTTAAGGATGCTTCCTCTAGTATGACACAAAGATTCTCTTCTTCTATTTCTAAAATCATCTCAAGACCCAAAAACAAATCTCCTCTTTCTTTAGGAGCAAAAAAGCTTCATATCACTTTTAACTAGAACCTTACATCCCCCCCAAAGCATTTATATGTTACAGGAAAAACTAGTTGTCTCTATAGTTTACCAGAAATGTCCAGCCAAAATTAGGCCACTCCTTGTCCTTTTGCCTTAAAGTCCTTTTCACTTTTTCTTTACTGACTGTAGCTCCATGCTGTGTCTTTCCATGGTTCATTCGCTATATTTGTTCTTCTTCCGGAGAAAGATGATGTTTAGGAAAGTCCATCTGCTAGCAACAAAGGGTTAAACTTTGCGGGCTGCCCACGTGGCTCTGCGGCGGGAAACTGAGTCGCTTAGAAGCCGTGCGCTGGTTTCTTCGGCTTGAAAAGAAGAGCAAGGGCGAAGGGGCACTCCGTCCGAGCTCTCTCTCCTCTCCATGCTGCTTGCTTCTCTGCGAGACAGCGGCTCCTAAAGCTCCGGCTCGGCCCGCCCCGGCTCCAGCGGCATCGGGGGCTCGGCCCGGCCCGGCTCCGGCGGCATCGGGGGCTCGGCCCGGCCCGCCCCGGCGGCATGGGGGCCCGGCCCGGCCCGCCGCAGCCGCCCGGGGTGGGGGGGGCAGCGAGGCCGGCCCGGCCCCGGCGGCTCCCCGTCCTCAGCCTGCCACCCTGAAGACAAAGAGGCCGCTCCTCCCCCCACCCAGCCTTTTTAAGCATTCCGCCAAAAGTCGCAGCTTGTCTTCTACTGGATCAATTGCTTGTCAATCAGAAAGGCTGATCTTGATTGGAACAAAATCAGGTTTCTGCTAGCCTATGACACTAAGCTATGCTAAAATTGGGTGAATGATAGAGTTTTAAAATACTATTCAAAGACCCAACTGTATTTTTACTTAAGTGGTAAAAGAGTTAAGCAACATCAAGTTTCAAACATGAAAAGAGCATCTGGATACTGTGACCACCATTAAAGGAGACCAGGAGCCAGCATGATATTGTGAGTATGGAAGTCCATCATCGAGTCATCAAAGAGCAAACTGAAAGCTACTCAACCTGCAACATCTGAAGCACTGACAGATCAAATCTGATTGTTTGTTTCATGGTGCCAGTGGTAACTGCCATCAAACTTGGTCTAATGATTTTGGACTTTCAAGACTCAGAGATTTCACCTGTCTTTATGGACTGATTGGAAGCACTAGGGTGAGGAGCATAAAAGAGAATCATCAGCCCTTGAAAATGTTCTGATATTATAAGATTATCCACAAGAATCTAGAAGTTGTTCTTTTCTTCATAATAATTAGTGTATCCAGAAGTTTCTCTTTTCTTCACTACTAATCAGTGCTATCTTAAGGGATAGAAACATATCTTCTATGACTTGTTACAGAATCCTTCAAAAAGACTGGGAGAAAAAAAAGAAGTTAGGAGAAGAAAGGAATAGAAAATGAAAAACTATGAAGGATTTTTCTAACATTATTGCAGAAATCCAAATGGATAAAAATAGCCAGTTTATTGCACACAAATCCTCAATCTTTGAAGGTTTTTACTTTGTCTCGAATGAGAACTTTAAATTCATATACCTGGATTGGTATTTAATTTCTTAAATGCAGCTGGCAGCATAAATGTTTACAAGCACCAATTTTATACTTGACAGTGATATCACTACTGTGTATGGTTTATGTGGCCTTCTGGTGCAGAGTTATGAGTAACCAGGCAATCAGACAAAAGCACATTTCAAAGCACTATCATGGCTATGCTGCTGGTCTCAGTCATATATGGGCCAAATATTCATCCTGCTGACTGCAACAGCAAACCAATTGTCTCTTTTATTCTTTTATTTCTGCTCTGTGAACATGAAGAGAACTTAAAATTGTGCAGAGGCAATTGGCAGGTCAGGAGCACCATTCAGGCTTCCTGTCCAGATACAGTCTGAAGCAGAACAACAACAACGGATGGGAAAAGCTAGGAATGCTCAAAATGCTGCAAATTGGGAAGTCTTTAATTCACAGTTAACTCAGGGTTAGTTCAACAACCTCTTTGAAATCTCTTCTGCTAGGAAGCACTGACAATAGCTGACCCAAGGATCTGTGCAAACTAGAATCTCTCAACTAACCTCTCAAGTACTCTGTTTCTTGGTCTTTAAAAATTCCCAGATTTAAACAGTTCAAAACCACAACATTCATTTTCTTTGCAGCAAATTCTTCTCCTCTGCTTAAGTTTCAGTGCCTGCAGAATCTTGACACCAGGGATGTGGACAAATTAAAGAGAGTGGACAAGTTAAAGAAAGAAGAGAGGAAGGAAGGTCTGTTTGTTGTTTCTGAGAGTAGGGAATCAGACACAACATGTGAAGGAACAGAGAGCAAGGTGGAAAAACTCTGTGGAGAGTGATTGTAATTAGAAAGTGGTATTTTTCTTAACTATCTGCATGGCTCTTCTCTCTAGCCAAACTCTAACCAGGGCCATGGATAAAAAAATCTTATTTATCCTCTCCTCTTTGAGCTGCTTGAATGGGAGGGAGTTTGAGCCAAATCTGGTGTGATATTCCCATCAGCCTGAGGCACTCCAGCTTTGCACATCCGTGAAGAGCCCTTGTCTTTGCTTCTCCTAACTAAGCTTTGGATGACAAATGCCCCTTTAGGGATATATTCTGCAGCTGCACTTTACTGTGACTGAGTGTGAGAATGTGCTAAATATTCCACAGGCAGCTGAATGTTACAGGATGCTGTCTGCACTGCTAAAATCATGTTGGGTGTACTACTGTTCTCTGAATTAGTGTACAGATTGTAAATTTTGGTTGCCTTTACACATCTTTTTTAAAGTATTAATAAAAGTAAGTATTCTGTTTAACAGTACCTTGTAGTACCCGTTGAAAATTATTTTGATTTTTCTCTTGGAAACACTACGAAACCACACAGCAACTGCTGGCTTCTGCCACAGGAACAGGCTTGGGGCTTCATATTGCAGGTTAATGGAAAGCACTGTGAGTGAGGGAGACAGGATGGTCCTGCTGGCACTGAACAGTTCAGTGGGCTGAAAATGGAGAAATAATTCTTTCTTAACAGGAACAAGTTCTTGCAATGCCAACTGGCAGACTCTAAGTTCAGGATCAGGAGATACAAATGTGCTGACTGAGGCCACCTGCTAATAAAAGCAAAAACAGGTTTTCATCCTTTCTAAGTCTTTGCAGTTGAAAGTTCTAAAATTAATCCGGGTTCAAAGTCTAGATATTCTTATAGCACCAAGCCCCTCCAAAATGCTTTTGTCAAATGAGTGCCTTGTGTATAGAAACTGAATTCACTGGCTACCCCCTAAGAAGCTGTTGAGATCAAATCTCTGTTCAAAAAAATGTTTTAGGATGAGAAAAATGCTGTTCTCTTACATCCATCTCTTTTTGCTGTCAAAGGAGCCTTGCTAAAATGCCAAGGATTGTGTTACAGTATGTAACACTCTCCTCATCTTTTAAATGCATGAAGCTGAGCTGTTCTGAGAAATCAGAAATCGTGATCTAAGATTCAGAATCTCCAAAGTGACTGACTCAGAGAAATCAGTATTGTTTTATTGTCCACTGTGTGGCACAAACGCAGTGCAGAGAATTTATTACAAACTCCTAAGTACTGCAGTAAGTACCAACAGTGACAAACTGAATCATATTCTTAAAAAGGCATATGTGGGACCCTGAAAAACTAGTGAAGCCATCTCTGTGAACACTATGAATTAATAATTACAGAGGCAGCAGGAATGCCCCCTGCAGTACTAAAATTCAGCCTTAACTGTTAGTAGGAAATGGGCACATGAACACAAGCTTGACAAGTTTTTAAACTTGGTTATTCTTTCTATAGGTACCTAAATGGGGACTTATCTTCCCTAAAAGTATCTCTGGGTGTTAGAATATTGTGCCCTAAGTGACTTCATTCCTGAATTGCTGTCTAGGGATTGTGTGGAACAAAACACTTGTCAGTGTTTAAAGGTCCTGAACTGTACCTGATGAAACCTATCTTGGAGAAATGCTACTTGGTTTGGTGTCAGTGCTTCCCCTCTTGCAGAAGCAGCTGAAAATTGCATTTGGAGCACTGAATTTTGGGAACTGAGAGCTAATTTCTACTGCCTAGGAGCTAAAATGTGTTATTTGAATGCAACACACTGGGAGTATCAGGATACACAAGTTTGTCATTGTTTCATGGGGATCTAAACCATCACCCTCTTGTTCCCTCTCACTGGCTGAAAAGAGACTCCTGACACCATCTGTCTGCAGCAGGGAACCCACGCTGGGAGCAGATGGCAGACACAGCCTGCAGAGGACAGACATCATGCAGAGAGTGTCAGCAGAATTGTTTTCAATTCTGCTTTATCCAAAATGTTCTTGATACATCAACTCGGTTTAAAAATTGCACAGTTACAAACATTAGACTTTTCTAAAAAGCATAATGACAATGAAACAAAAACAGTCCAGTGCCTGCCCTAGTAACATGCAGGTTACTCCCCACACCCCCCCCCCCTGCCTGATGTTTCAGTTTAGGTCTGATTTTTTAATTAGCTGTTCATGAGAAGGATTTCCTACCTGCTGGCCATCTCAGCAATCTGGAACTACTTGAAGGTACCTGCAGGAAAACTGGAATTTCCTTGAAAGCATATTTCAATTATTTTCTTTTCAAACTGAAGAAGAAAACTCCAAAACAACTGCTTAATTTCATGGAAAAGGTCAGTCTTTATTATATTGCTTTCACATAGGAACGTGAGCTTAAACAATCTCCAAAGTATCCTGTGTTAAATAATTAATCCACCTGACTTATATAAAATTCACTCTCTGATCTATTTCAAAACTCTCATTTTAAATAAAATATCTTACTAGCACAGTTCTTGCCATAATACTCCCTGAACAGAACCTCCTTCAGTCACTCCTGCATATTTTCCCCTGAGAAAGCACTGCCTTTGAACTACTGGCTGGTAGAATTTTCAACGTGTGATTGTAAAACTGGCTTAAGCTATATGTAGGGTGTGTCCATTTGGGTGGCATGGTATTCATTCAAAAGTGTATCAAATCTGGGTAACATCTTGATTTTCTGTTACAATGCAACGTAGTTTATCTTACTTTTTCATACAGTTCATCCCCAAATTACCTATGGAAGCCCAGTATGGTGCATGAATCAGTGCAGTAAGTGCACACACAAGAGGCAAAGACCATGAAGAGAAGTCACAACTGACAAGGTCTGATGACAACTCTTCTTCTTGTTCTCTTGTCCTTATTTTCATCTCTACATTTCAGAGTATAGTTTCTTTCCAGGACTTGATCCATTAGCCTGGTCATAATCCATTTCAGGTGTTTAATGAATCTGTTTAAAAGAAAACACATAAATACAGAGTAACCCTCCATACCTAAAATGAAGAGAAAAGTCACTGAGTATGTGACATACAGCACCATGTTGACTTATTAGAAAAAAAAATTTAAAAATCAAACCTTTTTGTGACTGTGGGTAATAATTCTTTGAGAATTAAAGACCTCCACAATCTTTCAGAGAAATCAATGTCATAGTTTCTGTTAATGTCAGAGCATACCAGTCCTTGGGAATTTTAGCAGAGCCATGAAGGTACCAGTGTGAGGGGTATGAGAGCAAGCTGTGAACCACAATGTATCACATCAGTCACTAGGGGATGTTCTTAAGAGTACAAACAGCTGTGACATACAGTGGGATAACCTATTTTATCCAGATTTGATATCATTAGACCTACGTATTAAAACTGATGTTTGAACTGGCTACATTATCTTGATTAGATACCGTTAATTAGAGTGGTTTTATTTTTTGGATCATTGTGTTAATTAAGTATTGCCTACATTTGATGTAGTCTCTGATTTTGGTCACTTCTACTTTAGAAGCATTGTTCCAACTATTTTGGATCCACTGGTAAGTAGTTACAGAGCTAAATAACATTGTGGGGTAACTTCTTGGTCTTACTGCCAAGAATAAATTACTGTTACATTGCTTTATCCCAGTTTATCTAATTTGCCTAGACTAAGTCAAGTATCCCACTGCTATTAGGAGGTGACTTTTTACAATCATCAGGGGTAAATACAAGGCTGAGAAGATTCCTTTAAGTAGAACCAGAGCTGTGGATTATGAAGGTGCTGGGCATTAGTTACAGTATTCATCTGGTCCTATGATTTTACAGATGACTAATTAGCAAAGTGTAGAATGGTGCAGCTCTGAGAGGAGATGACTGGGGATGAGTCTGGGTTGAGGAGGAGCTGAGGTACAGAAGACCATGAGCAGGTCCCCTGGCTGCCTGCAGCTCAGGACATTTCTGAGTGGAAAGTCTCTGAATGGACAGCTCCTCCCTCCTTCCCCTTTATGGGTCTGAATGAAGAATGAAATCTGATGGTCACACATTCTGCATGAGCTTAGACAGACATTAGTGTCATTAACAAAGGCATTACAGGAAGCCAAAAGCAAACAGATTGACACAGGACTGGGGGAAAGGCTCTTTTATGGGTTGAAAGCAGATTAAAAGATTGGAAGCAAAGAATAAAGCTTGGTAGGAAAGAACTCCGTAGCAGAGTATACCAGGGACCAATTTTTATTCATCACCATTACTGACTCAAAGAGGATGAATAGAGAAATCTTCAAGACTGCAGAAAACAAGCTTTCAAGTATTCAGATCATGTAGTGATAGGAAAGAAATCCAGAGGGATTTCATAACACAGAATGGGCAAAAGATGGTGGGTTTGGAAAACATTTGCAAAAGGGCCGGGCAGCAATGTGCCTTCTAACATCCTGCATTCTGCCTTGTGGATTTGGGAAAGCACAGAGAGCAGCCTGCAGATTTTGGTCAGGGACATGAGCTGTCCCAGAGGTGGAACACAGGGCTGTGAGATCGTGGTCTGACTCATCACAACACTTCCCATGGTCCTGTGTGCCACTTACTGCAGATACTAGGTCAGGAACAAGAAGCACTTTAGTGTCCAGTGAGGCATTTCTGTCAAATGTTTGTCAGCTACAGTTCCTGCTAACAGAACACATCTGCTCAAAGTCCTTTCTCTTAAAATGAGGACATGAAAAGGGGGAACAGTAGCTCTACCAGGTCACTCATTTCATGTTTATCTGATTGCTTTCCAAGTGGAACTAAAAACTGATCGACAGCAGACAGCTCAGTGTGGTTGTTAGTATTCTGCACTGTAGATCAGATTCTAGGCTGACTTAAAAATAGCCCAGCAAAATGTATTGGGCCTCCAAAGCAAAGTGTAAAGCTGTCTAATGGTAGTTCTAAACACTGCTGTAGGGCTGCTAGTCCAAGACTGTAATTTGTTGTGGCAGATATTAAATGGGGTGTAAATTACACAATTGGCCAGGATATTCAACCCTGCCTTTCTCAGATTAGAAATCTGTCCCTCAAATTTCATGAAAACCTATTTTTTAACAGAAAACTTCAAAAATTTCAGAAATCTGGTAAATGAAGAGGTAGAAAATATTTTAAAATATGTTTTAAATCTCAGAACTAGAACTTCCAATAGCCTAGAACATACCTGCAAGCACTGAACAGCGTGGCTATAGTATGACTCTAGCATTAACAGCTCAGTCACGACATCTTTGTTAATTCTGCCTTTGAAGTTACTGTTCTTCACAATGCAGGCTGGAGCAAAGGACACATGGTGTGACTCTGTTTCACATCCTGACACTGTCTGCTTTCTGTTTTCTCACTTTCTGCAGCAGTGTTTCAGCTCTTGTGGCCTATTTGGGCTCTACTGCCTGAGCAACCCTTGGGTCTTTCTGACCCTGCAAAGAATATTTAGCTTTAAGTCTGTGAACTGACCTGGAGTTTCCCCAGCAATCCATCACTCAGTGCACATCATCATTTTTCATTATACCATTATTTCCCATATATGGCTCCTATTTGTCTTTGCCCTTTTTATCACATATATTAGACACATGATTGTGTCTTCAGAGAGCATCATTCAAACTATTCAGCTATTTTTTCTTTCCAAATCTGTAGCCAAAGTAATAAAATTCAACTGTGAGAAGAAAGACAGTCTGACAGTTTCCCTGAACGACTGGAAAGATTTAGCAGCTTGTGCATATTTAATCCTTTGGGATAGCTGTACTCCTTATAAACTAGGATCATTATGAGGAGACAAATGCAACGAGTTAGAGACTAAAGGTCTCTAAACAAATTATTCTTTTCTTCTATTTTAGGATTGATAGTTATTAGCTGAACTATAGTGTCACTTTTTCCCTCCTCCAGAGGAAACAAACATGAAGAATTAAATTGGATTTGTTTCTTAATTCCTTTGACAGCTTATAAGTGGTAATTGGCTATTGCCACCTATTGAAGCAAGTTTATTACAGAAAGCTTGACTTTTATAGGAAAGAACCACAGACTTTAAAAAAAAATTATTCTTTCAAGTTACTTGTGGCTAAGGCTTTTAACATGTGCACTATTCAGGCCTAAACTATGTCTATCCAAAATTGAATGTCTCTCTAATTTCTGTGCCTCATTTTAGTTCACATTATTAACAGCACCATTTGGAAAACTTTTTGAAAAATCTGCTTACTCTCTTGACATTATATAAATAAATGCATTTGGTAGAAAATCACTTAGAACTGTCCATGGCTGTGGTTAGTGAGTCTGTAAGGACAGCTGAACAGTTAACCATGATTTTGTCTTCATCTAGAATGGAATTCCTGATAAGTACACATTTCTTTAAAGCAGAGCTGTCAGGTGAGTTTGAACACCAGACTTCTACTAATTTTAATAGTATCTAAAAATTCAAAACACTGTTCTAAAAATCATAGCAATTGCTCTTAGCCCTGTTGTTACTGTAACTCATAAACAGCCAGCTGATCTGTACCACGGAGTCAACAAATCACCTTGGCGATCTCGACAAAAAGGGGAAAAATAGTGAAAAATGACAAGGTAAATTAAGTAACAAGCTACTCTGCTCATTATTTTTAATATTTAAAGTTTGAAAAGAAAGAAGTCAGGAAGTGGATTCTGATACATTTAAATGTATCCTGACAGTGCTAGTGACATCATTCTTCTGATCTGTCCTTTGCAGGACATCTCTGCTTCAGAAGAGGCACAGGGGGTGGCTGTCTCATAGACACTGAGCCTGCAGTTCTAATTGGCACTATATTGATGAGCTGGGGAGTTAAGCTATTTTTTTTTATGATTCAGAATTTAGATGCTGGCATTCACTGGAAGTGCTGAGTCACAGGTTTTTGAGTGCTGGATTCTGCTCACTGAAGCTATTCATCATAATTCATCTTATGAAAAAATACAGGTAAAGCATGTACTGCAAGATTACATAAATTCAGACTTTTTTATTCAGATTCATTATTGATTACTTTTGCCCATTTTCTTTCTGATAGGAGTACTTTCTGATGAGTCACATCTGATTTTATGAAAGTATGAGAACAGTCACATGACCTTATTCCAGGGGGCTTCAAATGTAGTAAATAACCTGGCACACTCACATGAAAGCAGTAGATGAGATGACACAAACACGCTCAATTCTGTTCAGTTTATACAGATTAATTTCTTCCTTTGAATAGGCCAGAAAACATTTTTCAGCTGCTTAGTTATCTGTCTGCCTTTAATCTCTGCCACCAATGCTCAGAAACTTAGATATCATTTTGCTTCTACTGAGTTTATTCAAGTGAGGGGTTTGCTGCCAGAGAGCACAGAGCTGTTCTGATCCACATGTTCTTTTATTTTTACATCGAAATGAGCCTTTCCACATGCTGCAGAACGGCCTCCTGGGATTTGCCCCCTCTGTTTTCCTGTCACACGTCACTCACCCGGGGTGCGAGGCACCGCTCTCCCAGGCACGGAGGACGCTGCAAGGTTTCAGCTCTGGGCTAATCATAGCTCTTTGGTTGTTCTCAGAAATCACTGGTGAGTCACATGAAGAACCCTGCTCTTTAATGCAAAGAGTAGGCCTACCTATTTTTCAGCACTGCTGGCAAAACAGACCCATTCTTCCTGCAGTGTCCTGTGAATCCTCAGCACTTCTGGGTGCAAGGGAAACCTTCCCACGCCAGAAGAGGAGGGGTTAACACTCACACAAACTCGGGTCACTGCAGGCAAGGCACCACAAGAATTTAAATCTTCCCTTTCAGGGCCTTACTGCTGCTCCCAAAGCAGAAAACACAGCTCCAAATTAGGGCCCTCTTCTGCCTGCTTTGCTACTACAGAACTGGTGAGGAGGAATGGCACAGAACAGTGAAGAACCTGTGACCAGGATATTAACTCAAATCCCTCCTCATGGTGATAACGCTGTGTCTTTGCCTGGTAGCTAAATAATTATGCAATTTGTGGCCTGGTTGCTGCCTCTGTAAGTATAATTAAATATATGAATAGATGAAATGCAGTAAATTTTTTGCTGCCTAAGAATTGATCTCACTTTTGGGATCTGTGATTTGATTCTCAGTGGAAACCACCATCTACCACAATAGCTTCCAAATGAAACACCAAGGCTGGAGCTGGTACCTGTGCAGAATTCCATTAGCTCTTGGTGTATATGGACTGAGCCTTACTTCTGAGCTTTGAGAAAACCTCTGCATTTTGATTTCTACATATGGAGGGTTTTATTGTTAGAATATCAAGAAGTTTCCAGAGCTGCTTATCTTATTAATACAAAGGAAAATTTTAAGAAGCCCATTAATCTACACTGAGCAGAATTGTGCTCATATCAAATTATATATTTATGTAGTAGGAAAAACCCACTGAGGAAAATTGTGTCTGGTGCTCTCCTTAGGTCTTCCTGAAAATGAGACACAACTCATCAAGACAGATTCTACGCAGAAAAAAAGTAATTTAAAAAAAGTATTTTTAATCCCTCTACTAAATGGCATTGGAGCACTAAGATTTGGAGTTTGGGGAAAGGTATTTCGGGGAAGAAAATGGATATGGTTTTCAGCACTGAAGATTTTGCTTAAATTACCATTAATTTTTTGGAATTTATTTCCTGGAATACAGAGTATGTGTATTATTTGTCCAGCTGAAAAAGAAGGAGACAACCACAAAAGTAGTCAATGGTGTTTTGTGGGGAGAATTGTTCTGCTCCACACTTTCTATTGTAGCAGAGGTGATTCTAATGCAGTTGCTTGGGATGGACCACCAAATGCTGGCATAGACACTTCCATTTGCAGTGACTATATGCAGTGAGATTTCTTCAGTAGCAACAAAATCTGTTCACTCTCTGGTTAGGCTCCCACGTGCCTTTGGCCAAGCCTTGTTCAGCTGTGTTTCTGCAATGCTACTGCAACACCAAAAATGTCAAATTTTTCCTTCTAAACTATTGACCAAAATCAGCTAATATTGCTTTACACAGAATCCGACTAGAAATATTCAGGAAATAATTTTAACCTATATGAAGGACAGAACTACAGGAAAGGTTTGTTTGGGTTTGTTAAATTAAAAGACTGCTTAAAATATATGGTATTTGTATAGTGTGGTCACCGAGTTTATACTTGTAACCTTATAACAGAAGTTCCTATTTCCATCATTTCAAACAGAAATATAAAGATATCCTGAACTGGTTTTCAGATCTGCAGACAATATTTTGCTAAAAAATCTGCTGCCAGATTTGCTAACACATTTTAATTTAAACTGTGAATGTTTTCATTAACATACATTTGGCACAGAAAGTCCTAGCCAGAAATAGTGATTTTTTTTCCTCCCAAATGCATTTCAGTGTTTTAAAATGCTAAATCCTTACATTTCCAGAGTTTTAGAATCACTCAAAACTACAAAAAAAAAAAAAAAAAATCAAGCAAATCCTCGTGCTACAATTAAAATGGGAAGAATGGTGACCTGGGTAGTTTGCCATTATCCAAGAGAGTGGTTTTAAAGGGCAGCAAATTAAGATGTATTTCTGGCTCGAGGAAGGTCTCTGATTTGTAATAAATATTAACCGGGATGCTCGTTTCGATTCAGGGCTCCTTTCAGGACAGGATCAGCAAAGTTGCTGCCCGGCTGTAGAGGCAGCCCCAGCAGCACAGCTGCAGTGGCTCGGAGGATGAGTCCCGAGGGAGAGGGACGCTGTCCCCGCCGCGCAGGGGACACGGAGCGGGGCCCCACCGGCCCCGGGGAGCTGCCGGGCGGGGGAGAAAAGCGCTGGGGGCGGCCCCGGCCCTTTGCCCGTGCCGGGAGCTATGACGGAGCGTGTCCCCGGCGCTGTGCCCGCTGCCCCGGGAGCGCTGTGCCCGGCCGGACAGTGAGAAATTACTTACTTCCCTTGCGAGCCCTCTGAGTCTCCGCGGGCCTGCCCGGCGGCAGCGGGTCCCGGCTGCCCCTGTGGCGCCTGGACCGGAGGGGCGGGTGTCATTTGGAAGGGAAATGCAGAAGGAGCCGCGAGGGAGCGAGCGCACCGCGGGGCCGCGGCCGTCCCTGAGCGGCGGCCATGCGGGCACGCCGGGCCCCTGCCCCGGGCCAGGCGGCCGCAAAGCTCAGTCGCTTCGGAGCGCCCTGGGCCGTCACTCCAAGTACCCGTCAAAGACATCCAGCTCGCTGTCCGTCTCGTAGAGCACGGAGCCAGGGTCGGAGAGCATCCCCAGATCCACCAGAGCCTGGTCCATATCCTCGGGCAGGAAAACGATGCCCACATTGAGGACGATGTACTCCATCAGGAAGGCATAGTACAGGATCAGCACGTTGACAAAGAACAAGCCCACGTAAAACATATAGGGCAGCACCAGCAGTGCATGGAAGGCCCAGGATTCCACCGAATCCAGACGCGCGGAGACCGCGGCGGTCATGCAGCCGTGGGGGCTGCGGGGGCAGCGGGCACCGACCGGCCCGGCCGGCGCGGGGGGGCGGACGGCAGCGGCGGAGCTGGGAGCGGGGCAGGACTGCACGCCGCAGCCCCGGTGGCAGCGAAGGGCAGAATTCCCGAGGAGCCGGATCCGGACCCCGGGAAGAGGCGAGTCCCGCAGGGGCGCGGAGCGGCCGGCTCGGTCCCTTCAGTTCCCGGAGGAAGAGGCGCCCCGGCGGGCGGGCGGGCGGCCAGCGCGGGTTCAGCGGCGCTGCCGCAGCCCCGCCGCTGGCAGGAGGCTGATCAGCGGCATCTCCAGCCCGGCTACTGCAGTCCCGCCGCGGCTCCCTCCTCCTCCCGCCCGCAAACTTTGCGGAAGGGGCCCGCAGGCGCGTTGGGAAGCCGGCGCGGAGCACCTGCCAGCGAACCCGGCCTGCGCGGCAGGACCGTGCTGCCCGCCCGCCCCTCGCTCCCCGCCCCGCGCCTGACCCGCCGCACGCCGCCGTTGTTTACCAGCGCCGCGCTGCTGCTGGCGCGGGGCGGGCGTGACGGGCGCCTCCGCCCCGTTGCCGGCATTCGGGTCCCGCTGCGGCTGCACGGGGGCTGCAGGGGACAGGGGGCGGCTTGCGCTGCCCGACCCTTGCCTGCGCGCTCCTGCCTGCCCGAGCTCTGCCGCAGCCGCAGCCTGCGGAGCGGGGCAGCGCGGGCAGGTTCGGGCTTTGCCTTCGCCCCTGGAAATTGCCTCACGACCTCTGCCGTGACCGAGGCCCTCCTGGACTGCAGAGCCCGGGCCCCTCTCGGCTGTGGTGCAGGTGTTTCTTTGCTGACGAAGGCTTTACGTATAGCAAAATATAACCTAAGGCGGGATTTTAAACTTGGTGCATTTTTGATACTGACTGACAAACTCTTCAGCTTTACATAGGTTTAGTTTATTTCTCTGGTTAAAGCAAAAAAAAAAAAATTAAAATCACAGACTAGGTCAAGACAGTCAAGGGTCCCCTTCTCTTTCTTCCTTAATTTTTAAGCCGATTCAAAATCCTTACTGGAAAAACCTCAACAAGGGGAATGTCAGCAGCTGAATTTCTGACGCTGCGCCTTGCAGCACAGGAGCTGACCCCACAGGACAGCTTCGTTTGGGCTATGGAAGCCGAACAAGGAATGTCGGGGCCAAATTTTACCTCAAATTACAACACATTGAGAAGGTACATGTTTAATGGTTTTTGGGGGTTTTTTTTCTGGTTCGGTTTCCGTTTACTCTTATGTTGTTGTAAGCGAGCTGCCTCCAGAGCGCACACAGCACACGCCCCGCCCTTGTGAGGGCTTGGCCCCGCACCCCGCGGTGCTCCCTGGAACTCGCAGTCCGCGGGGCGGGGGCGGGGCTGGGCCGGCGCTTTCCGGCGTGTCTGGCTGCGCATGCGCTGTGAGCGCCGGTGCCGCCGCCGAGGCTCCGCGCCCGTCTCCGCCCGCCGCTCGCCCGCCCGCCCCGCGGGGCTATGAGGCCGTAGGGCCCGCGGGCCGGAGCAGCCTTACGCCGCCAGCATGTTCGGCCGCTCCCGCAGCTGGGTGGGCGGCGGGCACGGAAAGGCCGCCCGCAGCATCCACTCCTTGGACCACCTCAAGTGAGCGGGGAGCAGCCGCGGGCTCGGGGCGGCGCTGAGGGCGGAGGGTGGTGGGGCTGTGAGGGCGCTCGGAGGGGGCGGTTGCGGTCGGGGTCCGTCCGCGGAGCTGCTCGGGGCAGGTTTCCTCGGGGGCGGCTGCGGGGTCGGGAGAGGAGGGGGCGGCTCGGCGGGCGACGTTCCCCAGGCGCTCGCTGCCCTCGCCGGGGCGTTTTGCCGCAGCTCTCCCGAGAGGAAAGCGCCCGGGGTAATCCCCGGTGGCGGAGCCTCTGTGCTCTGGTGTCTGCCTCACGGAAACCGGCTTCTCCGGCCCAGAAGGTCTTCAGGGCAGACGCAGTTCGTCATGTAATGTCACACTCTGCGCTGCCATACGTGTTTGTTTTGCTTTTAGTAATGCCACAGAGTCTTCGGCGGAGTAGAGCGCGAGGCGTGATAAGTACAAAAGACACCACATTCCTCGTGAGGGAGAACTTTGTTTCCTGGCGGTGGCTGAGGCGAGGAGCTGGTGCCTGTGTGTGAGCAGTGCAGCTCCAGGGTGTGTGGGGATGTCGATAGCCAGTAGTGAGTCACGGCACTCGGGGCGGGATGTGCCCTGGGCTGCAGGGCGCAGCAGCTGCTGCAGGAGGAAAGCTTTGAGCTTGAGAACGATAACGTGTGGCTCCGGAGCCCCACAGCCGTGTGTTACTGCTGCCTGCAGAAGGTGGAATAGTTTTTTTCCTAGCTCTGCCACTGGAGAGTTGGAAGGGTGGCAAGGGATAAAAAATTTAATTTCCCTGTTCCATTTTAAATGTTCAGCTATTGCAAGAAAAATGAGAGCCACCTTGATAGCTCCTTTTTGTACTGAACGAGAGAAGAAGGCCATGAAGAGATGAAGCACTTTCTAAATGAAATCACTGTGAATATGTAGCTCATTGAGAAAAAGTACCTGATAGTTTTCAGTCATCTTTCAAGGAGGACATGAGTGTTCTGATAGTAATGAGCAGGATGCCCTGTACAAGATTTGGATCTTGCAATTGCGTTATCAAGATGATTTATGGATTCTAGTCCTTGTCTCTAAACAGGAAAAATGTTCAAAATGAGCAAGAGTAACTGAAATGCAATGCTTTTTACCAAAGACACAGAAATCAAGTCCATGAATGCAAAACTAATGAGGCAGTAGCATTGCAGAAGTAATTTTGAAAGCATTGTAGGTCAGACTAGTAAGTCAATGTAGTCTGGTTTTACTGGAAAAAGGCGAAAAGTCATGCTCAGATGTGAACATAGGAATGTTCCATTGAAAATACAAGGAGTAGTTACTGTGAACTACTCAGCATTAGTGGAGCTTTAGCTCTGTCCAGCTTTGATATTTGGCTTGTAGATGGAGCAAGAATGCTGATGCGTGATGAAATTTGAAGAACCTGAATTTAAGTTTAGGAAAAAAAGACTGGTGGGAGGGAGAGTTGAGACTTACTTTCAGGCAAGAAAAATATGTCCATATGTTCTGTTGGGGCCACAGAGAATAGAGAAATGACACCCTACCTCATTTGTACCAAAAGGGAATTGGCCTGTAAGTATTGTGGCTTGTGCTTGGCTTGTCATCTGAGGGTTCAAGTATATAATTATCTACTAAAGTATGAGCTTTGGTCTGTTTGCTTTTTTGCATGTGATTTGTTATTACGAATCTGAAATGGTCATATGTGAAGGACAGATGAGATCTTTGATCTGTTTAGACTATATATATATGTTAAGTGTTTGTTTATCCAGGTGGTGTGAATTTCAGCTTCTAGCTAGATGCCAACAGGAAAGGTGAAATTTAGTCTTTTCCAAGTATTGAAGTTGGTAAAGCAACAGAAGGAAAAAGGGCAGAGAGCCTTTGTTTTGAGGTCATGAAAGAAAGTCTCAGGAAGCTCACTTGATAAGCTGTTTACCTTCTCATCTTTTCAACTCATCAAAACCCCATTTTGTGTTCCATATGAAGGAGCTGAGTACAACACACCTGCCTTGCTATTACAGGTTAGCTCAGCCTGTAAAAGGTATATTATGCTATGTTACATGGGTGAAATCAGTCTGACCTAGCTTTGTGGGAACATTTTTATTTTTAAACTTGCATAAGGTAGAGTTTAGTCTAAATTGTAAACAATGCATGTGCTTAGTGATACCAGCAGTGTTACTGCTTTTTGTCAGTAAATGCTGGATCTTTCCTATCAGCTTTAATGCAGTTTGTTTGAGGCTTGCTTTTGAAATTTTACTATTCAGTCTTCCTGCAAACACACCAGAGAGTGGATTGGCTGAAGGAAAACTGTGAAGCTGTTTATATGAAGTGTTTTTATACAGCCTCTTGATCTAGTGAAAACAGTTAAAATTTAATCCAAGTTCTGAAATGCGATCTAGAGAAGGAGGGAACAGTGCTACTCACTGCCTGGGTCCTTCTTAAAGAGCTTGATATTTTTATGTGTCTTTGTTTCTAAGTCAGATTTTTTCCCCTTACTTTTCTATGGTATTTTACATAGCCCTGTTGTTACTGTCAAGCACATTTCCCATTGTTGCTTCTGCACTTGGTATTTTAATTGCCTTGTAATTGCACAAAAGGTTCCATGCCATTAAAGTTGGGTGCTGAGCATTTCCCATGCCTTGGTCAGATGCAGTGTCCATCAAGGTGTGCTTGAAGTCTTTTTTTTCATGGGTGATTCATTTCCTAAGGCGCTGTCCCTGCTATGCATCAAGTTTCCTCTGTGAGAACAATATACAATTACCTGATTACAGGCAGAGTGAAGGAGCAAGCCTGTTATGGTCAAGTCTGGGCTTTTAAAATTTGAGTGCTTGCCTTCCTAAACTCTTACTGGTTTTAGTGTATTTTTGTAAGTAATAAGTAGGAAAGTGATTAATATGCACTTAAAATATTCATGAGTTACTATGTTACTGCTTTGAGCATGGGTTCTAACCAGAAAAATGTTCAGAGTTTGATTTGGTTTGTTATGTTGCTGGTAACACCTCCCACTGATTTTGATGATATTGGATACTTTGACACTTCCTGCATGATGTGCTTTTGTTTGAACCAGTCTTCAGATTATAGAGATGACAAAAGTTTCCTCTTTGATAGTTTTGTGTTTTGGAGCACAAACCTGACCCCTTTGTAGTCAGCATTTAGAGACAGCCTTTAAGGATTTATGTAAATACAAAAATACTGGATATGTGTGATACTTCATGTTCTCATAATATGGTATATCATGTGTCTGGAAAGAGAAACAAGTATGTGTATGCTTTCTTGTTCATTTTCAAGAAAATAGGATAAATAACACATGAAATGAAAAGGAATATAGCTTGAAGGTGAAGCCCAGGTTTCCTCTAAGTGCATCAGTGCCTTAGCAGATTAAGGAATTTTGCAGTAATGCTGCTACTAAGTAAATAAATTTGAAGATAATGTATTCCTGACTATTAAAGGCTTCTTGCTTTTTGTGTTTGTAGTGCTCTATACTCCATAGGCTCCCAAAATGATGTAATAGCTTGTTATTCTTCCCACTGCATCCCATACCCCAAATTCTACTGTTGGAGTAAACTTTAGTCCCAAGTTTATATAATGTAACTAATTAATGAGAAATGCATGTTCACAGGTGCAATAACTTCCATGTGACTTCAAATAAATAGGCTAAAATCTGTGAAGTAATATAGTATTAATTACTAACTGTCTCAGGAAGTTGTTCAGATGATTGTGGAATGAACTGATCTAATTGCCATCTCTTCAGATGTTCTCTGCTCCATTAACTGCTGTATCCTCACAGCAAGGACTGAGTTTGTGCTGTCTTTTGATTCACAGCCTTGATAATGCACATAGAGCCCTAATGGGAAGTTCTTCCAGGGCTTGTGTGCTGCTTTTAGAGACCCTGGGAATTCTCACAGATGGTCAGCCTTAAGTTCTCACATCTTCAGTGTGAGCCATCCCACTGTCAGTCTCCACAAAAGGAATCTTGAAGTGTGAATCTCAGATTAGTGGAAGAGGATTTGCATGTGCTCTCTGACTTGCTGTTTAATGACTGTTGTGGTACAGCACGTGACCAGGCAGTTATGGCTGTAGGATACAGCTGAGAATCAGCTTTTCCTAGAGTGGTTTCAGTGTGATCAGTGTCTGTTTTAGATTTGAAAACGAGTGTTGATTTATGAGGGAGGGAAAAACCACCGTGAAGAAGGAGGGAATTTTTTTTTTTACTGAAGAGAAAGATTGAAAAAAGACAATTCCCCCTCCTTTTCTCCCCCCCTGCCGCCTATTCCCCTTTTCCTCCTCTTTGCTGTCTGGTGATATATATAATATGGTAATGGCTTTGGTAATGTGGTGCAGGCTTTGTCACTTTGCTGATTAGGGGAGTGAGGGAAGGGAGCATGTGTGTTACATCAAATTCGTTAAAGCTGTGAACTTCTGAGGGCTGTTTACCTCTTGTGTCCTTGTGCAGCACTCAGCAGAATTGTTGTTTGATGGTTAAGTAATACCAAAACCAGTAAGCACACAGTGTTTTACCATGACAGCACAGAGCATTTTATCAGCTTCTCTGAAATAGCACCTGTTCCCTGCATGGCTTCTGGGGACAGACTGTGTCTTGCAGCAAGTCCTGTGAAACTCTGCCAACGCAGTGGCAGCTCAGTGGTTTAAGAAGACTCCCAAAACCAATTTGACAGATTTTAAGTAAACTGTAAATATGATCAAAGTTCTTGTTTGTTTGGGGGAGGTTTTTTTGAGTTCAAGCAAAAGGTTCTGAAACTAGGTAATATCTTGTCTTGTCTTTGTAAGTCTGATAAATATTTGGAACAGCCTCACGGGAGTGTTCAGTTAAATGGCATTAGTCTCTGGCTGCATGCTTGCCCAGTGCAGTGATTCAGTTTTTTAGTGTTGATAAAATTGATGGGATTCTTGCTTTTTGAAATGTGATTTCAAGTCTGTTTTTTGATTTAAACATCTTACTTTAAGCCATAAACCAGACACCCTAAAATGTTGTTTTAGAAATGCACTGTTTTTTGGAACCTTACAGAAGCTTGGTGAAATTCTACTAATGAGATTCCTAAAATTTCAATCTGAATCACTGAGCAAACTTTCATGGAATCCAAAACAATAATGAAGGCTGCCTCAGGGTCAGGACACAGGCTATTTTGACAGAATTAGATCCTGGGTGTTTTGATTAACTCCTCTATTTATGGCAAGATTGATAATATGGGAAATCTGTCTTCCTTTCCAAACACTTATGCATATATTGCACAGAAATCCTGAATGCTGAGGTGTTACTCCTCATTTTCAGTATGATCACAGCATAACAATATAGGAGCTGTGTTTAAGAATCTAAATTTCTGCAGTTCAAAAATTACATTATTTGGGGGGAAAAAAGTGCTTCCTTGAAGAGTAAAATTCTGAGACTTAAAATCTGAAAGGCTTGTATTCTCAGTAGCTTTCTGTCACCTGTGATATAGACATACCCTTTTTTAAGCTTCACTGGACAGTCTTAAACTCTTTGAAATGATAAAGCTGGACTTTACCCCCTTTCCAGTCAGTATTTCTGTGCTCAAGAGACCTGATGGTGAAGCTTTGCCAAGGTGAAGGAATAGTCTTTGAGAGTCCTGTGTTTGATATTAAACATCAGAATTGAAGTGACTCTGTAAGGGGGCTCTGCAGGCAAGAGAAGGGGTTGAACATCCCTGGTTAGACCTCATGTGCCACTTTCTCATATCAGCTACTACATGCTTACCTGGTTCTTCTATTTTTCTTGCTCATCACTCCTTTGACTTCCACATACTCCAGAGAAATTCATGGAAGAAGCACCTTGGGTCCAGTTGCACAAGTTTTAGTTCTATACTAACATATGCATAAGCACTCATAACCCACCTGGCTGGGGGGGATTTATTTCCTTTGTCATTTACTCTGTTTAACAAGTACTTTTCTCTCTGCATCAGTATTAGAAGGAATTTTTTTAGGGTTTTAAAATTGTACAATGATTAGACTTAGTGTGTGCAAATATGTGTGTCTGCATCTGCTCCAGTGATGAAAGACAAAGATGGTGCATGTGAAAGTGGTAGGATAGCACATTACTTGTACTTCTTTTTTTTCTTTTAGGTACATGTATCATATTTTGACTAAAAACACGACAGTAACAGATCACAACCGCAACCTGCTGGTGGAGACCATTCGCTCCATAACAGAGATCCTGATCTGGGGGGACCAGAATGACAGCTCAGTGTTTGAGTGAGTACTCCTGAGCCAGTTCTCTCTGAGACTCTGCTTTTGTGTTTGAAGAATGCTTGGAGTTGTACAGAGTTCTGTGCACTATTACTGTTAACTCCTCCAAGGCTGTATTTCATGACTGTATGTAAAAAGCCATGTCCTGCAGTAGATGTGCAAGCAGGTTCATGTTCATGTCATACAGGAGTTTGCTACTTCTAAGAAGTGTTTGGACTCTAGAGTCTCTTTTAAGTACTGTTTTTGTTTGACTCTCCATTCTTTTGATATAAATACAAACTCTAACCTTTTTTTTTTAACCCTAAAATAATAGATTTACTCAGTACATCTATTAATATCACATTGCTTCAATTTACCTAAGATACCACAAATAAATACCTTGTTCTAGCTGTGGTATTTAAAGCTTCTTGATAAATTGAATATACTAAAAATACAGTAAGAAAGGCCCTGATTTCTTGACACTTTTTTTCCTGCATAATTTGATCTTTTAAGCCCTCTTGTTTAGTATTTAAGGTTTTTGAAAGATACTCTTTTGTTATACAGATAAAAAGCAAATACAGATTTGCAAAGCAATTCTTCATAAAAGCAAAACATGCTGTTTGTCAAAGCTGCCTTGAATCATCCCTGCTTCTAGCCAAATTATGTTCCTGTTACTTACAGCATGTGACTTAAGGACATCTTTACTTTATTTCAGCTTTTTCTTGGAGAAGAATATGTTTGTGTTCTTCCTGAACATCCTGCGTCAGAAGTCTGGTCGTTATGTGTGTGTGCAGCTGCTGCAGACTCTGAACATCCTTTTTGAGAACATCAGCCATGAAACATCCCTGTGTAAGGACACACTTCCAAACTGCTTAGGATGAAGTGATCAAGATTTGATTGGACTTCCTTTCATTCAATGAAATTTAGTCCTAGTGCCCCTGCACAGAACTGTATGAATTACTAACCATCTTTTAAATTGAACACTACCAAAAATATGGTGTAAACTGACTCCACAATACCTTTTAATGTAAATTTTCAGTGGTGCAAAAGTAGTTTCTTGGTACAACAAGCGTTTAGCACATTTCAAGGGGTTCTTTAAGTCAAATGAGATGTGATCTGAAATGTTCCCTTGCTGCCACAGGTCATGTGATGAAACTCTGGTGTGTAATTTGTACTGTAACTGTTCTGACATCATTGGTGCTGGCAGTCAGCCGTGGGAGGTTCCTCCAATGTTTTTAGCAAAATACATAGAGGATGGAGAATTCATAATTTGAAGTATTCCACAACTGTAACGAAAGTCAGGAGCAAGCCTCGGAGAGTTGGGACTTCGGGAGGAAAAGAGTTGAGTGTTACTAGCTGCAGAGCTGACCTGAGTTGAGGAAGATGAAATATATTCTCAGTTGTCTTGTTGTTGGGAGCAAATCCTTTATATTAAGGCATCACTTGAGCTGTTTGGCTCAAAGTTGTGATCTTCAAGCATCAGGTTGTTGCTTTCTGTCTGGTACTTTAAATACTGCCTGTTACCACAGTGACTTTTTTTGGTTAACCTGTGTAAACACTACTTTTTTTTTTTTCAGACTACCTGCTCTCTAATAACTATGTGAATTCTATCATTGTCCACAAATTTGACTTTTCTGATGAGGAGATCATGGCCTATTACATATCATTTTTGAAAACTCTTTCCCTGAAACTCAATAATCATACTGTACATTTCTTTTATAATGAGGTAAGTAAAGAAACTTGCAGTGTAATGAATGATAAGAGGACTTGAATTAAAAATTGATAAGTGTGGCACATACTCTGTTTAGTCTCTTGTCTCATAATGTCTTGCTTTTATTTTTATAATGGTGGTTGTGAATTTGTTTGTGAGGATCTCTGCACAAGCATGGCTTTGTCCTCTTATAACTATAATAAACTAAAAATCTGGAAGTCAGTGTTATATTGGATCATTTCAATAGTTCTTAAGTCTACTTCCTTGAGAATTCAATTTGTTTGTGCCTTGTTTTCTTGTGCTTTCATAAACAGGATCTTTTCTGTTGCATCACTTGGTTCTAAGAGGTTTAGTCAAAGTCCAGAAAGCTGATTCAAAGGGCAAAGTTGAAATGGGTTTTTCCTCTCTGCACTCCACTTTCTGCCAGAAGAGGGCATGAAAGCACTGAGTATGTGCACAGTTACCCTGGGAAGCTCTGATGCTTAAAGCAGTTTATTTTAATGCAGAGCTACAAATGCACCTGAATGTGCATTGTAAAATCATTTTGCTTACTTAAGTAGAAGGTAAAGATACCATGTTAATACACAGAAAACATAATTCATACAGAATCCCAACCCATATTCTGTATGTTTTTAATATTTTCTTTCCTCTTGTTACAGCACACTAACGACTTTGCTTTGTACACTGAAGCTATTAAATTTTTTAATCACCCCGAAAGCATGGTCAGGATTGCTGTTAGGACTATAACTTTAAATGTCTACAAAGGTATGCTTTTTATATATTAAAAAAGGCATGTGTGCAAATCTTGTTTCATTTTAGTTTAATTTTCAGTTATTTACTTGTGAGGGTTTTCTGTCTGTTTTATGAGATTGAAAAGCTTAGCATGTTGACAAGGTTCAGATACACATTTTGACTTTTGTGACCACTACCCCTAAACCTGCAGTATGTAAATAATACTATTTTCTCACCAATTAAAATGGTTTAAAAAACATCCCAGAAGTGTTGGACATACAGAAGGAACTTTAGCTTCCTTTCCAAGAGAGGTCAGAATGTGACTGTATTTAAAAAGTAAACAAACAAAAACCCCCAAACCAGAGTGTTTTAAGAATATAAATTACCTTTTACTGATGAAATTGAGCTTTCTAGTGTATGAAACAATAACCAACATCCCTCCCTTTTGGATTGGAAGTGCATTAAAATGACTGTAGAACTGTTAGGTGCTGCAGTCACTCCAGTCTCAGGAGGAGCTGGAGCATTCCCAGAGGTGCTCAGTGAAGACTGGGAGGCTGCACTCTCAAACTCCTGTGCTGGGCATTCCAGCAGGATGTAAGGAAAACACCTAAAGCTTCACTGTGAGAGTAGTTGAGCACTGCAAGGGATTTTCCAGAGAAATGGAGGCATCTATATTGTTTGAGGTCTTCAAAACTCAGCAGGGACCTCAGCAACCTGGTTGAACTTTGAAGTTAGCACTACTTTGAGAATGTCTACTGTAAACTCAATGTCCAAAAGTCACTTCCCCCTAATTTTTTCTTGGAGTATATAACATTTTTAATAAACTGAAAATAGCAGAGTGTTCTCTGTAAAAAAAATTTGCTGTTTATTCTGAACTTCTACCTCTGAAATTAGCATGCTGTAAGGTAATATGTATTATGAAATACGTTCATGCAGAGCTTCCTGTTCTTTAGTCCATTTTAAGTTAAATTACATGTTGAATTACACAACTTTCTGTCAATTAAGAGAAGTGGTTTGATAGTCTTCATAGAAGAATATGAGGTCTTTATTAAAACAATGAGCACTTTGCTTTGCAAATGACTGGATAGCCTACATGGCAAATAGGGTCTTTACAGTGTTGGTTGCAACACTTCTTGTGTTGAGAAATGGGCACTTAATACTTGCCTTCTACTTCAAGGAACTGTAAAAACAAATATGAGGTCACAAAAAAGAGCACATTATAGGCTTCATATCCTTTTCTGTGATACATTTATGCAGCTAAGTGTTTTTATGAAAGAAAAGTACTTGTCTAGAATTTTCATTGAATGTTGTAGTGATATAATAGTTAGAGTTGAAAAGACAGAGCTCAGATGTTCAGGTTTGACAATTTTCTGACTACCTGTTTGCATATATTCTGCTCTAACACCTACCCTGAATGTTTTAGTTTAGATGCTTTGTGCTTTAGCATTTAAAACCCTTTTAGAGGATGTCACTATCCCAGTTCCTAATCCTGTTAACTGTTGTCTGTTTCTTTTGCCCTCCCTTCACTGATGATTCCTGTGTTCCTTAATGCAGTGTCATGTAAGTCTAACTAGCTTGACTCTCAGCATTACTGCTTTATTTTTGCGCTTCTCTCTTCTTTTTAATAAATAACATGCTAAAAGAACCTTTCTGAATACCACTAGATCTGTTTATTTTCAGACATCTGTAAATATACCAACATTAGGCTCATTCAAGCCAGCTAAGAACTGATGTGACATTTTTATAGATTTCCATTTCATGCCTAAGATTGTGTCAGCTGTATACTGGTATGGAAAACTAGCATGTAATCAAATTCAGAAGATATTTTGTTGTATTTCCTAAAAAGCCATAAAAAATCCTGGCAACTGATTTTTCTTTTTACTGATTTTTCTTCAGTGGACAACCAGCCTATGCTGCATTACATTCGAGATAAAACCGCAGTTCCTTATTTCTCCAACCTCGTCTGGTTTATTGGCAGCCACGTGATAGAGCTGGATAACTGCGTGCAGACTGATGAAGAGTAAGCTTTTACAAATGTTTTGCCCAGATGTCTGTGGTGTCCTTATTTTGTCTGTAATAGTCCAGTTAAGTTAGTTTCTAGGTACGTTCCCTTGTAGACAGTTCAGACTTTTCACTCCTTAAAGTTTTTTAGTGATTCTTCAAGGTAACAGTGCTGTGTGCCTGATCTGTGCTGATATCCCTACAAGTAAATGAGTGTTTGCAGCAAGCCTTTTGTTTATCTTTTTTGTTCTGCTAAAAACAGCAGATATCCAAAAGGCACAACAGATATTTTGGCTTCTCAATCTTATAAACTTTGTCTTTTTAACATTCTTTTTCTATGTGTCATCTCATTGGAAGAAATTTCTGGAAGTATTCTAGGAAAAATTTTTAAACTAGAAAAATGAACTTTAATATATGAACTGTCAGAGCTTACATGGCAGTGTTATATTCCACTATCAACTACAGAAATACTTTGTTGATTCAGGTTGTTCTTGGTTTTTCGTGCCACCCCCACCTTAGAGTGGGCATGTGTTTCTTGCTTTCCTAAAATGAAGAGGCAGGTGTTAAATACAACACCAAATTCTTCTTTCATTTTTGGAAAAAAAATCTTATCATTTTTGTAGTTGGCCTGTGAAAAGACTGGCAACGGAAAGCAAAACTTTGTGAAAACTTGGGGGGAAACTTGATATGTGCATCTTAAAGAAAATACAGGCAACTGTTTAACAGTTGCATTAGTTGACTTCACAGAAACATCTGCTTTGGGCAGTCTGCCTGAGCCAGGTGATCTGTGGCAGGGATGCACATTAATTTTTTCCCTAAGTTTTTAAGACTCTCACAATTGATCACATAAATTTTTTTTATTTCTGCTCTCTTTCCAGGCACAGAAATAGGGGCAAACTGAGTGACCTGGTAGCAGAACATCTTGATCACTTGCATTACCTTAATGATATCCTTATCATTAACTGTGAATTTTTAAATGATGTGCTGACAGACCACCTACTTAACAGGCTCTTTCTTCCCCTCTACGTGTATTCATTAGTAAATCAAGACAAGGTAAGCTAATACCTGCAAACAATTAATTAAAAAAGGGGCAGTAGGTGTATGATAGTCTTGGTATCTATGTGTGGTTTACATGAAACAGCTTAAGTAAGGTGGCTGGAGAGGAAATACCCTGAGATGGAATTCAAGAGCACAGCAAATCAAACTTTATTCACCAAAGAAATGCTGGTTTGGGTGACATGGTGGTTAAAAACTCACAGTACGTGAGATCAAGAACTGCAAATCTGGAACAGGGTTTAAATTTCTGCAACACTGGGAGATGTGTGATTTCCTTTTCTGTTAAGGTAACTTGTCTTCTGGCAAAAGCAGAAAAAACAAATTTGTCATGATCTAAAAATCTGTCCAGGCAGTAAATACACACTTCTGGGTTTGATACTTATTTCTTCTATTTGTTGAGAAGATGGGTTTTAATGTGATGTAGCTGAATTTATTTTTAAAGCGTAGCCTTTAAATTATGTGGAAATCTGGTTTTTAGTGAAATAGAAACTTTTTTTTTAAACGTGCACAGGTTCCTGCATTCAGTTGTGTTGTGGGTAGTATTTCATGCTATCTGAATAGATATTTTTCAGAGCAGTCTTTAATGAGTGTTAACTGTGAAGAGTTTTTGAATCAGTAGTAACATAGTGAAAACCAAGGTACTTCTCAGATGCTCACCTGTTTTAAGTTACTGAAGTGACCATGAGAGACAGTAATTAATTACAGTATTTTAACCAAGGGAGAGTGAGGGATATGCTTATTCAGAGGATCTCCATTTCAAATAGTTTACAAGTAGTGAATGTTAAAGAGCATGATGCTTTCTGAATATCTTGTAGCAGAATGTGGAACAACACAAGTTTTCTTTTAAATAAAACATTAAGCCATATGAATTCTTTGTATAAATAAATAAGCATTTTTCATAACTTTTTCTGTAGGGTGGAGAGCGTCCAAAAATAAGTCTCCAGGTTGCTCTCTATCTTCTTTCTCAAGTAAGTATTTTAAATATTTTGATGCTTCAGAATAAATTTTTTAGTAGTGTTGTGATTATAAAACAGTGTATTTTCATCATTTTGGTAAAGCCATAGAAGAATATTTGTCAAAACAAATATTTAACCTTTCAGTTTCCATTAAGAAAAAGAGAGTAAAACACTTTTGGCAGACAGAGTAGCTTCTTATTTGAGTTAAGGTCATTTTTCTGAGGATCCCATTGCACAGGGTAACCTTTAGAGCATTTCATGTTCATAAACTGCATACACACCCTGACAAATAAAGTATGATAGTCATGCAACATGGTGGGACAGAACTTGGTGCAATGGCAGGTGAAATTTAGCTAGATGCTGTATTGCATTTTGAATTTGCTTAAGCTATGGAAAATTTCAGGTTTGAATTTTCCTCTTTAAAAATCCAAACCCCAAAAACCACCAACACCAAAATCTCACTTTCTCACAATATGAATTTTATTATGCCTATAGCTTAAATCTGTAATTAAGTATTTATCTCTTACTCATTTCAGTTTCACCTCCTTTTCTTTCTAGAACTTATTTTCAAATTAAGAATGTTACAGTAGATTTTTTTGTATTGTAGAGAAAATTCATCTGTTCTCTCTGTAGTCTTCACTGTATTGCTGTGAGACTGGTTTTCTTAAATTATATTATCTGAAAATAGTTTTGACTTGTGTTCATAGAATTTATTCTTTTTCTTTGAATTTAGAATTTTTGAATACTTATTTTATTATGATGTGGCCCATAGTTTCATATTTTTGCCAGAAGTGTGGGGTTGGCGTTTTCTTCCTGGGGAAATACAGTTTGCTCCTTAATTTAAACCTAAAAAATTAGGGTGGTGTGAGGATTATTTACCACAGATAAAACTGTGGGAGCAGCAGCTTCTTGTAACCAAAGGGATCCACATCATACAGTTGTATAAAGTGACCTCTTTTAAAGTCTTTGCTTCCAGTGAAAGTATTGATGAGGTATCACTTCAGAATTTGTTCTCCTTTCTCTTTAAAGAGGAAAATGGAAGTAGTCATAAAGAACTGAGAAAAAATTTTGTGTGTCAGAATGGGATGTGATATAGAAAATGAAGCAACTGTTTCTGTGACTGACAGAAAAACATCTTTTCCCACCTCTTTTAACCTGGAGTTTGTCTTTGGTGGGGTGGGATCTGCCAGACCTTGCTGACTGTTTCTGTTCCTGACACCAGGCATATGCTCTAAGCACTACTCTTATATTAGAGACAAGTGCTTGAGAGACTGGTGCTAGCACCTGAAAATGCACTGCTGGGACTTCTCAGCCACTGTTACAAAGGGAACACGTGCTGGTCTTGCACCAGAACAGGCCTGTGGACAGTCAAGCAACACTTGCTGAATTGGCAGAAGTTCTAGTGATTTGGAGGTTGTTCAAAGCACTTCTGAAGTGTGTTGTGACTTCAAAGTTTTAGATTGATCACCACTACATGCTAATAATCACTTCCCTTTTGGAGGTCTGGAATGCTTCTGACTTTAATCAGAAAACCTGTGGAGAACATGTAGCTAAATATTGTCAGAGCAGTGATTAGATTTAATGACTTAGAAATTATTTGGGAATTTTACAGCTAGAACCACTGATAAGGGATTCAGCCTTGGTATTGCTAAGAAGAGAATGGCTATAAGCTGACAGAAGGCTATTGCAGCTGGACTTGAGCTGTTCTGTCCAGGAGCCAGTTGTTTGCTGGCCCAGACTTGTAAGCCTTGACTCAAAACAGAGTAGTCAGTGTAAACAGAGAACTCTGGTAAAGCACCAAAGCACTTGTGGTCAGATGCTTCAATGCTCCAGGCATGATGGTCCTTACTCCTGTGTTCTGTAGCCACTGTGTAGCTGACACTGATTTGCTGCAACTCCAGAGCCAGAAAAGCTGCTGCTGATCCAGCTCAGCCTAGGGCATAGCCTTTAGTCATGAATCACTGCTCAGAACTTTCTGGAGTCTGGCCAGTTGTTGGCACACAGGAAGGTTTGGGGATGCTGTGCACCATAATCAGTTTGTTGTTTCTAAAAAAAAAAATAATTTTCTGGAATGGTTTTAATGAGTTCCCTGCTAGAATATCACACAACTTGCCTTTCAAAGGTGTTGAAGAGAGAGAATTTACACTTCTCAGAAGGAGGAAAGAATATGAAGAATTAGTAAAACTAGGTAGCTTCAAAGGTAGAGAAAGGTCAGATACCCATGTCTCCAGTGTTTTAAATTAGATTTAATGAGTTCTCAGTGTTACCAGTTGTATTTATATGTAGACTAAAGATAGCACTTAACAAGGTCAAAAATATGTTCAGCTAGTGAAATGGTGAAACTATGTGAATAAATCTGATATTTTTTCTGCTCTCCTTTCAACAGGTTTTTCTGATTATACATTATGCTCCCTTGGTGAACTCCTTGGCTGAGGTTATACTCAATGGGGACCTCTCAGTGTTTTCTTCTAAGGTTGAGCAAGATATACAGAAAAATTCAGTAAGTGGCCAACTGTCTCTGATTTTATTTTTTTTAAGACAAAATACTTGAAAAACAAAATCAGGTATCTGGAAACTGGTAAGCCAAGGTGTTCATGTTTAGGAGAGGAGAGCAGCAGCAGACTTCATCTTTTGTTGTTGGATCATCATTTTGATGGGACACTTCTGTAATCCAGTCTTCTGTGTTCAGTTTTTATCTGCCCTTTGGTAGTGAAATAAAAACTATTTAGCATAACTTTCCTGTGAAATTTCCTTGTGCAACCTGTAGTAGAAATGAGAGACTTAAAAAAAAAAAAAACTGGCTTAAGATTTTCATCTGAATATTCACAGTGTTTTAGTAAAAATGATCATCTCTGAAAGTTGTGCATCAGTGAGCATGTGGGAAGGGAGAGCAGCCACCGAGACAGGGGAGCATGTCACTCTGTCACTGCTTTTTTGCCTTCATGTTCAACCCTGGGTAGATGTTGCTAGATGCTGATGCTGTTGTTACTGGTTTTCTCAGTGTCATGTTTATAATATTTTCCCTTTTGTTGTGGCTTTCACAGTTCGTATAATACTTACCTGTTGCCTTTAAAGGCCTGCTTTGGGGATGGTTGCAAGTAGAGGGGCATGACCTTACTGTAACAGGCCTCTGACTGTAGTTCTGTCTAAAAATTGAACATGTCCACTAATGACTGACAGCCCAGTAGCTGCTGACTGAATGTTTAATTTATAACAACCAATAGATTTGTTCTCATGCATTCCTAGCAGTGGCTATAGCTCATGTTCTCATGTTCTTTCCTAGCAGTGGCTGTAGCTCTGGGAGTTTCAAGGGGGGAGATATGTTTCAATTCCTCCAAGATACATCAACTTTTCCAGATTTCTTCCCACTGGGCATTGGAAGCTGTGTGGACTGATCACAGCCAGTAGCTCCTGGCTTCTGGTGCTTTGTTCTGTTGACCTTGATATTTAGAATCTAACCTTTTTTTAGAAAAAACTATGGTAGAATGGTAGAGTTGACTGAATGCTTTAAGATAAAGCAATGTCTTATTTATGTTAGGAAATGTCTGGTGAAATGTCTGGTGTTATGCTAGCTGCATACTGAACGTTGTGTGTTACTTGTGCAGAAGAAGCTTTGTTACTAGGAAATTTGTGGCAAGAGGGTGGAGTACCAGTTGTTACAGAAGTGAGATTTTCTTTTCCTGTCATGGTTACTGTACAGACTTACAAAATACCTGTAGCATGTGTTTGTGTGCTTGCACTTATGTTAGGAATATTAGGGGTTTCCTATAAACTCCTGTTCATCTCAAGTTTGTAATACTATTTAGGTTGCTGCTCCTTCCTGGCTTTAAAGATGTGTCCTCTTAACATGTAAACTGGGGGTTCTGTTGTACCTGAACAGGTACTGAACAGGAGGGGTATTGGCCTTCTGCAGTAGACCCTTAGAGAAGCTGCCAGAGGTGGAGCTGTGTTCCAGGGAGTGCAGAGCTGTGGGTAGAGGGAAAAACCTCCATGGGAGAAACCTTAATTTTTAGTAACTTCAACCATGTTGTTCAATGAAACCATGGAGGGGAAAGGCTGGACTGTCAGAAGGCCACTGGTGGAGGTTGGTTATGTGCAGGAGGGGGGTGCAATCTCCAGCAGAAGAGCTCTGTGCTCAGCTTCCAGGGAGGGGAGCCCTGCAGGGTTTTTGGGAACAGCTGTTGCAGGCTTTGCTTGGGTTTCCCTGCTGATGCAGCTCAGCGCAGGGAGGCTCAAGTCAGCTGTGCAAATGAAGGCACAGTCAAGTAAAGTGAGGCAGTTTCTTGTTGCTGTGTGATGGGCATTCATAGAGTAGGAAGTAGAATTTTGAGCATTGTTAGCCAATCCAGCGGCTGTTCCCTGGACTGTGAGGTGAATCAGGATCATTGCAGAGTTACTGCTGTGGTGTTTTGTGTTGCAAAGAAATTGCAACTCCTATTGAATACTAAAAGCTACTTCAGAACTTAATTTAGAATTGTTAAAGAGAACTGATGACCAAACTTTTAAATTTACTTTTAGTCTGATTGTAGAATTGTTTTCTATCTTAAATCAGACCCGATTTTATCATTTACTACTTCCTTTCTGTTCTAATTTGTCATAAGCATTCTGATACTGTCCTAAGCCCTTTGTTTTGGGGATATCTGTGTATTGTGGTGAACTGCAGCTATTTCTAAACCCTCACTCTGTACTTAACACTGCTCATCTCTTATAACTGAGATGTCTTGATACGTTTAATTTGAACTGTAACTGGCAGTTTCTAACTAGCATGTAGTTTCTAAACCCAGAACCTCCTATCTATGTTCATCTTTCTAATAAGATAAATTAAAGTGGAATAAGGTACAGAGTAAGGACTGAGATTACTAGGTGCAGATTCTTGTGTCCTCTTGCTGGAACACTGAGTAAAGAACACAACAAAAGCTGAGAAGGGTGGCAGTTGCTGTGATGGATGCAAAACACCCTGAGTTATTTAGGGCAAATAGCAGTGGTAGTTGTCACAACAGGAATAAATGATACTGTTTACTGGAAATCAATTTATGGAAAAAATGACCAGCAGTTGTAACTGCTGATATCTTATTAATTGGCAATAACCTACCCATGGAGATCTGCTGAACATCACTGGGCAGTAGTGATTGCCTGAGCTCCATCAGACAAGTTCTCCACATCATTCCATATTTTTCCCTGTATTTCTGGGTTTAGGCATCATCAGAAGAAATACAAACCTTTATCTCACAATGAGAATTGAATATGTGTAGGCAGCAAAATGTATTTAAACTTGTCAGATCTCACACTAAGGTTTACCTTACTTCCTGTGAGATCTGTTTTCCTGCATCATTCAGATGTGGGCCAGTTCTACCTAGTGCATGTTTCTTCTTTAACCTACTTTCTCCTTCCCGTAAAAGGTGTTACTGGTATTGCCTTATTTTACCATCACACATTGCACAAGATAAACCATTATTGAAAATGTGGTTGAAAGACATTTTAAAGGTATAAACGACCAATACCTCAAGCTGTATGATCAACTTATATAATAAACTGATTTTAGAATATTTTAGTTATATAGCCTTGTTGCCTTTAGCAGAACAGAATATTTGGGTAGGGTTTTTTCTACAGCATTCCTTCTTGGAGCAGACCATGGCTCAGTGTTTACAAGCACATCACTGTCTGCCAGTCTCTTGTGTTACTTTGCTCCTGTGGCTGACAGCATATGAGAAGTGCAAGGATGTTAAGTACATGCTTTCTCCATAAAGAAGTAGCTACAAGATTCTAGGAAGCAATGCAGAAGTAAGAAGTGAATGCAGAAAGGGGAAAATGCATTATGAAACTTGCATGCTACTCTTCTGTTATTTCCCTAAATAATAGGACTTAAGATGCTCTTCTCTTTTCTTAAGACTTTTCTAGCCAGAAGGCATCAATAAAGGTGAACTGGTCATTTTATAACCTTCCTGTGTTGCAGTTGGATCACACAAAAAATGCATCAGAGAGGTTATCAGCGGACATAAGTGAAGTAAATTTCATATTGTGGGGATTTTTTGGTATTGTAAAATAGTCTTCCCACTATGTGGTTTGTTTCACTGCCAAGTGTAAAGTCACTTGTGCAATATTTCTGTAAAATATTTGCAAAATGTCAGAAGATTCAGAGAATCATTTTAGCCTTTAAACTTGTAGACAGCTTCTTCCCTGATCTTTTCCTAATTTCTTGTTTTTATGTATAGATGTTGCTAACTAGGTGAAGGGAAGGATTTTTTCAAACTTCCCCCCCAGTTTCTTTGATGCAGTCATCTTGTGCTTATTGTGCTGAGTCACCTAAGGCAGAGAATGTAATCAGTTTGGTATTTACTCCAGTCTTACTTCTTTTCTCTTGCTTGCCCTTAAATCTTTTACCCTTTAGGCAGTGTCAGCTAAATGTGATTGAAGGTAATGGGTTTCTGTAGCTGTCTTGTTGAGTGTAAGCCTGGCAGAAAGCTCCAAACCATGTCTCTCAGTAACAGAGAGGTTTGGTTGATCAGTGTTTATATTGTACTCTGGTGATCAGCTGGCAGGCCTAGCCAGGGAGAGGGGAGCTCAGAATTAAGCTGCAGAATTGTAAAAAACCAAGTTTGTTTGTCCTTCTATTTGCAGAGCTTCTTGTAGTGTCTTGGTCACTTTCTGTAAGAATCCATCGTTCTGTGTTGCTGGGATGACACACTCTTGGAGATACTTCATTTCTTCTGGGAGAAATTTGTCATCTAAATTTATTTTCTTGCTCTATAAATTAATACTCAGGAAAATGAGGTGTTGCCATCTTATCCTGTGATAACTTTGGGTAAAACACAAGTAAATTAAGTCTTAACAAATGAAGTTGTGTTTTCCAGACTTGTAAGTCCATGTCTGGAGGCCCAAAAAGGGTAATGACAATGTCATTTGTTCCTAGTTGGTGCACGAATTAGTTTGATGTTGAGGGAAGCATAAGACTCCAAAAAAAGCAAACCAACCCAAAATCTCACAGCACAGAGCTTTAGATTTTGTCCTTGCTGCTTTAAAAAGGTCCTTGCACCTTTAAAAAGGATGTATTTCATATTAATGCACAGCTGTCAACACACGTGTAGGATTTTGCTGCCTTTATCCTTTATACAAAAGGTATCTGAATTTTATGTGTACTGCCTCTTTCACCCCTTCAGTTTGAAACTTGTTTGAAATAGGTCTGCATTGTCTTGTCTCAAGAAGGCCTATTTTAATGCAAGATCTTTGGGGTACATTACTTCGGAGATAATTGTCGCTATGATGTTTTGGTACTAATTTTTTGTGTTTTAACATGGATTTGAGATTTGTGAATAGTGTGCTAATTTACATTTTATACGAACTGAAGTTTCTTTATTAATTACAGGTAAAAATGCCTTGCTGTAACTCAGTGTAAATTCTTCAAATTTACAGGCAAAGCCAAGTATCAGATGTTTCATAAAACCCACAGAAACACTTGAGAGGTCTCTTGAAATTAACAAACAGAAAGGGAAGAAGAGGATGCAGAAAAGGCCCAACTATAAAAATGTTGGTGAAGAAGATGAAGAGGAGAGAGGATCTGAAGATAACCAAGATGACCTTGATAAAAGTAAAGCTACAGAAGCAAGTTCAAAAGGTGTAAGAACAAGCACTGAAAATGAAGGTGAGTATTCCAGCAAGAAAATGGTGCTTGCAATTTAGATACTTTTGTTTACTAATGGATCTAGTTGTGGTTTGTTATGTGACTTGGTCTCTTGCTGCACTAGGTAAACATGAGACTGTGACATTTGTTGAAGGCTTTGGCTGGATTTTTTTCTCATGTTAAATCATGCTGTGAGAACATGTACTTCTAATCTGATTAAAAGCTATGAAAGTGTGTTCATATCTGCCTGTAGGCCTTGGCTCTTATCAAAATGCATGCCTTGCATCTCAGTGTTAGTGGTTGTGGGCAACTTCAGAGCTTGTCCTTTTGTGGTAAGGCAGAGCTGTAGCCCCTTGACCTTTGCAACATTGTCAGCAGTATTTCATGCATTTTTCAATCATAAAATTTAACAGGTGTGGTAGAAGTGATAATACATCATAGAAGATGATATTAAATAGTTCAAAACTGAAAATATTTTTAACTTTTTTTAATTGGACGTTTTCAGGATTCTTGATGGAAGAATTGCTTTTATAGGATGAGTGGTCTTACAGCAAATTTTAACTGTTTATTTTATGGTTAGTTTATTTATATAGTTTAGAAGGGTTTATGTAAGTCCTAGTACTTACATTAAACATAAATTGTGAAAAATATGGCAGGATTGCCTGCAAGCAGTTGAAAACAACAGTGTTATGCTTTGACAATCCTGTCTCAACATGACTGAGTTTAGATTTAGGTAAACAGTCTGTTTGAGAAGGCTTTCCTTAAGTGGTGTCAAATAACTGACGGTGTATTTTCCACCATGATTTGAAGAGAATCTGGAATAATCTACTGTTTAAACATTTAGTTGTAATCTTTGTCCAAATTCTAAGCAAAGGCAAGATTTGTTTGTTCTACTGAAAGTCAGTAGGTGTGAAGCACTGGGGATCAGGTGTCCTGTTTGCTACAGTTGTAGAGGCCTGTTTACACCCTCAGTGAAACTTGATGTCCACCCATGCCCCAGTCTCACCAGCTTTTTCACAATACTGTTTTTCAGAAAGAGGTTCTATGGCTTTTCTTCCTGTGGTGTGCGTGGGAAGGGAGCTTACTGTGGCTTGTTTATTTGCCAAAATGATATGTATGTTTTCTTTACATATTTTATGTATATGTAGACATTTCTTATAGTGCTGCATTCCTTAAATAAGTGTAAGCCAAGTTCTTTACTGGGAAAAAATTGCCTACATCTGTTCACTAACCTTTCTGAGGTAATGGTTATAATATCTTATATATAGATGCATGAGATGCTTTTAATACCAAACAGAAAATACAGAAGAGCTTGTGATAACTTTTTTAAAAATACCAAATTTTGTTGGTATGTTTTGGGTTTTTTTAGAAATAGAGATGGTAATCATGGAGAGATGTAAGCTGTCAGAGCTGTCTATCTCTGCCGTGACTGAACAGAATACAACAGATGAAGAAAAGAGTGCAGCTGCTTCTGGGAGTGAGATAACAAACTGGAACAGGTATAAAGGAACTGTAAATGATTTTGCTGAATTGCTTCCTTACCTACCTCTCCCCTTAAATATTTTGCTTTTTTTTTTAAGGGATGTTTCAAATCTGCTTCAAGTGAAAATTACAGGGTTTTTTCTGGATCACAAGTGAGTGAATCAATACAAAAGTGAGATGTAGCCTCTCTACTGCTTAGTTTTGGAAATGATCCTGTTCCTTTGTAGTTTGTGCTTTTCCTTATGGCAGTTGTGGTGCATTAAGTTGGTAAAGTTAAATTACAGAATATTAACACGACAAAAATAGAATATAAATGTTTCCATCCCATAATTTCCTAAAGCTCTACATTAAGATAGAAGTGTTATTAATTATATTTATGGTTCCATTTGTCCATTTTGTATGCACCTATAAGGAAAAAACACGGAAAATTCCTCAGCTCAGGGCTGAGTTTGGCAGAATTTTAGTAGCAGTAGTTATAGGCAAACCCTTGTAACCTTTGTACTGTTTCCAGGGTCCATTAATATGTTTAGGGTTATTGGAAACTTCTACTGGAAATACAGTTTATAAGTGTTTCTGGAAGCAGAAATTGCCCTGACTTCAAAATTTAAGCTTGGATATATTGAGTACCCCTAAGACACCTTCTCACTAGGGATTTCACATTCCTGTTAATAGAATGTTAAGAAACCAAATGTGCCTGATACAAAAGTAATTGCAAATGTGTCCATTGGGGAAATGCACATGTTTGATAGGGTTTAAAATTTATTTTTAAACTTGGGAAATGCTGCCTGCTATTCCCAGAATTTCATTCTGTCTCCATTATAGCTTTGTAGTTTAGATTACATTCATTAATAAAGATAACATTTAATTTCATTGTAAAAGTGAAATTGAACCTTGACTTGAACTGGCTTTAAAACACATTGTTCTAGATTATTGATAATTTGACTAAAATATGTGCCAAATGGCTTTTAGAAAGAAATTGGCAGTGAGTGCATGGAATACTAAAGTGACTGGGGTGCTTGGGTCTTGAAAAGTGCAGAATGCTTAGAAGTGAGCTGCCAGTGCATTTGGCAAATGTCTGCAGTTCTGGCCTCTCCTGATCTGCAGGTGTGGTCTCACAGCATTCTGCCTCTTTTCTAAAAATAAGCAACATCAAAGATTGTGCAGAGCCAAAAATAGTTTTAAAATAAGGATATACCTTGTATAGGGCAATTCTGGCCTTTGTTTCATATGTGATTTATATTATATGCCAAGTATAAAATTTGAAACAGCAGCTAAATTTCTCAAGGGACTTGCTCCAGTATGTATAATTTCTGTCCTAGACTGGTTGGGATCACTGATCCTTGTGGGTAAGGCACCATGTGGGAGTGGAAAATGCAGTGATCTCTGCCATGCTGGAAATGCTTCCACACCTGCAGTAATCATTAATTGCTGACAGTGGTGTGTTGCAGTCTTCAGTTGTGGACATACTCCACAAGAATAAATGATTTGAGGAACACCTGTGTGGCATTTGATCTGCTGCTTTTATCAAGCCCTTAGTAAAAGACTAGTAAAGGAAGTAAATGCTTACAGAGTTAAGAAATACATTTGAAAATACATATAGCCTTTACTATGAAAAGTAGGGATTTTTTTTAAAAAAAAATAGTCGTTGAAAAATAAATGAAAGCAGCACAGATGGCAGTTAAAAATCTGCAGCTGTAAAAGCTAAGTCAAGTTTTTCATTTCCCTTAGCCCTTTTCCTACTGTGAAAAACAAAAGGAAAAGCTTAAGTATTTTAGGTATAATTTTATTTTGATAGGCCTCAGTACTGGAAAATGTAAGCTTAAAGACATGTTTTAAATTAGCTTCATTTTATGAAATGCTGCACAGCAAAGTTTTTTTCCAAAGCATGTCAGATCTTCTTGCCCTGTTGTGGCTTCTGTTGCTATTTTTCTTAGGCTGAAATTTTTCTGGGTCTATTGTGTATTTAGTCTAAATGAGGAACACTGGTGAGGGGGATTCTTGGAAGTTGTTTCAGCCTCAGGTTATTGTGGCTGAGACAGATAATGTTGATAGATGCTGTGAAGAAGCATCTGGAATTAAAATGGTGTATCTTGGCTGCTGTAATGATTTTTTTCAAATTTCATAATTTCATTAATCTAATTAGTATGTGGGGGAAAACAATGAACAATGCATTAGACATCACAGAAGTCATTTAATACTGTGTAATATTGGTATTAATGGAACAACTGCTGATACCTCAACAGCTTTGACCTGGTAAAACGTTGGCTTTAATGAAATTATATATTGTAGGTTAGGGTTTAGGTTGTTTACTGTCTGCTGTTGGTCTGAAAACAAACCAAGTGTTATCTTGCATTTAGGTATTTTAATATCTTGTTCCTTTTTGTTCTTTAGACCTTGAATTTGAGCTCATTTTATGGAGTGAAAAGACCCCTATCTGAGGGTGACACGAGGCTTGTAGGGCTTGTTTAATGCTTAGGAAACCTGAGGGCTCTCTTGGCTTGTTTTCAACACTGCTAATTCTTTAGGTTGTTTTTCCTTGAGTAGTTACAATCTTTTGATATCTATAATACGTGGTAATTTGACTTCAGCACTGTGAGCAGTGTCGAACTTGGGCAAAGAGGGATCAGTGCCATTTCTGGTGAGGAGCCGTGTAATCCGGGCTCAGCAATGCACAGACGTGCTGCTGTGACATGAGCTGAGCAGGGAACAGCGTGGGCTGGGGTTCTGGTCACTGCCTGCTTTCAGTAAGAGAGAACAGTGCTGAAATGTGCCTGGAGCTGCCGGGAAGTTCCGGGCCATTGTTATGCCTTGGGCGCCGCGGCTTTCCCGGGACGCGCTCGGCGTGACCGTGAGGGCGCCGCAGGTCTGCAGCGGGGATTGGAGTCTGTTGTGTCCTGACCCCCAGGAGCCACAGCAGTCACTTTGGACAGCCTGCTTCTGGTCTGCTAGGCCTGGACACAGCAAAATGTGTTTGCTTCCGTGACTTTGATGTTATTTTAATGTATTTTCTTTGAATGTAATTTAGAGAATGTAAGGATATTTTTTCTTTCACTGTTTAAAAGACAGGAATAATTATTCCCTTTCCACTTGGGCTTCCACACTGTCATCTTCTGATGACTGTGACACTTCCCTGATACATCATTTTTTTTATCTGGGCCAGTTGTGAAAATATATTTAGTTTTTGCTTGTGCTCTGAACTTGAACAACTGACTGAATGCAGGCTAGCTTAAGACGAGAAGTGAAGCTGCCTTGGCATCAGATCTGTGCTAATATCAGCTGAATCTCAGCCATATCTGATCTTGTTCAAATGCCTTCTGGATTACACTGACTTTTGTTGTCTTTCCAAGGTACAGGTAAAGAAAAGGTAAATTTAGCACTGTTGGTAACTTCTTGTATATGTGTCATATGTCAGACGTGTTTAAACTCAGGAAAACAAAGCTCATCTGCAATCCAAAGCTTTTCTTTCCTCTTCAAATATTCCCTCCTAGTTAATTTTTTTCCTATAACTGTTAGGCAGTAAAATTGTTTTAGAACAACCTAGCTTCTTCCAAACTTCTGGTGAAAGTACTTATTTGTAATAGTAAGAACTTTTCAACTCTGTTTAGCGTGAGTTTTAAAGAAGTCTGTTTTATACAACACTGATTGCAGCTCCTTAAATTTACTTATATATGCACTTAAAACAAGCTCTGCAATGCTTCTGTATACTTACTAAACAGGCTGCAAACAACCCAGTAAATGTTTGAACAATCAATTCTTGGGAAAGTATTATGTAATCAATCCTGTTAAAACTCAGAATTATTGTCAGTGTGTAAATACAAAGCATGGCTGTAATCTGAGTGCTTTGCAACAGAAGCTCTGTAACAACTCTTTTGTTATAATGCCTGAAAATGTGCATTACTGTAAATTTGCCTCTTCCATTAGCTACACATACAATAAGATAGTTACCTATTTTTCTATAGATTTTCTTAACTGTTTCTAAATTACTTCTTTCCACAGACCTTTTCTTGATATGGTGTATAATGCACTGGACTGTCCTGAGGATGATTACTATGCCCTCTTTGTGCTCTGTCTTTTATATGCTATGTCACACAACAAAGGTAAGTTCTGTTACATAGAGTTAACTGCAGGGCAGGGTTGGAAGAAACTGTAAATCTCCATGGAGTCATCTTCTGGTTTATGGGCTTGTTTATGGCTGTTCTGCAGAATGGCACCAGGAGATCCCCACAATCCATAATTGGGTATTGTTCTAAGAGGTCTCCCAGCAAACCAGGCTTTTCTGAGAAATAACTTTGATATTTTAGAGGAGTATGTTAAAGAAAGATGGGATTAGTTTCTTTATATAACAAGTCAGTGAAAACTTTGTGTTGGGGAGGATACTAAATGGGGCCACTACAAAATAAAATTTCCCGTTTCTTTTAAACATATACGAACAGATTACTTAACTACCAAAGCAGAATTTAAAATCAGACTTTGATCTTCTCCCCTTTAGCCATTTTATGCTCTCCAGATGTATGGCTTGACTCTGATTTGATTTAGATGCAAACAATCTGAGAATTTCAGAAGCAGCAAAATCGTTTGCGTTTCACCAGCCGCTTTGGGATTTGAGTGTCTTCACCCATTCAAGGCTGAGAATTTTCAGGGATTCATCAATGTGTTTGCTCTTTGTTGTTCCTCCTTTTCCTTGTAATACAAAGTCAAGGCTATCTTGCCTAATTTCGTATTACTAATTGTTCTCTTCTGGGAAAACTGCTGTGGTCTATTAAGTGCTTGCCTCAGAGCACGTTCCTGTTTTCTAATTTGCTTTTTTTCCCTTCACCCCCATGAAAGGACTTGACTCTGTCAAGCTGGAGAGAATACAACTTCCAGCTCAACATGCTGAAGAGAGAAATTCCTATAATCATGTCCTTGCAGAAAGACTTATCAGGATAATGAGTTATGCTGCACAACCAGGTATTGCTTTTCCAGGGTTCATTTTTCCTTCTGAGGTGAAATTTTTGAAGATGGAAAAAAGCCACTTAGCCTCTTGCCTTTGAGGGAAAGGTGACTGTTCAGCGTGCTCTTTGGTCAGCAGTATTTAGATATGGTTTGTGAAAGACAACTATTGGATTTTCCTTGGTTGGTGAGGAACCAGAAATTCTGGATTTGTGCTGAGTAGTTGTTTTTATACTCAGAAATACACAAAGATCTCTTTTCTTAATTCCTACTTTCTGCACTTCTGAATAAACAAAAATGAGATTTTGAGTGGTTTCACCCTAATGGATTTCATCCTGAAACTATGATCTGTGGCACCTTTGCTTGTAGAAATAATTCCAGTGGAGAAACAGTTTTGAAGACTATGGTGTCCTTTGCTTGTAGCAGTCCTTTGTCTGTCACCTCTAGGTGGTAGCAAATTTTCCCATACTTTTTTTTTTAATTCAAATTGTATTTTCAGTTTTGAAGTGTTTTGCAGAGAATGTGGGGGGTTTTTTTCTTTCCTTTTTTTTTTTTTTTTTTGCATGAAATGAGGTTTGCAATGTTCCATGACCTATTCCATGAAAATATGATTTGTGTTCAATCCACAGCTCTCCTCCTTGCACTTCTCCCCTTAAAACTTTAAATGGGTGGAACTGGTTTTCCCCAGAAACTGACACACTATCAAATTTTTGAATGTCTGTGGAATAAAAATCCAATGTTTGCTTGACTTGCAAAACTCATCTACAGCATATTAACTTTGCTGATGTGTCAGAGATGAAAAACATGTTTATATATGAAGAGTTTGTACCTAAAGCAGCAGGAAGGAGTGCAAATGAGAAAGTGTTTATTTAAATAAAGGCGTGTCTGGGGAGAGGAGTGCTGGGCAAAGGTGGAAATAGAGGATTTTTATTCAACTTGCTGCATGCTGTGTAGTACATCTCCTTTTCAAAGAAAAGCTGTGCCTTATTAGTGTGCTACATACAAAGCATCCTTTCACCTTGTAACTTCATCCATCCCACATGTCTGTGATCCTTTCCTAATTTTAGTGTAATTCAACCTGTGCTGCAGATTGATAAAGGCAGCAAAACCCAGTGTTTGGGCTTACTGTTCAATAGTATTAATCTTTGCCCTCTTATTGAATGGTTCTGCTTTAAATTTTCTTCTGCTTTAAATTACTCTTCTAGTTATTTTTCTTTACACTCATCAGCATTGTAAAACAACATCAGCTTTTATCCCTGTCAAGTGGGGGCTGTGACAGAGGAGCAAAGTTGGACAGTTGCAGGAAGAGTAGAAATATTTAAGAACATGAGATGATGAGATGAGCTATAACTAAACTGCTGCTGTTTTGTATGTTGAATTTTTATTTTCACAGATGGAAAAATTCGTTTAGCAACTTTAGAACTTGGCTGCCTGTTGCTGAAGCAGCTTGTCTTTTCTAAAAATGGCAGGATCATAAAAAGTGTCCACCTTGATTGTCTTGAGGTGAGTATTTTCTTTCAAACTGCCAGTCACTGCATTACTGGTGTCTGAGTCTTGTAGTATAGTTGAATAAATTTGTTTTATTTCTGATTTCAGTAAGCCTTAATGTGAAATTTGAGCTTCTAGAACATCTTTGCATTGCTAGCTCTGTGCTGTGAGCATCATAACCTATGTTCTGATCTCAGCTCTGCTATTTTAAATTGTAACTTCTCAAGCAGTTTTTTGTTTCACTGTCTCTCTGAAATTTGTATGTTATCCATCTCAATAATGTAAAGAAAAGTGCTTTTGAAATAACAAATAATAAACTCACAGAAGCTGCATTTTTGTGGGTGCAAGAACTGTATTCTATCAAATTCAAGGGATTAAGGCCTTGAGTCAGGGTGTTATTAGTCTCTTCTGTATGAGTTTTTGGGTGGGTTTTTTAACGTGACTAATAAGTAAGTGGTGTATGTATTCCCTGAAATGCATTTTCACTTTCCTAGGGTGCAAGGGAGGAAAGCGTTCATCTCCTTCGTCGTTTCTATAAGGTAAATATGTCAAATGCTCTAAGAAAAAGGTCCTTTACATATGGAGAATGTTTGCAGCCCAGTCTTTACATAGTGACCAAAGAAGCACCTTTATTAAGATGGGAACTCCAAATTTCTGAGAGAGAAGGAAGTGTTTTCTTGGAGAAATCCTCTCCTTTCTGTCCTTCCCATATCACCCTCACATACGTCACAAAGGGCAGTTGGAGGACTCACAGGGTTTGTACTGGAGATCAGGTTTATCATTGACACTAATATGGAATATATTTGGTTTTAACATTACTTTTTGTTTGTATCATATCTGAGATAATCCAAAGTTTTACTTGATTTTTTTTTTTCTTATTGGAAACCTTTGCAGCTTTTTACTTTTGTTGTGTGTTGTAAACAGTGAAAGAAATTAAATATTTTAGCCCTAGGCATTAACTTCTATATAAGGAGCAATAAATCCGTGACAGACTTCAAGTGTCTGAAATACCTTCCTGTTTTTCTTAGAATTCTCTTGAAGGATGTTTGCTCAATGTGGCTTACAAAAAATAAGTAATTTGACCGTGGCTGGCTGCTAGAGGTCCACTCAGCTGTTCTTTCACTGTCCTTCCTCAACAGGATGGAGGGACAATAAAATATCTTGTCAAGATAAAGAACAGGGAAGGTCACTTGCCAGTTACAGTCATGGGCAAAGCAGACTCAACTTCACAGAAATGATTTTATTGCCAACAAAAATAAATTCAGATAGTGAGAAATCAAGACAAATTAAAACACTGCTGTCCCCCATCTCTTCCTTTTCCCAGGCTCAGCTTCATTGCTGGTTCTTCAACCTTCTCCCCCTGTGAGTGGTGCAGGGGCAGTGGGAAGTAGGGATTCAGTGTCAGTCCACAACAGCAGCTCTCTGTTGCTTCTCCATCCTCACACTTTCCCCTGCCCCAGTGTGGGTCCTGCAGACTGCAGCTCTTTCAGAGCACACCTGCCTGCTGTAGTGTTGATACCTGCTCCACCATGGTCCTCCAGGGGCTGCAGAGGAATCTCTCCCTTTCCTAAATTTTTCCCAGAGGTGCCAGCAGTGCTGCTGAAGGGCTCAGCAGTGCCCTGCAGCCCCAGCCTCCCTTCACAGACACACTGTACAGAACCAAACCTAACAGAGACCCGAACAGCAAGGCTTCATGGGATGTCCATGTTCTTTCTTTTGGAAGGGAGAAGAAATCTTTCTGGATATGTTTGAAGATGAATACCGGAGTATGACAGTAAGTGAGACCCCTTCTGCCCTGGCAAATCCTCAAACCCAGATACAGCATAGGAGCAAGAAAAAATACTGATAAGCTGCTGAGGACACTGGGGTCTTTATTGCTGGGAGTAGGATAACAAAATGCGGGTGATGTTTTTGTCTCTGAGAAGTTGTCTCTATAGTTACATAAATTACTTATGTGACACTTTACAGCTCTTTATTAAATAAACTTCCATTACTTTCTAAAATTGGGTATACAAAAATTGCTTCAGCCTACTAAATGGGACACTGGATTTATTTTTTTTTCTCTGAACTATGAAAATCTTCCTATACATATCTGAAGCTCAGCAAGTTTTGAGAAAGTTCTCTTAGGAGAGAGAAAGTTATGGGAAACTTCCTTGTAATTGAAGTAACCAAAAGTTTAAGTCAAAACTTAAAATCAAACCTGGCAGAACCAGGTTTTTAGTATTTGGGAAATATCTTTACTGTAATTTGGGGTTTTTCCTGTGTTTTATTTGTATGAAAACTTTGGCAGTGTATCTGGGAATGAGGGATTGCATGTAAGGACCTTAACTAAGACATGGTATTAAAAATTCTCAGAATTTTAGAACACACAATGAGCTGTATTTGAAACTAAAGAGGCAAATGCTTATTGTTCTGTGTAGTAACTAGTGCTGAAATATTTTTATAGATGAAACCTATGAATGTAGAATACTTGATGATGGATGCCTCGATCTTACTGCCCCCAACGGGGACACCACTGACTGGGATTGATTTTGTGAAAAGGTTGCCTTGTGGAGATGTGGAAAGAACAAGAAGAGTGAGTAAGACTATTTTTCTTACATTTGCTCATGACAAAATGATGCCAAAATCATTGAGCAATTCTAGGAATACAAATACTTTTCTTTGAAAACTGCTTGATTGGAAGCTTCGTCCATAAAATCATAAAAGCTTGATGAAGGCAGATCTGTGTAGAGTATATAATAATTACCTGCCCCAGGGGAGAAACTTCTCTGATTTCTTGTGTCTAGTCAATGCAACAAGTTCTTGCACTGGAGTTTAAATTTTTCAGACCATGCAGAAAGCTACATGCAAAGGCATTTTGATGACACTCAATATATTGTCAGCTTCTTTTGTCATCTGCTATCTCAGTCTATCTCTCAATTGTATTGCTGTAGTAAGAATCTCCATGGAAGACTGACTGGCTTTGTATTGCTTGTATTTCTAAACATGGCAATATATTTAATTTGACTTGAGAGTTCATCTTGCCAAGGTAATTTGTGATAGAGATTTGAGAATGAGGAGAGAACCAGTAAAGTATCTATTTTTGTGACTGACACAATCTGTAGAGGTGATACTGACCCTGAATGGCAACATCCTTATTTCCATTCTTGGTTAATCAGTTTTTGGCCCTTATCAGGCTGTGTCCTGGAAGCCTTGCACTGTCAGTAAGTCTAAGAGATGTTACTGGACAAAATCATTATTTGGGAAGTGCTGTTCTCTGAATTTCTTTGCATTTTTGTAAGTGTATTATGTAAGTATATTCCAGTACTCTTGAAGAAAAAAAAAACATATTTCCAGGAATCTTCTGAAAAGGTTTGTTTTTATTGCTTATAAGCCACACAGCTTTTGTTATCACAGCAAGCTCTTTGATAGAATACAGTGAATTATTTTAAAAATATTATTCTTAGAAAGCAGAAATGCTTCCTGGAATTCTCTCTGATGTGTTTAACAGAAGGATGCTTAGAAATGCACATTAGTGGGAAATGGCTGTTCCAGGATTTTCATGTGCTAAAATAAGGAATGACTTAACTTCTGTTGGTGGAAATAAAAAAATCAATACAAATGCTCCTGTAGATCCTTCAGGATTAAAGGGTCTCTATCATCAGCAAGAATTCCCAGAATGATTCCTTGTTGGTGCTCCTTCCCCAGTCACATTGCACTCAGATTTTAGTATCTCCTCAGCTCCTGTGCTGCTTCCTTCAGCCAGGCTGCCCCACTTGGCTGAATTGCCATGACAAGTGCTGGACTCAGATGTACCTTGTGATGTTGCTGCTGCCACTCAGCCTGCTGAAGTTCTAATGATGGTTCCAAATGGAAAAAGATTCAATTCTGAGCATGCTCTGATGCAGTTCAAAAAAGTTCTCAAGTTTTATTTCACTAGCAAATGAACTTTGATTATATTGTGAGCTCTTAACTGTTAGGATCTTACTTCCTTGCTATAGAAAGTCCCTCTAAGTGGCAGCTCTTCTCCTCTGCCAACTTTAGGAGCAGCTTTCAAAAACCTCACTTTGTGAGAAGTTTTTGAAGTACTAAGAACACTTTTCTGTGGGAAAGTAATAAGATAATGGTAATAAGATAGCGGTAGGTTTCCCTGCAAATTGCTGTTTCTTTGCACATGGAACATGTATATAAATGAGGAAATCAGCATCATAATGCATAATTCTTTAATGTAGGTAGAAATCTATATTTGTTCCAAGTTAACCAAAAAACCGAAAGTCAGCCAAAAAGATTTTAGGCCACAGAACTTTTCTGTTGTTTTGTTGAGATCTGATAAAATGTGTTAGGCACAATATATTGATATTGGTAACAAACCAAGGGCTGTCAGTGTTGTAGGAAGCACAGCATGGCTCCCATTTCATCTGATGCTCTTGTTCATTTTATTTTTTTTTGCAAAGGCTAAAGTTCTAATTTTATTTTCTACTCCTGTACTTTGTTCTGCACTAAATGTGATTACATGTTTGGAGATGTGTGCCATTAGTTTTATCGGAAATGAATGTGATAAAAATTAATTACTCTAGGAGGAAGATATTTGAGGGGAGTGGTGAGTGAAAGCTGAGTGATGGTTGCTCTCCAAATTAAAAAAAAATAAACAAAACCAGAAACCTTGTTGGGTTTAACTTTTGGGTTACCAAAAATGCCAAGATTTTCCTGTTCTTGATTGAATTTGAGAAATTTTAAACCAAATATTGTGAATTCTTGAAGCACCTGGTAGGAAAGCTGCTTTACAGTAATCCTGTATATTTTCAGTAAATCCACAATGTATTAGAATGCAGTCTGCCTAAATAGGAGAGATCATCTTGCATTCTAAAGTGACTCTGTTCTCATGAATTAAATAGTATTATTATCATATTTTGTTCGATACCCTTGACATCCTTTGCTGCACATAATCATGTTGCCCTGTTAAATTTCAACAGTGTACCAAAGCCATTGCTTTAGGGTCATTTCATGGAAGAACCTGATACATGGCTTCCCTCTCTTCATCCCTGTTCTGCCAGAAATTTCTGGAAGCACTGCCAGTAGAGAGCTGGCCAAGCACTCACTGTTCTGTTTCACAGGAGCCACCGTTCTGTTGATTTTTAAAAATAGAAGAGTGAAGGGTTTTCCCTTAAAGCACTTTAGATTTGTTTTTCCTAATACTTCCTGCAATCTGGGAGTTTCTGGGCACTGCAGCTGTTCATGAATTCAATGCTGTTACTGTAAGGCAGCAGTTAATTTACAGTATGCCACAGAATTACTGTGTAGGAAACTCTTAAAAAGCAGAACACCGGAAGTAATAAAAAATGATTTTTTTTTTCTTGTAGGGAAAGAGGATTATAAATGGTGCCTTTCAAAATGTGGCTAATAAAATTATTGTTCTTTGACACTTTGGGTCTTTGCCTACCATAGGTCATAAATTTTTAAATCAAAACTAGCATATTCATTTCACAGACAGCTGTTGAAAGTTTCTTGGGACTGTTGCAGCTTTCAGAATGCTTTGCCCTGATAAAGACCTTCTGAGAATATAAATTAAGTGCTTCAAGAATGTTACATTACATGTGGCTAGTTTTGATGAGCACAGCAAATTAAAATGGCAGAAATCCCCACTGTTTTTCTCTTAACTTGTAGACATCTTAGCTAGACCTGGCCAGAAAAGTTATTACTGTTCTGAGTTCAAAACGTGAGAGTCTCTGAAGGTTGGTTGTATAGGTGTCTGTAGCATAGAAGCATTGCAAATACAATCAGTCTTAAAATAATGAATAAAGAAAAATATTCCAAGATTATTGTTTTTGCTTAAACAGTTCCTGTTACTGTTTTCCTGTCAGTCACAATCTGTGTGAGTGTGCCAGTGAGACAAAAGCTCTGCTGCTTCCACTTCAGTGAAAATAAATAGCATGTTTCAACTTCTTTCATGTCTTTTTTTTTTAACTACGTTGGAAATTACATTCTACTTTTTCAATTTAAAATGTATTAAAATTTTATTTTCAATTTTAAATGTATTAAAAAGAGTTAGTGTATGACAGCAGACTTGGGGGTTGTAAAAGCCAGTATATGTTTGTAAGATTCTGTTAAGATCTGTAGTATTGGGTGTAAAAAAATTCTAATATTCTTTTCTTGAATTTCTCCAGGCAATCAGAGTTTTCTTTATGCTCCGTTCACTGTCACTGCACTTGCAAGGTGAGCTGGAAACTCAGTTACCACTCACGAGGGAGGGAGATCTGATAAAGGCAGATGATGTACTGGATTTGAGTAAGTAGTCCCTCAATTTCCTAAATAGTCTGACATGAAAAAATTACTTTTTTTTTTCTCCTAGACTGCTTGTTAGTGCTATTCTTACTTAAACTACCTGAATTTAAGTAGTGTGGTGTTGAAATTCTACTGTGTGTTGTAGCATAAAAATGTATTTTCCAGTTTGAGTCTTTGCCCAAACAAGAGATACAGGAGAATATCAGCATTTTGGCATAAAGCACATAGGATGGACATCATGGCATAGGTGCCATACCTTGGGAGGAGACTTTGCAGTGGGCAAAGCGTGACCCAAAAAACTACATCTGTGTGCCTTTTTTAGTTATCACTTTGAAGATGTGTTGATTTAACAAATTTTCCTCAATTTCTTTTAGTACAAGGCTTTTAAAATTCTTGGGAACAGTAAGATGCCTTCAGTATTTATGCTTGTTTGTATACAAATAGTGTCAGGAGGGGAGTAGAGGTTAACATGATCCAGTAGTGGTTTCAGCTACTGTTTTGATTTGGAAAAATCCCACAAAACTGTATTAAAATGGCTTCTTTTTTCCATTTGCCTGAATGCAATGATGGTGTTTTATGTGAGCTTGATGAGGGAGATTCAAGTTTCTTGTAAAGAAGCATTTTTTATATTTTGATGCACATATATTGAATGTGAACCTTTAGGTATAGTTGCAAGGTTGTCACCAGTATATATGAAGGTATGAACAAAGAGTCAGGTAACACAGAAGGTTCATTCCATACTGCTGGATATGCTGTCACCAGAATTACAACTACTGTAACTCTGCAGTGTTTTTCTACTGTAAATAGTTTTGAAGCAATTACATATTATGTGATAACTGTCTGCCTTAGACTGCCTATGAGGCTGGAGGTGTTTTCAGTCTTACATAGCAGCTCACTGTGTGAAGCTCAAATTCACAGCCTCAGTGCTTGGTTTCAGGTGGTAACAGGATTCTGTTAGTGGCAATGTTTTAAATGCCATGGCCCAGAGGTAAATGAGGATACATTTAAAGCTGTTATTTCTTTGCTGAAACAGAAGAAAGTAACACTACAGTTAAGTTTCTTTGCTCACTCTGTTTGCCAAGTATACAGGCTTTAGAAGGCCATCACAGTCAACATTTTTTAAAAAATATTTTTAAAAGTTTGTGATGGAATAATTGAGGTTGGAAGAAACTTCACAGATCATCTAGTCTAACCCCGCTGCTCAGTCTGGGATCAGCTGGAAAAAGGTGCCCAGGACAACTTGTTGTCACATTTGTGGCAAAGAGAGTAACCCAAAATGTGGTGCAGATGTACAACCAGGGACACATCCTCCAGCTCCTACTAAATGTACTTCTGGGAACAAGGTGGATTCATGATTGGCCATTTTCTTGGTTAGTAAAGCAGAATATCATCCCAGATGGGCTGGCTGTTGTTGGGAAGAGTTCTTCCTGTGAAGTGGGAGGTGCTGTTTTCACTGTATCTAGCCTAATGCTTATCATGGGCTGCCAGCTGTGTGTACAAAGGGCTAAAAGTTTTCTGTAAGAGCTTTTAATGTCTGCAGATGGTTTCTGGAATTGGGATGACTGTAAACTATAAAATCATTAAAGATCAAGCCCCAAAGCAGATCAGGTGCATTTAGACCATCTCAAGTACTTGTTACATTCATAAAGATTTCTTATAATACAGTCTTTTCAGGCAAATATTTTCATAAACACAGGCAACTATTTTCACTTAATTTACGTCTGCAACACTGCAAGCAGCTGAGGTCTGTGAACTCTCCTTCCTTGGCTGTATTTCCTAAAACTTGGATTTTTCTTGGAGAAAGTCCACAGAAATCTTGGATCCATGTCATGGAGGTGTAGTGTCCAAACTGGTTACAAGCTTCATTTTGCATGAGGAGAAATTAGCCATTGCTGTTAATCACAGAAGGGACACTCCACTTCTTTGCAGCAGTGCCACACCAGGAAGCCATTCAGCCTGTGGGTCACTCTAATCCCTAGACCAAATTTGAATAGTACTGAAGTTTACTGGGCTTGATATTTTCATCTGAATGGGGTTGGGTATCTCTAGCTGTTTCATAGCATAGCTGTAAGTATTGTTAGATCAGTTCACTGAAAATGTGTATAACCACACATTCTCTTCTGTTTTTGTCATCAAGGATGACAGTTTATGACTCTCCAGCAGCTGTGGACTATAAATAGTCATGTAAATGGACTACACTCAGATATATAGACTCAAAAGGATTCCAGTAACAGTTGCCTAGTAAATGAGTAACTTTCATTTCTGTTCTTTAAAAGACTTTTACAGTAATGCTTTACTTCAAGGTATTGTCAGGTCTAAAACAAAAACTTTCTGTTCTGGAAAGCATTCTGCCCTTTAGAGTTCTTGAAGTGCATTTTTATAGTTGGGCAGTTGAATTTGTACAGCAGGTATTTTAACCTGCTTGCTGTTGCACGAAAAACTTTGTAAATACTGGTCAAAAACTGGTATTTGAGAACTCTACAACTCTATTTGGTGTTGTGGCTTGTTTTTTGAGAATCTCACAATAGCCTCAAAATTCATCAGCCTGACTTACTGTGTTTGGAAGGGTCCTAATCCAAGCGTTTCATGTTTTGAGAAGAACAGGACTGCTCCAGGAATTCAAGTCAACTGAAATAAATATTCTAATGGACTAATTTGGCTGAAGAATAAGAGGCAAGAAATAAAGCATACCAAAATAAGAAATATCCAATTCTGCCTGGTGCCTCAGCTCCTTCTTCTAAACACGAATAAATCCTCCACAGGTTCTTATAGTAATATTTGCCAATCCTGTATGGATTTTTTGAGCCTTCCAGGGCTAGGAGAAGGTAATAGCAATCAATCCTCATGTTAACTGAATCATGTCCTGTATGTATTGCGTTTATTGATTAAACTTGTTTTCTCAAATTTCAAGAGCTCACAGTAGATTCACACTGGTTAGCATTAATTATCCTCTTAATTGTGTTAGGGTTCTATATTTCATGCCTTTATTTCCCACCACCCAATCAATTTTGAATGGGTCCTGCTGGTAAAGGGTAATTGGTAGATTCATAGAAATGTTAGTTGGAAAGGACCTCTCACTTGTGTTGCAGGGGGGTTTGGGGGGAAGAGGAAGTTGGTTTGGTTTTTGAAGCTTGAAAACCGTTGGTGATGTAAATTCCACAGCATCTCTGGGTAACCTGCTGTGCAAAAGAATTTGTTTCACCTCCTGACCATAGTTTATGGCTGTTGTATATCTATAGTTGCCTGCCACTGTGAAGAGCTGTACACTTCCACTTGTAGCTTATCCTGCAAATGCTTCTAGTATGAAAATGATGTTAAATGCTTATTTAGATGTTTGGATGAGTAAATAAGTTCTGCTCTTTTGTATAGCCTCCAGAATATTTTACTTGTTGTAAGTTGTACTAGATGAAAGAGAGGAAAAGACCTGTGTGCATCAAGTGTATGAATGAAAGTATCAATATGAAGCAGAGGAAAAAGCAACTCTTAGTACTGAGTTAGCAGAGCTCTGCTAGGGGTTGGCACTGCCAGTTTAAGGGCTGCTTGGTAGATTTCAGCTGGTGTAAAGAGGGTGATTTAGTCCCTTTTCATGTGAATAATGGGTTTGAACTGGAATGGAGCAGTGAGGAAATGCTGGAGAATGTATTTTGGGGTTTGTTGGAGGGCTTTCTGGAGTAAGAGTGGCTATGTTTGTCCTATATAAGTGAATGAAATGTATGGATAAAGGAAAAAATGTCACCTCATTTAACAAAGGTTGTCAAAATGCTGCTACAATTTACCTGGAGAGTCCAAATAATCTTGAAATTGAAGTGTGTCCAAGAGCCAGCATTGGTTTCAGACGTGTACAAAAGTAGCTTGTGTCAGAAGCCAAATTTATAACAAGGTTGAAGTAATGGCCTGCAGGGGTGTTGGGTGTGGCTGTGGTTGTTAACAAGACTTCTTGGGACTTCCACTTAGGGAGAGAAATCAGCACTGTTGCAATTTCATCCCCTGAGATGAAGGGGAGCATTTTTCTGAAAGGTAATGAGGGTGGTAAGAGACAGCAAGGTACATATAGTACCCATCTTATATTTAACTTGTAAGATGTCTGAATCACTGTTGTTAAAATCTCTTGCCCTTTCTATATAACTATGATAGGGAGGTTAAAATGCCTGTTAAAAATGTGAAGAGAGGCTTTAACTATGTGATGTCAAGGTTATTACATTTTTATATGTTAACATTTTCTGTTATATAACATACCCACACCCCAGAATCCTCAACTTCAGTGTTATGTAACCTTTCCCCCTTCCTTCCTTCCTTTAGACAACAGTGATCTGATTGCTTGTACAGTCATAACAAAGGATGGTGGTCAAGTTCAAAGATTCCTGGCTGTGGATATTTACCAGATGAGTTTGGTTGAACCAGATATTGCCAGACTTGGATGGGGAGTAGTTAAGTTTGCAGGCCTTCTGCAGGTAAGGGAAGTTGTAGTTAGAGTGCCCACCTTTTCTGAGCTGAAAATCTACATTTTATGTTGGATAAATAATGATACCAATATTAGCATAAATGATAAACTGTGTACCATGCTTCCTTGTTTCTTTGGTCACTAATTTTTTTTCTGCTTCCTGCCTTTTAAAATATTTCTGACTTTCTGAAGACATTTACGTAGATAACCAGAGACACAATTGCAGATGGGGTAACTTCCTTAACATACAGTGGGGCTGTGCTCATTTGAACACTGAAGTCAAATCCAGTTAGGACTGTGTTCCAAACACTTTGTTCAAGCAGCCACATTCATGAACTCAGAGTTCTGATTTTCCTACACGGGTAGAGAAGGTGACGGGTTGTAATTTCTAAATGATCTGTGCTTATCTAAGGAAGTTTTTCTCATTTGTCTCTTTCTTGCCTTAACCATTGCTGTTTGTATTACCTGAGAATTTGCTGTGTTCAAATAATTTAACTCAATCTCTATGAATACTGACTTCTGAAGAAGTAAATCCAAGTTGTACAACTTGCAGAGTGTGCTTTTATTTTGTTGGGTTTTTAAACATGGAAACTGTCTTTGTAAGAGCTTTAATGGAACATTCATAGGCTTTTCTTTCAGTGTTAATATTTAACCTGTAGTTTAGGAAAGTTTGCTTCTTCTTTAACTACTCACCTTCTGCTTCTCTTTAGGATATGCAGGTGACCGGAGTCGAGGATGACAGCAGAGCCCTGAACATCATAATCCACAAGCCTGCCTCAAGCCCTCACTCGAAGCCCTTCCCCATCCTGCAGGCCACGTTTATTTTTGCAGATCACATTCGCTGCATCATTGCCAAGCAGCGCCTGGCCAAAGGCCGCATCCAGGCTCGGCGCACCAAAATGCAGAGAATAGCAGGTGAATGCTTGTCCTGGATTGATTCTGGGAGACAGGATTGGCTGTCATTGCAAGTCACTCTGTAATGTAAGGCTGAGGCACAATGAGGAGTGGTGGGCCACCACAGAAAGCTCTAAACCAGGGTTGAGTTTCCAAGGAATAGATTTGGGTTCATATTTAACTTCGAGTTTATAAAGTAAATATGTCACATTTTATGGCTTGCTTCATATAAAAAAAATTTAAAGCATGTCTGAGGATATTACAATCTACTTGGTATTAAGAATTTTAGGTTGAATGTAATGCAAAGGCATTTATTTTCCATTTTAAAGCAGATTGTCTCTCTAAGTGGCTTTCTGCAGTGTTCAGTTGTAACTAATGAATTACTTTATTTGTGCAGGGAAAAACAAAAGGAGTTTTTTATTGTTAATAACTCCTATGGGTTTTTTAGTGCAAGGGGGCTTCCTGTAATCCTGGGTTTTTTAATTCTCCACTGTATTTTGAGGTTTCCCTAGTGTGAATGTGGTGTGGACAGCAATGTAGAAAAGGTTGCCAGAAGCATTGACTCTTTAGTTTGCCAGTGCATTTGTAACCATAATTAAGAGGCAAGTCATGTTAAAATCTGGTTTAGTCTTAAGATCCTGAGCAAGCTATCAATTTTCTTGTCACCTCCTCTTCCTTTTATGTATTTGAGTAACAAAAACTATCAATTGTGATTAAACATAGCTCTCCTGGATCTTCCTGTTCAGCCTTCAACTGAAGTTATGGGTTTTGGACACAGCTCTGGAGCTGCAGCCCAGCACCTCCCATTTAGATTCTATGACCAGTCCCGCCGTGGGAGCAGTGACCCGACAGTGCAGCGCTCTGTCTTTGCATCTGTTGACAAAGTCCCAGGTAAGATTGGCATTCATTAACAAAGCAGATTTCTATCTGCAGAAACTGTACTGTTACTTGTACAAGCAATGGAATGTGTTCCTGAACACACAACTCCAGGATGAGGCTTGTGGAAAAATATACTCTGAGAGAAAGAAGTAAGCCTGGGTGTGTATTCTGGGTATGTTGTGAGCAATGCTTCCATGGCAGTTTTCCCAGATGTCTTAATACCTTGCCTTCCTGACAAATCAAGTTAGTTTAAATCATGCTTTGCATACTCAGTATTTATGCAACACATGCAAGTTGTACATATTTCCTCCTTTAGTTTGATTACGAATATTTTCATGCTGGATTGTAAAAAACAGCCAGGATGCTGTGCACTGCCTCATTTCCCTCAAGTGAGCAAGACAGAAAAGGGCCACAGCTACTCCTAAAACATTAGCTTGGAACTAGGATTAAAGGAATGATTCTAAATCAATGAGCTCTTTGCTTTTTTGCCTCCTTATTGTCTGTTTCACAAATTGACTTCTCTGCAGAAATTCTTTTCCAGATGGTGACATTTTTCCTTTTAGCTTGAGTCATTTTAAGGAGAAATCCCATACTGCTTGAAAGTACTTAACTGTTCTGTATTATACAAAGGATCTCATTACTACTTGCTGCCAGTCATTTCACAAAACTCAGCATTTCTCTTTAAATGTGATTCAGAATTTAAAGGCACAGAATTCAGATTACTAAGAACACAGATGTTTTACTGCTTTAGGACTAAATTGGAGCTCAGTTGTCCAAGTTCTGACTGGAAACAGAAATTATAAAACCACAGATGTTGTCAGTCAGGTGTTTCAAAGACAAGTGTATGTTGTGTGAGGGGAGTGTTTTCCTTACTTGATGTGACTTCCACGGAAAAGGTGTGGTTGGAAAGTTGCCAGTATTACTGTTTCAGCTTTCTCTAGGGAGAGTGCACTTTTGTTCCTAACCAAGGACTTCAGCCACTAATTTGAAGGGGGGTATTGGGGATGATGCAGCATAGTAATTTGTTCAAGCAACCACATACTTTATTTGAACCCAGGAAATTCAGACTTTGCTTGCAGATCCAGAGGGAAAAGTATTTTGAAGCTTTTATTTGATACAAAGTATGAGAAATGAGGCACAGAACTTGAAGTTTTTCAAGTTCAGCATCTTTGGAATGCATTTTATGACAGGTAGTAATATAATAAAAATGGATTAATATTGTGTTTTACATCTGATTACAAAAGAAGTATCAAATGTGGGTTTGTTCTCTTATCTTTGCTGAGCAATGAATAAAGTTTCCTTGTTCCTAGTGATTTTCATAGGAATCTTTGTGCTTATCTCTTAATCAGACTTGCAGTGGTTTTTACTGCAAGAGGAGAATTTTGTGGCTTTGAAAAAATTACTGAACAAGCTGCAGTTAAGTTACTAGCTTCATATATTCATTTCTTACTGCTACAACTCCAACTGGTGTTTGAGTTCTGCAAAGCTCGCACAGTCACTTAATTTGGTTCTACTTCTAAGAAACTAATTATGCTTTCCCTTGGTGATGATGTCCTTTGTAGAATAAAAGGAGAGCTATGTTTTTCTGGCAACATTTTTAGAAGAATAATTACTGCTTTTGGTAAGACCATGTTGGCTGTCAGTGCTGTACATCCAGCGTGGTTTTTAGAAATTAACAATCATATGTTTTCATTCCTCCTGCACATTTCAGTCTGTGAAGAACTTTAATACAGCTGTTGAATCAGTTCCCTAATTCCTATTGTCAATGAATTTAGAATTTTCAAGAACACTAATTGCAGTTGTCTGGTTCAGTTTCTCTCGTAGTGCCTACATAAAGGTCTACATATGGCACTAGAGAGCCTGCAGTTACCTTCTCTGTTCCCTTATTGTTGTCCAACTGGGCTTCATTTTCCTTCATTGTTCCACAGTCCAAAGTTAAAATCTCGGTGTGTGGGGGGAAGTGGGTGAGGATTGTTAGAGCTTAAAACTGGATTTTGTGCAAGACAAGTGAAGGGTGATGAGAATATCACAGATGATGCTTCAGAATGTCCCCCTGAACACAATGAAAAGTGCAGGTCATCCAAGTGCAGGGACATGCTGTAATCATTTCCTCCACAGTTCTCAGCAGAGAACAACGTAAGCAAAATCCCTCACTCGATCAATTTTATCATCATGAAGTCATGGCTATGAATATACTCCAAGGTCTATTTTAAATTACTGGCCTTTGCTAGAATGTTAGAGCATTTTAGGGATAGTGTAGCTGGCTGGACTGTTCACCACCCATGTATTAGCTGTGTATGAATATGTTGTACTTCTGAAGCACTCTGTGTAAATAAAGAGTTATACTGTTTTCAAAGAAACCAGCAGATTTGATAGGGGCCCTGTGAACAAAGGTCTTCTATTGAAAGTAAATAAATAATGACTTCCTCTTCAAGCAAACTCAAGAATTAGTTTCAAGTATCAGCTCTATCCTGAGATTTATATGCCCAGTGTGTCTTAAGGGAAATGTTAATGATTTCCAGCAAAAGGTACATCTAAATATTTTAACAAGTGTGGTTGCTTACCTACTAAATAAATTTATTTTGAAAAGCAAAAGTAATCAATAGATTTCTCTTACAATTTTATCCATTGTTAATATCTTAGTAGATGATGGTAAGGTTTTGAGGGAAAAAAATTAGGAAATAACCTTCTTGTTAACATTAGCATGGCAAGAAAGTTATAACCATCTTCATTTTAAAGTCTGAAGGGAAAAAATCATCCACAGCTTTGGAACCCTTTGTGTAGTATGAACTAATATTTGTCATCATCAGATGAACCTTCTAACTGTCATTTTGTTTCCTGTAGCTGTGATTAATTCTGCTCACCTTTGTTTGCAAGTATTTCCTGAAGGAGTTTCCTGATTAGAATATTTGTTCTTGGTCAGTAGTTTTACTGTAGTTACAGTAGTTACAGTATTTTGGATGATTTAGGCTTACTTTTTCCTCCTACCTAAATTAGTTTACAGTAGCACAGTGATTTTTTGCAGTTATTTTGGGAGAGAAAATTCGTTGAAGTCATTTTGAAGCAAATGCTCCCATGTAAGGACATTAATCCACGTGTGCTGTTCTGCAGAAGCTTTGGGCTGGCAATCCTGCTAAATCAGGCCAGCTTTCCCTATGACAGTCATGGGAGACCTTGTTTACTGTTTTGTGCTATTCTGCTGAGGGTGGAAGATTTCTACTCCCCTGAAATGCAAACTGTGGGTATAGAATGCTTTGGATGGGTACAGCTTTCATCAGCACTGTAAGGGAAGCTGAATATCTTGATGTAAACTCTTTAATACCAGTGGCTTTAAGAACTGTTCCTAATTTCATTCACACTAACTGTTGGCTTTGCCTCACTTCTGTGGTTGCAAGTCCAGTGGTTATTCCTTGTTCCCCCATCCTAACTGGTGTTTCAAACTGTGAAGTGTGTATGAAAAATCTAATGTACATTTTCTGTGATTGAAAACTATAGCACTCAGGGCCCGTGATACATGTGGAAGTCTTTCACATTTGAGGTGGTTCAGTTTGTGGTCAACTTTTTGCAGATTGTCAGGCGTCACTGTGTGTAACCTCAGTTTAACTTACCTAAATGACTGTAGAAGATTGATCAGTTTGGTTTCTGAAATAAAATACGTGGATTTATTTACATTTATGGGATAATTGGCTCCTCACCTACTATTTTGTTTTTCACTGAAAGAGATCTCTCCTGCCTTGGTGATGATTTAGTTCTTTCAAGTGGTGTTCATCTTGAACATAGTGAATTGTAATTTAACTTGGTAAAAGTGACATTTAGATACCTATCTAAAACTATGCTGCAGAAATTCAGATAGCATTGTGTTTCTGCAAGTGGTTTTGAATCTAGTTCTTGGGTAAGTGTGGGAGGTAGAAGGTAGGAGGTGGGACTGCAGATCGAGTCAGATTATTAGCAGGACTGATGTTTGTTAGCCTTCTTCTGTGCTTTCTTCCCTATGTTTTCACTTGTAGCACAACCTGTCGGTGTGTTGCTGCTAACAGCATTTTCCTGACTTGTCATATCTATGTTTTAAAGCTTTCAGAGCTTCTTGTAACATGTCCAAGTATTGTAAGGTGTTCATAGTCCACATTTTGGCTATTTTCAGTAATTCACAGGACTGCCAAAAAAATTTCTGCATTAGTACTTTCCCATGGGAGAGGGAGGAGAGCTGCAGAAGCAGGAAAGTTGTGTACCTCACCTGACCTGCAGGCCATGGTGAAGACACTTCTTTTGCTGTAATAACTGCATCAACTTCTGAAAAGCTGCTTGCTATCAAAGCTTGAGGAGGTGACTATAGGTATGTAGTTACAGAAGGAGAAAGGAATGAATTCAAGGTGGTTAGGAAAGAAAAGGATGCTACACTGCAAAGAGTTTGAAGAAGTATTACACTAGAAGCTAGAAGATGACTTGTCTAAGAAGTGCTGTCAGACATTGTATAGACTTTTCCAGTCTTCAGACTGGAAAAAGTTTAGTTTGTGAGAGGCTGGATGAAATTCCATGCCAGCATTAGATGTGATTGATTAAAATTATCTGAAGTTATGTCTAGTAAAAAATGAAGGTATTCTATCCAAGATGGTTTTTTGTTCACTTTTGACTTAATTATTTTCTTTATACTGTTAAGGTCTGTGACCTGTGAATATATTGACTATATCAAAAATGGAAGAGTTTTGGTACATTTTGACTGTTTGTGCAATCTCTAAGTTTTAAAATGCTTTGAGTCCCTTAACTCTACTTCCTTATTCATTGATCAGCACTTGTAGGCTGTCTTCAGTTAGACACATTCAGACTTTCTGGTTTTCAAGATGAAGATGGGAGAGGGCAGGCACATCCTCTGGGTCACTGCATGAGGTTGGCACCACCTTGATACAGGATTTGCTTTTTACCTTTTCCCAATTTGTTCAACAGCTTAAGTCTTTCAAGATAATATTTAACTTGTACATTTAACGTGTAAACTTCACTGTCCTGTTTTGCAGGCTTTGCTGTAGCCCAGTGCATAAATCAGCACAATGCATCCCCACTCTCGTCACCATCCCCTTCCAGTGGCAGTGGCAGTACAGGGCGCTGTGACTCAGTGACTGCAAGCTCGACATCCACTCCTTCTGCTGCTCAGAGCCCAGCAGGTATCCACTCACCACCTTCAGCCTAGGCACCAAGGCATACAGAGCAGTTTATTGTAAAATTGAGTTACTGTGCTATTTGATTTGAAGAGTAGGGCTTTATGGTTTTAGATCACATGATCAACTAAGCCAATTAAAAGTAAATTGTGGTGCTAATTGCAGTGGTCTCTTCAGCTTTCTGGAACTCTAAATACTTGACTTCTTTCAGTAAGACTTTAAGTACTGGTGAAGTAATATCCTGCTTGTCTGACTTCTCTCCTAGCACAAACAGTTTAGAATGCTGAGGACTTTTCTTGTTGGTGGTTTGTTTTAACTGAAGTATTGCTTTGAATAAATCTGTAATGTAAACTGTTAGCCTTTCACCATAGTGGATTAGTTGATTTCCACATGAAGCATCTTTTTTTGAACTGGGTGACATTTGCTTCTGTGTGTTTATCTGATCCTCAAGTTAATTTGTAACAGCAGGCCAAATATGAAATATTTGAAAATAGTTATTTAGGATGTTAATACTGTAAAGTTTTTGCAAAAACACCCTTGTGGCTGAAGACCTCCACGTTTCAGGAGGCTGTTTCATTGGTGCAGAAGAGGCTGCAATATAAGTAGACTGACAGTGTGACTTTCACAAATGGTTGCATGTGTTTGCATTAGTCAGTATATTTAATGGGTATGCTTAAACTGGAACTTCTTGTTGCATTATTCCTCCTTTTTATGTAGTAATTGTAGAGAATCTTGTAATGGTGTCTGTTCTGAGTGCAAATCGTGTGAGGCAAAGCCTCAGGCTGGAGACTCAACAAGGAAATCCAGAAGGGTACATCCTGAAATGCTTTCATGCTACAAGTGACCTACTCTACCTCATTTTGGTTATAAAACAGTAGAGGTAACTTGATTCTCAAGACCTTTTCAAGCGAGCCCTCATTTTAATGGCCACTTCCACTGTTGATCACTCCTTGAGAGGGTTGTTCTGGTTACCCTAAGACATGCCATTTTACTTTTATTTGGAATGCCCATCTATAGCTGAAATTCGTTGCAGTCCTACAGGAAGTGATGCAACCTTTGTTGGGTATTGAGTGTTTTTAGGTTTCACTGAACAGTGTCAGCAGATCCATATGCATTATATATTTAAAGTGAGTGTCCCTGCAAGTGAGTGTTACTGCTGGAAAGGGTAATGAAAGGCTGCTGATGAAGTTAAGGAACAATATATCTTATAGTTTCTTTGTAAAAGAATCTCATTAATGCACAGAAACTGTTCCTAAAACAGCAAGTGTGCCTAATTCTTCAAAGCTGCTGCCCTGGTCTGTACCAAACTGCTTAGTGCAGCTGCAGGCATAATGAGCAAGTAGTGGTTTAAAGCCTGTGGCTGAGTGTCTGATGGTATCTCAAGATCATTATTATAGACTAGTGAAAATTATGAAGTCCCTGGAGCTAGGTCTTTTGGGAGGTGTGAATGTAGGTAGGGTTTTCCCCAACCCCTGGAGCTCTGTTGACACTCTTTGCCAATACTCAGTGTCAGTTCAGTAGTGTTATTTATTCCTGGGATCAGTGTCTTCATTAACTGATTGACTAGCTTACTGTGAGTTTGAATATTCTCCCTTTTCTAGTAATGTAACTGTGATCTGTAGTGGAAACTTGCCAGGAACGTGACATGAAAGTGAGGGTCTGTTTGGCATGTGCAGGTGGCTGTTCTGTGAGCTTGTGCATGAACAGAACTCTGCTGAAGTGGGTGATAGTGCCATGAGCACATGTGTTACATCAGGTCATGCTGACCACTCAGCTGGGATATGGAAACAGTTGTTGGTGTTCACCCACTTCTGTGGAAAGCAGTGGTTTTCCCTTTGCTTAACCACTGGAGGACAGTTGAAACTAAACTGCCTTACTCTGCTGTGAAGCAGAAGAGGGGAGACTTGCATGATGTGAAGTGGCTCCTTTGAGGAGGAAGTAAGTAGTTGCTGATGAGCAGCAAGCAGTTACCAAAATCTGTTTTATGTCCCAAGGTAGCACCTGAATGCTGCTGCAGTCATCATGTTTGACTCTGTCTCATTTCCCATTCCATTTTGAACACACACACAAACTTGTAGGAGCTCTCTGCCCATCCTTCCCTGCTCCCCTGTTGATTCTGGCACCTGCTCAAGTTGTTGAACATGAAGAGCACCCTGGGTTGCTCAGGAACTTCAGACAAGAAGGCCAGACTAGATAAAGGGGAGATGCCTATCTGGACTTCAAGGAAACTACCTCAACTACCTCCCTTCAAGAGCAACATCTTAAACCACACAGCTTTTTATACTGTGAACTTGTGATTATAGTGTCCTAAGCTACAGTCTGCTGACAGATTTAAGCTGGTCAGAGTTTGATATGTTTGAGGTGATACTTGTAAAACTTCACAGAGTTGTTCCAGGAAATAAGATTTGGAACATAGACACCGATTTTTACATAAAACAGTGGTAGATGAGAACAAAATAAAGACAAATTGCATGTTAGTTAAGAGAAAAAATTACAACATAGAGGGTATATTGATGATTAAACAGCGAAAGAGCTTTCAGAAACGTGTCAGAGGAAAAAGTTATGTTTAATTCAATATAAAAAACAATTTACTTGTTATCACTTGTACCTGCATCAACCAGTCACAGTGTTGCATCAACTGCTTTGTCATGAGTGAAGTAAACTCCTATGATTCCTGAGTTTATTTGCTATCCTACCTAGTAGTTATCACACTGCTTTATGGCACAGATATTTTAGAGGCTAGCAGCTCCCCCATTTGCAGTGTTTGGGGTTAAGCTTAGCCCTTTACAAGACTACTGTTCTTTAAAATTGAAAAAGCAGAAAATCATCCCTTACAGAAAGCAGAGTGCTTAGCAAGACAGAAAAATCAGTATCAGGTTCTGCAAGTTCTGCTATCAGGTTGCTTTTCTCTTTGTATTTACATGATTTTTTTTTTTAATTATCATATGTTTTTGAAGTGTTGCTATGCATAAGGTAGAAATGTTCTCTTGTTAGACAGATTTTAGTCATAAAGTTTCAGAGTTTAGAATACAGTCATGTCTTGGCTACCCTTGCTGGAACTGTGCACTTCTTTAAAGTGCTTATTTTCATATATGCCAAGGATTAGAAATAGAAGCTCTCTTACTGTAAGTTAGCAGTATTCCAGAATTATGAATGTGTTAATGTCATCTGTGCTGTATTTTATTACTCTTTAAGCTGTTTTAACTTTTAAAAAGCAGTTGGCTTCAGAACTTAAGAAAATGTTTACATCGGAGCAATAGATAATGAGGACTTCACAAGGCACTGATCTGTGCCACTTAAGCTGTATTTTATGTTTCTGGCAAGTATTGATGATAAAAGATCTAAAATAAGTACTAAGAGCTGTCCCTTGTTGCAGAGAACATATTGGATTCCAGTCTGTAAAATTAAATTTCCATTCCAAGGAGAGGATGATTAATCAAGCATGGAGAGTTTATAAGAGCAGTGCCTGCCTTCCTACTGAAACCATCTCTGTCTCTTCCCTCTATAATCAGTAATGTAAATGTGGTTTGACCTCCTGTTCTATGATGCTCTAGTAATTTTCTGACTAGGTGAGGAAGTACTTTTGTTCTTAGAAAGTTTCTTTTCTAGGAACTTTCTATGCACCAAGCATCATCATCTGAACTGCTGTTATCTTTTCAAACCCTGCGTTTGTCTTTATCATAAACCAAATGTAAATGCCACTGTTGGGTATGAGAATAGTAGGGCTGAACGGTCTGAAGTGTTGTCACCTGCACAGTACTGCACCACATATGGTGCACACATGGTCAGGGAAAGGAGAATAATTCTGTGTCACCAGAATTTGTGGTCAATAAGGAAGGTAAAAGCTTCTCTCGAAGTTTCTGAAGCAGGTGAGTAGATTGTAATGCAAATAAATACCTGCCAGCCCTCCTTTGGTGTAAGTGCTGTTGGTATTGCCAGACACAGCCCAAGCTTGTGATCATTTTCAGATAGGAAGCAAAAAATTGAATTCCTATAAACTCATTTATTTCTAGAGAATGAATAAATACTTCCAGCTTCAGAAGTATTACCCAAACATAGAAGGCTCTTGGTGTGGTGTAGAATTGTATTCAAGATACCAGCAGTTACAGGTGTGTCCTTGTCACTTATTCTTGTTGCTGCTCTAACATTTATCCTTTGTCTCCATTCCAGTTTCCCTTCCCTGTGTCATTGTTCAAGCCTCTGTATGATTTCTGGCTGTGTTTCCCTCTAGTAAGGTCTGGCAGGAAAGGACGCCGGCGGGTGTTTAGTCTGTCGGAGGCTGACAGTCACGGTGGACACTGGGTTTAGGCCTTCCAGCAGCAGCTGCAGCAGAAACTCCCGCAATACCCACTCAGGCAGGTTCCTCCATAAGCCTTCACAAGCCCATAACAATCAATAGAACATATTTGCTTTCCATGCTGACAGCAGGGACAGTGAGGTAGGAAACCGAAGAAAGCATCATAATGTGTCTCTACCTTTTGTTTTGAGAGAACTGTGAAGCAATAACGAGCTGTTTCTGAAAGCCTTGTCTTCTCCCACATCTCTGGGCACTCGTGCCAAAGGTGGAAGTTGTGCTATCAAGCCTCCAGCTTCAAAGCAGCCATGTCTTCATTTGCACAGGGCAGCCCTGGCTGCAGTGAAATTTAGTAAGCACAGGCTCCTGAATGGACAGTAATGCAGGTCCTTGGCCAGCAGCAAGAAATCTGTTTATAGCACAGGTCAAATGGACAGGCATTCAGCATAAGACTGTCCCTGGACTCTGATGGCACAAGCTTAATATTTCTGTGATCATCAGATTCTGGTAGATGACTTTATGGACTGTTTGCCCTCACCTGAGGAGGGGGAGCAGATGCAAAAAAATACAGACATACGCTCCAGATGACCTTTGTTATAGAATCTGTTTTAACCTGTGTCTAATTAATTTCTTTTCTTTTGGTTCTGTCGTGGCATGAAGATACTTTACTCTGCTGATATTACATAGACACCCTTTTTCATCTTTATAGATTTAATTTGCAACTTTTTGCTTAATGTCTTGTAATTTGTATTTTTTGTTATCCTTTCATAGTATGTTGCTGTACAGCTTAGGACACTTCTCTGTGGGTGATATTCATTCTTTCCATTTTCTGTTCTTTTCTAACTTGTTTCACAGTAACCCTTCCTAACATAATATAACAAGTTGAGTGTTCTAGTTGGGATTTTTTGCTGTAATGATAATCTCTGCAGCATTAAAGAAGTGCTGAAATACATGTAAGGCTGTTGAAGGTTCTGCATCCAAAGAGAGCTAATAATACCCCAAAGCTTGCTAAATTACATCTTGTTTTCAACAAGTACAGTAAGTTTGGAGGTATGGAAGGCTGACTGTTAGAACTCAGTGTTAAGATCAGAACCTTTTTAAGAAACCTTCACTCTCCCTGGTTTTGTTGCAGATCTGGCACATATTTTGTGCCAGAACACTCTTGCTTAAATACATGGAGGCTGGGGAGAGATAAATAGAAATGCTGTTTTCTAATATTAGGTGATAACCTTTTGATATTTAAGAGCAGAGCATATCTCAGTGACTGGTGGTTTTATCCAGGGAAAAATTACAAATTTGTTTTTTCTTTGTATCCAAAAGTCAAGCTGGAACAAAGTGTTGGGAGTTTGGGTTTTTTGAAAGCCAATTAGTATTTTTATAGGTAGCATAAATGGAAGTTCCAGATAATAAGTAGAGAAATTAATCTGTAAACATGCCAGGTATGTGAAGCTCTTTAGAAGCAAGAGCTTGGTACCTGTCTTGGTACCTGCTTAAAGACAGATCCTCTTTTGAGTTCTAGACCATGTTCAGAGCTCTCCCTCCTCCACCCCTTTTTGTGTTGAGATTTGCTTTCTGGTCTTTTTGGCAGTAGTGCCACCCTGGGTTACAGAAATTGGCCACTGTTCCCTGAAATTCAGTGCCAGAGTGATGGAAGTGAGGCTGGCAGTGCCTGAGGACACCCTGAGAGGAGAGAGAGACTGGCTTCTAGCAGTAGTAAATAAAAGCTGGAGGGAAGCAGAGGAGAGCTCTGATCTTGTATTCTCTACAAATGCTGCCACTGAAATACTGGGCAGTATATTCTGCTTACAGTTTTTGATATTTTTATCTGTCTTCTTAATGCTTTTTGAGACTTCTGTGCAGAAAATCTGGACTTGTTAACTCCAGATACTTTTTTTTAAATGAAGACTTTTTTCAAATACTTTTTGTCTGTGGCATTAAGAAGGGAGTCACTTTAGCATTGACTTAGAACCTACCTGGAAGGATTTGGGGACAATCCAGCATAGCAAAAGAATGTGTATGCCTTTCATTATTTCAGTAAATGCAAATATTAAGAAAATACATTGATACTCTATTGAGAGAGGGGAAGGAATGATTTAAGAAATGAAGTGCAGATTCAGAAGTTAAATAGAGCTGTAATAGAAATGTGCTGTGTACAACATTCTGAAGAGAATGCCATCGATTGATAATACTTTACTTACCAGAATGCCTCAGGTTTCTGAATCCTGAATTTGGGTGACTATTCATGCTAAAGTATAACTAAGATGAAAAAATTATCTTGGCAAAGAACATTTGAGACCTTTTTAAGATTTTATAGATTCAAAAAGCAGAAACTCACTGCTCTGTGCATACTGTAATGTTAGTATTTAGCTTGGAATTCAGAGAAATGAGCCTTATTTCATTGTTCTAGCAGTTCATTTCCCATGTGATTCTTGCATCACTCCCTCCCTTATCAGTTGCTACATTCTCATTAAAGCTTCTTGACAGATAAAAAGCATCTGCAGGGTTACTTTGAATCTGTCCTTACAGTTCGAAGTAACCTCTGATGTCTCTTTTATTTAAAAAGTGGACTTTTTTACCATTTATAAATCTTGGTTTTATCAAAGCAAGAAGCTTTAGCCACCAATTCAGCAAAAAGTACATGTGAGTGGTTTCTGAAGTGAGTATACACCATTGTTTGGGTTATCTTACCAGAAAGGCAAAAAAAAAGGTCCATAATTTTAGTGTTATCCACTGATACCATTCCATTCTCTACTTTGTTTTTCTTTATTTTCTCTTTTTTTGTCTTATGTTCATGCTTTCTGTTCTTTTCCAGGACTAATTGGAATCATATTGAAACGGAAATATTTTTAAGGTCACTGTGTATTAAAACCATAAGTTAATTCTTAGCTTCTGTATTCACTGCCTTTCCTTGTAGGCTTTTCTGCAGATGCCTGTACACTTGAACACATGCTGTTTCTTACAAAAGCTTTAAAACTGGTTTGTCTTGAAGCTGGATACCTGTTACTTTAATGGCATCTATTATTGTAGTCTGAAAAGAAAAAACCTGACTTTTCTGGGCATACTTGATCATCTAATGCTCTATCACCTCACCCCCTCCATTCCCTCTCCATCCTGAGCCAAATGAACAGCTTGCTGGACAGTTCACCAGGATTTTTAGGAGGAAAGGACAGTACAAATAGCTGTTAATGCTGGAGGGTTTTTTCATAATGTGGGAAGGTGCAGTAGCATATCAGTTTTCTGCAGCATTTATGCTTATTCTCAATTTGATCAGTGTTGGATGCTCCATGCTTAGGAGGGGAGGACAAAACTCCCCTCACAAGGCTGTGTAAAACAGGCCTCTCTGCAGCACCTTTCAGTTGCAGTGAGGACATTATCCTCCTTCCTCTGCTGCCATAATTTTGCTTTCTGTGGTTGAGGTGTCACTTAAATGTGAATCTGGGAGGATGAATTGAGAGAATGACTTCCAAATTTTTGTAAGAAACAGGCCACCTTTTGGGAAAGATGGCTGTAGAGTGGTTCTTCAGTTTTTTCTTTTATTTCTAAAGATCTTCCTGATATGGGGTAGTGGTTCATTTCAGTTCATACTAAATACTGGAGAGGTTTTCTTTCCCTCTACTTCCTCTCTCTAAGAATATTTCTAATATTGCTACATATTCTAATACTAAATGTATATAATTATCCTAATTTGGACAGAATCCTGTTGGCATTTTAGGTTATGGATTTATAATATTTTGGTTTATTTCTAATTACTAAAATGTGGATGTGTAAGCATAGTGCTTCACAGAACTGTATTTTCCACTCAGTTATTCTTGAACTATCATGACTAATGATATATTGTTAGGCTTAATGTGCATACTGATTTGAATATTGATTATTCTTGGTGTTTTCTTTTCTCAGATGATGCTTCAGCTCCAGAGCAGCCTCTGATGGCCGGTTCCGGTCAGACGATGTTGACTGATGAAACTCTCCCAGCTGTTTCAAAATCCAGCAAAAATGCTGTAAAAACCAGTGACATAGAAACAGCCAACCTGTCTCCCAGCCTGATTCCTGCCCAGCAGCCCACGATATCCTTAATCACAGACGACAACACGGACACGCTGAGCGTGGAGTCGCTCACGCTGGTGCCGCCAGTCGATCCACACAGCATTCGAACATTCAGCTGCATCCCTCAGGCCTCTTTGCAGGCTGGAGGTGAAGTTGACAAGGTGAAAGAGATAGAGGAAGAATGTTCTGACTAAAGGCACTGTGCAGACTGTAATAAACAGTGAAGGAAGCGCAACCAAATTGTGATTTGTTTTTTCTCTGGGAGTGCAGATGCTTCTGGAGGCCTGAGAGGCCTCGGGTCCGCACGAAGGGACCAACTGGTGACAGAGAATGTCAGCAGCTTTTAGAGCCAGCATGGGATACTCAGCATATCTGAACTGGAAAAGAGAGAAAAAACCCAAACTTTGGAATCTGGACTGGTTCTTTCCTACCAGTGTCTGTTATACAAGAACATGAACGTATTTCAGAGGACCTACTGTCTTTCTAATAGGAACTAATTAATTGTAAAAGGTCTACAGTATTATGGCAAAGTGAAGAGATTTTTGGATCCCCAGGATCATGGTACTGCATTATCACATCTCTGAAACTGGAGATGTGCCATTGACCAGAAAAAATGCTATATTGTAGGACAGAGGTAAAACTTCCATTTGAGTCAGGGTGTGTTTTTTTCAGTTTGGTGTTTGGTTTGGGGGTTTTTTGTGGAGGAGGGGTTTTGGGCTTTTGTTTGGCTTTTTTTGTGTTTGGTTGTTTTTGTTTTTTAATCCTGATCTTGTTCATCTTTTGGAGGACTGCACAATACCAGCAGGCTTGGCCACATTCAGTATTGTCTTTGTAGGACTCCAGACTTAAATATTATGTTTTCCATATGTAATATTTATTTCAAGGTTTGATTCAAAGTTAAAACACAATGCTTGTTCAAATTAACATAAGGGATTTTTGAGACTACTTTAGTCTTTGCTTAGCTGCCTAGAGAGGAATGTAAAATATTTTAAAAGATTGCTATAGCTTGTTTGTTCACTTCTAACAGTCAAATTGCTGCACAGCTGAGGAATGGTGATATCCCTGCAACTGAAAGAACAGCTTCAAGAAGCAGACAGAACCAGTTTTACTCTTAAGAGATTTTTCAAATATTTCATAGTCAGGTAGGAAGAAGGTCACCCTATCTAACTGATAATTCCTTTGCAAGTCTGATCTCGAAAGGTATTGTGTAATTTTTTTTTTTCCTTTCTGGGATAGTATTCCAGTTAAACAGCATTGCTACATAAAAGTGGTTCTGAGTTAACATTGCTTCCTAGATCCTGACACCAAGTTGACAGAAAAGGGAAAGATGTTGATTAAAGTTTGGAATGTTCTTTGCTGATTTGATACGTAATTAACATGAAAGGAATTAAGGCTTTTTCATCAATTTCCAAGTAAGTTAATTTAAATTAATAATGAAATGAGCAGTTGTTATTGCTGGTCTGTTCGTAACACTGAGTTGGCAGATCTTCAGAGGACTGCTGTTTACTTGGTATTGATTTCAGTCACCACTGCAATCTCTTTCCTCATTCTGTCTCTACTGGCATTGAGTTCTTACCAAACAGGTGAATCTGCAAAGTTTTTACCCACTTCCCAGTGCTTATTGTCACCTCTTCCTGGCTGTCATAGGGAATACTTGAAGTGATTTTTCAGTGTTTCATATATATGTGTATATATATAAGAGACTGACTAATTCACAGGTACTACTTTTCTCACTTTTTGTCCTCTCCTTCACATAATAATTGAATCTTTGCCAACTGGCTATATGAGGTGTCTGCTACTGAATGCCAGTATTTTTTTTTCCCCCTTATTAACTTTTTTATGCAGTTTTGATATCCAATTTTCTGTGACTTCTACTTTCTCTCAAATTGAATTAACTGATACTCTGACCATTCCAGAGTGGCCCAAACTCTAAATGAACTCAGAGTTAGGTGTCCTCAGCACTGCAGTGGATTTTGTGTGAAAATCTGGCATTACTGGAATAAGAGGCTACTTTTTGGGTTTTTTGGTCTCATGCTTACAATGAATTTGCACTCATGCAGTCACTGTTGCAGCTAATGTGCATGTACCTGAACAAGCTGAGACATCAGTAGTAATCTGGGCACAAGGACCACGTGAATTTTTATTAGCTGAACTGATTGCAGTCTAGACTTTCTCTAAAATGTTGCAGCATTACACTGTAGTCTCAGTAATATTCTGAAGACCATTATAAAAAATGCCTCACTTAACTTAAAAGCCTTTTATGTTAGTTATTAACCTTAAATTCTTGACCTAAATTACACAAAATATCACTGTGCAGGCTGAGTTCCCTTAAACAAAATCCATTTTAGACTGGAAAACCTTGATCTGTATTTATCTCATTTCAATTTCAGTTCTAGCAAGATTAGACCCATGCACAAGAAGTCTCTTCAGTGCATATGCATAATCTCACCCCTGAGCTGCACTGCACAAGAAATGGGGCAAAGGGGAAGAAAGGTGACTTGGTGCTTTTCATTACTTCTGAGTGGCTTTTAAATCTTATGATCACTTGTCTAGTGAGCTTCACAGGAAATGACTGAGATAGACACTATTATTAGGGAAATAAAAGAACAGATCTGCTGTTCATTTGCCCAAGCCCCCTCTGGGGGAAAGACCTTTCTGAGATCAAACTAAACCTGCCCTGACTTAGGCCCAGCCATTTGCTAATGAAGCAGTAAGGTGTGAGTGACTGTAATTTCTACTGACTGCAAGTGTATTGGGGGATGATTACTTCAAGTAACCCAGGAATTCAGAAATTGCCCTGGAATTAAGTGTCATTTCACTGGCATTAAAATAAACTTTATGCTTGAGGACATAGGTGTAAGCTATCAGACAAGCAGGTCAAACTGTGTGTGTGAGCATGAAGCCACTTCTAAGAGTAAACACTTCACTCAGTGGTGCTGTTGCTCTGGTGTGTGCTCAGTCAGTTCCCTGCAGGAGACAAGGAGCTGCAGAACAGCCTCAGGAGCACTGACCACCAGGGAGTAGTTGTCAGAAAAGCCCCACCAAGCTAAACATTCTGCTCTTGTCTCCACTAACCAGCTGAAGTTAAACTTGCCTTTAAAAGAGCATTGCCCAGGCAGGCAGCTGCCATCTGGGAAAATAAAAGTCCTGTAGTTGGATCAGAGATCTGCAGAGACATCAGCTGGGCACAGGGACATCCAGGCCTTTTGCCTCCAAGGTAATTAGTCTCCTTCTTTCAGACAGCCTAATGTAGCCATCTAAATATATGTTGAAAATTCTCTTAACTGCTACTGTCCTTCTTCTTGAAAGAGTTTTTTGGTGTGTCCCTGGTTCAACACCACTGCCCTACCCTGGGATATCACTCACTGGGGCACTGCTCTTCTGTTATCTAGCAATCTTTGGAGAAGTTCTGCTGTGCTTGCCTGCTGTGTTTCTCTTGACCTTTCCCAACGTTTGCAGCATGAACTAGAAAGAAATAGAATAACTTTTCCCATCTCCCATTGGATTCTGAAAAGCAGAGGGTGATCCATGCAGGGCTTGCTAGGGTGGGATGTTTTTAGGGGTTGGGAGGGGAGTAGTGCTTGGGGGTTTTTCTGCTGCTCAGGACTTGAGCAGCAACAAAGACATAGGAGATGCAGTTCTTGACTGAGTCTCAAACAGAGGGTTCTTTCATATGGAAACATATTTTTATATTACATTTGTACAGAATTTTCCCTATTTTGATCTCCCAACATTTTTAGATTTGCACGTTGCTCAGATTTGATTTCTTTTGCAAGGCGTTATAAAATATATATTTTGTGTTTGTTAATGTATTAAAAATGTAAAACTAAATTTTGGTTGTCTAATAAATGTGCACTGTGGTGGTATCTGGTTTATTGTTTTGATAACTTGAATTCATTGGTTCTTAATATGAAAAGGAAACACTTGTCATTGTGGGGGCTGTCTTGTTAGCATAAATAAATGTGTGGCGTGCATTTATTTTAAAAGTAACTAAAAATGGCTTAAGCAGGTAATGACTAAGAATACTTGATAACAAAAGTTAAGATCCAGACTAGTTCACAGGATTCTTCTAAGATCATAATCTGAAGATTCATGAGATTTTTTTTTTATCTTGTTTCCCATTACTTTTGGTTATGGATACTCATATAAAGTGAGTTTAAGAGTGGTTTCAATCTGATCACTTCAGTATGTATGAGAAGACCTGAGGGTTAGTATTTGGGTGTATTTAAGGACTAATTGTGGCAGAAGTATTCACAATGAACATGAAAATAATTTTTAAGATTGAGAATAGATTCAAGTGTGCAAATTTATGGACTATTACAATGTCTAGGAGCTTTGTTTTGGCCAGGGACAGCACTGAATATCCATTGTCACAACTTCAGTAAACCCTCTGGAAGCATTACAGACTTCAGAAGGTAACTTTAGGCATCTCCACTTGTGAATAGCTGTGTTGGTATTTTTGTTGCAAACTTTTTCCTTTGTTTTTAGCTGTTTTGTAAGTTGATTGTTTTCAGTGCAAAGAGGAAGAAATGTATTTTTCTAGAAGAATGAATGTACCTAGGATTTAAGCACTACAGAAAGCATTTAGTGAACATGGACTGTCCTCCTATGAAATATATTTCAGTAAAGTTGTCTGGAATGTAGTTCATTTGAGAAGAAAAAAGTCCTGAACATGCACTTACATTTACACTTACATGGAAACAAGCCCAAACATGGTGTGAATTGAATTCTGAAATGTCTTTCTACAGGCAATAAGTATTAATATTTAATGTAAGTTATGTTAGACATTTGGAGTAAATGTGATATCTTATGTTAATTTAAACAACAATGTAACTAAGCATCTGGGAAGGGAGTGGAACTAGAAAATATTGGTGTATGTTTCTGAAATCCAGACTTCTGAGTCTGTGTTTGCTGGCATTGATAATTTGTCGTGGCTGTTGAAAACCTGGACAAGAACAAGGAACAGACCTTTCTTTGTAAATGAAACTTGGCAATAAAAATGGTGTTACTAAGAAAACTTCCTTCCCTTTCATGTTCTGTTGCTGCATTGATGCACAAGGGCATCCAGAAGCAGTGGAAGGCAAAATTTGCAGAACCTTGCTTTTGTTTAGAAGAATGTTGTGCATATGTGACTGTCAGGCATTTTCATCTTTAAGCCAGGGTGATTTGCACTGTGTATGCAGGAAAGACATAGCAGGAGAGGGAGCAGAAACAAGCTTGGAAGGGTGATGGAAAGTAGATGAGACCAAGGGTTACAAGGGGCTGGGCAACATCTAAAAAATCTGTGAACCACTTTGAAAGTGCCTGTCATGTGTGATTCCTCCCCCAAATATATGCTTCCAGCCTCTGCCTCTTTCTCTGGTGCATGTTGCCAGTTCAGTATATGGATTAAATCCAACCAAGTTATTAGTTAGGTTCTTGTTAATTAGCCTCTACATCCATAGGAATTCATCACAGTCAATATACATTCCTTGGGAAATGTTATTTCTCAAAATAGTCATTGCTCCAGAAGCTTTCTTAGGAAGAAATTAAATTACATTGTACCATCTAATAAGCAAGCTAGGTATAAGAGATAGGAGACAACACTGTGATTTACTCTAAGATGCAATATTAAATCATGGTGTGTTATGGAAAATGAGCTTAAATCTGCTCCTGGAAGCTGAACTTTCAAAATTTTGCCAGTAATACTGCTTTAAGGGTGCCAGTTTGTGGCCAGGAAGGTCCCTTCCTTCACCTTTGAAACTGCTTTGTGGTTCTGTATCCTGATGCTTCAGAATTCTTGCAGCCTTTTGTCTTGTCATTTTTCCTGTGTCTTTCTAGACTCAGACACTTGAGTCAGATTGAGCCTCTTTTAGGAATGAGTTATTAATGATCAGAGAGGGAATGAAAGCACAGCCTCCAAACCTCATGCTGACTGGCTTGTGAGTTAGGCAGAAATGAAGTGCTGCATTAGTCCACTCTTTTCTTAGCCTCAGAAACATCTAAGTGCAGCAACTTGAACAGTCCTATAGTGGGTAAGTCCACATCTTTATCAGCAAGATAATTCCAGCATAGTTATAAAAAGAAGTGAAACTCTGTCAATACATATGTCTTGGTCAAAGTAATTCTTGTCTAAGTAAAGATACAGCATTTGGAGATGAACTCTCTGTTCTTTGACACTTAACCTTTGTTTCCATGTAAGGAAGGAATGCTGTGGGACTTTATGGATGCTGCTGTTGGGGCAGAAGAAACTGCATTTCTATTCTGCCACTTTAGAGCCTGTGTAAAGACAAAAGCTGTCTTGGTACTTTCTGGTGATCTTGAATATGAGAGATGGCTGTTATGAGTGTATTCCCTGAAAATTCTATTGAATTTTAAACTCATATGTTTAATCTCTCAAATAAGGAGAAGTAGAGGGAGTTGCAGCACCTGGAGTTGCAAATGTCCAGTGGCAAAATTGGAAGAAAGGTTTCAGGCAAATTCTCACACACTGTTAAGGCAGTTGAGATGATGGGGAGCATGTCAGTCTGGTTGGATGGTGCTCACTTGTGTGTCTGCTTTTAGCTGAAGGATTTTACCATCAGCTTATCTGCAAATATGCCTAGTCTTAAAATTATTACTGATTTTGGATGCCAGTTCTCTAAAATGGATTTTATGGGTTGAAGTTTTTGATTTTTAAGTGCCTTATTATTCAGACTTGAGATCTTTTGAAATAAGTTGAAAGCTCTTGCCTGTCCTCAGACACTCAATTCTACAAAGCTGGGAAATGTGCCTGTTGAGTAGAAAATACTGATCTCAGCATTCCATTCTCACTGTCTTATCCCCAGATAAAGGTTTATATTTTGCAGAGGCCACAGTTTATTTTTTTTTTTTTGCCTGTTTGGATGGCTGATAAGGACAGATGAATTCTTGGGCTCTGTTTCTTAGTTCCACAACATTTTTCTCAGCTTTAGTATGGACTAAACATCGTGGCACCGGATGGGAAAACAAGCTGTTATTTTACTACAGCAACAAATTTTGTCATTTGGTTAATTGAATGAAGACATTTTTGTGTAAATTTGTCCTCATTTAGGGGTCATTTATTTGAAGCAGATATAAGCATCTGTTTGAAAACTGCATTGTTGATGGACCAGTGCATTGAGAAGGAAGATAGCCAGGCTGGGTCACCACTACAGAGGTGCTCAGAGCTGGCTCTTCCTCAGCAGCCAGAACTACCAGAGATAGAAAAAGGAGTTTCTGAAGGAGGAGAGAGGCAGATAACCATAATGTCTTAGGAAAAAGTGTTTCTAGTCTGCAGAGAGAGGTGGGGCCTACAAAGGGGGAAAGTAGTCTTGCACTTCCTAATAGCTAATTTGATGGACAAGAGAAAAAACCCATAATTTTATAGTACTTTATATGAAACCTTGACCTCTGTTCAGGATATCAGTTACTTAACTGATACTACAAAAAGCACATCACATGTAGGAATATCAGATACAACTGTCCATAGCCACACCTGTGTTTAAGTCTTTCTCCACCACATTATCCTATGCAAACCCAGTTGCTGATGTGTGCAGGGTGTAGCTTAATTCCAGAGTTCTTGGGAACAAGATATGAGCAGCTTTGCTTTGCTGCTTCTCCACCGTGCAGTTCACTTGAATTAGCTTATCAGAGTTTATCAGCTTCAAGGCTTTCCTGTGAAAGTGTTGGTAACCACTGTCTCTTAGATAACTTGTAATTCTTACGTAGCTGCTGGAAGTGCTTTGGAGGGAGATAGGCTCGCTCAGCTCACTAAATTTTAGTTAAAACAGGTCTTGCAAACCTCTTTGAGAGTTTCTGAACAGATCTTCACGTGAGATGTTTTGTGAGGTAGGGATCCTTGTCAAATTTTGTTGAACTACAGATCTCTTTGAAAGACAGTCTTGGAGCCAAGCTTCCTCTGTTTTGTGTGAATCTGCAAAGAAAAGCAGCCCTGTTATGAGAAATCAGAGGTGCCTTTTCTCTCACTGTGCTTAGATCAGCTCACACTGCACAGTGTGTGCTATGCTGGTACCAGCAGGCTTCACCTGTGCTTTAGCTTAACAGGACATTGGACAGGTCCTTCCTGTTCCTGAGTCCACCTGTTTTAAATACATTAGTAGTGCACTTGGGAAGCCTAGTTTGTCATGTTTGTAAAGTGCTTTAATGTTGATGTTAAGCATTAATCTTTTTATCACCTTGTCATAAAGAAATGTCATTGAAAGCATCCCTCCAGTCTTACTGCTTTGCACCAGTTAACATAGTTCCTGCTGCATACCTGTAATTTTCAAAGCAAATAATATTTGGTTTTTGTTTGCAGTGTATCTCTGAGCCATCTGAACAACCTCAAAATTACAAGAAAACAAGTCTTTCTCGTAGCTTCTAGGAATGTTTGATTTAAGATTTGGTCGTAATTTCAATGGTTTGTTCTTGTCCAAAATGATTAGTTCACAGGAATGGGTTTGTTTGAAAAGAAGCATGGTTTCTTTTAAATTTAGAAAAAAAAAAAAAAAAGAAGGGAAATAAATCAGTATACTTAAAACCTTTTCAATCTTTCCTGCTTCATAGTAATGATAGTAAGGAAATGATTAATCTTCTTAGAAATCAAATGGCATGTGTGAGTCAGTCTTAGAATGTTGAAACCATTTAAAGCATCTGTTTATACATATGCTAAAAGAAACATGAAAGAGATTGCTAAGAAAAGGAAGGAACTGTGAAGGGTTTGCCTTCAATTTAACCATAGCAGTATGATGTACAGACCACCTCTGTAAAAGTCTCAGGTATTAGTTGCACAATTATTTGGAAAAAAAAACAAACAAACAATTGCAAGAATGGCAATTAAGACATGACAGTAAAATGCTGAGTCACTAAAAAGGAACATGGGAACACTTTTCATCTGCTTCAGTGGCAGCGAGGTGTCTTATCTGAAACTGATAGGAAGTGTAATCTGAAATAATGTGGAGGAGTTGGTGTAGGTGAGTAGACGTTCCCTTTTGCCATCTCTGAGTTGGGACAGGACAAACTTTCCTCCTTTGCTCTGTTAGATGGAAGTCTTACGTGTTGGTAGTCATGAAGAAATCTTTTAACTGCTTGAGAGTTATCAGCAAATAAGAACCTCCAAATGGTCAAATACAATAAAGAACTGTTCATCAGAACAACTGAACAGTTACATTTGGTCAGTCTCTTGCACAGAATACATGTCAAAGACCATAGGAGGCTTGGTTTTGCTACAATTTTTCATGTGGAGCCTGTTTGTTAGAAAAAGATTTATTAGGAATTAGCTGAGAACAACTGGAGTGGGAATAGAAAGTCTGTGTGCAGAAAGAAACAGAGAATTTCTTCTAAAGCTTTTTTAGGTATCCCAAAACAAAGAACCAGAAGTGGCCAGCAGTGTGAGTCCTATAAGGCACTACAGCACTGAGACCTAACCAAGACTCACTCATTAAGTATTAAACATTACCTGAGTGAATGAAGGGAATATGCCTGAGGGAAACTAGTCTGTTGATTTCTCAGGACTTTCAAGAAAACAAATGCACAAGTCACTGCAACCTGGTGCTAGAATATACCCTTGCCTGTTGGCAGGATTTCCTCAGCTCCCTGGTTGATAATGTACTATTCATTCTGGAAACTGAGATTTCTGGATAGTCCTGTGACTAACCTTGTTAATGTGAAACACTGAATGATGTATTTTTTTATTTACTTACTGACTCTGAGCTGGGTAATCAGAAGTTGATTCAAGAACTTCTCATTTCCCACCATGATACGTCACAGATGTCCCTGCTCAAATTGCAAATGCAGTAATGAACCAGATGTGAATTGAGTCAAACCCTGTTACAGTGAGTTTACAGTGTGTAGGGATGACTTGTGTGCAGGGCAGGTGTGTGACTTGTGCAAGGCAGTGGCATTGTTTCTCTGTTAAAGATAAGGAAAGCTTATCACAGGCTGATGGCTCAGAACTGTACATGGAGTCTGTGAATGACTCAAGAACTGAACACAAAGCCTTTACTGATGACTGGTTTGAATTTCCAGTGGCAAGAGAGATTAGATGTAATATCTGATCTTAAAATACATCTTCTAGACAAGATCTTTTTCCTAGTATCTATGAAGAAGCTTTTCTATGTAATGCTAGTCCTCAGAATAATATGATGACTAAATAGTTTAAGAAAAGTAATAGGAGTAACCCAGAGTGATCAGCCAGTCTGGATGAGAATCATCTGGAATATTGCCTCAGCTGTCAACAAGAATTGATAAAAGAGCAGTTTTGCATGGTTTGGTTACATGTGACCTATCTAAACCAGCAGATTTTGGGGACATCAAATGCAAAAGCTCTGATTTCAAGCTTTTCGATAAGAGAAAATGGAAATTAAGAAAGTTGTATTTCTGATTATTTTAATGGCAATCTTTAATTCATAAGTGCATTAAATTTCCATGCAAGCCTCCCTTAGCCAGAATTACTAGAAATCTTGCAAGAAGTTATCTCTTCTGCCCAAGACACAAGGTGTCTTTCAGAGCTCAGTAGGATGCACTTTGGGGGAAAGGCCACAGGCAGACAGATTTAGTGCTGACTGGGGAGTTGTCAGTGTTAGCTCTTGTTATTCTGCTTTACCCATGGAGCTGTGATGTTTCTGAATTGCTTCTAGATTAAGGAAACAATAGGGAAGAAAACCACGGTATTTCTCAACTCTCAGAAATAAAGTTCTGCAAATGTGCAATTTTCAGACATTGCAGTGCAAATACTCTGCCTTTGTCCCTGTTTGAGATGAGCCTGGGCTTGAGTCCTGGGGCAATTATTAATTTACCATTGTGATGTTTTTTGTTGTTTTGTTTTGGCTTGTTTTGTCTCATTGTAAGGAAGAACTTAAAAACACAATCTATCCCACCTGAAAGCAGAGACTTGTGTCATACTTCCACATGTATGAGCTGGCCCTTGTAAAGACCCTCCTGGGGTTTAGATCTGCAGCTGTATCCAGCTTCAGTCTGCCAGGAGAAGGAAACTTGCTCCTCTTCACTCAGACACCCCTTTGTGAGAGCAAGCCAGAGTTTGGTCCATGGTGTGGAGGGTTCATTTTGGAGCAATTCCAACTCTGTGCACAGTAATGTTTCCCTGCAAGATGTTTTATTTTTAGGTAGATCCAGTACACTTCTGTATAGTGAACCCAGAGGATCTCTAGGAAGTCTAACCTGACAGGCAAAGGGGAGCAGCTGCTGGTTGTTTTCTTAGCTTTCCTCCTCCATTCCAGAAGGATGGATCCTCAGCTCAGTGTGAAATGTGAAATCCTGTTCTTTATACTGAAACAGGCAGCAAAGAAAAAGAATAAAGTGGGAATTTGTAATTCAAGCTGCTTGAGCCAAGACAGCAAACCAAAACCTGGATGTGCAAGGCATAAAGTAAGTTAGGGGGCCCTCAAGGAACTCTGCAATCTTGGAGCAAAGCAATCAGCTTGTTGCTCCCTGCTGCTTCCAGAGTCAGTCTGGAACACGTGGCAGTGGGAGGGTGATTGGGAGCTCTGCTCTCTGAACAGTGTGCAGTGGTTGCTTTGTAAAATGAGAGGAAATCTCTCCCTGTGCAAGAGTTACCACAGTGCTGAGCAGCATTGCAGCAAGGCAGAGGCCTCCTGAATTGTACTACCTACCATGCCAGGGAGCTCCTGATCTTATCAGCCACCTCTTGGGCTTTGGTTCTGCAGTTTCCAAGCTCTGTGGCTGACAGATAATCTTGTTTATAGCCCCACTGATTACAGGACCCAAGTATGTAAAAAAGTACTTTGCTGTCTCTTTTCCTTCACTGAGGATTTCTTGCCTGCCACAGAGCAGCATATTTGGAGTGGTCCAGCCATACTGGAACTGCAGAACCACATTCCTGCTTCCATGGTTTGGTTACTGGCCTCCAATGTAAGATCCAGCTGTAAGATTTTTGTGAGAACATAATTTCAACAGTTTTGCTAATAGAGACTATTTATTTGTGCTTATATTTGTACACTTACTTGAATAGCACTTATATTTTTGCCTGGGGGTTGTTTGGTGCTTGCAGGAAAATCTACACAGCTGCTTCCAGTAAAAATACTGGGGTTTTTTAAGAAGTAGATTAATTAGGATGAGCATCAGTACATGTCTGCATTTGGACTCAGGAATACTCACTTTGTATCTCTGCCTCCATGTTAATTCAACAAGAGCTGAAGTAGAAAGCCAGGAGAGCAAGTGGAGCATTACCTGTGCAGGTGTTTGGTACAGAGCACCTGGTTCTGGTTCTCACTGCAGAATGGAGACCTGTGGGACTGATCCAGAGGCCTGTTCTGCCTGCACAGCCACTCTGGAGTCTCCTTGGTTTCCCTTTTGCTGTTCCAGCTCCTCTAGGATGTGGTTAATTCTCCAATGTTGCAGTGTGGCTGCAGAGCAATTACTGTTTGTGTGAAACTGGAGAGAAATGGGTGGTTAAGTCTGCCTCAGCTGTAATTAAGTCTGAAATGTCTCAGTGGTCGCATTAGAAACACTAATTTTAAGCTCTCTTACTGGTTTAGACCATAGCCATTTGTTATATAAAGAGGCAAAGGATTTTTTTCTTTGTCCTTCAAATGATTTTCTGTGGGAACATGAAAAAACCAGAGTTCTTCAAAGCATCAAGACAGTAATACCCACTACAGACTCCTTCGCCTGCCAAAATAAATTAGTTAAGAAACCTCAAACCATTTTTTCAAATGGAAAAAATATCTAATCATTCTTTTTAATCCATTGGTGAAACAAGCCATGCCTGCAAGCTCATCCTATGGGTGACTATTTCACTATCTGTGGTCCAAACATGGAATTTGAATGTCAAGTTAGTCATGCAAAAGCTTAAATTGCTTGCTCTCAGGACTGTATCATTCAAATATATTTTTCCATGCAGAAAATGGTCTAAGAAATCATTTGCTCCTGCCTTTATCTTGGAAGTTTCTATGTCCTTGTTTATATTCATGCAATTCATTTTGGGTTGCAAGTGTTGCAACCAGTTTTGATTAAATGAGATGGATTTGAAAGTACAAAAACATAAAATATACTAGATGTGGGGGTATAAAAGGTAAAAGTGGTTAAAATTGTTGATAGGAGTATTTTTGCCATACTCAGTCAACTAGTGAGAACCAATTAAACAACAGAAACAAATTTAGGTTAAGTAGGTGAAACTGTGTCCAGAACTAAAATACCATAATTTTTGTGTTTTGAAGGAGGACCAGAGCAGGAGAAAGTCAGATTTATGCATTCCTGGCCTTTGGACACAGTGCTTATGTGTCAGAAACTTGCTGCTTCCTGAGAGTGTTTGTGGAAATGTGTGAGGATTCCTCAGTTTGCAAGCACTTCTTGTCAGGAAACCTACAGGTAAAGAGACTGTTTCTGAGAAACAGAAACTGAGCTCCTCGCTTCCACACAGGCACAGCAGAATGAAAAGTGAAACTACCACTGTCCCTTCAGGAATTTCAACAAAGATGGAATAGAACAGCAGTCTGAGATGTTACCCAAGTTGGAACTCAGATCTGGCTCAATTTTGACAGCTGGTTATTAAATTCATCCACCTCTGGCTCCCTGCTAATGCACCAGGTGAGGACCCAGAACACAGGAACCAGCAGGTGGTGAAAAGCCTGTCTGCAGACTGGGCTCTTGCATGCCCACCACTGAAATAGGTCTGGCATTTCAAAGTTAGCTCAGTTCAAAGTTGGGGTTTTTCTTAAACCACTTAAGAAAATGTATTAAAACATATATTCCTTTTTAAAGTGGTGTTTGAATTCCCTACAAACTAGACAGAGACCTTTTATCTTAGCCAGCTTTGAACCTTAGGCTGATGCAATTAAGTAGTCTAATTTCTCCTGCCTTGCAGTTTTTGCATAAGCTACTTTCACTTTTATATGACTCCATATCCTGATGTGATGATAGCAGAATGTTCATTTAACACATGTTATGGAAGTAAGCTTAAATATCATAAACAGAATTGACTTAATAATAGTCCATCTAAAAGAAAGACAGCCCTACAAAGGTGTCTGTTAAGCCCAGGTATGTAATGGTACAAATACCTCAAAAAGATGAATCACTCAGGTGGTGGCAGCTTCTGTTTCCCTTCTCTGTCAAAACGAAAGGCAGCACTACCAAGAGAGTGAGATGGCAAGTAAAATGAATGATAAATGAGTGGAAATCTGTAAGGGGCACAATTAATAACAGCAAAAGTCAGGAACTGTGTCTGTAAGCTGGCCCTGGAGTTACTAATTTCAAATGTTTTGCACACCCATGCCATTGCTTTTCCTGTAGTTCCCCTGTGGATCCCTCACACAGTTCCTCAAACTCTGACAAGTTTGACTGACAGGACAGGGTGTGAGGCTTCTTGCTTTGTTTTCCCCTCACCCTGTCTTCACAGGGTTAACTTCCTAAATTTGGCACAGCAGAAGCAAAGACTTCATGGAAGAAAGCTTAAGGAATGAGTGATTTTAATTGGGAACTAGATTGATTGCAAGGAAAATTATTATTTGGGGTTGTTTTTCTGGAGATTTTCCTATAAATGCCTGCCATCAGATGACTGAATGAGCATTCACTCAGCTGATAAGTCAAATTAAAGACATGTCTTCAGTGTAACCTCCAGAAGCTGAGAGAAGAGCATTTTTAGCTATTGAGAGAGTTTATAACAAATATTTAGATAACAAATAGATAACAAGAATCTAGCAGACAGATATATTAATGCTAATTTAGTAACATCCCCCTTTTCACCAGCACAAAGCTTTTTTGGAAAACGAAACAGCAAAGCAAAGGAAGCCAGCTAAAGTCTGAAGCCAGAAGAACAACTGTTGAAGCTTTTTGGAAAACAACCCTTTGATCTCTCTCACATCCCTGAGTTGTTCTCTGCAGCTTTCTCACTCATCACCATCTCACTTTACCTGCTTGATCTTCTGTGGTCTCACTTCCACCTTCTGTTTAGCTAATGCACTTTGACATGGTTTCACAGAAAGGATTTAATCCTAAAACCAAGAAGTACTTGGAGCAGGTGGGCACTGTCACATGGATACAGAGCTGCTTGCCTTGTGCCCCTTGCCTGGGCTGGGGCTGCTCTGCCTGGGTGGGTGGGACACTGCTGGTGCAGCACCTGCACTGATGGTTTGGGGCCTTAGGCCTGCTCCAAGAAACAGGGCTCTGAGTGAGGAGGTGGGAGGGGATAGGATGGAATGGAGAAGTATGGAAATTTCATTTCTCTTTGGTGTTTTGCAGGTTTGTGGGTGTGAATTGACAATGGTCTGGAGCAGGAAAGGGAGAGGACAGAGTGAGGGAACTGTGGACTTCAGGGCAAACAAGGGAGGAAGCAGAACAGCAGGATATAAAAAAGACAATGCCTTATTGATATACACCAGCCAGGATGTGCAGATTAGTGCTGGAAGCATCCTCCTGTATGATCAGTGTGCCCAGAAAAGAGAGTAACAGGTATTTATGCATGCCCAACACACTCTCTTTAAGTCAACTGTCTCAGGTTGTTTTCTAGTCACTGAAGACAGGTCACAGCATTCTTGGGAGAGTAACATGCACAACATGTACAACTTTCATCACTGAAGGGAAAGGCTTAATAGCAGTGGGAATAGTTAAACAAGAAGTTCTCTTCTAGGAGTAGAGTTCATTCAGTTTCTTACCCAGGAAAAGTTCATTTATGCTCTTTGCTCAGGCAGGAACCCCCTGAGTGCAGAGTTTCAGCTGACCCATGTAACCAATTACATGCCTTTCTCTGCCAGCACTTGTTCTTTATCAGCCCATTAAGTGTGGGCATTCAGCCAGTGAAAACATTGGATATTTGGCAAAGCATTTATAATTAGTAAGTGTTGTGGCAGAATAATGGAATCTCAGGTCTCAGAAATGATCAAGTATGTCTGTTTCCAGCCAATAATCCCATGGAGACAACAAAATGGAAGGTGAAGAATATCAGATTGAAGGAGGTAGTATGCAGTGTTTGGATTTACTGCAGAGTACCCAGGCACTTTCCAGAGTTTGATAGTGCCTGAAGACCTTGCAGAGATGGATGTTCCCTGGCCCTCCCTTCCCTGTGCTTAACAGGCATTGCCAAGCCATCTTGCCTATACTGGTTGTTCCTTCCTAGTGCAGAACAGTTTTGTGTTTTGACAAGAGGTGCACTCAGGGAACACTTTCCATAATCTTGAAATGGTTTGATATTGAGGACACAGTCACATTGCTGGGAAAAGAGGCTTGAAGTACACTTTTCTGTAGGTGTGGCTGTGCAGATTTCTACTCAGTCTCACCATCCATAAAGTGGGAATCTCCTTCATTTATTTTGGCTGATGATCTAGGATGTTCGTAGCCAGCCATCAGCCACTTTCTGCTCTCAGGCAGGAGCATTAAAACATGGCCCCTTTCTGTCAACCGTGTTTTTGTTTTCCTCTCTCTTGGCATGCAGTTGACAAGCATTATTTGGCATCTTCCATCTCTTGCAGCCTGTTTCCTAAGAACTGGCTTCCAAGCTTTTGACATTTTCTGGCTAGATGTCATCTTCCCATAGCAGAAATTCTTCTTTCCTCACATCAGTGTCCATTTGGTATTGGGAGCCAACCTGTACAACTCAGATGAAAAGCTTTCTGCACTCAAACTGGAGAGCCTGAAGGTAAGTGTTCCAGTGGTTCAGTTTATTAATGCCAAGTGGGTTGGCAGTGTTTGAGATTTATTTTTTTTTAGTACTTTTTCTAGAAGGTTGCAAAGAACTGAGGTGAGGACTTTGTGAACTTATTTACTAGCAAATGGTGCTCCTGTGACTGTGATGAGGGAAATAATCTCCCTGAACCCTTAACTGGAAGAAATAAAGTTCCAAAATACTTAATTTCTTCTTTCTTTGCCAGACATTTTTGTTACGGCGCCACATGAGCTTTACTGCTGGCACAAGAGAGGGGTGGGGAGGGAGGGACAGGCACAGCACCACAGCATCCGGTCTGAAATTCACTGAAACTTCCATGAAATCTTACTCAAAGCTCTCAGCATATCCCAGCTCAAGTGCCAGGAATGTGCTTTCTCTGAGCTACAGTCTTTGCTGCTGTTGCTCTCTGCTGCCTTCTCTATAATAAAGCCTGTCATTCACTTTGTGGCTTCTTCATCTGTGCCCAGTTTAAAGGAAGCCCTTCAAAAGTATGATTTAGTCCTTGTCAGGACTTGGTATGTGCAGCAGTTCTGTGGGCTGTAGCTTCCTTTTGCATTTATCTATTACACAAATATTTGCATAGAAAGGAACAGGAGTAGTTCTCTTCTTAGTCTGAAGTGTTGAGTGATAGGTGCTGAGCAGATCTGTGGGATTTGCACTGAGGGATCAAAACTGTACTTGAAGGCAATCCTTAATGGCATGACAACAGTATCCTTTCCCTTTAAAATGAGGGCTCAGAACATATGAAACACATTTCTTCTAAATACCTAGAAGGGGGACTGAGAAAAGCAAAACGTCTTATTTCTGAATCACTGTATCCAGCATAAGAGCCAGCAGAGTCTATATTCTTCTGCTCTTTTTGGTTTGTTTCCTTCTTTGGAGCATCAGGGATGGTTTGGGGAGGGAAGACTGGCTCAGTAGATACAGGGTTTGTGGTCAGGGGCTCAGTTCCAAATGCAGAAATCATCTCTTCTCAAATGCTCATTTCTGCACTAACATAAGAGACACTGGGCCGTGCAGCTACAGTCAGCCTTTTCCCCCTGCAGTCTGAGCAGGGTCTGCAGTGCACTGAGACACTGAGCTGTCTCTGGCTGTGTTGGCCACACAGTACAGGCCCAGGGCATTTGAAGTGTGCTGAGTTACAGAGCACCCCTGTGCCATGCTGCCAGTACATGACAATGGAGATGTCTGGCAGCTCATAACGAGTATTTTGCAAAACTAAATGCAGGAGTGCAATATGGGCACATCAGTAATGCATGTGCTATTGATTAGAGGCCAAGCTTTTACCACTGTGCCCATAAATGGCACTTAGTCCTCTTCTTGTTCCAAATGGGTGAAGCTCTTCCCCCAGTGAGTACTTGGCCCAGTCCAGGTGTTAGAGCAACTTCCTACAGAGCAAACTCCTGCAGAGTTGTGATCTATAGTGCTGTTCTGTTCCCAGGACTCGTGGCAGACTGGCATTGGCACATGCAGTGGGAAGGCAGTGTTGGACAAGAAGGAATTGCAGGATTTTTTAGCAGAGTAATTTCAGTACTGGCCCTTGGGCAGCCTCGGTACAAACCACATCCATGGAAATTTGCCAGACTGACTTTGCTGCAGCTGAACTGATTTCAGCGTTGGAGGCTTTTTTGTCCAACCTCTTTTCTCTCTCAGCACCAAGCAAGCAGAAGTTTGGGGTTTTTTTTCCCCGAAACTGAGGGGAGGTTTGTTTTTCCAAGTGTTTTCTTCCTTACCCCCTGATTAATTTAAGGTGTACCTTTGTGCCATCACTGAAGTGTCTTAGAGCAGCTTTGGGATGGGAAACCATGTGAGCTCTTTTGCAGCTATTCAGAGGTGTGACAGTGTTCTAGAAAATGCCTCAGGTTGTGTTAGACCTTGACACAAGGTCAATCAGTGGAGTGAGATGACATTTTATGAGACTGTTTCACTTTCAGGTTCCTGGATTTACTGCTTTTCCCCGATGCATTCACTGCATCGGGGAAATTGAAATATAACTTTTATTCTCCAGTTTTGAAACAGAAGTAGTAATCTTAAATTTTTCAGTTTAGTTTAAATAAATAAAAATTTGTTTTTATGAAATAGAAAGATGGACCTCTTCTGAGTTCAGCATGCACATTTTATTTCTTTCTTTTTTTCTTTTAAAGTTCAGAAATATCTACTGCAGTGACATTTTCCAGCTGTCTCAGAATTTAAACAAACTTTTCTAGCCTTTTATTTCCCAATAGGAAATTTCTAAATAAACCTTTCATTGTCTGAGGCCCTCTCCCACTCTTCCTTTTCCCTGCTGAAAGGTAGAGCCTCATTCAGTCTCCTTGAGGGAGTGGATGGAAATCCTGATGTCCTCATAATCATGGGGAGAAGGCAGATGGACAACACAGAGACAGAAGCAGAGACAATTTCATTAAGAGGAAGCAGTAGATAACCTTTGACATAAACAATGACACACAAATTACCTGATAGGATATGGGGCAAAGGCTTGTTTGAGTAGGGACAACCTTGTGGGAAATGGTTGATGCAGAATGGATCACAGGAGATCAAGTGCTCCAGAGAAATAAATCCTCTGGTGCCTAACTCTAAACACTCTCCCCCTGCTACACTGACAGCACTAGCAATCATTCAGAACTCTGTTATAATCCCACCCTGAGAACCAGATCCAAAGCCAGCATGCTGTCTGGAGAGCATTTAAGTCTTTGGCAATAAACCCAAAAGTGATCTCTGGAGTTAAGTGAATCTTCAGAGGCCAAAAATTGCTCAGCAGAATCCCACATTTGTGAGCACAGTTTTGAATTTAGGAACACAAAATTTGCCATAATCTTGCCTCATAAACTTATATTTCTCATCCAGCTTGCTGGGAGGAGGGTGCTCTTTCATAAATGTCTTATGAAAATGAAAACCTCATCCTATGAAAGAAAAACATGGACATAAATTATGTAAGCATTCTGATTTATCAAGTGTAAGCTAGGAAAGAGCTTCTATATGTGAATTATACACTGAGATGAAGATATTACTACTCATCTCCATGTTTTTTTCTTCTCAGTTTTAACATCTTTTGGAACAAGATTAAATAAATATCTGTATAACATGTAACTGAAGGACAGCAGGAGAACAGCAAATAGCTGGAGAACTTAAGCTTATACTGTAGTGGACAATAGCACTGTAGCAAGCAGGAAAGGTAATTATGAATTTCCTGTGTATTCAGGTATTTTTTTCCTCTCCATGAATTTTTTGTTACCCCTGGTGAAGTGAGGAACTACAAAATGAGGCAGTCTTTTAAAACTGTACAATTCTTCTGACAGTGATGCATTGGTATTTATATAGGAACTATTTTACCAGAAGTACAGATGATGGGGAGGGAGGGATACATGCTACATTATTCCCTCACAGAAAAGAAAAATCAATCAATTCTCATAAATAATATACAAAATTCTCAGGAAGATCTAAATTGAATACACTTAAGATGTCACCAGGGTTCTAAGGCTCCCTGGCCAAAGAGCTGGCTGGGAAAGAGCTTTATTCAGTTCAATTACTAGCAAAATCTGGGTGGACCTGATCACCCTCACTGTTCATCACAGCCTCTGGAGAGAGGAGTGCTCTTTTCCCTGGATAACTGAACAATCAGTGCATTGCTGCAGTAAAACATTTGCAGGGGCAGGGGGGCTGCTCCTACTTGCAGGAGATTAAACAGCACAGCCAGGGGCGTGGACTCTAGTCCTAGATTTTCTACCTTCAGATGAAACAATGCCAGATTTGTGTAAATGCAGGAATTGCGTGGTTTAATTCAAGAGTTGATGTTGTCATTTATTTAACCCTAAAAGAAGATTAATGGGCCAGGAGCTGTTGTGTTCAAAGTAAAAATGATATCAAGTTTACTGGGGTTTGGAGTTCTTGCCTTGCAAATCCAATGTTAATTTCCCTATTTTATATCTGCCTTTCTACTTTTCCTCTCTATTTGCAGAGCAAGATAACTGAGCTACAGATTGTTATGGAAAGGCTGTACTCAATGGCCATATTTAATTGTTTTCTGGAAAACCAGCTAATTAAAGGCTTGAGTACATTCAGATGGCAAATTGTTGACATTTTGATTCTCCTGGACTTCAGTGTCCTTATCAGAAATTTCACTGATGGCTCCATAGCCTTGTTTCTGATGTTTGCTTTTAGCTTCCCTTCTAATGTTGTAAAAACCTAGGCAGTTTAAATCCAGCACTACAGAGGAAGTCAGTACATCACAGGCTTTCCATCACTTGTAGTTAGGTTCATGTTTCCACTGATTCTATGACTAATGGCCTGTGATGGCAAACAAGGAGCACATGGGCTCCCTGTGGGTGTGTGAGTTCAGGTGTTCCTGACAGAACCTCCTTTAGCTCTATCTCCTTCGATGGTTTTTCATGATTGCTGAACTGTTTCTTGCTATTGGTGCTGCTCCCTGAGTGGTTAATCTATCGTTTGTGAGCAGCAGTTGTAACACAGCCAAAGTGATGGGTCATTAACTTTTCAGGGCTAATTAAGAAAGAGATGGGGCCCTCTGCCTTTTGGGTGATGAGTGCAGTGGGAGAGCAGCTCAGCCATTAACAGCAGACCTTACACAACTGCATCTTTCTCTGACTTTGTCCCGCATTTCTGAGCTCGTCCTCAGGCCTTGTATAAATTCCTACACAGATGTACTTGTAACTCCCTTCCTGTCACTACGGAGTGGCCAAGCCTCCACCTCCTTTTATTTTGCCTGCTCACAGGGCAGGGAGCAGCACATCCTGTGGCTGGTCAAAAGCTAAGTAGCTGCTGGCTCTTGCCTCCCAAGTAGGAGGTGGGTCATCCTAGACAAATCTAATTGGAGCTGTTTGTACTTTTTCTTCTGAGGTTAGATGAGCAGAGAAAATGAAAGTAGTTTCCCCTCTCTTCCCAACTGTGCCTGTTCAGAGGGCAGGAGAGAGTGGGTAACTCTGGGGTTTTAAGGTTTGTAGCAAACTGGACTAGAATCAACTAGTCCATTAAAGCTTTCATGGCAGGAATAGTCATTATTCATTAACATGAACTATATTTTCTCGAAAAATCAAGACCAAAAACCAGTGTGCTTTGAGAAAATTCTGTTACTTGTGTCAGCAGCTGCCAAATTTAAAGCAAGGGAGCTGTTCCACTGAAATTTCCTGGCTGTTCCATGGAACCACAATTCTGCCTCCACTGTATTTCTACTCCAGCTATTTTTCTCTCCTAGGCATTCTTTCTAAAGTAAGCTAACACTTCCCTCCTCAGTCCCCTCCCAAAAAAACCAAAAGCAAATAAATCCTCCATCATTTTCTAGAAGCAAGTACACTGCAGGTGGTTGAAATACCAAGTGTCCTTCTATTTAGAAATTAAAGCATTTTCCTTATCTCTGGGCTGACAGATCTTTAACTAATGGATGTTGTTTCCTATAATAGAAAGTTCTTAAAACTATTCAAAAAGACTTTGGCAAATATTTCTCTGTCAGGCAGTAATTGAATAAAGTCTCAAGATGCTTGATGCTGCCCCTCCTTTTTCTTCTGAGGTTTTGTATGTATTGCTTTTTGCCTATAAATAACACAGAGATAGCTGAAAATGGAAACCTTTTTTGAGAGGAGATACTGTCATCTGGCTGCTACCCAGTAAGGCCCTCCTGGCATTAAGTCAGTGCTGAGCTTCCCTAAGAAAAAGTCTAATGTTGGTTTAGGCAAAAAACCAAACCAACAAAGCAACAAAAAACCCACTCAAAACCTCACAGTATTGTGTTTGCTGTTTAAAGGGAAAGGAAGAGAGAATTATTTATTTTCCTGTATAAGCAGGCGTGGATGAACTTTAATGCTGCAGCCAAAAACACTTCTCAATTCCTTTTATCCACTGTAAAGCTGAGGGTTGTCCTTTCTGGCAGGTACCTGAGAGGCAAGCACCAGCAGGCAGAGCACTAAGACCAGTGCCAGCTTTTTGTCTGTGCAGGGAGCTCTTGGTGCTGGGGCTAAGAACTCTGTGCATCTGCAGAGCCTAAGCCTGCCTCTGCCTTGGCTCAGTGCTTCAGCTGTGCCACCACACATATGAGGCACCCAGTAGGCCAGAGAGTTTTGTGATGTTTACCTATGGGATATGTCTGTTATGCCACTGTAACTGTGCTCAAAAATAATACAGCAGAAAACTCCTGTGCCTGTGTGCAAACCACAGAACGTAAATGTGTGTGTGTGCTGATGTCATGGTTGAAAACATAGCTGGTCAGCTCACTACCACCTCACTGCCACTGATTATTTTTACTTGCCCATGCCTAGGAACTGAAATTGTGCAACAGTCTGTTCTGGCCAGCTAGGCATCCAAAAAACAGTGCCTACTTCCCACATCTTGTCCTGTTGGTTTCTTAGTTGCATCCATGCTATTTTTCTGAAACAGCCTGATCTGGTTAGTATCACTTCATCACATATTAGGATGTGATATTAAGGTCATAAAAATGGTGGTTTTAAAGACTCCTGAGTTCAGAAACTCCAAATTAGACTGAAATGGTCACAATAACTTCATATAAATGGCCTCCTTACACCTTCAAATGTTAAAAGATGAAGTACCAAAGTTAATTACGTCTTTATCAGATGGGTTTTTTTCCTCTTCTCTGTCTAGATGTAATTCAATGGTATTAGCACTCAAACTGCCATAGTTTATGTGTAAGTTATTGAATTTGACACCTTCTCTGACCTCTCCTTAATACATAGAAGCTTATTTCAGATTTTCAGTTACATATTACATATTACATAGATACTCATAGCTGGTTTTTCTGTTGTTATTTTGAAAAATGTGCAAGGAGCAAATCTCCATTTTTGACAGGATTCCAGCCTGAAAATAACTTTGTTTGTAATTTGGATATAGCCAAAATTTCCTTGTAAATTTAGATAATTGTTTCAGTGCTTCTGGAAATAAAAGGAAACAAACTTGACATTAAATGCTAAACATTAAGTTGATAGTTAAGCTTTAATTAGATTTGAGCATAGCCAAACAGCAGTCCTTGTTATAACTTTAACCCCTTGTTCTCTGCCCCAGATTAAACTTCAGAAATCTGAAGCACAAATAACATGAAGTATGCACATGAAAATCAAGTCAGTATATCCACATGATGATTTATGGCCCTTTCAAAACCTTAATGAGCTCTGTAAAGCTAATTTCCAGATGCCCCCTCCTATAGCTATCCAGAGCTCTATGAGCTGCTGCCTCCTTCCTCCCAGCTATATCAACTTTGATCAGCTTTGGACTGTACTAAAGCCACTCATGCTTTGCCTAGATCTTCAATACAGCAGGAAGATGTACCCCAGGTTCTCTTACAATGTATTTTCCTAAGGCACTTCTGGTTTGCAGAATCTGCTCTGCAGGAGCAGGGGAGAAGGTTGACAAGTCAGGTGACCTGGAAGAAGGAAATAATAGACTGTGATGAGAAGTGTGTGGAGAAAGGTAAACTCATTTTAGGAGATGGCTTGGGCTGTCACTTGGTGAGACTTCAACATAACAATACAGAGATTTTCATTATTTCAAAATTGAGTCCTTGCTGCTGCTTCCTCTTGTCTGGTTAATATCACCAAAATTTCCTAGGAAATGTTTCACAAAGAGGGACTACCTGGTTTCTGTTTCTGCTCATTGTTTTCCTTCAATGAAATAAGCAGTTAATGAATTGCTCAACTCTGAAGCGTTTGGAATTGCAGAAGTAACACTTGATTCATCAGAAGGTGAAATTTGCTTTTCTTTATTACTGTTATGCAATAAAACGTGACTGTTAAAGTCTTTGTAACCAAATACCGCTCCATGATAAGCAAATATGGGAAGGCCAGGGAATTGTTGGAAGTTTAGACTGTCTTTTCCTGGAATGATAAGGACATATATTTCTTGTTAAAGCTGGTACAGCTCAGGGTTTTGTAATGGTTCATGACATTTTAAGGACACTGCTGAGACAAAACCACAGATTGGGTCAGGTTGGTAAGGGACCACAGTGGCTCATCTGGTCCCACTTCCCTGCTGAGGCAGGGTCATTCCAGAGCACACAGCACAGGATTGTGTCAGACTGTTCTGGAATATCTGCAGCAATGGAGACTCCCCAGCCTCTCTGGACAATCTGTCCCAGTGCTCACAGTGAAGAAGTTCTTCCTCGTGTTCAGGTGGAACTTCCTGGGCATCAGTTCCTGCCCGTTCCTCCTGTCCCATTGCTGGGCCCCAGGGAGCAGAGCCCCTCATCCTCTCTGTCAGCCTCTGCTCCAGGAGCTCTGTGTCCCTTTTGTCCTGAGGAGCCCAGAACTGGGCTCAGCGCTCCAGATGTGCCCCAGCAGGGCTGAGCAGAGGGGCAGGGTCACCTCCCTGACCTGCTGGCAGTGCTCTTCCTAATGCACCTCAGGGTCCCAAGGCTGAGCTCAGTGTAAGCATTGTGACTAGGGGAGGAGAAGAGTTCCTGTTCTTCACAAAACAAATGAAAGTGCTCTGACTATGTTACGGTCCCCTTCAGGATCCTCCTGGCTCTGATAACCTTCTGTGTTTGTTGTAGGGTGATCTTCCTCCCACTGTGTGAGCATTCCTTGGGCTCCCACAGCCCTTTAGCAGCCACACAAATGCTCATGAGCTGCAATTGCACTTCCAGAGAAAAGAAAGAATGAATTTTGAGGCAGGGACCAATTTTCTTCTGGTGTTTTGGTTTGGGGTTTATTTTGTTGGGTTTTTTTTCCCTTGCTTATTTTGGATATGGGAAGTAAGCCAGCAGAAATCACAGAGAATAATGCAAAGAATGTTTCTCAAATTGTTTTTAGGGGAGAAGCTGTGCCAGAAAGACTGCTGGAGAGTAGAGCATATCATATCAACCTACATGAATAGGAGATCTGCATATGTGCACATTTCTCTCTTTTCACCAAAGCATTTTAGCAAAAACAATGATAAGGAGAACCATGATCTCCTGATCATTACTGAGAAATTATTTGACTGTAATCAAGGATGGTTTTACTCTCCTAAACCTTCTTTCCTCAGTAGATGAATTGGAAAAACAAACAAACAAACAAACAAACAACCTACTTCTAACATTCTCTTGAGTAGAAACTGGTGGATATAAGCTACTAAGCAAAGTCAGTGGGCAGCTCGTAGCAGGCTGTGTCTTGTAAACTTGATATTCCATATCATGTTGAATTGTTTATCAGGAAGGAGCCTTGAACCTGGCAGCAGTGGTCAAGCTGCTTCTGTTAAAGTCCACAGAAAATTTCCCACCTAGCTCTACTTTCAGTTATGCTGAACACTGTTAAGTGTCTGAAGGAACTCCTTCAGTGAATTCAACAGGAGTTACTTCCCCTAAGTGGGCTCCGGTATCTTGATAAAGGAATCAGTGCAAACGGTGCAATTCACACTAAGCCAAGATAGCTGGGAAGTTACCTGTGCTGGCTGTGGGGCTTCCCCACCCAGCTGAGAGCCCATGCTGTGTTCAGCACCCTGCTCAGTAAATTAGTGCTGCTTCTCTACCACCCAGCAGCTTGATGATCCTCAGGCTGTTATCTCTTAGGCTACAACTGATCCATTAACTTGCCCCAAAACCATCCAGTCACAGCCATACTCCGCAGTTAGTCCTTGATTAAGTCATTGACTCAAAACCAGGAGAGTGTCCAGACAATTCCAAAGAGCCATTGTGCCATTGTTAATAGAGTGCTGATCGTGCAGCACTTGAGTCAGGAAGTGTTCTAAGGAGACAAGTGGATGCTGCATCCTTAGGCAGCTGCTGCCTCACACCTTCCTGCTGCCACACACAGCTGTAAGGGATCCCTGCATTCCCAATGACCTCCTTTTGCTGCAGAGGTGTTTCCCTGATAAAGAAATTAGCAGATGGATGAAATTCCCCTGAAAACTAGTAAAGCATGTTATCCAAACATTCATGGATATCTCTAAGATTCTCTGTGTACACGTTTTTGTGTTCTCAGCCTTGACAGTACCCATAAGTACTTAAGTTCATTCTAAAGGTAATTGCATTCTTTGGCTCTAAGCTTTTGTTGAGAGTACAGCAGTTTTCTGAGAAGCTTGTTAGAAACTTTGGCACCACCATACATGAAATCAGGATATAAAACACTTTGTGGTGTGATCTGGGTGTATGTTAAGACATGCATCTGCTCTGCTGGAATTGTGTCTGTAGGCATTACCCTCCAGTTTAAATATTCCCCAGATCAGGCTGCTTACAGGTGCTTTCTTTTGCAATGAGTAGGGTTATGTCATATTTACTCTGGTGAGTTGCAGAGCAGGATACACTCCCAGGCAGCCTGCCATGAGTGCTACAGAACAGAATGGAGAAACAGGCTGGGCGTGATGCAGATCTTAGGATCCAAATCTAAAATTCTGTGCCAAGCCAAATCAGGGAGACAAAAAGGCTGTGGGGCAGGTTAAAAAAAAGGGCTGGAGGTGGGGAATCGTCATAAGACAGACAAAGTGTTGCTTAAAATGACTGTGTGGAACCACCCCCAGGATGCAGGATGCCCAGAAATATCACACTGAAAGTGGCAGACAAGTCATAGTTACCAAAACAAGTCCAAAACTTTATTGACTAATAACTGTATAATACAAAAATATTTGGGATCTATCACTGCTGGAAGCATTTGTTGCATGGCAGTTGTCTGGGGAATCAAAGCAGTCCATGATGAATTGGTTCCTTATATTATCTCTGTCTGTCTCTGGTAAGAGAGAACTACCCAGAGCAAGTCTGGAGGTGTACAACACCCTCAGTACTTTCCATGAGATCCACCTTTACTGACTTTCTCAGAGCAACTTTTTCTCAGGCAAACTCTTTTCATTCTTAGCATCTTTCTTACTTCCTTACAGTTCATCATATCACTGAAAAGAGTCCTCATCCTCTGGGAAGAAGAAATTTCACTGTAATTCAGACATCTTCACGACATAGTGTATAACAATTTGAGAGGTGTCGTGTCCTACCACCCTAAGAGACTTCAGCCTGTGTGTTTTGTGTAACATATTGCACTAAAAGTGGTGTGAGACCCAACTCACCAGGATTTTTTGTGTCTCCTGAGTGCCTGCTGGATGCTGCCATCCTGTTAAATCCTGTTGCCTTCATCTGTTTAATTCTGCTTTCATCCGCTTCACAATAGAAGTCACACAACACAATGCCAAAAAGGGTTGTGATCCATAAAGGAAACAAAAGGGATTTTTATTCCTTTATCTGCAAACTGAGGAAACATACTCAAATTGTTTAGGAACCCTTGGAAATCTCAGACCCCTGGCTGGCTTTCCTCCAGGAGGCAGCGTTTTTCTCCTCCCAGTGCTGCAACACTGACAGATTTTGTGCCCTTGGCTTTTCTGCATTAGCAATCAATGCTGCTATTTGCCTGCCACCTGCATGGCCACATTACTCTCCTTCACCCTGGTGTCCTCATGTTCCACTTTGCCCACTGCTTGCTCATGACATCAGAGAGCACCTGCCTCAGTCAAATATTAGTAAGATGCTCACATTTCTGTTAAAACTCCTGTAGGTTTTTAAGAAGAGTTTGAAGGAACCATAGAAAATTCTGATAACTCTTTAAAATTAGACTGAATTACAAAAATGCTTTTCATTTACTGGTATGGTGCAGCATCAGTGCAGTCATCATAGCCATGCAGGGCTGTAAGGACAGAGCATTGCACAGCCATGGGGAACTCCTCCTTATGTTGAGTTGCATCACACAGAAAAAGCATTTTGTAAGGATTCTTGCCATGGTTTGCTTTATAGCAGCTCAAATGTGAAGCCTGAAACATTTCATTTTTCTGAATGAGAGATTTAAAAGTCAATGGAGAACTTTTTTTAACATCCTACACCCAAAACCTGGTAAGTTCTCTGCATCTAAACATAGGTTATACAGGAAAGTGTAAAGATGTCCAGAAGAGCTTGGGATTACTAGAGAATTGGTACTAAGGAGTTTACTCCAATGCTGAAAAGAGATACATTAGGTCAAAACCTAAAATACTTACTTGGATTTTTCTGGCACCTTTTCAGTACATTTAGTTATATCTCAGTGACAAGTGGTTTATTGTGATATGTGTAGGATGAGCCATGATGTGTGTATGTTGGTGTCAGAAGTTGCTGATGGCCACTGACTGAGCATTCTGCTTCCAGAAACAGGGGATATGTGACAGCTTAATTTAGAAATTAAACAGGGTAGTAGAAGGGAAATCCTGGAAACAATGTGCAGAAGCTCTGACCAAAAAGGCTGAACTAAGGACAAATCTGGGGCTTTAATCATGTTTTCCTACTGATTCATACAGTAAAGGTTCCTAAGGAACAAAAGTCTGATGATTTATTCAATGACTGACTGGCCTGCAGTGTCTTTGGTTTGCAACATACCAGTAACTTGAGATGTAGTGAGAATTAATTCCTCCCTGCTGCCCTCCTTGCAGAGGAGCACGGGTTAGAGAAAGATCGCACAGCAAGTCCTTTGATTCTTGTGCTGCTTCTCTCAAAATGTAGCTGCAGAGCAAGGTCAGAGCAAAAGACAACTTCATCTGAAGAAAGCAGCTGTGTGAGAGCTGCAGGCCCCTTCCTGCTCTGTGACAGGGCCAGCACTGACTCAGCCCCTCCTCCCCTGGGAGTTAGGAATGTTTGCAAGGAGAAGTGTGAGGAGCCTAGCTGCTCCCATCTGGGAAGCTCATCCAAGCACAAATGTTGGAGCTATATTGGTTTTCCAGGCCAGCAAGTTAGATTTATCCCTGCTCTGATCTGCTTCAGTTTACTGGAGTCATTCAAGGACAAGTCTGACAGCAGCATACCTGGCAGAGCTGAACATCAGGTTTGAGGATGGGGAAATAAGAAAGTGTGGGAAGAAGAAGGGAAGGTTGGAATGGAGCCTTTTCCCTTCACATTGTGAGGCTGAAAGTGACCCCTTCCCCCAACATAGTGAATCAATGGTTTCCAGGATTACTGAGATTTCAATTCCTCCACACTTGACAAGTTAGAGTTTTCATGTTGAGGGGTGTACACACAATGCTATGAATCATTTTTCTTCATCATACTATTGTGCTCTAATGGATCTCCCACACTAACACCATATTCTCTGCATTTCTCACTGGCTCAAGGCTTTGACTCCTATTGGCACCTCTTCTGAGCAAGGAGAGCACTGGCCTCGACTGCCAGTCACAATTCCTGCCCAAGTGCAGTGTCTGGGGCAGAGCACAGGATGGTCCTGCTTTCCCTGTGCTTTGGCTGCAGTCTGCAAGGAATGGTTCCTTTGTGGCAGATGCAGAAAACCAAAAACTCCCTTTTCCTATTTCAAATTAAAAATCCGGCTCCATGTTCTATTTTTTTAATGAATCCAGGCCCAACAAATGAAGAATTCTAACCAAGAGGCTCATTATACTCAGTGACCACAAATAACAGTAGGAACAATGCACTAGTGGTCCTTTGTGATACTCAGTCCCAAAAGACTGTGGCCTCTTCCTTATTTTTAACAAGCATATTTATTTATGTGCTCCAAACCTCATCCACAGGAATGAAAACAGCATCAGCTTAAATTCAAGTGGTGTGAGCATGAATGACTTTGTCAAAAATAAAAAAAAAGTTTCGATTTCAAAGCATGTTTTACCAGTTGGCTAAAGAAATCCATCTTGCAGGGGAGAGAGGAGGCTTCATCATTCCCCACTCTCCAACAGAGGCACAGACCTCTTTTATGTGAATGAAACAGGCTCTGATGACAGAGATCCCAGCGTTTTCAGGATTTCTCTTTTGTGTGAGAAGGGACTTCCAAAGCAGCTATGTTTTTGCAGGGATATGTTATGTTATGTCATGAGCAGGGAGAAGAATTCGGTGTTTGTCAGGCATAACAATGACTTGGCATGGGCTCAGTTCTGCTCAGCAGCTTCTTGTCTGGGGCCAGCCTGTTAACTCAGGAGCAAAGTATCTAATCAGCTGCTGTAGGGTGGTTTCTCTTTTAAAACTGCCATCATGTTAGAACATGTGATTTATCTTCTAATGAAATAACATCCCTACCCCTAATTTGTGATATAAGGACACAGAGACACAGAATGTTATAAATAACATCCATAAAATCATTTACATGTGTCATAACTGTGCTGGAGGTTGCCAAGGCTTTGCCCTTCTCTGGAGGGAAAAGGCATGAGATAGGTTAGAGTGTGCATGTGTTGTCACACCATAAGAGTGTTGATTTGTGGTACATTATTTGCATCCCAGTCACCTGAACAGCTGTTGGAACAGCTGCAAAGCTCCATCAGAGGAATTCATGCACAGCAGTTTCAAGGGCTGTCTGTGCAGCACTCTTTTCATTTATTTCTTTTCTCAACTAAATAAAAAAAAAAAAGTAGTAATTAAGAGATAACTGGTGTTGTAAACACTAAATGAGCAATATTGTGAGAGCAGGAGTGTCCCGGGATGCAGAGAGCAGGATGCACACAGGAAACAAGCTTGGAAAGGAACAGAAGGTTTACAACGCCTTGCTTGTCCGCGCCTGTCTGCGCACACGATCACTGAAGGTGATGTGTAACTGAGCAAACCACAGCAGTGCTACGGGCCAGGCAATTAAACTGCTTCCAGCTAATTACTGCAGGGCATCCTTTGGCAGTGCCAGCAGCAGGAGGCCCCTCAGTCACTCATGTCACGTTCTGCTGGCTGTGTTCCAGCAGCGTGCAGGGCAGATTTCCTTGCAGAGCTCTCAGAGCTGTGCTGGTGTCTCAGTCAGGCACCTTCCCACTCAGGGTGGGCTGTTTCTAGCCCTGCTCCTGGTGCCCAGTGTCCTCACAGCTGATGCGCCACAGAGACCTCGAGTTTCAGGAAAAGGGAAATGCATTTGGTATTCCAGGCATCAGTTTTAGTCGCTGTAGGAAAAAAATATTCTTCCCGCCTTCCCAAAATACAAAGATGAGCGGCTGAGGATCGGTGGGGTTATCACGAAGCCAGGAGCTGATCAGGTCGCCTGAAGGGATGTTTGTGTGTTCCAGGTGTACCTGTTAATGGCTTTCCAAGGAACACAAGGGATCATCAGTGTCTGGAGGGGCCACCTAAGGAGTGGATCATTCACACATCTTTGCCATGTGCTCAGAAAACTTTTCAGAAGTGAGAGCAGTGTTAGTTTCCCTGGAAAGGAAATTCAGATTCCTGTTAATCACGTGTTCTAGCACAAAAACTGAAGTACACTACATGCCTCTCCTACCCATGTTTTTCTTCTTCGTCTTTTTCAGAGGCCAAGTTTTTCTAAGGCTACTTTTTCTTTGCTTTTTTTTCTTCAATTGGGTTGATTCTTTGTTTTCTTCTCGGAAATGGCCTCACTTTTCCTATTCCCATATATCTCTTTTATCCTCTTTCTCTTTCCCTTCTCAAAAAGTGCAGCTGAAAGAGCTGGCATCACCACACAGTGCCTGCCTCTGGGATGCAGGAGAACAGAGATGGTGTCCCCTCCCTGGCACACAGACATGGATGTGTGTACCCTAAGCTCTCTTTGGAATCAGTGGAGAGAAATGAGCATTTTGAGGGCAGAAATGTGTTAGATTATGCTTTAGGTTGAGATGAAACACACCTAGATTCTTTAGTGTCCAAATCAATCAGGAACATGACTACATTTAATTAAATTTATGTTTAACCCCACTCTTTGAGTCAGCTAGTGACATAGTGAATGACTTGGGCAAGTCACCAACCTGTAAATGGAACACTAATGCGATTTTACTGAAGACTATAACTTGGTTAAGTCTTATTTTGGCTACAGAAGGATTTGGCTTTGTGCAGTGCTGTTATCCTATATTACTTTTGACCTTTGGACTCTTTTGCAATAGGAAGTTGTGTCATTTCTTTAATTGGCAAGGGCTGGTCCAACATCTGCAGGCTCAGAGATCAGAGCTGGAGTTTAAGACCCCTCTCTTACAGGCTCCTTTGTCCAGAGAGCAGCTAACCCCTCTCTTTCCAGAGGGGTGCTGCTGTTTTGGGGAAGAGAGCAACAGAGAATGTTGAATGCTGTCCTCTTTGTTAAGGAGCAGTTTCTTTTCTGGCTAGATGGCACTAGGAAGGTTCACTGCATCAAAACAGCTCTCCAGCCTGTGACAGGTGGAGGCAGCAAAAGGCCCCAGGGTCTGCCCCTCTGTTCTTGTCTCCTTGAGGGAAGGTGGGGATAGGACAGCTGGAAGCATCAGTGGGTCACAGAGCACCTGAACTCAGACAAAGCACAAGGCAGGGGTGAAGAGCTGAGCAGAAGGCTCAGCAGAAAACATGTCTGATGCAGTAGCTTTGGCAGCATTACCAGCTCTCTCAGTTTCATTATGGATTCATAATATTTAGTGATATTAAATTCTCAGTCTGTTTTCAAAAGCAAACAAGTTCCCCAAACAAAACCAAGCTTTTGTCAAGGAGAAAAAACTGGCAAGTATAAACCATAAAATTCAAATCTCCAGAGGAAAAAAAAATTGTTGACCAGCAGGATCCAAAGTTACTTGTGAAGCTGCACAGTTTTATGCAATCCTATCAATTTTTAGGGTGCAATTCACAGATGTTGAGTACCCCCAAGCCTCCTCTATTTTCTGTAGTATTAAGACACATCAAGGTGGCCCCATGGTATTTTCTGTCTCACTCTCTGCTTCATCCCATTTTTAATTGTATCTCAAATCTGAGGTCACAGGATGCAACTGTGCTTGCCTTTGCATAATCACTGAAGTGCACATCAGCACAGTTGAAACTCTTCTGCTATTTTCATCTATGCTTTTTACCCAACAACATTAATATTCTTCATTTATATATCCCACAGCTTTACCAAATTCTTTTGCCATGCAGTTCTCTGCTAAGTTTGCTTCTACCATACATTATTTCCTCACAGGAACATCTTGACTTATAAAGGGGAGGACAATTCATCCTTCATCCTTTGCAAGTTGGGTTCACAGGCTCTGTAGGTTGAGGTGCTGGTCATGTCCTTGAAAAAAAACAACCCTGCCTGTTCGGTTCCATGCATGACAGATGAAAGAACAGGATATCCGGTTATTAGTTTTCTTAAACACTTCTGGCTTTTGGTACAGGATGTACCCAAGGGAAAGACCTTGCTCAGTCATCGTTATGGTGACAGCTTCCTCCATCTGCCCTCTGTGTTGGCATCTGCAGGGACTCCCTGTTCTTTCACTTCTCCCCCAAAGGCAAGAGAGATGTTCAGTTTGATGCCCACAGTCAGTAGGTGCTGTGCTGTTTTAGCAAGGTGCTCTCTAGCTCTTGTGTTTTGGACCACAAGCATGAAAGTGGCCTTCACCTGTCAGAGGATCAGCATTTAAATAAGACAGGATGGCTCTGATGTTGTGCAGTACTGTGGGAATAGCTCTTCTCAGCTTGTCAGTTAGATGTGCAGTACCTTTGACCCTTGTTACCCCTAAGATTTACAACTTTCAAAGTGTGCTGCTGGAAAAATCTCATGCTGTGGTGGTGTGAAAAAAAATTGCATGAGAAAGAACAGCTTCTCAATGCAAACCCCTTTGGTTACATCTTCTCTCCTTTCACTTCCTCCTCAACATCTGAGCAAAAGCAAGCAAGAACAGCAAGGACCACAAAAGCAATTGTAGCACAGAGAAGCTGCCCATGGTTCTGTTGTTGGCAGCTGAGCCCCACACAGCCCCTCACTGTGGGAGGGAGTTAGAAGAGTAAAAGTGAGAAAACCTGTGGGTTGAGATAAAGACAGTTTAATAGGAAATGCAGAAGCCCCATGCAGAAACAAAGCAAAACAAGGGATTAATTCACCACTTGCTGTGGGCAGGTGGGTCTTCAGCCATCCCAGGAAAGCAGGGCTTTGTCATGCCAGTCACTTGGGAACAAAATGCTGTCATTCTGAACATCCCCCCTTTCTTCTCCTCAGATTTATGAGCTGAGCAGATTTCCTATTTCTGGGATATCCCACGGATCAGTTGGGGTCAGGTGCCCTGGCTGTGCCCCCCCCCAGGTTCCTGCACACCCCCAGCCTCGTGCTGGTTGGGTGGGGTGAGGAGCAGAAAAGGCCTTGGCTCTGTGTAAGCACTGCTTGGCAATAACAAAAACATCCCTGAATTATGAACACTATTTTCAGCACAAATTGAAAATACAGCCCCATACCAGCTAACTAGTCAAAACCAGCACAAGTTCTGGCTCAGCTGGCTAGTAGTTCTTCCTATCAGAGCTAAAGAAGAAGCTGATGCAGAAGATGTTTTCGATATCCTTAGATTTTTGGCAGTTACAAGCACTAAAAATACATATGAAAGCAGAGGACATAGTCTGAAACCAGCAAGGGCTGCCTAAATTTGAGATAGCAGAGTGACTGAGTTTCCCATGTATCATTTGGGGGTGGGCATCAGGACAGGCTGTGTCTCTTAGTGCTTTCTCCAGTTATATTTGAGCTTGTGGGTCCAGTTTAAAACCTCAGTAGTTAGTCCTACTTGTGTAGTTTACTCTGCTCATACTAATAGATGCCTTTCCTTTTTCCCATTTAATTATGGGGAAACATACCCTAACTGTGAATATAAGTTAACTTAAATAAGTCTGTTCTACATGAAAAGCTGCAGCTGGCATATGGAGGCAGCCTTGAAATCCTCTGTCCTGAATCGACAGCTGTTCTTCCCAGGAAACATTCCTGGAATAGAATACATCAACAGTTTCCTGCAAGACATTTGGCTAAATCATTTAGCACAGTGCCTATGGTATCTTTTACCTTATCTGTTCAGAGTGCTCTAAGATGTAGTGAGCTGCTGTTGCCTGCACAGAATGTACTTGTTTGGTTGAAATTCTTGTTAACATCGGCTGAGCTCTGTGTAACTCGGGAACAATCTGTGTTTCCTGTAGTCAGACCCTGCTTCATGTGCCTCAAATGCACTTAATGCCCTGCAAGATCTATCCCACTAGGACAGCTGGTGGCAACCCAGTGCTTTTTTAGTTCCTGGATCTCCTTGAAAGAGGATGTATGGAATGCTGTTGTAAACAGATGTGAAAATAGCTTTGAACTCATACCATAAATCATTAAGAGAAAAATCCATTTCACACTGATGCAGATACACAGCCCTGCAGGCAGTGAAGAAAATGTTCTTTGAATGACAGTGTCTGCCACAGTTAGGAGTGGAACACAGGAGTAAGAACCATTGAGAAAAATCTGGGGTTCAGGTAGCCAGTTAAAACAAAATATTCTTCCAGAGTGGTTGAGTCTGAAGTACATAGAAAGGTCATTAATAACATGCAAAGAATCTTGCAGCTGCCCAGGATGTGGGAAAATAAATGTGGGGTTTTTTCTAAAGATTGTATCTATCTTTAATTCTGCAAGTATAAAGCCCTTGCTTTGTAGTTTAAACAAAGTGGTACCAAAAGTTAAAAGGAAAAAGCTGTTCTCAGGCAGAAGCATGCTTGCATAACAGGAGTATTTACAAGAAGTATGAAGCTATAACTCCTTTTGGTTTCTACCTCCTCTACTGGAATAGAGACCATTATCTCTCTAAAGGCAGAAGTCCTTGTTCATGATTGTAGGGTTATAATGTAGTCCAGCAGCATCAGATGATTAGAAATGCACTGAGCTGTAGGTGCCTTAAGGTAGTTAAGGTAATTCCTACTGGAGTGGATAGTGAACTTCATATTGGGGCATATTCTGGTATAACTATTTTGACCAAGTAATGTTAGCAGTGTAAAACTAGGTTTGATTAGACCAAAATGTGTAGAAATTCTTTAGTAGTGGCAGACTTTGTAGCACAGTTTGTGCTTTGACTCAGTTCCTGCACAATTGTCTTTCTGAATTGTCACCTCACAAGGTTCATAAGGCTCAAATTCAACTACTTGGAAGACGAGAACTTAATGTATTTTTAATGTAGACAGACTTTTGATATACTTTTATCTTAGAGGCAATTAAGATGGCTTCATGTTTCCTTGCTATTTTCCCCCTCAAGGCACAAGGGGGGTTGAGGTCTATTGCTGTGTTGGGCCCAGATTAAAGCCTAACACAGGTAAGAGGTTCAAAGCTTTTAGGAGACAAAGCTGAGAGCAGGAAGATGAAGAGAGTGACCCACATGAATGACAAGTTTGTGCTGAAGCCTTTCTCTTTTCACCCACAACCAAATCTCTGACCTGCCCTTTGCTAGCTGACAGTCTTGTTATTAAAGGAGCAGTTTGGCTTGAGGGTAAGACTTAAAATCCTGGGATATGTGAACCCTTTCATAACAGCTTTGATCTTCACTGTGGGAGGTCTAAAGCCTGCTTTCCGTGCCCAAAATCAACAAAAGAGTATAAGCTTTATAAACAGTGGGTTGTTTGCTGGTGTCATTAGTTTTAACCCAAAACATTGGTCCTTAGCACCTTGCCTGTGAGGCTCAGGTGCTGCTGTCACACACAGGATTCTCCTCACCACACCAGCTGCGTGTCCCTGCACCAAGCAGCTCTGCCTGTGTTTATTGGTACTGCTGGTGGCAGCTGAAGGGCTGCAGGCAGTGTTGCAGTCCCTGCAGCCTGAGCAGGTGACTCCAATCTCACATCTTCCATTTTTCTCTTCAGACGTTTCTTTTTCACTTCTCTGGACCTATGTGTATTTCTCCTGCTCTTAAAATATTAAAGTCCTTTTAGATATAAGTTCACTAAAAGTACTGTACATTAGTTTCATTTACTATGCTCTATAAAAGGCTGTTATAACTTTTTTCCAAAAGAAGTATAAACAATCTAAGAAATTGAGATCTGTCAGATAGAAGTATAAATATCCACCTATATTAAACAGACTCAGGAAACTGTTAATTGGAGTATTTACCATGTGAGTGTTTTTATTTTGTGATTTACCAAAGCTAGATTTTGTGCAGGTTTTCTACTCAACGTGATCTTGATACTAAATGAAGGTGTGTGTTTTTTGTCAGTAGGAGTGAGTGGCACATTGCAGCCTAGAGTGAAAATAGAAATTGTGCTCAGCTTCTCATGGCATAGCAGCAGGATTTCCCCTTCTTTCCAAGATGCTTCCTGCTGCTTTTCCCAATAATTTTAACTACCAAATAAGGGCTATTCTGGGATATTCTCCTGGGCCTAGTTAAGCTCAGTGATATTAAACTGTATTTTCCTTTGGTGATGTTGAATTCTTTGCCTACTCTTCTATTGCTCTTTAATATTCCCTCCATACCGTTCATCCTGATTGTTGGTTTGTATTTACTACAGCAGGAGTATTTGTTCAGGAGAGGAAGGGCTCTGTAGTCAAGGGGAGTTTGAAGCCCCAGCTGGGGGATGCACATCTGAATGAGCAGCCAGGCAGAGCTGGCACCACCCCCAGGCATCTCACCAAGGTGGTGTGGCTGAATGGCTGCTGGGTGCTGTGAGTACCCACCTGGCTGAAGAACTTGCATGGGGGACAGGATGTGACTGCATGAGGTAAAATCTGAGGTCATTCATTTCCTGTTCCAGAACAGGCGAGTGACATGAGTTCTGAGGGGGGCATTGCAACAATACATCTCTGAATGTTCCTGGTAACAGAGCTTGCATAAAGTGCTCCATCCTCTTAACAGTGAATCAATTTCCTTCTTTCCATAATCAACATATGTATAATCCACCTCTGAACCTTGCTATTGCTGCTAAGATGTGGATTGTGTGTCTGACTGTGGCCAATTCCTGTAATTTGTACTGCAGCACTGAAGGAGCCTGTCAGGGGATGACCTAAGAAGAACAATACTATCAATAGTATTGTCTGCCACTTTTCATCACACTGAGTCAGTTCCCCAGAGGATACATTTTTTCCAGTCTAGTTTTTTTTTTGGTCATAAAGCACACCCTTGTTTCATTACTGAGTAATTCTGGTGCTTAAGTCTAGTGTTTCCTCTCTCCAACTAGTGAACATTTAGATCTCCAGAAATGGATAAGGGTTAACTGGAAATGGTGATTAGAACAGGGAATTTGAATACAGGAAGAAAGTAAAATGTGAGTTAAAAATAAACTACTTTTTTAACATTGGTGAAGGTGGCACTTCTTCAAAATGCTTATCTTTGAAACACTAGATGGCATTCGGTGAGGCATGAATTTTGGATGTGGGCTGAAAACAGCTGGACTTAAGTCCTGGTTAAAGACTTCATCTTAGAATCTGTATCTTAAAAACTTCCAACAAGAAGCATTTCACTCTGCCCCAGCCAGACTGGGCTGCAGAATACTGGAATGCATTTATTTTGTTACTTTCTATGTTGCAGTTACCTCCAGAAGTAGGGGGGAATTCTCAGCATATAAATACTTTGCAATGAGATTATTGCTTAAAGAAAAGTTTCATCTGTCTGGATATGCTTTGAAATCCCCCTGTATTTTGAGGAAGAACAGTGTAAATATGAATCACTGCTCTCAGTGAACATCAGTTCTGGAGGGCTGCCAGATGAGGTGGCTTTGGAGTCCTGCGTTTGGCAGAAATCAACAGAGAGATGCTTGCTTAGTTTGCTGAGCTTTAATGGAGCTATTTTGGGACCTGGCACTCCTGCTCATCATCCACACATGTCTGGGCTAAATAATTCTCTCACCAGATTATTTTCAATTAAGGCTCTCTGTCTCAAATGGATTGTGGGCACTGTAGAGTAATTCTGGTTTGAATGAACAGACACCCAACCAAGTGACTTACTGCTACAGCTGTCTCTAGCTTTATGTGTATTTCTGATATCAGATCATACAATCAGCCTGTGTGTAGGCTTAAGAGAAGTTTGCTGTTTCTTTCTCTTGTTTTCAACCCTGAACCTTCTCCCATCTGCTTGATAAAGATGAGTTAAGTGTCTGTACTCTCCCTGGACACCCCATGTGGAATTCAGCCTCATTTCTCTAGACTCAGGGAAACATTACTACAATAGCAAAGGCACTTGGGAGTCAGCTTTAGCCTGCAGGACACTTGCTTCTGCTCTGTCATTTCTTCCCATAGAAGACACTGCAAACCCAATAAAATACCAGGTATTAGCTGGGCAGCCAGGCAGCACCATAGTTGGGGCAGAAAGAGAGGTTCAGGGTTCTTGTGCCTGCCACAGGGAGGAAAGGGAGGAGGAAGGAAGCAGATGCAGTCCATGGAGTGTGGTGATAGCTGCTGCTGTTTGACAGTGCCATCATGATGACAGTGTGTGCTTGCACAGGGAGGGGCTGTGAGGAGGAGGGAGTTGGGACAAAGCCAGTTGCAGTTCTCTGGAATGGGGGAAAGGCTGTCTGGGATTGTGTCAAGGGAGAAATCTTAAAATCCAAGCTGAGTGACACAGCTGCTGACTGGCCTTTCATGCAGGCAGAAAGAAGGTTATAAAGAGGTCACTATGCAGCTGCAGCAAAGCTTTCGCACACCCTCAGCTGCAGTGCTCCTCTAGGATGCAACTGAATCTAAAAGGAAAAGGAAGCCCATTCTCTGAGCAAGATTGATATGTATTTTTCCTTTATTTACCAAGCCTACAGAGAGACAGCCATGTCTAAATCTGCAATCAAGTTCTCACCAGGCCTTGGTTTCATTGAAATTATGACATCCTGAAATGCCCCAATATGGACAAGGTTCACTGGGGTTTGGAACCTCCTTGTAAATAAAGTTGTGTTCAGGACTCTTCACAGCACAGGTTCTTCAATGAGAGCATGCTTTAGCCTGGGAATGTGGTGAAGATTTGGTGGTGACTGTCACAAGGCAGCATTAGCCAAATGGCACACTTGTAAATTTTGATTGGTTTTCCTCTTTGTTTTTCTAGCTCTGTGCTTATAAACCCAAGTTTCCTCTATTCAGCAGCAGAAGACTCTGAGGGAAATGGAAAGTTATAACAATTTCTTCTTAGAAACCTTTTAACTTTAACTAAAAATAGCTTAGTCATAAATTATGTTGTGACAGTGTTGAATTCAGTTATTCTTACTAAAAGACATGAGTGTCTTAAAGGAAAACTTTGGATCTTTTTTAAGACTAAAACATCTGTCCTTAGCTGCTATTTCTGCCCTTGAGAGTTCACTCCATGATTACAACAGACAAGGCAAATGAAACTTAAGGAGACAGCCCACACTAGTTGATGGTAGGGAAAAAGGAAAATAATTAGCAGGGTGACTTCTGTCCCATGGACAGGCCAGAGGGACAGTTATGTCCATGTATGTCTTACAAGCACAGAGCAGAGGGGCAACTAGTTGCATTTATATTATGGTACCACAATTCACCACAAAGTCAGCTCCATTTGTAGTGTATATATATATATAAAAATTCCAAAGACAGAAGAGCTAAATTTTCTTTTAGAAAAAGACCCAAGATAAAACAAATGCAAAAACTTGCTTCCTGCTGTCCTTTGCCCACAACCCTGTCACTGTGTTTCTCAGAATACGCCACTTTCAGCTTTTCCATGTGTCACTTATACTGTGAACTCCTTAGAAGTTTACAGAAGTCAGCTCCTCCCCAGTACTGACAGAAACTTGGCTTGTCTCTGGAGTGATCTGGTATTTCAGATAACTTGGATTATGAGAACTGTCAGATGTAGCACATTCACTTTCAGTGCTCAGGTCTTTCAGTTTGTGCTGTTTCCTTCCACAGAGGAACCAGCCACCCATCTGCACAGCTGCAGCAGCAGCAGGGAGACTGCTCTGGATCCTCAGTGTGTGAGTTTCTGGCCCTGTCTTCTGGGAAAAATTCTTAATTATGTCCAGACTTTTGCAATGCCAACTCTTCCTCACAAACCTGACACTTCTAGAGGAAGAGGGAGGGGGTTTTCCCAAGGCCTTTCATGTATCTGTCATGAGGACAAGTTTCTTAAAAAGAAGTAGGATTACTATAACCCATTTACAGTCCTGTTAAAAGCAAAACAGAAACTGAAATTACACATGCAGTTCTGTTAATGAGAGGTTTGAGGTAATTTTGTTTTAATTCGATGACCATTTGAGAGGAATGAAATCCACTGACTCAGATCTGTGTTTATTTAGTGTCTCTTAGGTGAAATACTTTTTAAAAGCTTTCTGAGCTTTCTTAGCCATGCCACTAACATGTCACTTGAATCCCTTGATAAAAACCCAGCGTTGATCTAAACCAATGTTACAAGAGTGAAATGCTAGAAAAAGGCAGCTTCTTTACTGGAAACCCTTCATCCAAGGGCTATTTCTGCCACACAGGCTCCAAGCAGCTGCTGCACCATATGACGTGATTATCTGAAAGGCTGTACTTTGGAGTAAAAGGAGCACTATTGATTTTCATTTTGAAGAGTTCCTGAAACCGAGGAGGAAAGGGAGTGAGGGGTTGTTAAGTTCAGGTAAAGTAAAACAGAGATAATGACAGCTGCATGGAAAGCAAGTGGATGGGCAGCCAAAATGTCTGGCTGCCTTTAAAGCTGCATAATTCTGTACCAGCAAACTTCGGGGAAACAGACAGGTTTGTTTTCCAGGAAGAGATAATAATGTAGAAACCTCTTTCTTGTGGCTTTCTTTAATCACATGGAGGGATGGTGTTAAAAACCAAACATGTAGAGAGACACTCCCTTTGAACTACAAAAGCACAAGGTATCCCAGACTCAGTTCACTAAACGGGCACTTTACTGAAAGTTACAGTCACTTCTCGTGTTGAGCTGACCTCCTGTACCTCTTTTCAAAACAACCATTTTAGCAGCCTTTGCTACAGTACTGTCAGGACAATTCAAGTGTGCAAAGAGCATGTCACTGGAACTGACATCAGCATGCATGTGCCACACTGAATGTTTCTCTGCAAACATGTTTGGGCATATTTGACAAGAGCTGTGCAAATCTGGTTAAAATACTTCTCCTAGCTGAGTAGTCATTTCTCCAGAACTGTGCATGGGAACATTTTGTTGATGTACACCATAATAACCTCTTTGGTTTCAGATTTGTAGATCACCTCTAGTGATCTAGTGCTTCTAGTGCAGCTTGAGCTGTCATTTTTTGTGAATGTGTGGGAACAAATAAATCCCTGTTGTGTGTTACCTCCGTGTTTCCTAGGACAGCTGAGTTCTTTGGTGCTGTGCATGCTGCATCTGAAGCAACTTCAGAAAGCACAGGTGTGCCAAGTTCTGCTACAGGCAGCAAGACAGAGAGACACATGATCCTGGCAGGGATCTCTGTGGCACAGAAGCACTTTGCTAGTCAGTGAACAGTGGAAAAGTTAATTAGTCCTGCCCCAGCCCTGCCAAGGGTTGATTCTGTTGCTAATTGAGTTGAGGTGAGACCATACCCTAGCAGAGCAGTTGGTTTATGGCCCCTTTTGTTCTCCCTCTAGCGCTCATTAAATCCATGCCATGTTCTTCAGCCAGAAGGAATAACCAAAGCACAGCAGGCTCAGCACCTTAGCCCACAGTCCCTGCTGCTTCCCTGAGTTTCTCTGGGAAGAAACTACTGCCCTGAGGGGTTGCTCTCACAGAGCTACTCTCTTAGCTCATGTATGATTCAAGCACTGAGAAAGCTAAAGTTTTAAAAAAGTATTCTGCAGCAAGATGAAAAGACTTAACAGCTCCTGTGCAAGAAAATAAACCTACTAGCCTAAAGCCTACTATTTCTTTCCAAGGAATTACCAACAGGCAGATTGCAACGATCATTTTCCAAATTATAGTAACCAACCACATTTTCTGTGAAAATAATTTTGGATTCCAGTAAGTTAAAAATGACTGTTGTTCTTTCCCCTCTTTTTTTCCTTCCTCTTCCCATTTTTCCAAGAACTCAATATTGTCTTGCTTGCCTTCTTTGAAGCAGTGATGATGTGTATCTACCAGTCATCCAGAGGAAGCCTTGTGGTAGTCCCTTGTGCCTGCCCTTGGCTGAGAGGCCAAGGTTCTTTGTGCACTCAGAAAGACTCTGCTAGTTCTTCCTCTTCCAAGGTCTAGACCTCCACAGATCATTGGAAACGTTCTCTCCATTGCCAATAGCTTTTGGATCAGACACTCAGGCTCTTACTCAGCTGCAGCTCTCCCTGAGGAGAGCATGGTTTGTGCAAAGTGAACATCTGATGGCCCTACCCAAGAAAGGTTATACTGGCTGCTGAGGGTCCCAGCTACTTGGACTAAGTCCTTCAGGTTACCTTTATCACTTTTAAAGGTAAAAGTAAGGTAAAGGGTGGAGACAACATAAACATTAAGGATAAGTCTGGTTTTTCAGAGCTTTTTTTAACCCTCCTACCAGTTTCAGCTTGGAGGATCAACCACTCAGTTACAGGAACATACTGAGGGCACTGCAGTGTTTATGTGGGAAGTGGAAAGAATTATCTGCTACAGCTAGAAAGAGGAGTAGGATCTGCCATGTGTGAATGGTTAAAGGAATTACCTTACAGCTTCTTGGATGAAATTAAATCCTTTTCACTTTCCATGAGTAAATGCATTTGCTGTACCAAGTAAGGACTTCAAAGTATAACAAATCACCATTTTAAGGAAAATCATGGAAATTTCACATAGCAACTTCATAACGAGTGAGCAGGCACAGCTTTCCCAATGGTAACTGTTTCCATCATTACTTTCAAACAGTCCAGCAGCCTCTGCTTTGGTTCTCACTTACCTGAGTATATTCATTGGCCCAACAGGTGTCTTTGTGTGCTCACACCACACCCACCTCCTCTGTTTCACTTCCCCCAGGCACTGGCAGCTGGCAGAGTATCTTCCAGCTGATAGGGGTGCCTGGGACTCTTCTATCAGCGTGGCACAGAGATTCAGGCTTGCCAAGAAGTAGCTGGGTGGCTGTATTTAGACCACTATCAAAATGACTAATGCCTGCTGAGAGCCTGAGTAGGTTGGCTGAGAACCAGCTCCTCCTGTACTACAGAACTTCTTACTCATGCCAGTATAGACACAGGGTGAGAAAGTCTGCCTGCCTCTGTCCTTTGCTGTCATTCAGCTGCAGCAAGTCTGTGCTTGCCCCCTCCCACTCAGAAGGGACAGGGCAGATTCCACAACTTGTGTAACAGCGATTTTGGAAATCACACAGGAGGAGACACACAGGGAAATGCCACAATAGTTTCCTTATAGATTTTTCCAGGGGAAGAGGAGGGAAATCCTCCACTTCTACTTCTGGGTGAGGGCATGATCCCCTTCCCCTACTGCTGTATTCTCCAGCTTTTTGAGGGTGAAGGAGTCAGGACAGCCACACTTGTCACTCTTTCCTATCTCTTCCTTGCTTACTTGCAGCCTAGTTGCCATGTCAGAGTTTTACAAGGCTTCTGAAGCCAGCAGAGGGTTTTTAATCCCCCAGATTGTCTGTGAGTGCAAATACCCCTTAACTGTCATCAGTTTGAAGAGAAGGCATATGGTGGAGAAAAGAGAATGAGGCTGTGACATGATTTCCCTGTGTTGCCTCTGTAGAAAGCTCTCTGCAAAGCCCTGTTTGTTCGTGTAGAGCAACTGAGCCCCTTTCCACTAGGAAAGCTTTCCACTAGCTAGGTATTGATCAAAAATCCAGCTATTAATGGAAATTAATGCACATTTTTTTTCTCTGATTCCCAGGCAAATAATTTTTCCAGGAGATTCAATAATCATATGTGAAAATCTTGACCCAGATATGACTATGGCTTTTAGCTATGTCCTTTGGGATTGTCAAAATAAAACAAAGGAAAGAGCAAAATCCTGAGAAGAAATCTCAGTGTTACTGGCAAGCTCCTGAAATATAAGAGCCACCACATTCAAATTTATCATTAGTGAGATGGCAAATGGAAGACTAATATTCTGATCTGCAAACTGATTTTCATGAATTAGGTCATGCACTTCTGTCTGTGCAGGAAGAATTGGCAAGGAAGCACTTCTGACTTTCCCGTACTCCTGAATTTTCTGTCAGTACTGACACCCTGTTTCTGTTACTGTCAGAGCTATGCAGACATTTCACAGGTAGAACTGACTGGTGCAGGCCAGGTGATGTTATGTGATGGGTCACACAGTGAGTAAATCTTTGCCCTGAAATCAAGACTCTTGACTAGTCCTAGAAGGGAGAACACCTGTTGTGTCAGCCTGATACGTGTGTGATCCAGTTCTGCTTTTGCTGCCTCTACAATCCATAGCAAAACTTCCCCTATTTCAGCAGAGATTTATGGAAGTATTTAGTTCTTGAGAAGTTCTCCTTTTCATACTTTTGGTCTTGGAAAATGGTTGTCTTAGGAGCATGGATGGGCTTGGCCTTTCACAGCATTTCCCAATCCAACATGAGAGTCCTGATGTAGTAGTTGTATTTACCAAGACTTTTCCTTCCCTCAGCAGCCAAACAGATCCAGTGCCAGGAGTGGATTTGGGTTTGGTTCTTGTTGTCTCCCTCAGAGGTGAAGATCCTGCTCTCCACACGTTTCTGTGGCAGAGGGGAAGGCACTGTGGCCTGTGAAGGCTGTGCAACAGTGGGGCATCCCTAGGGCATCTCTGGCTGAGCAGAAGAGAGCAGGGGAGGTCTGCAAGCTGCTGCTTCAGTTTCTCCCTGTGCCTGAGAAATCCTGTGATTTAGTCATTGCTCCAGAAATATTTCTGTTTTATTTGTTCAGTTAAATCCTTATTCCATCTCCTAAGCACACTCCTATGCCGTTTCCAGATGCTTAATTTATTTTCCTGGACTTACTCCTAGGTTATCAGCTCCATTTCCTAAAGTGGCTGAGACAAAGGTCACAGACTGGAGTATTTCCAAAGCAGGACTAGTGTTCTCTAGTCTGAGCTCCAAGTTGATCATATATTTCTTTCATTCAGACTTACAGTAAAATTAGTAAAACTGATTTTGAATTTTGACTAGTTCATTCTCCTCAGACCTCTTTGTATTGAACTATATAGAGCAGAAAACATGAATTGATTCATAAAGCAGAAACTGAGTTCAGTGGAAAGATGGTTGCTCCCCTCCCCCCCATCCAGTAACATTAGAAAGAATTGTTTGATTATGCTCTTTCCCTCCTCAACCCTTAATTTCCCAGAGAATCATATCTGACCAGCAAATTTAGACAGCTGGGACTGTGAGATATGTCCTTTAACTGTGGTAGTGCTGATGTGGTTGTTTTACAGTAAATGTGTCATTTATTGCACATCCTGCATGGAACAGGGCATGACACTGTTTGTTCTGTTTAGATTTTTAAACATCATGTCTGTTTAAAATGACATTAATAGCAAAAAGGATTACCACATGCAATTTAGCTGTTAGGAGTTACGAGGAGGAGATAATATTTATGCCAGCTTTTCATGGCAGGCAGGTCAATTATTTTGTTATCACAGGCAACAGTATATTTGTATTGTGCAACTCTTCCTAGGAACTGAACTGCACTGGAGAACAGGAAATCATGGGAAGCCGGATGGACTTGAATTAAAAGGAAGAGATTTGTTTTCCTTGTGTTTGAATGCCACTGCCTGTTGCACTAGTGATTTACTGTACAAATGTTACTTCTCATTATGCAACTAACTAAAAGAAAAACGTGCAGAAAATTAAAGTCAAAGTGAGTGGACTATACCTATTCTTACTCTGAATTTCATTTCTTTTCTCTTAGTCAGTTTTGATGTGGTGCCACATGGCCTCTGCAGGTCAAGGCTCTAGATTCTCCACAAATTTTCAAGGTGCTATTTTGAAGAGCTTTCTGAGCTACACTTGGCCAGAGCCATCCTAGTACAAATGTACAAATGATCATATAACCCAACAGAGAGTAGTTAAAATTCAGCCACTTCTGTATATTTTAGAACTACTGAGACCAAGCTACTTTCATAGTCTGCCTGCTACATAAACACTTCATGACTCAGACTGGGGGAGTTTCATAAATACTTTGCTAATGTTTTTTTGAAAAGATATTGCCTTATGAAGGTGCTTAAAAGGTGTCCCTTCCTTCTCCTTTTTTTCCTCTTCAATCAGCACATTATCTTACTTGTACCCTTAATGTGGATAAAAGCTGGGGGGAGATTGCAAGTGAAGTAGGATCATGTCTATACATAATAATTTGCTGGCAGGGTCTAAAATGAAACTCAAACTATATAATGCAAGACTCCAGAACCACAGGGGAAGAGAAAATTTCCTTGTTTGGAGTTCAGAGTCCTAAGCCTCATTTCAGTAGCACTTCAAGCCAAGGGCTGGATTTCTGTTCTTCCCTATTTTCTTTTTCTATCCCAAGTACTTGTGTATCTAACTGGATCATTCTTTGTGCCTTACAGCTTCAGTAGGCCTTGCTGATTCACATTCCTTCTCACTCTCTGCTCCTAAGAGAAAAGCTGACCTCCTTTATTTGCATTTATATGCCACAGAAGATCCCTCTCACCAGTATGTCCATGGCTCCTATTCCTAAAATTCAAAGCCAGAGTAGGCTACTCTTTCAATTTTGCATATTACCAAGTGTTCCAAGTGCGTTCTGTACTAAGCTGGAAGTCCTCAGAACTGTGTCGTCCCTGGCACAAAGTTGAAGACATTTAGTCTCACCAGTGCTTGAGACCTTTACAACCACAACACACAAATGAGGTGAGATGTCCTTATTTAATTCCCAAGGACAAATGACACTGCAGCCTGTTGAGCAATCCCTTAACAACATCCCTAATGACAGTGTGACCTGGACCATGACAACTATGGCCCTAAAGACAAACAAGGTAGCTGAGAAGGCCACCCACACCACCCCATGAGGTGCTTACTGTGTCTGGCTTCTCAGACTTTAGAGGAAGATGGAGGAATCACTGTTCCTGTGTGCTCATCTCTGAGCATCCTTCTAGACTTTTGTTGCCTCAGTTATTCACTCCAGAAAGGAGTGAAGGGCTTTGTTCAGCGAGGTGAGGAGCACATGCACATCCCAGTTGCTGGGAGTGCACCACAGCACTGAGTGCTCCAACACTCTGCATGAGCCTTGGGGGCTTTAAATAGCTCTGCCCCCTGGGCCAGTAGTAATTTCCCTCAGGTCAAATATTTCTATCACTGCAGCCTTTTCTCCTTTTCTTTACAGACCAGAAACTCAGAGGAATTATTGTCAGCAGAGCTGACAAATTAGAAGAACAATATTGGTTACAAATGCCATTGTACACCTAAACCTTTGTAATCAGCATCCATAGAGAGAAAAACTGTAGCAAACTCAGGTTGAACAGCAGGTCAGTGGTATGTTCTGTTACCACAGCTCAGCCTCAGTTTGTTCTGTGTAGCAACAGTAATGAGAAAGTTTACAGTAACCAGAAACTTGTATGAAAATCAAAATTACATTGCCAAATGTACTGGCCTGAGAATACTGGAACTGAAATTTTTATTTAAGAAAGGCACCATCTACTTTGCATAGAATTACACAAATGTCGTGCATGCTGAACGCATACAAGAGGTAACAGGTATGAGATAGTTTGCAGAGCTTGGGCTTAAAAGCGTGTACTTGTGCTCAGGACTACTATGCTGTTGTAATGTCTGTGAAAAGCTTCTGTTGGCTGCCAGTTTTACAGACATTGACAGGAATTTTCTCCTTTTCCTACCAAAACATATTTTCTGCTTCTTCAAAACAAAAAGACCTGCATTTGCATAAGAGAGTGAATTATACATGATATATTTAGTCTTAGGCCAGGATTTACCTTTAATCATGTAATTGTTGACTGACTGTGAGAGATTAGATAAAATTCTGTAGTTGTAAAGGGAAGATCCTATCTCAAGCTGAAAAAGGCTTGAGGTACTGAAATGTAGTTTCAGTTTATTTTAAACAGAAAGCAGTTGTATATAACACTCTTAAAGCTTTCATGGCTCGCTTCATTTTACTTTGTATAGCTGGCCTTGCTGGGAACTAGGGAGAAATGTGGGGAAGGTTCACACAATGTCTTTCTGGCACCTAGTTGGCAGGTCCTGGCAGTTATGCAACTTTCTAAGAGTTGCTGATTTTCATCTAAGTCAGCCGTTTAAATCAGCTGGTGTGAACAACTTACCTGGTGAGAGCAAATGAGAATGTAAGTGTGACAGAAAACAAAATAATTTCTGAAACATTTGTCAAAGCTGTTTCTGAACAGATTGTGTATGTAGACTAGATGCCAGAAAAGTCTAGCAAAAAGGTTTATTGTTTTTTTTATCTGGGCAGAGGTAAGAAAATAGCTACTTTGCTTACCTTACTTGTTGTGTAGCAGATATATCTCCCAAATTCATCCTGATAGAGATAATACCTATCCTACTTCAGTTTCATGAGTCTCTAGGATATACCAGCTCCACCTCCAGATCTGTCTAGACTGTCCGAACAGTGATGGTAAGCAGGTCAAGAAATAACCAAATGAGACTATGACACTGAGAATTACAAAATCTGTAAGCCTCAGTCGAGTCTGTGTTGTAACTTTTTGGGGACAATGTTTTCTGTTTGCTTCTGTTTTCAGTGCTCAGTCTGGGAACCAGTTGTTCAAATCCCAGAGGATACCTAAAATCTCAGCCTGAAAGTTCAATCTGACTCAAATTCCAGTAATAATTAGTTTCTGCTGTAGGGAAGTTGATTTGGGGAATATTTTGGTTTGAAGGGCAGTTTCAGTTTGAAGGGCACAGGGCTGATTTGTAAATGCTCTGCAGAGCTGCAAGGAATGGGGGTAGGAAATTGCACACAACCTTGTGTACACACAGCATCAAAACAGAGCACTCTCAGCCTGTGAGTTTGTTGAGGCTCTATCAAGGAAGAAATCTTTGTGACGCAATCATGGCTCTTGCATTTAATTTTAAAAATATACTGTTACTTAATAAAACTATCTGCAGAAGTCAGTCATTCCCAGGAAATTGATTTTGGTGGACCTAAAATTTTACTATAGATGCTTGGACGATATCCTCTGTATCTCTTTAAGACTGATGACCAGATTTACCATTCTTTTACATGGCTGGGAGCTACAAAGAATAACTGAAATTAAGAGTAACTGAGATTAAAATGACAACAGAAAAGTGATCCTACTTTGCCTTGCTAAAATTATGAAGAACAGGATGAAAGAAGCTGGGCAAATGAGGCTTATGGTGCAGTTAGTTATTTGCTTTATTCTGTTTGGCTGATATTCCACCTTCACAGTGTATCTGCTCCTCTTGTAGCTGAAAACTATAGAGAAATTCTTTTGTGCACAATCATCTGTCATTCTTGTCTTCAGTAGCTACATCCAAAGCATGTCACTGAGCTGCAGAGAGAGGGGAAATACTTCTGGCATATGGGTAACTCAGCTGTCTGTCAGTCAGGAGTTTCTGACTCTTTGGCCTTTGCTGCTTTGCCCTACTTGAGCAGTGGTTTGTGTGGGAGAAGTTGGGGTTCTCTTCACACTTCCTGCTGGCCCATGTTTCTGTTATTCCATAGCGACACAAGGAGCAAATTGGACTAAGGTGTTGAAAATTTGGCTGCTGTGCTGGGAAACAGCTGTACAGACACAGTGACAGAATCAGAGTTATGCAGTTAGAGGCAATGAAAAGTCTTGGCACTTTGTGGCAATTGAGAGAAACTTCCTGGAAACTTAGGGCACGGGCAGTTGTTAGCTTTGCACAGAGAGCCATGTAGGGTCCAAATTAAGTGCCTGTTACACTGCCTTTGTCTCAAACCAGTGCCATCAGTGAATAAATGCATTGCTCACACAGCTGTTGGCACCGGGAATGGAGGGTGGCAGCAAAGCCAGGGCCTGAATGCCAGCCCAGCACAACAGGAAGGGCTGACCCGGGATCGGAGAAGGTTCAGGAGGTGCATGTGCTGTTCCACAGAGCATTCAGTACCAGCGGGGTGAAGAGTATTGATGGCTAGATACGGGCAGCGTGTTGCCCTAGGGGACACTTTTTTTTTCTTGTCTGTTGAAAATAGCATCAGTGCTGACTGCAGCTGAAGCCTCACTTCTTGTAAATGACTTCAATCATAACAGAATTAGTGTGACCACAGCCTCAGCGCGGCGACGGCCCTGCTCGGCGTTCAACAAGCTCCTCCTCCTGAGCTCTCAGTAGCTCTCCACGGCTGAAATAAACAGCTTTCTGAACTTCTACAGGTCTATTAATTGACTCTGCTCGTTAGCGAGTGTTTTACAGCTGTTGCATTGTATTTAATTTAACCTACTCAGAAAGTGTTTCAGTCTAAAGGGTGAGGAGGCCTCACCCTGGGGCCTGTGGGGTGGCAGGAGCGGGCCTGGGTCCAGCCGGGCCCTGCTGCTCTGGGGGACACAGGCACGCTGCAAATGGCATTATTTTAAAGCTCTCCCTTCCCCACTAAGTGTAAATATTGCAGCCTCTTCAAAAGGCTCAAGTCCTTCCATAGTCCTTTAACAGACTGACTGTTTGCTTCACTTTTCAGCCACAGTCAAAAGGTCAGAGGAAAGAGCTGAGTGAGGGAAAGGGACTGGAATCACCACTCTTCATGTACTGTTTAGCAGGAGGGAGTAAAATCTGTTGCATGTTTCTTTTGCTTTAGGTGCAGAGTACTGCAAATTCCCTATTTGACCTTGCTGGTGCTTTATTAAAACTGAGGATGAGAGATTTGACAGCTGAAATTGCTACAGAAATCTTCAGGAGATTCCTGCTGTGCCCCTTAGATTTGACACCACCCGTAAATCAGTGTACACAGGTAAGCAGACATTTTAGAGAGTCCTTCATTTGCTCTTAACAGAAGGAAAGTCGGAGTGACATTGTGAACACTTATCCTGTGGTTAGGATTTCCTTATTGCATTGGAGCGACCTATATATACCTACTAGAAGGAGAATCTGCCTGGCCACTGTATTGTATGCTGAGGAGAGAGAGAAAGAGAGAAGGAAAAGAAGGGGAAGAAAAATAAGGGATGTAAAGATAATGTAATTTAAAAATACAAGTCAGCTTTGTCTCCTCTTAAGAGACATTCTGACCTTCTTGTCCTTATAGTTTTGGTTATATATATTTTTTTGTGAGCTATCCCATATTTGCATTTCATAATAAAGACAAAATGAAGGTATTTAGGGCACCTCATGTGGGAGGATACGGCTTATTTCTTTCTCTCTTCTATTTCTTTAAAGTAAACTTACCCTAAAGCAATAGAAGAGAGTAAGAAAACAGGCTTGTTTCTAGTAGGAAGAAAATGAAATTGACTCAATCCTTACACTTTTCATTCCACACCTCTCAGTGGGAAGCCCCTTATTCTGTGTCTAGGTCTAGTTTCGCTTGGTTTTCTCAGAGGTAGCAGAGAACCTTCTAAGTTACATTGTGCTTGTTCTACCAGTAATGCTGTCATGTGGGCACTCTTCTGTATAGCAGGGCAAGAAGCCATTAGTTTGGAGCCTGAAGGGTTAAAAGATACTAGTGTGGAGCTGGGAAGGAGTATGGGAAAGGGATAACAATCTCTGCTGACAGCAAACCAGTCTGGCAGCCTTCATGACTAAGAGTTTTTTTTCCAATTTAACAATGCTGTTCACATTCAAGCAGTACCTTTGCTCCATTCTTCTATCTGCTGTATACCACAGCGTTCACTACTTCCCAAATTTATATCCTTGCAGCTGCTGTGGGAAAATGCATCATTTGACAACTAATTCCAGCTTTAGAATTAAGCAGAAATGCTTTCTGCTGTTTTAGGACTGATCCAAAGAACATTTTTAGGGAAGCAACACAGCAGAAACTCACATGATACTGCCTGTGTGTTCTTTTTCCCTTTTTCATAATGTCCAGTCCACTGAGTGATCCTTA